>JAIOJX010000026.1:247456829-248674329 GCA_022376925.1 Tragulus kanchil | reverse complement strand
TTAATATCAAGGGCCGTATCCCTGCAGATAGGCAAGTACCTTGGCCGGGGGGTAAACTTTTTTGATGCAGTAATATTTTCCAAGGGTAAAGCCAATGAATGGAGAAACCTACGTAATGGAGAAGATGGGAGCAAATCCTAGTTTAAGCAACACCAGAAACAGCAAGGGCCAATTTAGCGTTAGGGAGTTTTCTGTCCTACATTAACCCCTTCTTTTTAGGGTTAAAGTAGAAATACGTCTGTACCGAGCTAAATGATCTCATGATTATTTCGCGGACAGGGTGTCTGATGGAGTGGCAATGAATTGTGAAATACATGATCTTGTTTTCGTTTTCTTTAAAAGTGCATCATGCATTGCAGGTTAAACTCAAAACTACTCTAATTGGTCTAATTTTTATTTATTAGAAACAAATTGTTCAAGAACGAAAGCCAGTTTTTAATGATCCAAAACAGAAATAAATGTTCTAGTCTATTAGCGTCCTATATGGAATAAATCAATATTAAAGCTAATTAACCCTTTTCAAAGGCATTTTGTCCCAGGTTTTTATTTAATGGTTCAGTGCTGCTTAAAGCATGGATCAAGCTGGATAAGCTCCATTTAAAAAAATGGCCCATTTTGAAAACAGTTTAGCAGCTCACTATGATGAATATATTAGGATAAACCTCACTTTTTAAATTGTATAAATAACTGACCATGCTTCCTTAAAAGATCTGAAAATAATATAGAGATTAAGGGCCACGGACAAATCTGTCCATATAGCAATGTTATAATATTATAGGAACTACTTTCATTCACTGCTTTTTAAAAGATATTTATCTTTGGAAATATTTCAGTCGTTACTTTTGAAGATACTCGTACGGGCAGGAGGAGGGAGTCTCCATATAAGATACTTCATTCCAGGTCCTATGTGAAATGAAAACCTATGATTTGTCCTTTTTGGAAGAAGTCATGATTTTTTAATAGTGTTCAAACACATAGTGCAAAGCACACACCTTTCAGGACATGAATGACTACTTTGACATATGAAACCCAATGAAAATTATATACATTATTTAAAGAATTCGGCACTCTTCCGTTTTGTTATACTAGCAAATCACAGAATGTGCTTTAATATCAAGCTATTTTTGAGTTATATAAAATAGATGATATATTTTGTACATGAATTAAATTCTTCACAGTACCAGAGGAATTAATTTGTAATGTTATGAAATTTTGATTAGCCTGCTATAAAATCAGAATTGTTTACCACAAGTGTCTGGATTCTGACTCTTACAGTCTTTCCAAACAAATAATGTGATGAACTGGGGCCGGGTCTGGGGTGGGGGGTGGTAGGGTGGGCAGAGTAATTTATGAAAACATGGTACACCATAATTTTGCCATTTTTCTGCAATAAGGATGGCAAATGATTCATGGGATAAAATGAAATATTTCTCACTGTCATTTCAATGGATCTAAGATTTACAGCTTCTTAACTTGGATAGGAGAAACTCTGTATGCATAAAAATGAACTGTAAATCAATTAATGATGGGGATGAAAAATAACAAAAAAATTGATTTTAAGCAAAGATGAGAAAATCTACTAACAAATTAAAAGGGAGAAGCAGCAACTCTTTCCTCTAAGACCTTTGAAGAAAGGAGGAAGAGGAGAGAAAACTGGTTGCTTAAAAGACGGCATTAAGGTAGGTTAAAGGAAAGTAATTTGTTGATTGAGCTCATTGCACTGACTTCGCTTAAACAAATAGAGGAAGGTAGCTTTTAAAGCAAAACCAGGTATGCTTACATTGGATTTTTTAAAGCAATCACAAAAAAATATGGAGCCAGTTTTAGAGTGTGAGGTTGAATAAAGAAGCCCCATGACTATGAGAAAGCAGCCCTCTACTTCAAGACTCTTCTTTACCTAAACTTTTTCAATAGGCACCAGGGCCAAAAACCCCAGTATGCTTAAAACCACTATGGATCTTTTAAAGCAATAGGAGGAGGGAGTCTCCATATAAGATACTTCATTCCAGGTCCTATGTGAAATGAAAACCTATGATTTGTCCTTTTTGGAAGAAGTCATGATTTTTTAATAGTGTTCAAACACATAGTGCAAAGCACACACCTTTCAGGACATGAATGACTACTTTGACATATGAAACCCAATGAAAATTATATACATTATTTAAAGAATTCGGCACTCTTCCGTTTTGTTATACTAGCAAATCACAGAATGTGCTTTAATATCAAGCTATTTTGAGTTATATAAAATAGATGATATATTTTGTACATGAATTAAATTCTTCACAGTACCAGAGGAATTAATTTGTAATGTTATGAAATTTTGATTAGCCTGCTATAAAATCAGAATTGTTTACCACAAGTGTCTGGATTCTGACTCTTACAGTCTTTCCAAACAAATAATGTGATGAACTGGGGCCGGGTCTGGGGTGGGGGGTGGTAGGGTGGGCAGAGTAATTTATGAAAACATGGTACACCATAATTTTGCCATTTTTCTGCAATAAGGATGGCAAATGATTCATGGGATAAAATGAAATATTTCTCACTGTCATTTCAATGGATCTAAGATTTACAGCTTCTTAACTTGGATAGGAGAAACTCTGTATGCATAAAAATGAACTGTAAATCAATTAATGATGGGGATGAAAAATAACAAAAAAATTGATTTTAAGCAAAGATGAGAAAATCTACTAAAAAATTTAAAAAGGGGAGAAGCAGCAACTCTTTCCTCTAAGACCTTTGAAGAAAGGAGGAAGAGGAGAGAAAACTGGTTGCTTAAAAGACGGCATTAAGGTAGGTTAAAGGAAAGTAATTTGTTGATTGAGCTCATTGCACTGACTTCGCTTAAACAAATAGAGGAAGGTAGCTTTTAAAGCAAAACCAGGTATGCTTACATTGGATTTTTTAAAGCAATCACAAAAAAATATGGAGCCAGTTTTAGAGTGTGAGGTTGAATAAAGAAGCCCCATGACTATGAGAAAGCAGCCCTCTACTTCAAGACTCTTCTTTACCTAAACTTTTTTTCAATAGGCACCAGGGCCAAAAAAACCCCAGAAAAACCCTATACCTCTGAACTGCTTGAAACACGGCACTATAGGAAAGCTAGCAGCCAGTGAAAGAGTGAACCCCAGATCTCCAGGAGTCACTGGACTCTGAGGATGAGGGGAGAGGTTCAACATGGTGGGGTTGCAGGGCTTCAGGAGTGAGTTGAACCAGATGAGTCACATGCCACGTTCTACTATCCAAGCGAGACTCAGTCCTTCCGCCCCTTCCACTGAAACATAAACTATTATCTGCGGCTACAGGATACACACCTTCATCTAATGGATTTAAGCAACCCCAATGTGAATACAGGGAGCTAATGGAATGGATGGTAGGGTTTACTAAGCAAAGCAATTTGATGCCACAGGTGATGGATGAAGATAGCTCCAGACATCATTTTGCAAAAGTGGTATTTTGTTTAGATCAAATAAAGCTTACTATTCTGGATCAACATGCAAAGGTATTTACTGATTTTTGCCAAGAACCACCCCCTCCTTAACTTAACACAGGACCTGCAGCACTATCACTGATGTCATCGTGGCTCATGGATCTCATCTTCTGTGCATGTATGTCACAAGTAGGGTAGTTAATTGACTTGAAATACAAGGTACAGGCACAGAAAGCTCATCAACTCCATCTCTGATACAGAATTTCTCTCATTGAGAGGGTGCCATAACAGATGAAAATTACTGTTGTCTGCTTCCTTCCTAAATCAAATGTCATCAGATGAAATCCGCCACGAGTGATAATGCAGTGTTGACCAAGACTGCAAAATATTGATGTATCTATTTCTCTTCCTTGGATTACCCTAAATTTTACACACTTTGAAAACTGGGAGCAATTATTTTAACAAATTTTATGTTGACAAATTTTAAAATGCTATAAAGTGTGATGAGTTAAATCAATAAACAATGTTTTGTGCTGCTACATATATATATTTCCAGGCCTTGAATAAATAGTTCATTGTTCCAAGTCTGTCTGGGGGTCAGCGCTCTGGGTTATACTGTATGATTTCAAAGAACCTCAGAGGCTCACACAGGCCTTTGAGTGTGCAAAACTAACAGGCAGAGCTTCTAAACCGCAAATGAAGACAACGCTCCAACACATGTGTAAATTAAAACCTATAAGGTAACATAGGCATTATAAAATTTGTATTAAAACTGATAACAGCTTTACTGATTTACCGACAATGAGAATATATAGCATTTTTTCTGTCAGAGCATTTATCAACACTTGGCAACCCTACACTAACTTGACATGTAAGATGATCAAAATGGATTATGTAATCTTTCCTATTCATTTCTATTGATTTTGGTTATGATAAAATTCATCAGTGTTCCTGGGAGTGCTCAAGCTGAAAGGCTCTGGTTGACAAAAAGAAAAAAAAAAAAAAAAAGGAAGAGCGGAAAAAAAAAGAATTCAACAGAGTTGTAATAGGATGCATGTAATTTTAGAATAGAATTGCACAAATACAGAAGTCATGCCCTAAAGGCTCCAGCAACAAATTAATACAAATAAATCTGGCAGTCTCATGAAATTACATTGGTCTATGCAGGGATTCACTTCTAAGATAAAATCACAAAATTGCAAGCGAAAAGAATTAATGTGTGGGTACAATTATAAATACAGTTAGTGAAAATATTTCCAAACTTTTGTTTTTAAACTTCAAAAGCAATACAAGGTACAGGCACAGAAAGCTCATCAACTCCATCTCTGATACAGAATTTCTCTCATTGAGAGGGTGCCATAACAGATGAAAATTACTGTTGTCTGCTTCCTTCCTAAATCAAATGTCATCAGATGAAATCCGCCACGAGTGATAATGCAGTGTTGACCAAGACTGCAAAATATTGATGTATCTATTTCTCTTCCTTGGATTACCCTAAATTTTACACACTTTGAAAACTGGGAGCAATTATTTTAACAAATTTTATGTTGACAAATTTTAAAATGCTATAAAGTGTGATGAGTTAAATCAATAAACAATGTTTTGTGCTGCTACATATATATATTTCCAGGCCTTGAATAAATAGTTCATTGTTCCAAGTCTGTCTGGGGGTCAGCGCTCTGGGTTATACTGTATGATTTCAAAGAACCTCAGAGGCTCACACAGGCCTTTGAGTGTGCAAAACTAACAGGCAGAGCTTCTAAACCGCAAATGAAGACAACGCTCCAACACATGTGTAAATTAAAACCTATAAGGTAACATAGGCATTATAAAATTTGTATTAAAACTGATAACAGCTTTACTGATTTACCGACAATGAGAATATATAGCATTTTTTCTGTCAGAGCATTTATCAACACTTGGCAACCCTACACTAACTTGACATGTAAGATGATCAAAATGGATTATGTAATCTTTCCTATTCATTTCTATTGATTTTGGTTATGATAAAATTCATCAGTGTTCCTGGGAGTGCTCAAGCTGAAAGGCTCTGGTTGACAAAAAGAAAAAAAAAAAAAAAAAGGAAGAGCGGAAAAAAAAAGAATTCAACAGAGTTGTAATAGGATGCATGTAATTTTAGAATAGAATTGCACAAATACAGAAGTCATGCCCTAAAGGCTCCAGCAACAAATTAATACAAATAAATCTGGCAGTCTCATGAAATTACATTGGTCTATGCAGGGATTCACTTCTAAGATAAAATCACAAAATTGCAAGCGAAAAGAATTAATGTGTGGGTACAATTATAAATACAGTTAGTGAAAATATTTCCAAACTTTTGTTTTTAAACTTCAAAAGCAATCCAAGTTACTTCTCTGACTGCAAGAAACATCAAAATGCCAGTAAATGGACCATTTTAATCAGTTTTATTGATTCATGCTTTCACTTCTTATTCAGTTAAAAACAAGGCACATTAAATACATCCTCTTATTGCTCTATAAATGCATGCAGTTCATTCTGTATATCAAAAGTAATAAATAATGGTGATAAAACACCAAGACAGTTATAAAAATGACAACCCAGCCACAAACATAGTATTTAGCAGCCCAATTTAGAACAATAACCCAACACAAAACATAAAAAATGCCATATATGAAAACATGCAGTGTGTCTATTGACTCCAGAACTGGGTTTATACTTGATATTCTTTAAAAACACAGTAGGGCTTTTTTTAACTCCCTAAAAAGGGGTTGACACAATGTGAAACAGTGCAAGTTATTAGCCTAATTGACTTCAATATTATTACATTCATATGCCAAAAATCTTTACAAATACATAAAAAAGGGAAATGAGATCAACGGTCACTCTTACAGTATGTTTAGTAAAAGAATGAAATTTTTGTTATTGTATAAAAGAGCAAACTATGTACTTTGAAAAGGACAATACAAAGCTAGAAACTAAAGCAAAATATGGAGCATGCATTTAGTAGCAGAAATCTTAAAGCTACACTCAGTATAAACTGATTGAAAGCAAGAATATTGCAAACAGCATGATGGATACAAGGCAGACAACCTTGGCTTAACCAATAATCCAGCATTATCACTATTGTTAGGAGTATGCGAAGGGCCATTGAAAGGAGCATTCAGCTGGACACCACAGATGGGGGTTCCTTCACCTGAATCCCCTTAAAGGCTCTTTAAACAAATCACTTGATGACAAAAGACAATCTCCATGCACCCCACACCCACCCTAACAGAATCAGCTGATACCGTGTTTATACAAAAAGAAAAAAATTATTTTGCACTTAGAATAGATTTTGAATCACACTTACAACTCCCCCCCTCCGCCCGCCCCATTTCTTCTCTCCTTTTCTGAAATCAGGTAAAGAAGCGGCACAGGTTTAATTAAGAACTTTACAGAAAATGCGGGGGTGCTTTATTCACAGAAAGACTTGGAACCAGTTCATTTCCAAGACGAGTCGTCTCTGGGATTGGTGAAGGAGCGTATGTTTTAGAATTAGCAGATTTTAAGCAAAAGCAGATATGCTCAAAGGAAGAAAAGTGCGCTTTTCTTTGTCCTTAAAGGAACTGCACTTAGAGCAAAGCGTGCACAAACAAGGCCTCTTTTCAAATACACTTCTGCCCAGGCCACTCAGGCTATAAGCACGGTCCCTACTGTAATGGATTCAGGGAGGATACAAGTCATCTTGATTTAACTAGAAATGGAGAGAGAGAAAGAGAGAGAGAGCACAAATGTATACTACTGTGGTATATCATTTCTGATCTTTTTAAGGGCAGCTCTTCTATTAAGGGTTGCTGGTCTCTAAACAGTGAAATTATTGTCTCAGCAGAAAAACTAAATTACAAAGCCACATACTTCTATTATTAAATAAAATACATAAGAAGAAGAAGAAAGAAAAGCTGGTCTCTAAACAGTGAAATTCATGTGTATAAAAAAAAAAAGGGCAAACTATGTACTTTGAAAAGGACAATACAAAGCTAGAAACTAAAGCAAAATATGGAGCATGCATTTAGTAGCAGAAATCTTAAAGCTACACTCAGTATAAACTGATTGAAAGCAAGAATATTGCAAACAGCATGATGGATACAAGGCAGACAACCTTGGCTTAACCAATAATCCAGCATTATCACTATTGTTAGGAGTATGCGAAGGGCCATTGAAAGGAGCATTCAGCTGGACACCACAGATGGGGGTTCCTTCACCTGAATCCCCTTAAAGGCTCTTTAAACAAATCACTTGATGACAAAAGACAATCTCCATGCACCCCACACCCACCCTAACAGAATCAGCTGATACCGTGTTTATACAAAAAGAAAAAAATTATTTTGCACTTAGAATAGATTTTGAATCACACTTACAACTCCCCCCCTCCGCCCGCCCCATTTCTTCTCTCCTTTTCTGAAATCAGGTAAAGAAGCGGCACAGGTTTAATTAAGAACTTTACAGAAAATGCGGGGGTGCTTTATTCACAGAAAGACTTGGAACCAGTTCATTTCCAAGACGAGTCGTCTCTGGGATTGGTGAAGGAGCGTATGTTTTAGAATTAGCAGATTTTAAGCAAAAGCAGATATGCTCAAAGGAAGAAAAGTGCGCTTTTCTTTGTCCTTAAAGGAACTGCACTTAGAGCAAAGCGTGCACAAACAAGGCCTCTTTTCAAATACACTTCTGCCCAGGCCACTCAGGCTATAAGCACGGTCCCTACTGTAATGGATTCAGGGAGGATACAAGTCATCTTGATTTAACTAGAAATGGAGAGAGAGAAAGAGAGAGAGAGCACAAATGTATACTACTGTGGTATATCATTTCTGATCTTTTTAAGGGCAGCTCTTCTATTAAGGGTTGCTGGTCTCTAAACAGTGAAATTATTGTCTCAGCAGAAAAACTAAATTACAAAGCCACATACTTCTATTATTAAATAAAATACATAAGAAGAAGAAGAAAGAAAAGAAAAAGAAACCAGTGTTAAAAAAAATTCACACCTTTAAAAAGTTCACAGTGATACCTGAGAGCCTCCCTTGCTCTGTTTTAGGCTCTCCTTTAGGAAGTGGCAGGTCTAAACTTCATTTTAAAAGCAAAATGAGTTACTGTGTTATCTTAACTGTTTCGATGGTGAGAGTAGGGGCATAGGTGAGTGAGCCTCCAGTGTTATATTATGACAGATAGGCTCATACTCCACTTGAATGAGACATAAAAATATTCTATAATGTTGATCCAGAAAGAGAAATAACGGAACGAAAAGTGTTTTATGTACCAGTTTAAAAAATTAAGATATCAAGAAAACCTGACATGAAAGAAGGGTTACATTTCCTATTGTACACACAATGTGATCTTAAAAATTCAAAGAAGCAGGTAGTTAACTTCACAAGAGGAAGCACAAAGAAGACACATTCAGATGACTGGCTAAAATGCCACCAAATTATTGCAAAAGTATGACACCAAACTGGCCCTTTAATTCAGTATATTATATGTTTACTAAATTCTGGGCAGGTTGATCTTTTTGTTTTGTCTTCCTGTGAGTATGTATGTGTGGTAAAGCAGGACGCATGTGTGAGTATATATTGAATATGGTTTTCTTCTTCCCCTTTTCTGTTTGGTTGATTGAGAACTTTTCCATTGAGTACAGAAGGAGAAAGGCTTTAGGCAATTAAAAGGACCATGCACATTGTAATTTTGTGCCTCTTTACAACTGATTATAATTAAAGTTAGTTAAAAGCTACTTCTATCCTCATTTACTATCTGTTTACAAATACTCCCCCCAAATGATGCAATAACTTCAGCAAAACAGGCCATGTTTGATGGTATCACATGCCCCAACATCTACACTTTAGAGACTGCAAAACTGTGCTATATACCTTTTCATATATGAACATGGGTTTTCGGGGTTTTTTTTTTTTAATTTTTTTTTATTTTTTGGAGGGGGAGCAGGTTGGGGAGGGACGGCGGCGGGAGAGCCACTTCTATTGGTCTTTCCTTTATCTATTTTCACCCATCTTTGTTTTCTGGCCCATGTGGGCCTCCCATCGCTGTGGCCTCTGTTGTCGCAGAGCACCTGCTCTGGGCGCATGCGCTCCAGAGCTCCAGCTCAGTAGTTGGACACATCAGTCCAGCCGCTCTGCGGCACGTGGGATCTTCCCAGGCCAGGCATCAAACCGGCGCCCCTTGCACTGCAAGGCGGTGTCCTTACCCACTGGACCACCAGGGAAGCCCGAATATGGGTTTTTAATCTTAAATGTATTACTACTGTAAAGATTTGAGAAAGCTAGTCCCATCCTACTATATCCAACTTGCCACTTAAATGGTGGTTTTAAAGTTAAGAAAACCTGGGATCTTCCTGGCAACAGTAATAGTCAAAGAAAAACCAGCAGTGACTGGGGAAAAAAAATAAATTGCTAAGATGAAACTATCACTGTAACTCCCAGCAAATGTCAGTGCTATCCTTATATCTTGTACCTGTGATTCTGGAAGCTTTCTGAGCTTCTCTATGAGACTTGCTCTTATAACCAGATCTAAACTTTTTCTTCCCTCTCCAGTTTTGCCAGTCATGCTCTAGATATAAAGTCTGGATAAGGAAGGCAGACAAGCTGGAGGAAGAAGGGGCTGAGAGGTCTCCCAAAATGCTGTTGTCTTAACAGGTCCTACCCCACTCAATTTCTTTTAAGAACAAATACAATCAACAAGTTTAATGCCCAGCTTTCTGCGTGTGATAAAATGCTTTTAGCTACTAGTTTCAATTTTTGCCAAGATGTTTTGCCTCTCAAACTAACTCAGAATAAATGAATAAACAAACCACAAGGGAGCATGTCCAGTCGAACAGGTCACAAAATGAATGGAAAACATTAAGTCAGTGTGCATTGAAAATTAGAGAAAAAACACAAAACAACACTTTTAAGAAGCTAAAGTGAATGACAAATACAAATAAAGCGTATACATTGACATCCTAAAGCTTTGGAATGTTTCCCAGTGTTAAAACAAGGCAGCTATCCGTAACATTCAAGTACAGGTGTGCAAAACTGTGCTATATACCTTTTCATATATGAACATGGGTTTTCGGGTTTTTTTAATTTTTTATTTTTGGAGGGGAGCAGGTTGGGAGGGACGGCGCGGAGAGCCACTTCTATTGGTCTTTCCTTTATCTATTTTCACCCATCTTTGTTCCCTGGCCCGTGTGGGCTTCCCATCGCTGTGGCCTCTGTTGTCGAGAGCACCTGCTCTGGGCGCATGCGCTCCAGAGCTCGAGATCAGTAGTAGGACACATCAGTCCAGCCGCCTCGCACGTGGGATCTTCCCAGGCCAGGCATCAAACCGGCGCCCCTTGCACTGCAAGGCGGTGTCCTTACCCACTGGACCACCAGGGAAGCCCGAATATGGGTTTTTAATCTTAAATGTATTACTACTGTAAAGATTTGAGAAAGCTAGTCCCATCCTACTATATCCAACTTGCCACTTAAATGGTGGTTTTAAAGTTAAGAAAACCTGGGATCTTCCTGGCAACAGTAATAGTCAAAGAAAAACCAGCAGTGACTGGGGAAAAAAAATAAATTGCTAAGATGAAACTATCACTGTAACTCCCAGCAAATGTCAGTGCTATCCTTATATCTTGTACCTGTGATTCTGGAAGCTTTCTGAGCTTCTCTATGAGACTTGCTCTTATAACCAGATCTAAACTTTTTCTTCCCTCTCCAGTTTTGCCAGTCATGCTCTAGATATAAAGTCTGGATAAGGAAGGCAGACAAGCTGGAGGAAGAAGGGGCTGAGAGGTCTCCCAAAATGCTGTTGTCTTAACAGGTCCTACCCCACTCAATTTCTTTTAAGAACAAATACAATCAACAAGTTTAATGCCCAGCTTTCTGCGTGTGATAAAATGCTTTTAGCTACTAGTTTCAATTTTTGCCAAGATGTTTTGCCTCTCAAACTAACTCAGAATAAATGAATAAACAAACCACAAGGGAGCATGTCCAGTCGAACAGGTCACAAAATGAATGGAAAACATTAAGTCAGTGTGCATTGAAAATTAGAGAAAAAACACAAAACAACACTTTTAAGAAGCTAAAGTGAATGACAAATACAAATAAAGCGTATACATTGACATCCTAAAGCTTTGGAATGTTTCCCAGTGTTAAAACAAGGCAGCTATCCGTATCGACTGTTTAGGAGTGGTGTCAGTCATCTCTGGTGTGTTACATGGTGGTTTGTTGGCTGTGGATTTACTGCTCAGACTCACAATCCTCCACAACTTCGGTCCACAGGGATGGGAACCCTTCTGTCGAGGTTCTCTTCTGCAGTTTTCATGAGTATAGCGAGGCGGCTTCCAGACACCCTTCCTTTCTGAATAGCACTCATCAGCTTGAAGAAAAAGTAGGTAATAGATTCAAAAGGCTGGCCAGCTTATTCTCAGTCTTCTAGGCATTTCAATGGTTACCTGTGCAGTAGGTGGGGGTAATTAAGTGCCCCATTGAAAACCATAGCTGGTACTACAGCTCACTGACGAAAATTACAATTTCCAAACATTTCAAAAAGGGGGAAAGGGGCAGGTATTTTGTCAGGGCTTCAAAAACTAACACCTATCTAGCAAATCAGCCTGCCTTTAAAATGCAAATCGAATGCATCACATTTTGCTCCTTAATGTGCTCAGAGCATATACATTTTTTTGAGCAACTCTAATATTGACTCTTTAATTCCATTTTAAAATCTTAAAAAGGAATCTCAGGGAATAAACAAAGACAAAGCATAGCCTATATTTAACTACTTTTTCTTAGTGTTACTGTCCTTGACAACTTCTAGTCCCCCAAATCCAAATTCCTTAAAGACGTTTTAAGATCATTTACATTTAAGTCCTTAAAAATGGACCCAGAGATCTACCTTAAGAATTAAATGCACTCCACAGCCCAGATTTTAGCTAATTCATTTTTATCCAGTGGATAAAATCAGAATTAGTCTTGAAATTACATGCAGTCAGCGGGCAAAGGCCTTTAATCTGGAAGGCACTGTGCAATTATGAGCGTGGGGATCTTTTTTTTTTCCTTTTCAAGTTGATGTGGTTTTAACTATTTGCTTTTCTTGATCTCACTTCCCCAATCTCTTTTATGTATTTATTTTTTAAAGAATTGATTTAGTCATTCATCATTTGTGTGTGTGTGTGTGTGTGTGTGTGTATAATCCTCAAAATGTTTTTAGGGTTATAGTTTCTAGTCTAAAGAGATACATTTCTTTAAAACGACTCTGAATAAGAGTCAGAGGCATCTGCCAAGGGGCTGTATCAGAATTTCATGACCTTATTAAAAGCTGTTTCACAAGCTATTGTTTATTAGAGATGGACTCCTACATGCAGAAATGTGCTTAGAGCCCAAACCTAAAAATAAAGTCATGTAATGATGTAGCATTTACAGAGATCTTCCATGAGGATTAGTTAAAAACATCTATATGCAAGACGATGTCTAATGAGATAAACATGGGCTCTTGAGCATCAGAAAAGGAAAATATTTTAATAAAAATGAAACAAAACTCTGAAAAAATACTCTCCATCTGTGAACAGTATAACAAAGAATAATGGCATCTAAAGACAGAACAATGTCTTATTTACTGTTTTGTCTCTGATTCCATGAAGACCTTCAAAGTGTATCAGTGCTAACAGAACTGAGAGAGCTGTGGTATTTTTTTTTTCTCTTTATCCATAAAGGTTGTATAATATACCAACTTTTTAAAAAATCAAAGTTTTCTTCAAATATTATATATATCTTAAAACCATATTACAAGAAAAAATAATATTTGGGTGTGACTATAATTCATAAGAAATACGATCAGTATTTTTTAAGTTGAAAATTACACTATGTATTTGTACTTAGCCAAAGCATGAATAGTCTCTTTCATTTAGAATTGGACGAGAAATACTCAGTTATTAAAAACACTACAGAAAAGTTGCAGATGGTTTAAATTATTATCTATGTGTTTAACTCTACTGCACTCAAGAAAATTACTTAACACCCAAACCTCACAGCATATCCATAAAATTAGACGCACTGTTTCTAAGACCCCAGGTCTTTGAACCCTAAATGCCATTGTTTATTTACAACATATATGAAGAGAAGCATTAATTTCTTTTTTTCCTTTTCAAGTTGATGTGGTTTTAACTATTTGCTTTTCTTGATCTCACTTCCCCAATCTCTTTTATGTATTTATTTTTTAAAGAATTGATTTAGTCATTCATCATTTGTGTGTGTGTGTGTGTGTGTGTGTGTATAATCCTCAAAATGTTTTTAGGGTTATAGTTTCTAGTCTAAAGAGATACATTTCTTTAAAACGACTCTGAATAAGAGTCAGAGGCATCTGCCAAGGGGCTGTATCAGAATTTCATGACCTTATTAAAAGCTGTTTCACAAGCTATTGTTTATTAGAGATGGACTCCTACATGCAGAAATGTGCTTAGAGCCCAAACCTAAAAATAAAGTCATGTAATGATGTAGCATTTACAGAGATCTTCCATGAGGATTAGTTAAAAACATCTATATGCAAGACGATGTCTAATGAGATAAACATGGGCTCTTGAGCATCAGAAAAGGAAAATATTTTAATAAAAATGAAACAAAACTCTGAAAAAATACTCTCCATCTGTGAACAGTATAACAAAGAATAATGGCATCTAAAGACAGAACAATGTCTTATTTACTGTTTTGTCTCTGATTCCATGAAGACCTTCAAAGTGTATCAGTGCTAACAGAACTGAGAGAGCTGTGGTATTTTTTTTTTCTCTTTATCCATAAAGGTTGTATAATATACCATCTTTTAAAAATCAAAGTTTTCTTCAAATATTATATATATCTTAAAACCATATTACAAGAAAAAATAATATTTGGGTGTGACTATAATTCATAAGAAATACGATCAGTATTTTTTAAGTTGAAAATTACACTATGTATTTGTACTTAGCCAAAGCATGAATAGTCTCTTTCATTTAGAATTGGACGAGAAATACTCAGTTATTAAAAACACTACAGAAAAGTTGCAGATGGTTTAAATTATTATCTATGTGTTTAACTCTACTGCACTCAAGAAAATTACTTAACACCCAAACCTCACAGCATATCCATAAAATTAGACGCACTGTTTCTAAGACCCCAGGTCTTTGAACCCTAAATGCCATTGTTTATTTACAACATATATGAAGAGAAGCATTAATTTCTTAATTTGATGAAAAATTTTCTAAAATCCTGAGACAAACAAAAAAACTTTTTTCTCAAGGTAAAAAATTGGACAAAAAATGTATGAAATGGTTTCTAATTTCCAAGCATACATGTTAAATTAAATTTCAAATGTCCATTTAAACAGTTAAGCTAAAGAACTAAACATTCTTTTTTGTAATGCTGGACACAACCTGTGAAAATTTCCTACATTTAGATTCAACAATGCTCTTATCTGCAGCTCATCTCCAGAGAGACAATTACCATTTCCTTTGCCTTGATCTTGTTTGTTTAAGTTGACACAGTGAAGAAAGGGCTGACATTGACCAAAATCCCCAGCATTAATTTATTTCATGTTCAGCATTCATCATTGCCACAGTGCAAGCAAGACCTGGCATTCATTTGAAATACCTGCCCAAGAAGCACGACAGAAAAAACCTGGCTGTTTGGAAACCAATACATTCTTCATAAGAGCAGAGTTTCATGGACAGTTAAAAATAATGTAAGGGGCAGTTGAATTTCTCTCTTCTAAGGAATATCTAAGAAATGATGTGTGGGATCTAGCTTGAAGTTAAAATAACAAACTTTACTTCCTTTCTGGTTATTATTAAACAACTGAGCCTTGAGTAAGTGGGAAATTAGAAATAGAGATGTCTGAATTACATGGTCTTGACCCCAGAATATAGATTTCTTTTCTTTTGTTTTCCTGGTTCTTTATAATAAAGAATATAATCATTACATTTTGATTTCTCAAGTGAATATGATTCTCAAATGAATACAGCTCTGACTTCTTTAAACTTCCCTGATTTAAACATGTACTTTCTACATGAGAAGGTCCAGCAGTGGTATCCCCCAGCATACTTCTATTTAAAGCACACTTCCGATTTAGCCCTTTAAGCCATAATTAACTTAGATTTAATATAAATTGCCCAACACAACAGAATCTATTTTCTTTAAAATTTTGTGTTTAACCCAAAGAAAATTCACACGCATATCCATAAAATTAGACGACTGTTTCTAAGACCCCAGGTCTTTGAACCCTAAATGCCATTGTTTATTTACAACATATATGAAGAGAAGCATTAATTTCTTAATTTGATGAAAAATTTTCTAAAATCCTGAGACAAACAAAAAAACTTTTTTCTCAAGGTAAAAAATTGGACAAAAAATGTATGAAATGGTTTCTAATTTCCAAGCATACATGTTAAATTAAATTTCAAATGTCCATTTAAACAGTTAAGCTAAAGAACTAAACATTCTTTTTTGTAATGCTGGACACAACCTGTGAAAATTTCCTACATTTAGATTCAACAATGCTCTTATCTGCAGCTCATCTCCAGAGAGACAATTACCATTTCCTTTGCCTTGATCTTGTTTGTTTAAGTTGACACAGTGAAGAAAGGGCTGACATTGACCAAAATCCCCAGCATTAATTTATTTCATGTTCAGCATTCATCATTGCCACAGTGCAAGCAAGACCTGGCATTCATTTGAAATACCTGCCCAAGAAGCACGACAGAAAAAACCTGGCTGTTTGGAAACCAATACATTCTTCATAAGAGCAGAGTTTCATGGACAGTTAAAAATAATGTAAGGGGCAGTTGAATTTCTCTCTTCTAAGGAATATCTAAGAAATGATGTGTGGGATCTAGCTTGAAGTTAAAATAACAAACTTTACTTCCTTTCTGGTTATTATTAAACAACTGAGCCTTGAGTAAGTGGGAAATTAGAAATAGAGATGTCTGAATTACATGGTCTTGACCCCAGAATATAGATTTCTTTTCTTTTGTTTTCCTGGTTCTTTATAATAAAGAATATAATCATTACATTTTGATTTCTCAAGTGAATATGATTCTCAAATGAATACAGCTCTGACTTCTTTAAACTTCCCTGATTTAAACATGTACTTTCTACATGAGAAGGTCCAGCAGTGGTATCCCCCAGCATACTTCTATTTAAAGCACACTTCCGATTTAGCCCTTTAAGCCATAATTAACTTAGATTTAATATAAATTGCCCAACACAACAGAATGTGTTTTAAAAAGCAAAAGAACACACACCATGCAAAGCCTTATCCTTAAAGACATATCAACCTTTGCTGGCCTCAAGCTTTCTTCTTTTTCAGAAATGAGGTGACAACTGTGTGGACTTTAAAATCCATTCCTGAATATCCACTGATGACTAACAGATAAAATGCAAATACATTTGTTTCCTTTCACTACAACTCACCTGCAAAAATTCATTGAGTTCAACCTGTCCATTTTTATTCAAATCTACTTCATTCAGAATTTCATGTAGCGTATTTTCATCCATTTGGACATTGATACTCTAAGTAAAAGGAAAGCACAAAATAATGAAGTTTCATTAAAAAATTATGTTTATCCTTTTATTAATATTACTAGCCTTTCAAAAATTCAGAGAGAAATATTACTTATAGATAACACTAGACTAGAAAAACACTATCTAGTATTATCTTTACATTCTTCTGCTATCAAAAATACTGAACCAAAAAAAGTTACCTCTAATACACGCTGAACATCAACAATGGTAATAAAGCCTTTCTGGTCTGCATCAAACTTATGAAATCTCTTCTTGTATCTGGAAAACAACATTGAATAATGGAAAAATATACTTAGGTAAGTGAAGACAAAAAAAGAGAGAGAGAGAGAAACTTATTAGAAGTACCTGTCAATGTCTGAAGGCAGTAGGCTAATTTCAGAGCAATCTGTTAACTGTTCTGATCGAGATTTATAGCCCATTTCATAATATAGAAACTTCCTGGCTGTTTCAAGTTCTTCCTAAAACACAGACACACACAAAGTTCAAAGATTTATGGGAAGAATTATTGATTTTTTTCTCTGTTTCTTTTTTTTCACTTGGTTTTCTAAAAAGGAAACTCATCCTCATTTTTTCTGGCCAGAACTATTTATTTCCTCCCAGTTTTACTGAAGTATAATTTTATTTAATACAATTCACCAACTTTAGGTACACAGTTTGATGTATACTCTACCACGATCAAGATAAAGAGCATTTTCATCCCCCTAAAAAGCTTCCTCATTCCCACTTCCAATGGACTCCTTCCCCGACCTCTAGCCCCAAGCAACCACTGATCTTATTTTGGTCATCAGAGTTTTGCCTTTTCTAGAATTTCATATGAAAGGGTTCATATAGTACGTAGTCTTCTGTATTTAGCTACTTTCATATAGCATAACAATTCTGAGATTCATTCATGCTGTTGCATGCTTTAATATTCTGTTTGATTTTACCACTGAATATTCTTCCATAGTTATGATGAGCAAAATCTATAGGACCAAATCTTTGTGGTTTGGTGACAAAAGAGCAATTAAAAGTAAACAACTATGTAATGGGGCATGCGGCATCAAGACAGACATCACTGGCTAACTAATTTTAAAATTTTGCTGCTAGTTCGGTGGAAATTACAGAGTTATGAGAGAGAAAAAAAAGAAAAAAGCTGTTCTATTGATTAGTTAGTCCTCTTGTTTTCAAAGACCCCAGTCTCAACTAATACTGCCTATTGCTAAGAACACGGTAATTCTTCCAATTTGTTTGGAATTAATGCAACTGTCTGACAGTAATGGGTTTTTTTAAATATAAGGTTTTTCCCCTGTTTTGTACAACAAATACTGTGTTGGCAAAAAAGTTCATTCTGGTTTTTCATAAGATACCATGGTAGAACTTGAAGATTTTTGGCTAACCCAATAGAGTTTTCCTCCTTAAGATTTTTCTTTAAGTCTAGAACTACTCTCCTACATAAGACATGATTTTATATCCCTTGACCATGCTGGACTATTTCTTCCAAATCACAACTAATCTGTCATATAATAAAATGATCAGAACACAACACAGTACTCCAACAGAGATCTGGCAATTACTTAGAAAGAAGTAATTATCACTCATGGTTGCAGCGGGAAGGGAATAGTTCAGGACATTGGGAAAGTCATATACACACTGCTATACTTAAAATGGATAACAAGCAAAAATCGACTGTAGAGTACATGGAACTGTGCTCAATATTATGTGTTAGCCTGGATAGGAGGGTCGGGGGTGGGGGAGAATGGATAATACATATGTATGTGTGGCCAAGTCCCTTCACTGTTCACCTGAAACTAGACGCAACATTGTTAACTGGCTATACCCCAATATAAAATGGTTTTTTTGGTGCTAAAAAATTTTAAAAACTGAAAAAAGAAGTACCTATCAGCATCATCCATCAAGAAATATTTCTATTAGGTAGCTTATGATTGTAACTGCATTTTGGGACAGCCATGACCCACTGCTGGGTTTCTACTGTTTATCTGTTACGCATTCACAGTAAACAAAATACATATTTATTTTTTGCATATGATATTGTTAAGTCTTGTGAAATCTACCATGAATGGATGAAATTATTTTTCTATCTAATACAAGATCTGCCATTTGTCTCTATTAAATTATGCTGTGCTGTGCTAAGTCACTTTAGTTGTGTAATTACCAAAAATTTTTTGCTGCTAGTTCGTGGAAATTACAGAGTTATGAGAGAGAAAAAAAAGAAAAAAGCTGTTCTATTGATTAGTTAGTCCTCTTGTTTTCAAAGACCCCAGTCTCAACTAATACTGCCTATTGCTAAGAACACGGTAATTCTTCCAATTTGTTTGGAATTAATGCAACTGTCTGACAGTAATGGGTTTTTTTAAATATAAGGTTTTTCCCCTGTTTTGTACAACAAATACTGTGTTGGCAAAAAAGTTCATTCTGGTTTTTCATAAGATACCATGGTAGAACTTGAAGATTTTTGGCTAACCCAATAGAGTTTTCCTCCTTAAGATTTTTCTTTAAGTCTAGAACTACTCTCCTACATAAGACATGATTTTATATCCCTTGACCATGCTGGACTATTTCTTCCAAATCACAACTAATCTGTCATATAATAAAATGATCAGAACACAACACAGTACTCCAACAGAGATCTGGCAATTACTTAGAAAGAAGTAATTATCACTCATGGTTGCAGCGGGAAGGGAATAGTTCAGGACATTGGGAAAGTCATATACACACTGCTATACTTAAAATGGATAACAAGCAAAAATCGACTGTAGAGTACATGGAACTGTGCTCAATATTATGTGTTAGCCTGGATAGGAGGGTCGGGGGTGGGGGAGAATGGATAATACATATGTATGTGTGGCCAAGTCCCTTCACTGTTCACCTGAAACTAGACGCAACATTGTTAACTGGCTATACCCCAATATAAAATGGTTTTTTTGGTGCTAAAAAATTTTAAAAACTGAAAAAAGAAGTACCTATCAGCATCATCCATCAAGAAATATTTCTATTAGGTAGCTTATGATTGTAACTGCATTTTGGGACAGCCATGACCCACTGCTGGGTTTCTACTGTTTATCTGTTACGCATTCACAGTAAACAAAATACATATTTATTTTTTGCATATGATATTGTTAAGTCTTGTGAAATCTACCATGAATGGATGAAATTATTTTTCTATCTAATACAAGATCTGCCATTTGTCTCTATTAAATTATGCTGTGCTGTGCTAAGTCACTTTAGTTGTGTACAACACTTTTCAACCCTAAAGACTGTAGCCCACCAGTCTCCTCTGTCCATGGGATTCTCTAGGCAAGAGCACTGGAGTGGGTTGCTGTGCCCTGCTCCGGGGGATCTTCCTGATGCAGAGATAGAACCCATGTCTTTTTAAGTCTCCTGCATTGGCAGCCAGGTTCCCACTAGCACCATCTGGGAAACGCCTTACTAAATTAAGTCTAATGTAATTTTGCCCATTGCTTCAATTTGTCACTAAGCATTCACTCTTCCTCCAGTTCCTTAGAAGTACACTAAAGATGCATACACGCCACCGACATCATAATCTAGGCACTAGAACCACCGTAGACTAGGTCAAGACCAAAGACAGAGTCTTCAAGTGCGTGTGTGTATGCTTGATCACTTTAGTCATGTCTGACTCTTTGTGATCATATGGACTGTAGCTCACAAGGCTTCTCTGTTCATGGGATTCTCCAGGCAAGAATACTGGAGTGGGTTGCTATGCCCTTCTCCAGGGGATCTTCCCAACCCAGCAATGGAACCCACGACTCCCACAGTGCAGGTGGATTCTTTACTGCTGAGCCACTAGGGAAGCCCACAGTCTTCACAATGTGCTGTCAAAGACCTCTTCTGAGTTCAGTGATCATTTGACTGGTTACAAATTCACTAATTTTCAAAGACGTCACAGGGGGCTTCATGAAATGCTTTATGGAGTCCAAATATATTATGATTATAACATCTCCTCAATCTAATAACCCCGATTCTAGATTTTGACCTTAATTACCCCAATATAAAATGGTTTTTTTGGTGCTAAAAAATTTTAAAAACTGAAAAAAGAAGTACCTATCAGCATCATCCATCAAGAAATATTTCTATTAGGTAGCTTATGATTGTAACTGCATTTTGGGACAGCCATGACCCACTGCTGGGTTTCTACTGTTTATCTGTTACGCATTCACAGTAAACAAAATACATATTTATTTTTTGCATATGATATTGTTAAGTCTTGTGAAATCTACCATGAATGGATGAAATTATTTTTCTATCTAATACAAGATCTGCCATTTGTCTCTATTAAATTATGCTGTGCTGTGCTAAGTCACTTTAGTTGTGTACAACACTTTTCAACCCTAAAGACTGTAGCCCACCAGTCTCCTCTGTCCATGGGATTCTCTAGGCAAGAGCACTGGAGTGGGTTGCTGTGCCCTGCTCCGGGGGATCTTCCTGATGCAGAGATAGAACCCATGTCTTTTTAAGTCTCCTGCATTGGCAGCCAGGTTCCCACTAGCACCATCTGGGAAACGCCTTACTAAATTAAGTCTAATGTAATTTTGCCCATTGCTTCAATTTGTCACTAAGCATTCACTCTTCCTCCAGTTCCTTAGAAGTACACTAAAGATGCATACACGCCACCGACATCATAATCTAGGCACTAGAACCACCGTAGACTAGGTCAAGACCAAAGACAGAGTCTTCAAGTGCGTGTGTGTATGCTTGATCACTTTAGTCATGTCTGACTCTTTGTGATCATATGGACTGTAGCTCACAAGGCTTCTCTGTTCATGGGATTCTCCAGGCAAGAATACTGGAGTGGGTTGCTATGCCCTTCTCCAGGGGATCTTCCCAACCCAGCAATGGAACCCACGACTCCCACAGTGCAGGTGGATTCTTTACTGCTGAGCCACTAGGGAAGCCCACAGTCTTCACAATGTGCTGTCAAAGACCTCTTCTGAGTTCAGTGATCATTTGACTGGTTACAAATTCACTAATTTTCAAAGACGTCACAGGGGGCTTCATGAAATGCTTTATGGAGTCCAAATATATTATGATTATAACATCTCCTCAATCTAATAACCTCGTTGCTCTTCCTGAAAGGAAGGTATGTCTGAAATGATTTTCTCTAAATGATTCATTCCTACTTTCCAATGATCCCCACTTCTTGCTAAATGCTGATAAAACAAACTTAAAATGCCATAACCTACAAAACTGCCCAAGACCTATGCCAAGATCCCTGGTTTATAGGTTACAAACTGTATTTCCCCACTGTCCCCTTTTTGGAATGTAGTACTATATTTGGCTACCTTCTGTCTTCTGGCTCTGTTCCTATTTGCCATAATGTTTTAAAGTCTGACAATAGTTAAATAAACCCCATCTGCAAATTCTGTGAGTACCCTGAGGTATGACATTTCTGGGCTGGCATACAAATGCATTTTGAGCAGTCTCGTATTTGAATGCCTATTTCCTCTTACCAATATTTATTTTGCTCTTCTCACAATGAAAATCATTCTCCTTGACAAAAGGAAAAAAATGAAAAACAAATTGGTATTAAACTATGAGTTGAAAGGTTCTCTCCTTTCTCTAGCAGTCAAGGATTTGGCACTAATCACATTGAGCAACAATCTAGGCTAAACTTTACTTGCATTCTTTTCCAGTTTTAAAAGCTATTTTTGGTGTTTTTAGCATTTTTTCCAGTTCCTGACATTGTTCATATATATTTCTGGCTATATAAGGATACTTTTTCACTGTTGAGTACCTATCTTCCATCTGTTTGATATTTGGTGCTTATTAGTTTGGTTTGTACATGGTCACTTGGTTTCTTCACTTGCTTCCTCTTTATTTTCTTTGTTGGAATCAATTTTGAAATAATTTCTTTTTGTGAGACACCCTCAATCTATTTCAGTAGTCTTCCTTTTAAAGTTTCTCAAATGAAGTGTATAGTTTTGTCTGCAGGTTATAAAATCTCTTACCAAATAATACAGAAAATCCACCTTAGCACAGCATTTCCCCAAATACATCCTAAAGCAATACTAGATTCCCTTCCCACCAGCCCTTCCAAGACGTGAGAGTTGGATCTGTCCTCATATAAACCACCTTTTGGAAACTGACAATACACATAAGCACTTTAAAGGGACCAAATTATCCACAGTAAAGAAAATGATGTCGTTTGTTGAACTCAGAATTTCTTAAACTCTTTTTTTTGACTATACAGTCATTTTTTCACTGTTATTTAGACACTGATATTTATTTATAATTATGGATTAATTTTATAGAGCTTCCCAGGTGGATCAAGTGTTAAAGAATCCACCTGCCAGTGCAGAAGCTGCAGGAGATACAAATTCAATCCCCGAGTCTGAAAGATCCCCTGGAGTAGGAAATTGCAACCCACTCTAGTGTTCTTGCCTGGGAAAAGCCCATGGACAGAGGAGACTGGTGGGCTATAGTATATGGGGTCACAAAGAGTCAGACACGACTGAACATGCACACACACACATTAATATATACAGCTGTGTAGAACACAATTTGGCAATGGCACATTCCTAAATGTCTTCACCAACTCTATCAATCCCCAAGTCCCCTAGACAATGCTTTCCTTCTTAATCAGTTCTTCTAAGTTGGCTGCCATTGATCTTGAGCAATGGTTCTCTAAATCTTTCTATAAACTTTCAAAAAAATGCACAGATTTCTGACATATAGATGTGTTGTAACCACTTGATTAAATTTGAAGATCCTTGAAACTATGAGCTATTTGTTTGGTATAATGCTCAGGATACAAGTCACTCATTGAGTATTGACTGGTAAAAAGAACCACAATTCATCTACAGAGAGTTATTTATCACCCTGCTCCTCTTCCACTTTTACAGGTTAAATAATCCCAAGGCTTTTAACCTTTTCTCAGAAGTTTCTCAGCTTTCTAACCTTTAATTCTTTTCTCCGCCTCCTTTGTTCTCACTAGACTGTAGTTCTCATGAATACTCCTATGTCTCAGATACTGAGTAATAACTTTAGGTCTCTTATTTCTGTTATTTTGTTTGTTAAGGGGGTTGGGAGAATATTTCTGAGTACATAAATCTGCTCATAAAATCTAAACCAAAGTTAAATCTAGTTTCCTCAGGAGGGCTGAACACAGCCAGTTTACAGAATTTTCTTCCTCCTTCTTACCTCCTACAGCCTGCATTCCTGGCACAAGCACCTTCCTGCATATTCAAATCACTCCAACCATAATTTTTACAGGAACACATTATCCCCAGTCCTTCACATGGTAAAATGACTGGCAGTAGCACAGGAGTAAGTTTCATTCTTATGTTGCCTCTAAAGTTTACAGTCATTTTTCACTGTTATTTTGATACTGATATTTATTTATAATTATGGATTAATTTTATAGAGCTTCCCAGGTGGATCAAGTGTTAAAGAATCCACCTGCCAGTGCAGAAGCTGCAGGAGATACAAATTCAATCCCCGAGTCTGAAAGATCCCCTGGAGTAGGAAATTGCAACCCACTCTAGTGTTCTTGCCTGGGAAAAGCCCATGGACAGAGGAGACTGGTGGGCTATAGTATATGGGGTCACAAAGAGTCAGACACGACTGAACATGCACACACACACATTAATATATACAGCTGTGTAGAACACAATTTGGCAATGGCACATTCCTAAATGTCTTCACCAACTCTATCAATCCCCAAGTCCCCTAGACAATGCTTTCCTTCTTAATCAGTTCTTCTAAGTTGGCTGCCATTGATCTTGAGCAATGGTTCTCTAAATCTTTCTATAAACTTTCAAAAAATGCACAGATTTCTGACATATAGATGTGTTGTAACCACTTGATTAAATTTGAAGATCCTTGAAACTATGAGCTATTTGTTTGGTATAATGCTCAGGATACAAGTCACTCATTGAGTATTGACTGGTAAAAAGAACCACAATTCATCTACAGAGAGTTATTTATCACCCTGCTCCTCTTCCACTTTTACAGGTTAAATAATCCCAAGGCTTTTAACCTTTTCTCAGAAGTTTCTCAGCTTTCTAACCTTTAATTCTTTTCTCCGCCTCCTTTGTTCTCACTAGACTGTAGTTCTCATGAATACTCCTATGTCTCAGATACTGAGTAATAACTTTAGGTCTCTTATTTCTGTTATTTTGTTTGTTAAGGGGGTTGGGAGAATATTTCTGAGTACATAAATCTGCTCATAAAATCTAAACCAAAGTTAAATCTAGTTTCCTCAGGAGGGCTGAACACAGCCAGTTTACAGAATTTTCTTCCTCCTTCTTACCTCCTACAGCCTGCATTCCTGGCACAAGCACCTTCCTGCATATTCAAATCACTCCAACCATAATTTTTACAGGAACACATTATCCCCAGTCCTTCACATGGTAAAAATGACTGGCAGTAGCACAGGAGTAAGTTTCATTCTTATGTTGCCTCAGTATATAGCTTTAGCTGGCCAACCCCAAACTCCAGATCAGAAGAGTCATAAACCAGTCCTGCCAAAAGAGAGGCAACAGAAGGAGTAGAAAAGGGGTGTGCTCTGGGATCAGAACACCTGGTTTCAATCCCAGTTCTACAACTTACTGGTTGTATGAACTCTCACTGGGACTGAGCCTGTTTCCTTAACTATAAAGTGAGGGTAAAGGTTATGCCTCATAGTGCTGTGATCAGTATTAAGGAGTTCTTTTCAAACAGTGATTTCTACCATCAGTACACTACATATGCAGCTGGAAAATGACTGAAGGAGAATATTTTAAATGTAGGGCTATGGTTTCACCCCTGAAGACTGACTCTGAGAGTCTAAAGTCAAGCCTTGAAATCTGCCCCTTTTTTTTTTTACTGTTCCAGATGATATGTAACCATCTTCAGCCTCTCCACCACAATGAAAAGGCTTTGAAGACAAGACCATGTCAGGTCCTTCCTTATGCCTTTAGCAGATGACACATGGTGCTCGACAACGTTCATTCACTCATTCAATAGACATTATGTAGGGTTCCCTGGTGGCACTAGAACCTGCCAGTCAATGCAGGAGACATAAGAGACATGGGGTCAATCCCTAGGTTGAGAAGATCACCTGGAGGAGGGCATGGTAACCCACTCCAGTAGTATAGCCTGGAGAATCCCCATGGACAGAGAAGCCTGGCTAACAGTCCACAGTGTTGCAAAGAATCAAACATAACTGAAGTGACAGCACACACCCATGCAATACGCCATGCATTGAGGGTCCAAAAACAACAGATCATGTCCTCTCCCTTGCTAAGCTTATTTCCAAGAGGCTGACAATAAATAAACAACTAAGTGCATATTATGTCAAATGGAAGTGGATGCTAAAGAGAAAAACAGAGTAAAAAAGGAAGAGGTAGAAATGCCATTTGGATTAGAAGGTACGCTTTTATTTAGTTCAGTTAAGGGAGACCTACATGGACTGGAAACAAGAAGGAAGAGGGGTAGTAGGCCATGAGGATATCTAGGGAAGAGCATTTCAGGGAGAGGGATCAGCAACGCTTGAACAAAGAAAAGCAACTCAACCTCTAGAGTGGAGGGAGTGAATGAATGGGAAGAAAAATGAAGAAGATCAGAAAGGTGCTGGCCAGATCATAGAGGATCCCAGAAACCACTATAACGACTTGGGATTAACTCTGAGCAAAAGAGAGGGTGTGTCAGCAAAGGAATTCTTAACACCAGTCCTCAGCTCACTAAACCTGTCAGGAGTATTTGCTATAGTAGATTGTTCCTCTCTTCTTGAAATTCTTTTTTCCTTTCCTTCTGGGTCACAATTCGAGTCCTATCACACCTTCTTCAACTTCTTTACCTATTTCTTTCTCTCTCTCCTGAATTCTTCCTTCTCTTCTCAACTCCTAAACTCTGGAAGGCTCCAGGGTTCAGGCTTTGCATCATTTTTTGCCATCTAACTATACAAATTCCCTCTTCCAGTGTGATGGCTTAAATACCAACTCAAATTTCTATCTCCAGTTCAGATTTCCCTGCTGAACTTCAGACCAACATATTCAATGGCCTTCTTAAATTTTAACAGAATCTCTGAAATCCTTAAAGCAGGGAGGCCAGTTTGGGAGAGGGAAGCTATTATAATAACCCATGTAAGAGATGCTGGTAGCCTGAATCAGGGGGACAGCTGTTGAGTGTGTTAAAAAAGGATTAAACTCGATTTGGGAGCAGCAGCATTGACATATATACACTCACATGTAAAACAGATAGTATTGTATCTCTTTGCTGCTGTATAGCACAGGGAGCTCAGCTTGGTGCTCTGTGATGACCTAGAGAGGTGGGCTGGGAAGGGGAGATGGGAGGGAGACTGAAGAAGGAGAGAATGTATATATACATAGAAATGATTCATGTTATCCAGCAGAAACTAACACAGCACTGTAAAGCAATTATACTTCAATAATAGAAATTCTTTTTAAAAAAAGAAAGGGTTGAGCTCAATCTATTATTTAAAGACAGGTATGGTTAAGATTTGCTAATATGTTCAGATCAAGTATGAAACTAAAATTTAGGCCCAAGTAACCAAAGACTGGACTAGGTATTCATGACATTGAGAGGTCAGGAAGAGTAGTTTGAGGGAAGCAGGAGGAGATCTGAGAGAGGAGGTGCTATGGACTGAACTGTGTGTGTACGTGTGTGTGTTTGTGCTCACTCTGTAATGTCTGACTCTTTGTGGCTCCACAGATTGTAGTCTGCTAGGCTCTCCTGTCCATGAAATTTCCCAGGCAAGAATACTGGAGCAGGTTGCCATTTCCTTCTCCAGGGGATCTTCCCAACCTAGGGATCAAACCTAGGTCTCTTGTGTCTCCCTCATGGGCAGGCATGTTCTTTACCACTAGAGCCATATGAGATACACTATGTGGACCATATTATATCCTCCCTAATTCATATGCTGACAGTTGAACCTCTCATGAGATTGGATTTGGAAATGGGGTTTGGAGGAGGTAACTAGCTTCAGACAAAGCTTGTTGGGATTAGCACTCTCAACGGAACAGATTACACAGTGTCCCCAACCCCCACCTCCTCCAGAAGGCAGCTCTCTCAAAGCCAGGAGGAAGGCTCTCACCAGAACCCAACCATCTCACCCTGGCACCCTGATCTCAGATTTCTAGTCTCCAGAACTGAGAAATACATTTCTGTTGTGTGACCCACCCAGTGTGTGGTGTCCCATCAGAGCAATCTGAATAGACTAAAACAGGTGGCGTTCCAGAAAGAGGGAGGAATCAACTGTATGATGGCCACTAACTGGATGACTGAAGAGAGGACAAGAGCTGACAACATGGAGCAACATGGAGGTGCCGGGCAGTTCTGACCAGAGCTACTACAGCAAAGTGGGCAAAGGAGCCTAAATGGAATGGGTTCAAGAAAGACTGGGTGGAAGGAACCAAACCCATGAACACAGAGAGGAATTTCTGAATAAATGCAAGAAATTGTCTCTGCACGATACTTTTGTTTAATTAAAAATCATGATGATTTGGTTATTACAGGAGGCCCAAGGGGCTGTCTATGTGGACATCTCAGCATCACTGGCTTTCTTTTTTTAAACTTGGATATAAATACAAAATTTCAAAGTAGTCAGAAGAGCTAATATGTTCAGATCAAGTATGAAACTAAAATTTAGGCCCAAGTAACCAAAGACTGGACTAGGTATTCATGACATTGAGAGGTCAGGAAGAGTAGTTTGAGGGAAGCAGGAGGAGATCTGAGAGAGGAGGTGCTATGGACTGAACTGTGTGTGTACGTGTGTGTGTTTGTGCTCACTCTGTAATGTCTGACTCTTTGTGGCTCCACAGATTGTAGTCTGCTAGGCTCTCCTGTCCATGAAATTTCCCAGGCAAGAATACTGGAGCAGGTTGCCATTTCCTTCTCCAGGGGATCTTCCCAACCTAGGGATCAAACCTAGGTCTCTTGTGTCTCCCTCATGGGCAGGCATGTTCTTTACCACTAGAGCCATATGAGATACACTATGTGGACCATATTATATCCTCCTAATTCATATGCTGACAGTTGAACCTCTCATGAGATTGGATTTGGAAATGGGGTTTGGAGGAGGTAACTAGCTTCAGACAAAGCTTGTTGGGATTAGCACTCTCAACGGAACAGATTACACAGTGTCCCCAACCCCCACCTCCTCCAGAAGGCAGCTCTCTCAAAGCCAGGAGGAAGGCTCTCACCAGAACCCAACCATCTCACCCTGGCACCCTGATCTCAGATTTCTAGTCTCCAGAACTGAGAAATACATTTCTGTTGTGTGACCCACCCAGTGTGTGGTGTCCCATCAGAGCAATCTGAATAGACTAAAACAGGTGGCGTTCCAGAAAGAGGGAGGAATCAACTGTATGATGGCCACTAACTGGATGACTGAAGAGAGGACAAGAGCTGACAACATGGAGCAACATGGAGGTGCCGGGCAGTTCTGACCAGAGCTACTACAGCAAAGTGGCCGCAAAGGAGCCTAAATGGAATGGGTTCAAGAAAGACTGGGTGGAAGGAACCAAACCCATGAACACAGAGAGGAATTTCTGAATAAATGCAAGAAATTGTCTCTGCACGATACTTTTGTTTAATTAAAAATCATGATGATTTGGTTATTACAGGAGGCCCAAGGGGCTGTCTATGTGGACATCTCAGCATCACTGGCTTTCTTTTTTTAAACTTGGATATAAATACAAAATTTCAAATGACACAGATCAATAAGCATTTGGTGGTTAGGCCATAAAACCATGATTTCCTACCAAAGGCAAACTTGCGGGAGTATGAGTTTCACTGCAGAACACATTCTAAGAATGTTTTCAATGAAAACCAGAAAAGGTTCTACCCACAATCATTATTATGTTACTTTTTCAGGAATTACGACCACAAATTTGAGAACATTTTTCTATAAGGGATTTTCTAAAAACAGCCAAGAAGAATATTTGGTTACAAGGATATTTGTTACTAGAGTTTGTCACAACGACATATTTGTTAGAAGAATATCTTTCCAGTTTCCTAAGCCCTAGTAATACTAAACATACACAGAAATTGGCAGGAAATCTAAAGTCACCATCAAAAACTATGCTAGCCTCTCAATCTATTTGAATTTGAAGGGCAGAAAAAGAGACACAAAGAGAATAGATGTGTGGATATGGCAAGGGGCGGAGGAATAAGGGGGAGGGTGAATTGGGAGGCTAGGTTTGACATGTGTGAAACAGATAGCCAGTGGGAACCTGCTATCATGTGTAAAACAGATAGCCAGTGGGAACCCGCTGTATAGCACAGGGAGCTCAGCTCGGTGCTCTGTGATGACCTAGAGGGCTGATGGGGTTGCAGGTGGGAAGGAGGTCCAATAAGAAGAGGATATATGTATACATACAGCTGATTCACTTCAGCAACCAACACAACATTATAGCCACTATACCCTAATTAAAAAAAAAAAGGAAACCTATGTTAGCCTCTACTAATTACTTCAGACACTACATGTGCATAGGATGACTAAGAAACAAGAGCTGACAACATGCGTTCCAGAAAGAGGGAGGAATCAACTGTATGTGAAGGTGCAAACGGGAAAGGTTCCTTGACCAGAGCTACTACAGCAAAGTGGCCAAAGGAGCCTCAATGGAATGGGTTCAAGAAAGACTGGGTGGAAGGAACCAAACCCATGAACACAGAGAGGAATTTCTGAATAAATGCAAGAAATTGTCTCTGCACGATACTTTTGTTTAATTAAAAATCATGATGATTTGGTTATTACAGGAGGCCCAAGGGGCTGTCTATGTGGACATCTCAGCATCACTGGCTTTCTTTTTTTAAACTTGGATATAAATACAAAATTTCAAATGACACAGATCAATAAGCATTTGGTGGTTAGGCCATAAAACCATGATTTCCTACCAAAGGCAAACTTGCGGGAGTATGAGTTTCACTGCAGAACACATTCTAAGAATGTTTTCAATGAAAACCAGAAAAGGTTCTACCCACAATCATTATTATGTTACTTTTTCAGGAATTACGACCACAAATTTGAGAACATTTTTCTATAAGGGATTTTCTAAAAACAGCCAAGAAGAATATTTGGTTACAAGGATATTTGTTACTAGAGTTTGTCACAACGACATATTTGTTAGAAGAATATCTTTCCAGTTTCCTAAGCCCTAGTAATACTAAACATACACAGAAATTGGCAGGAAATCTAAAGTCACCATCAAAAACTATGCTAGCCTCTCAATCTATTTGAATTTGAAGGGCAGAAAAAGAGACACAAAGAGAATAGATGTGTGGATATGGCAAGGGGCGGAGGAATAAGGGGGAGGGTGAATTGGGAGGCTAGGTTTGACATGTGTGAAACAGATAGCCAGTGGGAACCTGCTATCATGTGTAAAACAGATAGCCAGTGGGAACCCGCTGTATAGCACAGGGAGCTCAGCTCGGTGCTCTGTGATGACCTAGAGGGCTGATGGGGTTGCAGGTGGGAAGGAGGTCCAATAAGAAGAGGATATATGTATACATACAGCTGATTCACTTCAGCAACCAACACAACATTATAGCCACTATACCCTAATTAAAAAAAAAAAGGAAACCTATGTTAGCCTCTACTAATTACTTCAGACACTACATGTGCATAATGGAAAATGTGGTCTTCGAGACTTCTATATAATACCTCTTTTTTAGAATCATTCCAATTCAGTTCTCTGCCCATCAGCTCAACGATCCTGGGTAGGGCCTCCTCTGCCGCCTGCACATTTAGAAACGCCAGGCGAGTACGACGTGAAATCATGTCCACGGCAGTGCAGGCATACTCCTTAATCCCATATTTCACCTGTGTTTGAATTAATGCAAAATGATTAATTTAGACATTTTTGTGAAGGGGAGAAATAAAGTTTCACTTAAAATCTATGCTTAGGAACATTCATTCTTCTTTACACACTCTGGTTCTCTAGCAAGCATGAAACATACAGCAACATGATGCAAGTTCCCCATTTTTCTCCTTTTCTTTCCAAAGGAGATCTAGAAATTGGGATGATATGGATAAAAGTCAGTATCTCCTTCTGGAAGAAAACCTGGCCCAAACATGTAAACTGCATCACTCCTCACCTACCATCCACTGTAATCACCTCTGTTTACACCTGACATGGAAGTTAACACACAAAGTTGAGCAGGCAAAGAACAAGTTTAACGTTAAAAGTCACGGTCTCCTCTCTTTAGGCTGTCCACAGATCTTTGTCTCAGAGTAATCAGATGACAGAAGTCTGGCATTCAGTCAACAACATAATGCTTACTGGACACCCATGTTTTAAGGAGTGGTGAATTATAAATAAATATTAATGTCAACTAAGGGACTTTTCTGGTGGCTCAGTAGTTAAGACTCTCCCTTCCAATGTAGAGTGTGTAAGTTTGACCCCTGGTCAGGGAGCTAAGATATCAAATGCCTTGTGGCCAAAAAACCAAAACCTAAAACAGAAGCAACGCTGTGACAAATTCAATAAAGACTTTAAAAATGGTCCACATCAAAAAATCTTTAAAAAAGGAATACTTCATCAGGCACAAGATGAGTGGTACAAACTTGAGGACCTATAAGTTCTCAAAAGGGGCAAACCACAGTGAGTCAGGAAGACCTGGGATAGCTCCATGGAGGAGAGGGAAATCTAGATTTTATATGATTTTTTTTTACCACCATCAATATTACTTTAGACTTGAAATTAAAATTTCATAAAGGAAAGGAACTATGCTGGGCAGGGCATGCTCCAGGTTGTAGCTGATGTATCTGTGTATCTGTATTCAGTGACATATAATTTCTAAAGAGGACAAGAAGTACATAGATGAAAGGTATCCCATGGCAGACAGGAAACTCCCACAGGGTCATTCACATACCTCTGCTTCAATGTATGGAAATTCTGACACAAGACGCACTCCAACAATGGGCCAGCGTTTTCCTGTCACACTTGCCATCTTGGCCACCTCAAAAGCCTTGTCACCATAGGTGGCGGCAAGATGCTGGGCCACCTAAAGAAACAAAACTGCATTAGGCAGGTCCTTAGAGTATCAATAACTTCTGGATACAAAGCAAAAAATGTACATGCTTATCTTGCTAGTTTTTTTTTTTTTTTAACAGCCTATAACTAATAGCTCTAGGAGAGTATTAGATTTTGATTTTGTGGGAGGAAACCACTTGGGCGCCGGCGCGAATGCTTGATGAAGCTTCAGCTTCATTCTGCTCCTGATATGAAGTGGAATTAAAAAGTAGCAGGCAAAGAACAAGTTTAACGTTAAAAGTCACGGTCTCTCTCTTTAGGCTGTCCACAGATCTTTGTCTCAGAGTAATCAGATGACAGAAGTCTGGCATTCAGTCAACAACATAATGCTTACTGGACACCCATGTTTTAAGGAGTGGTGAATTATAAATAAATATTAATGTCAACTAAGGGACTTTTCTGGTGGCTCAGTAGTTAAGACTCTCCCTTCCAATGTAGAGTGTGTAAGTTTGACCCCTGGTCAGGGAGCTAAGATATCAAATGCCTTGTGGCCAAAAAACCAAAACCTAAAACAGAAGCAACGCTGTGACAAATTCAATAAAGACTTTAAAAATGGTCCACATCAAAAAATCTTTAAAAAAGGAATACTTCATCAGGCACAAGATGAGTGGTACAAACTTGAGGACCTATAAGTTCTCAAAAGGGGCAAACCACAGTGAGTCAGGAAGACCTGGGATAGCTCCATGGAGGAGAGGGAAATCTAGATTTTATATGATTTTTTTTTACCACCATCAATATTACTTTAGACTTGAAATTAAAATTTCATAAAGGAAAGGAACTATGCTGGGCAGGGCATGCTCCAGGTTGTAGCTGATGTATCTGTGTATCTGTATTCAGTGACATATAATTTCTAAAGAGGACAAGAAGTACATAGATGAAAGGTATCCCATGGCAGACAGGAAACTCCCACAGGGTCATTCACATACCTCTGCTTCAATGTATGGAAATTCTGACACAAGACGCACTCCAACAATGGGCCAGCGTTTTCCTGTCACACTTGCCATCTTGGCCACCTCAAAAGCCTTGTCACCATAGGTGGCGGCAAGATGCTGGGCCACCTAAAGAAACAAAACTGCATTAGGCAGGTCCTTAGAGTATCAATAACTTCTGGATACAAAGCAAAAAATGTACATGCTTATCTTGCTAGTTTTTTTTTTTTTTTAACAGCCTATAACTAATAGCTCTAGGAGAGTATTAGATTTTGATTTTGTGGGAGGAAACCACTTGGGCGCCGAATGCTTAGGCCAGCACGAAGTCTACCACACATGTATCACTGTACCAGTGACTGATGAAGCTTCAGCTTCATTCTGCTCCTGATACTACTCCCAAAGAACAGCCTTCCTTATTCTCAAGACAGAAAGAATCTGGGAGGTCCTGTTTGCTAGGAAAAAGCCAAACCCCAGATTCTAAAATAAAAACCAAAACGTGCACTGCTCTTTAGGCAACTAAAGCAAAATATGGTATTTTTTTTCCCATTAGTTCACTCACATAGTACACCGACAGAAACAAACTCAGCAATAGGAAACTTGAAGTCACAGAGGTCCCGTGGTCGCCAATTCTATTATTGGCAATAGTGAGATTAACTCAGGAATAAGACAATGTGGCAATGCACGCCCACCTCACTTTCAAGTCCGTAGTCCTGGACAAGCCTGATGTAGAGTGTGGGGCTCCAATCTTTGCCCCCCTGAAGGAAAAGCCCAACTGTTCTACTTGGTCCTGCTTTCAAGTTGTGTGCCTTGACAGCAGCATTTATGGTATCTTCTGCCATAGATCGGTAGGTTGTCCACTTCCCACCTACAAGCACATTGATAAGTCATTCGTTAGGTTACCACTCCTTGTTTTTCTTACAGTTAAACATTTTTCAACTTATTAATAAGAAAATTCACCTGTTGTTTATAACAAAAGCCACAGATAAGATTTTACTCTGAATCATTAACAAAAAAACCCCTTTGTTCATTAGCATTAAAAGAGAGTCTGGTGAGAGAATGTAACTCAAGGTGCTATTTAAAGCACACCCAGCAAGGTAACATCCTGTACCCGCTATAGTGATGAGGCCGCTCTCGCTGATGTCCACAACATGGTTCCGGGAGATGGACTGTGTGTCTGCAGACTTGGGATCTGTCACAAGGGGGCGAATGCCGCTCCATGCTGCCAGGACATCCCCTCTTCTCACTGGGAAGGATCAATGCCAGGAGTTAAGAGCGTGACTCAAAGACATCCCAACATAACTATGAAATCATTAGTAAGCATAAAATAGCTCAGTAAAAGGAACACATGAATATGTACTTTAAAAGGAGAAAACACTCTTAAATATAAGAGCTACATAAGTGGGTAAGTTACAAGAAAAACTCAAAGAACTATTTCTTACAAAGACAATGGGGATGGGACTTCCGTGGCGGGCCAGTGGTTAGGACTCTATGATTCCACTGCAAGCGGCATGGGTTTGATCTCTGGTAGGAGAACTAAGATCCTGTATGCCACACAGAGGAAAAAAAAAAAAGTAATGCAGGAGGAAAAAAAAAAAAAGGTAAAGAATTGGAAAATCACTGATGTGGGTCTCAAAGAGGAAACAAAATAAATGCTGGCGGCCCTCAGCTGGGATAATCTGGAGTAGTTACAAAGAACAACAATAAAGCAGAAACAACAACAAACCAAAAGACTTAGAAGTTGTCTTATCGCCTCCTAGAATGTATCTTGCTATCTCTTCCCAGGAAAGACAAAGATACTTATGGATTTCAGATCCCACTCATATCTTGGTTGTGTGCTCCTGTACAGTAAACCTTCTATGTAGTTAGACAAAGCCCAGACTTTGAAAAGTACTTAAGTACACATCTAGCAAGTTCTTGGGTAAAGAGTCACAAAGACTCTGTGAAATGACTGGATTATTATACTTGTCCAAAAAACAGCACATTAAAAAAAGCATTTACCAGTGCTTCTAGGTCTTTTAGGGGAGACCCTAAAAACAAGTTATACTGGATGACAGACAGTCTCTCCATCTTATACAAAAGCCACAGATAAGATTTTACTCGAATCATTAACAAAAAAACCCCTTTGTTCATTAGCATTAAAAGAGAGTCTGGTGAGAGAATGTAACTCAAGGTGCTATTTAAAGCACACCCAGCAAGGTAACATCCTGTACCCGCTATAGTGATGAGGCCGCTCTCGCTGATGTCCACAACATGGTTCCGGGAGATGGACTGTGTGTCTGCAGACTTGGGATCTGTCACAAGGGGGCGAATGCCGCTCCATGCTGCCAGGACATCCCCTCTTCTCACTGGGAAGGATCAATGCCAGGAGTTAAGAGCGTGACTCAAAGACATCCCAACATAACTATGAAATCATTAGTAAGCATAAAATAGCTCAGTAAAAGGAACACATGAATATGTACTTTAAAAGGAGAAAACACTCTTAAATATAAGAGCTACATAAGTGGGTAAGTTACAAGAAAAACTCAAAGAACTATTTCTTACAAAGACAATGGGGATGGGACTTCCGTGGCGGGCCAGTGGTTAGGACTCTATGATTCCACTGCAAGCGGCATGGGTTTGATCTCTGGTAGGAGAACTAAGATCCTGTATGCCACACAGAGAGGCAAAAAAAAAAAGTAATGCAGGAGGAAAAAAAAAAAAAGGTAAAGAATTGGAAAATCACTGATGTGGGTCTCAAAGAGGAAACAAAATAAATGCTGGCGGCCCTCAGCTGGGATAATCTGGAGTAGTTACAAAGAACAACAATAAAGCAGAAACAACAACAAACCAAAAGACTTAGAAGTTGTCTTATCGCCTCCTAGAATGTATCTTGCTATCTCTTCCCAGGAAAGACAAAGATACTTACTGGATTTCAGATCCCACTCATATCTTGGTTGTGTGCTCCTGTACAGTAAACCTTCTATGTAGTTAGACAAAGCCCAGACTTTGAAAAGTACTTAAGTACACATCTAGCAAGTTCTTGGGTAAAGAGTCACAAAGTCTCTGTGAAATGACTGGATTATTATACTTGTCCAAAAAACAGCACATTAAAAAAAGCATTTACCAGTGCTTCTAGGTCTTTTAGGGGAGACCCTAAAAACAAGTTATACTGGATGACAGACAGTCTCTCCATCTTGATCTCAAATGAAAAACAGATTTATGGTAAGATAACTTCATCTAATGTAATGTGACATATTTTGGCTTAGCTTGTTAAGGGCCACACTCTTAAGATGACTGCAGTCTGAAAGAAGAGGTACCCATGCACCTCTACAGGGGTGTCAAATCCATAACCCAACACTGAATCTAGAAAAAGGGTGAATAAATCTCATCAACTAGTGAGGAAAGCCTAAAGCTTAACCATGAGGTGTGTCTTGATGCTGGGATTCCATCCCTAGATTTGCCCCCTAATGGGGGCATCCTCTTCCTTAGGTTTAATCCTGATGGCTTCCACGGAATAGGGGTTAATTCTCGCTCCACGCAATTCCACCAAAGTCTTATAAAACCTCAACACAAAGCATGCAATATTTTAATCTTCACAAAAAGCTTAACTAGGAAGTTACCACTATTTTCCATTAGAGTTCAGACTGCTCTCTGAGTCAAAAATAAAACTTAGCCAACCACGTAGAACGTCATTGTGGTCACTGCAAAGTCACAGAGTGTGTCTCTGAAATTCCTCAGGCAGCCACGCTGATCAGGAATTTGGTTTCAATTCTCACAGCCTTCTGACTGATCTTAAAATTATTTAATGGAAAACTAAACTTTCTAGAGCAAATTTAAAGCACATGCAAATAATCCTTATGGCAAATGCTTTACCTTTTCTGGTATATCAGGCAGAAAATACATCTATGAATCTGTATTGTCTGAAACAAAAGACCGTACTAAAACACCTGAGTGTTTCATTCAAAGACAAAACTAAATGAAATATTATGTATACTGATACTGTTTTTAATTTCTGACTTTTGAATAACAAAGATACTTATGGATTTCAGATCCCACTCATATCTTGGTTGTGTGCTCCTGTACAGTAAACCTTCTATGTAGTTAGACAAAGCCCAGACTTTGAAAAGTACTTAAGTACACATCTAGCAAGTTCTTGGGTAAAGAGTCACAAAGCTCTGTGAAATGACTGGATTATTATACTTGTCCAAAAAACAGCACATTAAAAAAAGCATTTACCAGTGCTTCTAGGTCTTTTAGGGGAGACCCTAAAAACAAGTTATACTGGATGACAGACAGTCTCTCCATCTTGATCTCAAATGAAAAACAGATTTATGGTAAGATAACTTCATCTAATGTAATGTGACATATTTTGGCTTAGCTTGTTAAGGGCCACACTCTTAAGATGACTGCAGTCTGAAAGAAGAGGTACCCATGCACCTCTACAGGGGTGTCAAATCCATAACCCAACACTGAATCTAGAAAAAGGGTGAATAAATCTCATCAACTAGTGAGGAAAGCCTAAAGCTTAACCATGAGGTGTGTCTTGATGCTGGGATTCCATCCCTAGATTTGCCCCCTAATGGGGGCATCCTCTTCCTTAGGTTTAATCCTGATGGCTTCCACGGAATAGGGGTTAATTCTCGCTCCACGCAATTCCACCAAAGTCTTATAAAACCTCAACACAAAGCATGCAATATTTTAATCTTCACAAAAAGCTTAACTAGGAAGTTACCACTATTTTCCATTAGAGTTCAGACTGCTCTCTGAGTCAAAAATAAAACTTAGCCAACCACGTAGAACGTCATTGTGGTCACTGCAAAGTCACAGAGTGTGTCTCTGAAATTCCTCAGGCAGCCACGCTGATCAGGAATTTGGTTTCAATTCTCACAGCCTTCTGACTGATCTTAAAATTATTTAATGGAAAACTAAACTTTCTAGAGCAAATTTAAAGCACATGCAAATAATCCTTATGGCAAATGCTTTACCTTTTCTGGTATATCAGGCAGAAAAATACATCTATGAATCTGTATTGTCTGAAACAAAAAGACCGTACTAAAACACCTGAGTGTTTCATTCAAAGAGCAAAACTAAATGAAATATTATGTATACTGATACTGTTTTTAATCCTTACTTTTGAAACTGACACTCAAAAAAGGAAAAACACACTATCAGGAAGAGGTCATGATGTGTCAGGAACCTTAATTTATTTTGCTTGACACTTTAGCATTCAGTGTTTTTAGCCTGATAATTGTATCAGATGAATACAGGGATAAAATCTGTTTAAAAAGATATATTTAAAGATAATCAAATTCTAGATCACATTTAAAGTATGAATCAGGTGGTGTGACCTATAGTATTTTTATATTATTATACCAGAGTGTGGTTGGATCATGTGACCTATCATCTATCAGTTTTTTTCCAAGTTTGAGATTTAATGTTTGCATGGATTATTCAAAATGCCATTTTATTTATTTATTTATTTGCTGGTGAAGAAGAAGCACTTTTACCTTTCTACTACCCAAATTAAGTAATGACCAGTCAGGGTTAGGAGTGAGATCTAGGCCCACAGGGAGCAGTATAGCTAAGCACATGAAACATAAATTCTAAGCCCTTGTAGAAGACAGCAGCAAAGTGAACTAATAGGATTCTCTATCACTTCTTCACCCACAGTGGAAATCTTTGTTAAACAAACTCTAATTAAAGTTCTCTTTAGAAAGAGATTCAAAAACAGTGTACAGAGAGCATAAAGACCTTCCAATACTGCCAGGAACTTCTGCAGCCATATTATAATGAAAGGGAAAATAACGAAAGGGACCAAGCCAACTAGGAAGTTACCACTATTTTCCATTAGAGTTCAGACTGCTCTCTGAGTCAAAAATAAAACTTAGCCAAAGTCACAGAGTGTGTCTCTGAAATTCCTCAGGCAGCCACGCTGATCAGGAATTTGGTTTCAATTCTCACAGCCTTCTGACTGATCTTAAAATTATTTAATGGAAAACTAAACTTTCTAGAGCAAATTTAAAGCACATGCAAATAATCCTTATGGCAAATGCTTTACCTTTTCTGGTATATCAGGCAGAAAAATACATCTATGAATCTGTATTGTCTGAAACAAAAAGACCGTACTAAAACACCTGAGTGTTTCATTCAAAGAGCAAAACTAAATGAAATATTATGTATACTGATACTGTTTTTAATCCTTACTTTTGAAACTGACACTCAAAAAAGGAAAAACACACTATCAGGAAGAGGTCATGATGTGTCAGGAACCTTAATTTATTTTGCTTGACACTTTAGCATTCAGTTTTTTTAGCCTGATAATTGTATCAGATGAATACAGGGATAAAAATCTGTTTAAAAAGATATATTTAAAGATAATCAAATTCTAGATCACATTTAAAGTATGAATCAGGTGGTGTGACCTATAGTATTTTTATATTATTATACCAGAGTGTGGTTGGATCATGTGACCTATCATCTATCAGTTTTTTTCCAAGTTTGAGATTTAATGTTTGCATGGATTATTCAAAATGCCATTTTATTTATTTATTTATTTGCTGGTGAAGAAGAAGCACTTTTACCTTTCTACTACCCAAATTAAGTAATGACCAGTCAGGGTTAGGAGTGAGATCTAGGCCCACAGGGAGCAGTATAGCTAAGCACATGAAACATAAATTCTAAGCCCTTGTAGAAGACAGCAGCAAAGTGAACTAATAGGATTCTCTATCACTTCTTCACCCACAGTGGAAATCTTTGTTAAACAAACTCTAATTAAAGTTCTCTTTAGAAAGAGATTCAAAAACAGTGTACAGAGAGCATAAAGACCTTCCAATACTGCCAGGAACTTCTGCAGCCATATTATAATGAAAGGGAAAATAACGAAAGGGACCAAGCCAACAGGTAGAGTGAAGAGAAGTACGGATCCTGCACTGAAGACTTTGCTCAGTCACCAACCACCCCTTGAGACTTCTTGTATCCTGAGATCTTATTTTACAAGTTATTACATTCCTTATTTTATAACAACAAAAAATACAAATTCAACGACTCTATTAAACTGAATATTTGCTTCTCTAAATGTCTGTGTAAGTACCTCTAGCTTCCATAGAGCTTGTTCCATAGACATTTCTGTAGTGATGAAAGTGTATCTAGTGTCTGATTCACCAGTCACTCTCTGCGTGAGGCTATGAAGCACTTGAAATGTGGCCCATGTGACTGAGAAACTGAATTCCAAACTTTATTTCATTTTAACTAACTTAAATAGCCACATGATACACACATGTACAGGTTATAATACTGCACAAGGCATTTCTAGAGAAAAATCGACAAGCAGTAGATCTCAGAGTTGTCCTAGTAAGTCATCAAGATGGGTACTTCCCCTTGTCCGTGTCTCCAGTGGAGCATCCTTTCAGTGAAATCTATTAGAATATAATCTGCTGAAATAGTATGTGATTCTCTCTGAAATACTCTACTCTCGTAGCATGTTCCATATTATTTCAAAGTATCCTTGTTACCCACTAATCTCATCAATTCAAAGAAAGGAAAATATTGCAGTTAAGTATTCCTACCCTCAAGTTCTTATCCAGAAATCAGTTCTGTCATTCAGGTTGTATCCAAGAGTGGAGAAAGAACATCACCTACTTTTAACTCTTCATGGTAAAACATGTAAGGAAAAAAATTCAACACAAGCTTTTATGCTTTAGAACTCAAAGATTCACCTTGATATTCCTGGTCCTCATACTGTCAGGACAGCTAAGCAAAACAGCACTACTGTTGCATCTTCCTCACCATGTCAAAAGCCTTTGGCAATGCCAATTCTAGTGTTTTTCAATACCTCAAATACTGTGTCAAGTAGAAGTCATGTAAAGTGATCAATAATATGAAATGGCATACTAAAACTTCTCTGAAGTTTTTACATCAAACAAGAGCTGACATTACAATATCAAATGGAATAATACTTTGGCTACTGAGCCAATATGCTAAACTTTAGGTTTCTAGTGATTATATATTTAAACAGTTGCCTCTTTCAAAATAACTGCACACTTTAATAAATAAAAAAACACCAGGGGATCCTTGGTGGCTCAGACAGTAGAGTCTGCCTGCAATGCAGGAGACCCAAGTTTGATCCCTGGATCAGGAAGATCCCCTGGAGAAGGAAATGGCCACCCACTGCAATATTCTTGTCTGGAGAATCCCATAGACAGAGGAACCTGGTGGGCTACAGTCCATGGGCTTGCAAAGAGTTGGACATGACTGAGCGACTAACACTTTCACTTAATAAAACAAGATAAGAGGAAACAACATTACTATTAAAATTGAAAAAAATTCTCAGTAAATACCACTTATGAAAGTAGCTCACCCAGATGGTACCCAGTTGATTTTTAAGTGCCAATTGCCCAGATGTTAAAAAACCCACAAGCACCACCAGAGCATATAAAAGTTCCTGTTGATATTTTCAGAAAAATAGTGAGGAAACAGAATAGTCCTTCTACCATTATGATTAAGAATTATTTTTATCACATTATCTTTATTATAAATAACTCATTCAGGATCTAGTGTCTAAAATACAAAAGCCTAAAATATGAATGGTAAAGTTGAATAGACATTTTTCACAGCTGGCTGGAAAGACTACGTGCTATATAATTATTTTCAATTGTAATTAATATTTTTATTCTTAAAAACCTGGCAAGAGAAGCATTGGTTTTAAAAGTTAATAGAAAACATAACCCACAGGAAGTGACAATTAAGAGCTCAATGTACGGTTTTGCTTCACATCATTTATGTACCCATACATTTTTGGGTGCTCTTTCTCATGTCTGCCACTTGCAAAAAAATCAATAAAACACACGTGAAAGTATCTAAATGAACACAGGGGAAACAGTGTCAGAAATCAATACTTCTCTCCCAGAATGTTTAACCTGTGGAAATGAAGTGTTAATCACAGAAATAGGATACCATATTACATTTATAAACTAATGAAACTAGAAAAAGCAAAGCGCATGACACTATAATTAAACAGCTGGAAGGCATCCAAGCCTGTGTAAGTTGATAACCCTGGTACAGTCTCTGGCAGTGAAAAGGCAGGTCTGCAGTGAGTTGATATGGCCAGCTTCGTTGTTAATTGAATAGCAGGCAATCTATAAACACTACTAATTGCATATGTGAAAACCTCTGTACAACTAGAGAAGCTGCCTAGAGAAGCACTCCAGAAAAACTTCATGTATGAAGCACTCCACAGATCTTCCGTCTCCCTCAATCCCTTGAAGTCACAGCTTAGTTCACCACTGCCTCCTTCTGATTAACCTCTACACAGCAGACTTAATGATAAATTTTTCAAAAGATCATTTTTCTTCCTAACCCAATACACACTGAACAACTATCAATTACCCATTTCAGAAAAGAACAAACAAGTAATCTAGAAAATTCAGCCTGTGAATGGTAAGCTTTCTAAATCGTAAAAGAAGACATGGTCTCATTCCCAGCAGGCAAAATGCTTTTCAGAATTGTTCTGACGCATTTTGCAGAAGTGTGGCAGCTGCTGTGAACAGCATGGAGTGTTCAGATTTGACACTTTTTTTTTTCCTTAAGGATATAGCCATTTGGGGAGGCTCAGAAACTGTTGTCAGAATTTTACTTATTCATCCATTTAATAAATCCTTTTAAAATGATTATCTTAACTCTGGTGAATACAAACTATTTCAAAAGCATTGCTCTAGGATCTACACTAAGTTTTTATTTTTTAAGTCTGTAGAGAAGACTGCTTGGCCCAAGGGACTGGTTATGAGAAATGAGACCTTCTCTACTTGAACATTCAAATCCAAATAAGGCCAGTCACTCGAAAGCAAAGGTCACTATCATTCTGAAAGAGTCTAGAAGCTTCCATAAAATGATCCAAGAGATGCAATCCACTTCCTAGTGGATACAATATTACATTATGCCACAAACTCAGGACTACCGACTGGAATATGCACAATGTTAATGCTTAGAAGCACAAGTATTAGGGCTAGACTGACTTGTACACCATATTAGGCTTCAAAATCATGAATAACCTATGGGAAAAAAGCTTAAAGTTCACTGGACATCTTTTCTTCATCTACAAAATGGGAATTACAAAATAAAACAAATAAGGTTGTTATGAGGAATCAGATAATATAAGCAGTAGGCTTAGCAAAGTGTCTAGTGTAAAAAGTTCTCCACAATGGTAGAGTTTTAAAAAATAAAGCACATATTACCCACTGCAGACAAGATTAAAATATGTGCAGCAAAAGCATGTACTAAGAAAGACCAAATGGGGTCTGAAGCTGTTTCTCTTTCACATTTCACGAGCATAGAAGAGAACATCAGGCTTCACCAAAATTCCTTAGAAAAACTGCCAACTGGAATGTCTTTACTTGGGAGATCGACATACTACAGCTAACTAGGACCCTACCAAGACGGAGGGCAATTTCTTATATACTCTGAGGCCTTCGGTCCAATAGAAATAAGAATGAAAAGAAACCATAAAGAATCATTGCAGATTAATTGCTTTTAAAAGGATAAGTTGATAGAGAGAAAAGGTGTGATAGACGGTGAAAAATCTTAATCTGAAGAGTCCCAAGACCACCAGCAGAAACGCCTGATGGACAGTGTTCACATACTAATTTCAAACTGCTTTTACCAAAAATCATAAGTTGACAAAAATTCTTGGTTATTTTCAATTAATCTGACTACCAACAGGTCCACTAACTGAAAAGTCCTCTATAGACCAAGCAGGTCCCAGCAGGTATTACCAAGTCTTCTATCGTTCGATAAGTGGGAAAAAAAGTGAGGGGGACAGGCTCGGTCTCTGGTGGAAGGCTCATTTCCAAGGTTCATTTCACTAGTGAAAATCCCTACCCACAATATGGGCATGGTGACCTTTTGAACCGACACCTGTTTCCACCATATCCAGCCTCTTGGCATGTATAAGCTGTTAAATTTCTCATTAGTGCATCTGAACTTTAAGATTTTGGAACCTGTCAACTATAGCTCTCTGCTCTTGAATTAATTTTATTTCTTGCACTAACAATCTAAATTTCCTTCTCTTAGAACCCAGTATAAACCCACTTTTAACAAATATTATACCCTGGTAAATGTGAAATAAAGAAGGATTCATTAACAACAATCAACTCATTAAAATACAATCATACTCAGATGAAGCTCCTCCTACCTTGCAAAAGGGGGAATAATAGGATCAAGCTGAAATGGCAATGCATTTTGAGTATTTAAGTATGGATATTAAACAGGGCATAACTATTTCTTAAATAACTGTGTCTGAGTGAGTGAGTGTGTGTATGTGTGTGTGAAAGAGTATAAATTTAGCCACAAAGATTTCAATTGCACATATTCAATTATATTTATACTATTATTATAGATATCCAAAGAGACTCTACTCAAAATGAAATTACACCCATTATTTGAAATTAGAAGAAACTAAAATATACAATATGGATTAATCAATCAAACTAGGAGAATCCCTTAGACCACTTTTTAAAGAAGTTTGTTTTGTTCGTTTATAAATGTGCAATCACATAATGGAAAGAATTCTTTAGGGAAAAAGGATTCATAGATGCTAGTGAGTCACATTAAGACAAAAATTGGGTCCTTGCATGTCCTCCATTGAAGTCAACATTACAGGAGATTTCTGCGATAAACAAATGATGACTAGTTTTCAAAAATATTAAACTCTGTACCTTAACATAGAAACATTTTCAAATTGCCACCAGCATCAAAACCCCTGAAAGCACCCAATTTGTTTTGATTTAAAACAATCATGAGCTGCATACCAGATATATAACAAGCTTTGTAACTGAATAAAGAACCCTTACCCTTAAGGAGATCCAAGTAAGAACGTATCTTACACTATTGCCTGTCATACACTGTTGTGATATACTAGATCAGTGTTCTAAAAGACTACAAAAGATGGGTGACTTCTGAAGTATAAATAGCATTTTGCCAAAATAAGAAGTTGGGGGAAAAGACATGAAGGCTTAAGTGCATGACCTGATTTGGAAGTAGTAAGTAATGCAATATAATTAAACGACAGAAGAGGATGGTATATGTTTCATGTGGATGTAAGAAGTAGAGGGAAAAAGGGCAACTCCTTCCTATTGTGTTATGCCATGGCCTTCATAACCTTCTAGAAGAAGTGGTCAGTAGGTAAGAGATAGAGCTGGTCAGGTGTGGCAATAAGTCAGTCTGGACACATGGAAGTTGTCCAGTGAAAGTCAGAATGATATGGGAGATATAAAAGAGGGAGGATAAACTTAAAGGAATGCATGTTACCTTCAACGTCACAACTCAAGTAGTTGCGCACTTCATTTAAAATGAAGTTGATATCTTCTTCCGAAGGAATGGGATGGTGTGTCACGTCTGTTGGTGTGTCGGTGGTGCCAGCTATCGTCATCTTTTGCCAGGGCAAGAAGAAAATAACTCGCCCATCACTGGTTGCTGGGTCAAGAAGTCCCATGCTCTCTGGGCTAGGGTAAAAAGAAAGAGTCATGTATTTATGAAGTCAGAAGGTGTCTGATCTTAATCTGCATTTTAAAAATATTTTATTCAGGGCTTCCCCTGGTGGTCCAGTGGGTAAAGACACCGCCTTGCAGTGCAAGGGGTGCTGGTTCGATCCCCAGCCTGGGAAGATCCCACGTGCCACAGAGCGGCTGGACTGATGTGTCCAACTACCGAGCCGGAGTTCTGGAGCGCATGAGCCCAGAGCCGGTGCTCTGCGACAACAGAGGCCACTGCGATAGGAGGCCCACACGGGCCAAAGAACAAAGATGGATGAAAATGAATAAATGAAAGACCAATAGAAGTGGCTAAAAAAAAAAAATTAGGGAGGAGGTATCCCTAAGAAAAACTTTGAAAGAAAAAATTTTATTCAGGTAATCTCATATAAACAAACAAGAAACACACCAACTATTACTTTTATTGCTGCTACCCTGATCTAGAAATTCCTAAAAGAAAAAAATAATAATAATTCTGGTAATACAAAAGGAATGGTGATGATAGCAATATTCCACAGCAGAACCAGCAAAGTAAGGTGAATTAAGTAGGTGCACCTCAATTTCCAGTTGTTTGGGTTTTAGATCCCTTGCACCATTCACCTCAGATAATGTCAACAGGATAAATGTCTATAACTTCTTTCATGGTGATCACTTAAGGATAGTTCTTCAGCCTTTTTTCAAGTTCATGGAAAGTGTTTTCCTGGGACATCTGACATTTGGCACATCTTTCAGTAATAAGGTCTCAGAAGTCCATGAGAAAAGTGAAGGGTCTGACTTTCTAGAAACTAAAATGTAATAAAAAAGTTCTTTACTCTTTTGTGCCTGAATAAGCTTGTACCACTTCACCAAATATGAGATTTCTTACTTTATTTCAGCTTTCCTGAAATCTCAAGAAATGCATCCACGGGCAAAGAACTCAGGTTTCTACTACTATCTAAAGAGCAATGTACGGATAAGGTCAAAAATAAGAGCAACATCTTAGCAATGAAAAAAATCTTTAAATTGGCAGAAGATGCCAGTGTATTATGCTACTAAATTAAGGTTTAAGGACACTTATTCTACCAGATCAAAGTCTTTTAAAAAATTAAGAATTTTTTGTATACCTACTTTATATTCTAAATCCAAATTGTAAAACACATTTGCAAGAATAGGCGGTAACTACTTCCCTGGTGGTCCAGTGGGTAAGGACACCGCCTTGCAGTGCAAGGGGTGCCGGTTCGATCCCCAGCCTGGGAAGATCCCACGTGCCGCGGAGCAGCTGGACTGATGTGTCCAATTACCGAGCCGGAGCTCTGGGGCGCATGAGCCCAGAGCCGGCGCTCTGTGATGACAGACGCCACTGCGATAGGAGGCCCACACGGGCCAAAGAACAAAGATGGATGAAAATGAATAAATGAAAGACCAATAGAAGTGGCTAAAAAAAAAAAATTAGGGAGGAGGTATCCCTAAGAAAAACTTTGAAAGAAAAAATTTTATTCAGGTAATCTCATATAAACAAACAAGAAACACACCAACTATTACTTTTATTGCTGCTACCCTGATCTAGAAATTCCTAAAAGAAAAAAATAATAATAATTCTGGTAATACAAAAGGAATGGTGATGATAGCAATATTCCACAGCAGAACCAGCAAAGTAAGGTGAATTAAGTAGGTGCACCTCAATTTCCAGTTGTTTGGGTTTTAGATCCCTTGCACCATTCACCTCAGATAATGTCAACAGGATAAATGTCTATAACTTCTTTCATGGTGATCACTTAAGGATAGTTCTTCAGCCTTTTTTCAAGTTCATGGAAAGTGTTTTCCTGGGACATCTGACATTTGGCACATCTTTCAGTAATAAGGTCTCAGAAGTCCATGAGAAAAGTGAAGGGTCTGACTTTCTAGAAACTAAAATGTAATAAAAAAGTTCTTTACTCTTTTGTGCCTGAATAAGCTTGTACCACTTCACCAAATATGAGATTTCTTACTTTATTTCAGCTTTCCTGAAATCTCAAGAAATGCATCCACGGGCAAAGAACTCAGGTTTCTACTACTATCTAAAGAGCAATGTACGGATAAGGTCAAAAATAAGAGCAACATCTTAGCAATGAAAAAAATCTTTAAATTGGCAGAAGATGCCAGTGTATTATGCTACTAAATTAAGGTTTAAGGACACTTATTCTACCAGATCAAAGTCTTTTAAAAAATTAAGAATTTTTTGTATACCTACTTTATATTCTAAATCCAAATTGTAAAACACATTTGCAAGAATAGGCAACTGAAAATAAACATTGACAAAACCTGCCCAACTGTGTTATAGAGTCATTAGTAACTGCTGTTTTAATTTATCTATTAACCATTCTAAAGTTTTGGAGAATCTGAATGTCACTTTCAAATAGTTAAACACTATAAATCTTCAGGTAGCTGAATTTGACTGAATTCTCACAATGAGCCCATGTTAAAGGTATTTTCTGTAAAGGTATTTTCCATTTATATTTATATTAGTAACATTTTAAACATAAAATATAATTCTATTTAGCTTCAATAAATTCCAAAAATGCCTCCTATACTCACATATTTTACAAGGCATAAAGTTTACTTATGATTATCATTCCCTTAAAATTAAAAAAAAGAGAGAAACTCAGATTTAAATGTAAGATTACATTAAATGTCAGATTTAAGGATGAGCATCTAAATACTGTTTAAAAACAAACCAAAAGTGACTTTTTTTATGAAAAAGAAATCTACAGTCAGTTTAGCTAATGCATCTTCTTCATTGAAACCACAAGGGGTACTAATATTCATCTGCAAAGACACATCAGCTCCATGAAATGCCTGCCATGTCCATACTGCCTTTGCAGAAAAAAAAAAAAAATTAGTCCGTAGCCTACATGAGATACAGGAGATGGCAGGTCTCAGTTCTATTTGGCACATGCAAAAAGCACCACAAAAGTGTAGCCGTCATTTAAACCTTCAGCGAGGATCTCATCTTCACTCAGGTTTAAGCTTGAAAAAGCCCCTTTTGAATAGCTTGTACCACCAAATATGAGATTTCTTACTTTATTTCAGCTTTCCTGAAATCTCAAGAAATGCATCCACGGGCAAAGAACTCAGGTTTCTACTACTATCTAAAGAGCAATGTACGGATAAGGTCAAAAATAAGAGCAACATCTTAGCAATGAAAAAAATCTTTAAATTGGCAGAAGATGCCAGTGTATTATGCTACTAAATTAAGGTTTAAGGACACTTATTCTACCAGATCAAAGTCTTTTAAAAAATTAAGAATTTTTTGTATACCTACTTTATATTCTAAATCCAAATTGTAAAACACATTTGCAAGAATAGGCAACTGAAAATAAACATTGACAAAACCTGCCCAACTGTGTTATAGAGTCATTAGTAACTGCTGTTTTAATTTATCTATTAACCATTCTAAAGTTTTGGAGAATCTGAATGTCACTTTCAAATAGTTAAACACTATAAATCTTCAGGTAGCTGAATTTGACTGAATTCTCACAATGAGCCCATGTTAAAGGTATTTTCTGTAAAGGTATTTTCCATTTATATTTATATTAGTAACATTTTAAACATAAAATATAATTCTATTTAGCTTCAATAAATTCCAAAAATGCCTCCTATACTCACATATTTTACAAGGCATAAAGTTTACTTATGATTATCATTCCCTTAAAATTAAAAAAAAGAGAGAAACTCAGATTTAAATGTAAGATTACATTAAATGTCAGATTTAAGGATGAGCATCTAAATACTGTTTAAAAACAAACCAAAAGTGACTTTTTTTATGAAAAAGAAATCTACAGTCAGTTTAGCTAATGCATCTTCTTCATTGAAACCACAAGGGGTACTAATATTCATCTGCAAAGACACATCAGCTCCATGAAATGCCTGCCATGTCCATACTGCCTTTGCAGAAAAAAAAAAAAAAATTAGTCCGTAGCCTACATGAGATACAGGAGATGGCAGGTCTCAGTTCTATTTGGCACATGCAAAAAGCACCACAAAAGTGTAGCCGTCATTTAAACCTTCAGCGAGGATCTCATCTTCACTCAGGGTTGCTGGAAGTAATTTGACTTTTAAAAAATTCACTGAAAACTACAAAGAGTGAGTATGCTCTGTCTCTGTATGTCTAAACTTTTTCTTTGTATTTGCCATAAAACTCTCTAAATCTCTTTCAAGAAACCAGTTAAAATATGTTTTGCAAGCACCTAGTTTGATTCTGGGTTGATATGCTCTTAAACACGCCACTTTGCGATTAGAAATTAGCTCATGAGTTCAAACTTTCAATTGAGTAAAGAGTACTATACTGAAACAAAAGGATACTTCCCTATTCTAATATTTAATGAACACATTACATGTTGGTATCATATTTATATATGATCGCTTTTATGGAACAGATACTATATAATGTGTCTAAGTAATTCAGTAAATTTGGTCAACTTCAGTATAATATTATAATATTCAGTGACAGAGACATGAAATGCTGTTAGAAAAGCACACCTACTGGATCCTTTAAAACCTTCTGGTGCAATAAAAGCAATTTAAAGGGTGAACATGATGGTTACCAACACACACATAACTGGAACCTGTAGAGAATCAACTGCTTAAGTGAAGACATATGTGTCAAACATAAAATTAACAAGCACAGAAGGAAGACAAAGCTATTCATGAAAGGTATAAAAATTTAAGAATCCACTTGGAAATACCTCCCATCGGTTCTAAATTACCTAATTCATAACTCACCCTCAGGGAAAAGTTTGTTTTCTTACGAAGGATTAATTCTTCAAGGTTGCACGAAAGTTTGAAAATGGCTATCAACTACACCGATGGTATAGACAAAGCAGTAAGGCAAAGGTCTTTTCTCAACATGTTTTGCGAAGCGTAAGGTTTGGAAAACAGTTAAGTATTACATTAAATGTCAGATTTAAGGATGAGCATCTAAATACTGTTTAAAACAAACCAAAAGTGACTTTTATGAAAAGAAATCTACAGTCAGTTTAGCTAATGCATCTTCTTCATTGAAACCACAAGGGTACTAATATTCATCTGCAAAGACACATCAGCTCCATGAAATGCCTGCCATGTCCATACTGCCTTTGCAGAAAAAAAAAATTAGTCCGTAGCCTACATGAGATACAGGAGATGGCAGGTCTCAGTTCTATTTGGCACATGCAAAAAGCACCACAAAAGTGTAGCCGTCATTTAAACCTTCAGCGAGGATCTCATCTTCACTCAGGGTTGCTGGAAGTAATTTGACTTTTAAAAAATTCACTGAAAACTACAAAGAGTGAGTATGCTCTGTCTCTGTATGTCTAAACTTTTTCTTTGTATTTGCCATAAAACTCTCTAAATCTCTTTCAAGAAACCAGTTAAAATATGTTTTGCAAGCACCTAGTTTGATTCTGGGTTGATATGCTCTTAAACACGTCACTTTGCGATTAGAAATTAGCTCATGAGTTCAAACTTTCAATTGAGTAAAGAGTACTATACTGAAACAAAAGGATACTTCCCTATTCTAATATTTAATGAACACATTACATGTTGGTATCATATTTATATATGATCGTTTTATGGAACAGATACTATATAATGTGTCTAAGTAATTCAGTAAATTTGGTCAACTTCAGTATAATATTATAATATTCAGTGACAGAGACATGAAATGCTGTTAGAAAAGCACACCTACTGGATCCTTTAAAACCTTCTGGTGCAATAAAAGCAATTTAAAGGGTGAACATGATGGTTACCAACACACACATAACTGGAACCTGTAGAGAATCAACTGCTTAAGTGAAGACATATGTGTCAAACATAAAATTAACAAGCACAGAGGGAAGACAAAGCTATTCATGAAAGGTATAAAAATTTAAGAATCCACTTGGAAATACCTCCCATCGGTTCTAAATTACCTAATTCATAACTCACCCTCAGGGAAAAGTTTGTTTTCTTACGAAGGATTAATTCTTCAAGGTTGCACGAAAGTTTGAAAATGGCTATCAACTACACCGATGGTATAGACAAAGCAGTAAGGCAAAGGTCTTTTCTCAACATGTATAATTCACTTGACATCAGCAGGAGAAGCTTGCTGCTAATTTATGTGTGTGTCTAAGGATTCGACGGAACGAACATTTTTCTCAGGCAGACCACTGCTGTCCTGAAGTGCCCTTATTTAAACTGAAATCAATTTATTGTTAACTACTTAGCAATCAGTGTTGGTGCTAGCAGTATGCACACACATTATAGAAAAAAACTGACCTCTCATCAGTAGTAGAAAGCATCTGTGTGCTAAAAGAAGGAGCTGACTGTTTCCATGCATCTCAGTCATTTGATGTATTGTAGATGCTTCTGTAAGATCATCTACCCACAATTCTCATGAAAATTCCGTATCTTTTCTCTCTTCTGAATTTTTTAAATGGAGCTTTACAATGTTGTATTGGTCTCTGCCATACAACAATGTGAACCATCCATAAGTATACGTATGTTCCCTGCTTCTTGAATCCCCCCTCCCACATCCCACCCCATCCCACGCCTCTAGGTTGTCACAGAGCCCCAGGTTGAGCTCCCTGTGTTATATAGCAGCTATTCTGTTCTTAACGTAAAGAGTGCCTTCAAAAGTAAATGATCTCTGTGTGATTTTTGAAATCAAAACAATCCAGAGAAAAGCTGCTACCATGGCACAAGATAATTCCACATGTGGAATGTTAAAGAGTCATAAACAACAACAACAACAACAACAACAACAACTTACTAAATGCCATAAAGATACTCTGAAAATAGCCTAACAGGATCGACTGCAGCCCTGGTCCTCATTCTTCGTTTAGCTGCCTATACTCAATTAAATCAGTAGTTCCAAACTCGTTGTGTTGATCAGGTGCTAGTAGAAATGCTAGGCCTTAAGTTATCATCAGCTGGCTTCTCGGGCAGTGCCATAACGTCTTACTTATCCCTGAGGATTTAGGAGAATCCTTAAGTTAAAATATTGAGTTAGATTGAGAAATTCAGAGAGCTATTTCAGTTCGAGATCTCCTGACCTCACTCACTCAAGAGGTCGACTTGATATGGAGAGAAAAACCATCCCTTGGGATGCCACTGACCCAGCTGCTCAAAGTCAGTGCTGAAAGAGGGACCAAATGTTTAGCTCAGGCTATAATCCCAAACCAAAGGACTCATCTGCAAACAGAGGCTGAACAGGAAGTAGGCTGCCAGACCACTCCTCTAAGGTTCCCCACAGGATGTGTAGTGGTTGTGGTTCAAGGTGCTAAGAACAGAGATATTAATTTCTCCCAAAGTAGAAATGAGATCACGTACTGCGTCTTAGACTGAGACAGACCCAGCTATGACTAACACTTTCATGACTTACGGGCAGCGGTCTGAAGCTAATGCCTAATTTTTAGGATTAAGAAAGGCATTCTGTTTCGAAAATATTCCATGCAGGTGATACATATTTATATTTCTTAAAAATCATCTATCTGCTCTGTTGGTAGCATATCTTATAAAACATAGTACAGAACATATGTATAGCATGACTTCCTTCATGAAAAAATGTTAAAAGGATATACATTTTCACAAGCATAAACGTACAATTATATGAAAGGAACCAGAAGGAAGTGTTATCAATAACTGAAGTTGGGGGAATGAGGAAAAGAGGGAGACCTCCACTTTTCATTTTATATCTTTCTATTTTTCTATAGGTTTTAGTTTTGTTTATTTTTGTCTACAGGGGTCATCGGGCAGTAAAATGAAGAATCATACTTTGTTATTATACTTTAGTATCTATATATTTAAAATTCTCTCATAGGAATTATACTAAAATTTTAATTAAAAATAGGAACACTCTCAATTTGGGCAAGACAGAACATTATTAAAATTCATTCAAAAAATATTTACTGGTCATTATTATGTACCAAATAATATACCAGGAGCCGGGTATATAGCAGTCAAGAACACAAATAAGAAATAAACAAAGGATCATTGTCCAAATGTATACAAATCAGGTACTACCATGAGATAAGGAACCATAAGCCGAAATGAGCAGCTTTCCAAAGCTGCCGTTAGGAAGGACCAAAGTGACGAACAAACCAGGAAGTTCTTTAGCAAGACATCACCTTATCTTACTGTCTTTGTCTGTATACTGGAAAGAGTAGGATGTCTTCACATTTTAATGACAGGCAAACTAAGGTTTACTGAATAAAATGGCTTGTTCCAAATCATGTCATTATTAAGTGGCAGAAATAACAGAGGGAATAATACAGAATACTAATAAGTGTCCTCTGCTATCATGGGACAATAGTCAAGAATACATAAAACACAACACATAAGTGAGATCTAAAGAAATATAAGGATTTTGGTGGTGTGTGTGTATGTCTACAGATTAAGTACTATATCTGTACTCTAAGAGACATTTAAAATGATGCTTCCAAGAAGCTTACAAACTAGGTGACCTTGCATATTTTTATCCAACACAAAATAAATGCATATGATTGTGTCTGGAACTATTTTTGAAAACTCCTCTACATACAAGAAACATTTGAAACATATACATATATTTATTCTTTCCTTTTCATTTGAACCAAACTTCTGTTTTACAGTTTTTAAAATGCCATTAAGGGCTTCCCCTGGTGGTCCAGTGGGTAAGGACACCGCCTTGCAGTGCAAGGGGCGCTGGTTCCATCCCTGGCCTGGGAAGATCCCACGTGCCGTGGAGCGGCTGGACCGATGTGTCCAATGACCGAGCCGGAGCTCTGGAGCGCATGCCTCCAGAGGTGGCGCTTTGTGACAAGAGGCCACCGCGATGGGAGGCCCACAGGAGCCAAAGAACAAAGACAGATGAAAATAGAGAAATGAAAGACCAATAGAAGTGGCCCTCCCACTCCCCTCCCTCCCCAACCCGACACCTGCCCAGAATAAATAAATGAATAAATCTTTAAAATCAAAAAATGCCATTAAGCACCACAGGATAAGTTTTTATTGAGAACAGAAGCACTTTGGTTTCTCCAGTTCTAAGTGAAAATACTGGAGCAAGGTTCAAAAGGGAGGGGACATATGTATACCTATGGTTGATTCATGTTAATGTTTGGCAGAAACCAAAATTCTGTAAAGCAATGACCCTTCAATTAAAAAAATAAAGAAATTTAAAATTAAAAAAAATATTAATGACTGTCTACCACTTACACATAGTCATTTAGAAAATGACAAAGAAACCTCGGAAGCTGCTGGATAAAGAATTCTGTTAATATTCTTCTTGGTAGAAGTACAGTATCTTTCTCATTAAAAGTGTGTTTGGAACAATTAGGTATATCTTGGACTCTTTTCAAGGAGACTTAGTTAATGGAAAACTAATCACGAATAAGGCAGCCTCATCTATTACATAGTGGGGCAGTGCTCTAGACAAATGCAGATATTCAATGAAATATCATGGATCTATATATCTGTTTTATCAAATATTAAAACTATGTCTTTCAGGAAAATGTATTAAAATATAGAAGAGGTAGCTCCCATTCTATCCACATATCTAAGTAAAAATGTCTACAGATTAAGTACTATATCTGTACTCTAAGAGACATTTAAAATGATGCTTCCAAGAAGCTTACAAACTAGGTGACCTTGCATATTTTTATCCAACACAAAATAAATGCATATGATTGTGTCTGGAACTATTTTGAAAACTCCTCTACATACAACAAACATTTGAAACCTATACATATATTTCTTCTTTCCTTTTCATTTGAACCAAACTTCTGTTTTACAGTTTTTAAAATGCCATTAAGGGCTTCCCCTGGTGGTCCAGTGGGTAAGGACACCGCCTTGCAGTGCAAGGGGCGCTGGTTCCATCCCTGGCCTGGGAAGATCCCACGTGCCGTGGAGCGGCTGGACCGATGTGTCCAATGACCGAGCCGGAGCTCTGGAGCGCATGCCTCCAGAGGTGGCGCTTTGTGACAAGAGGCCACCGCGATGGGAGGCCCACAGGAGCCAAAGAACAAAGACAGATGAAAATAGAGAAATGAAAGACCAATAGAAGTGGCCCTCCCACTCCCCTCCCTCCCCAACCCGACACCTGCCCAGAATAAATAAATGAATAAATCTTTAAAATCAAAAAATGCCATTAAGCACCACAGGATAAGTTTTTATTGAGAACAGAAGCACTTTGGTTTCTCCAGTTCTAAGTGAAAATACTGGAGCAAGGTTCAAAAGGGAGGGGACATATGTATACCTATGGTTGATTCATGTTAATGTTTGGCAGAAACCAAAATTCTGTAAAGCAATGACCCTTCAATTAAAAAAATAAAGAAATTTAAAATTAAAAAAAATATTAATGACTGTCTACCACTTACACATAGTCATTTAGAAAATGACAAAGAAACCTCGGAAGCTGCTGGATAAAGAATTCTGTTAATATTCTTCTTGGTAGAAGTACAGTATCTTTCTCATTAAAAGTGTGTTTGGAACAATTAGGTATATCTTGGACTCTTTTCAAGGAGACTTAGTTAATGGAAAACTAATCACGAATAAGGCAGCCTCATCTATTACATAGTGGGGCAGTGCTCTAGACAAATGCAGATATTCAATGAAATATCATGGATCTATATATCTGTTTTATCAAATATTAAAACTATGTCTTTCAGGAAAATGTATTAAAATATAGAAGAGGTAGCTCCCATTCTATCCACATTACCTAGAAATTATTACTTTTTACTGATAATCACATCATGAGAGGTAATCACCAATTGTATTTAACATATTTTTTTCATCTTTTTTCTATATACTTATCTAATTTAGATCGTGTTACACATATAATCTTGTATCCTCTATTCTAAACTAACATTGTATTACTAATGTTTTCCTAGGACACTACAGTTACTTATAATTTTCAGTGGCCATATATACTCCTTTGTGCAGATACACCATAATTTACTTATCCATCCGCCTAAGGTTAGAAACTGAAGTGGTTTCTAATATTTCTCAACTACAAATAATGTCTTAATGAATACCTTGAGCATTAAAATTATGTCCTAGTTTGCCTATTGGATTTACCACATACGGAAATACTCAGCATGGCAGAGTATGATGCTGATGCTGAAGCTGAAGCTCCTGTATTTTGGTCATCTGACATGAACAGACAACTTACTGCAGAAGTCCTTGATGCTGGGAAAGACTGAGGGCAGAAGGAGAAGAGGGTGTTAGAGGATGAGATGGCTGGACAGCATCACCAATGCAATGGATGTGGGAACTTGGGCAAACTCCGGGAGATGGTGAGGGACAGGGAGGCCCTGCATGCTGCAGTCCATGGGGGCGCAAAATCAGACAGAGCTGGGCGACCGAACAACAACTCAGCATGAACACACAAACTTCCCCAAATGGTTTGAAATGTACATTAGGGGTGATCATTATCAATTTCTTAGGATCATATACATGTTTCTTTTCAAATTTACTTAAAATAAAACATATTAGAAATTCAAACACACACCCACCTGAAGGTGCATCAACCAACTTCAAGGATTTTCAATTTATAGTTGTTCTTATCTCACCTCTCTCCCTATTTCTCTATCTGATCATTGTTATTATGATGATAAATCAGAAATTATAACCTGTTTTTACTGACTATTTTTCAAAACATCTTTCAAAAATTATAAACATAATACATGGCCCTCATATTCAGATTCTTCACAAGCAAGTCTGGGTGTTTTATAAAATTAACTTTTAATGTTTTCGTGAAAATGTCCTTTATGGACATTTTTGCAAAATTAATTTTAGGATCTTAATGAAAATTACATTCTAGAATACCAAGACCAAGCCTCTGATGATGAGTACACTGAAAAAAAAGGACAAAAACAGCTCCCAAGTCACTAACTCGCAGAAAGGGGTATTGCCATAAAAGCTATGACATTCTCAAACCTGGTTTGTATTTTGTATTTTGGAAGAGGTTTTTGTTTTTTGTTTTCACTCATTTCTCCTCATTTTGAACCGGGAGCTAGACCATCTATTATTAAGAAAGGTGTGCTACAAGAATACATGTAGACAATTTCTTGCAGCCCTCGTCCCCTGGCGACGATGCCCAGCTGGGAACACGGTTGGTTACCTGTAGTAACCGGGCATCACGATGTGGACGCCAGCACTCGGCTGGCAGATAGCGGTGGCATCCTTATCATCCATTTTGCGCACGGTGTCTGTGAAAGGTCCCGTGGCGTTGATAACACACTTGGCTTTCACATCAAATTCCTCCCCTGTGAAAGAGAGCAGCGTTAGTCACACACCCTGTTTATTTCGCTGCTCACTGATGCTTCAGATTATGCGTTCATCTATTAACTTCTGGTGGAGTATACCGTACACCAGACTAAGTGATACAGGCAACTCGAGTCACTGAGAAGCCACACAAAAGGCCTGCATGGGAGTAAATTAACCGAACCCAAGTCCGAACTGCAGGGAAAAAAAAAGTGTGCCGCCTTTTCATTTCAGTTCTTATTCTAGTTTGCAAAATGCCCGGCATTAAAGTGTCAAATATGAAGTAAGTGAGTAAATGAGCCGCTTTCTCTTTAAAACTCAAAAGTGCGAGCAGTGTTGCTGTGAGAAGATCTATCTCCCAGTGCTGGTTTTGAAGGAAACGATGTAATTTTGAAACTTCGCCCACGCGGCCACAGAACTGGACAGGCATGCAAATCTCACCCAAGTTAAAGTAATTGACTTTAACGACATGTAAATGCACTGCTTCTGTCACCTTAAAGGATAGTTTGAAACTTGGCACATTTATTGACTTTTTTTAAAAACCTGTTTTTGTAAAGAAAACGGAACACATTCAGAGCTGTGCGAATTTTACAGGCATTTATTAATTATTATCATGATCATCTTTATTGTTTAACACAAAGAGGAAGAACTGCCAGGTCCTACCAGGGAAAATTTTCATGTGAAACCAGTCATTGTTGACCGTAAGGAAGAGAGTGAATAGGGCTTTGAAGTCTGGCTTCAATAAAAGAGAACTGACAGGAAAATTCTCATTCAGTCTTTACACAGACAAAGCAAGACGCTGAGAAATCCGTCCCTGCCGGAGCCTTAACCTACCTGTGAGCACATCCTTGCACCGTGCACCGCTCACGCGCTCCTTCCCTGTCTGGGGGTCTGTCTTCTTGAGCAAGCTCACGACCTCCATGTAATTGGCCGTGGCAGCCCCGTACCTGGCAGCAGTGAGAGCAATGGCAAGGTTCATCCGTGCGTCGTTGTGTTGTCCTGCAGCGGGAGAAAGCATCAGAGGAGGGACAAGAGTCACCTCGAGCCACAGACGGGTGGTATAGAAGTGTGTCACAACAGATATGTCACATCTGTCCCTGTCACCCGGAATATACATGATGGCTGGTCATCTCTACAGGGCATGATTTAAAAATACATGGTCATTCTGGGTCAGGCATTTACCTGACATTTCTGCAAGTGCGCTTTGTGTACCACAAAAGAACGCAAAAGCTCCCTTTCCTACAGCGTTCACACCAATTATCTGCAAGTTGAGAAATAAGTAATTATCCTCTCCGTTTGGGAACATATGTATATGTCAGACTTCTCCTAATACAGACAAGCCGTACACATGAAAGTGAAGCAATTCAAAACTTCAGAATATTTGACACCCCAACTGGTGTTGATTAACAATTTTTATGAATATGTGCTCTATCTAATATTCAAAATCAAGAGCCTGATCTTCCATAGAGAAATCTCTCAGTATTCTATAAAAGGAGTTTTCTAGGTTTGAATTTTGATCAGAGCTCCTTAAAATGTTAACTTTTTTTTTTTTCATCGTACATAAAAGGTAAGAAATTAAGCAGGGCAAAATTTAATTACAGAACAATTCCTACCTGTATTGTTAAAGATTTATGGCCGAAAAATCCTAGTTAAAGAAAACTAAGGGGGAGGCGAAGGGGGGAAAGATGATTAATCACTTTAAAATACTGGCATCACTAGAGACTTTTTCTATTTATTATTGCCAGTAGAGTTAACGCTGACCAGGAAGAATTACTCTACATTGCAGGGGCCAGGTTCTCTGTGCCCTGAATAATTAATTACCCAGGACTAGATGTATTGAAGCAGGGTTCAAATTCCCACACATTGGGATCAGTTTGATCAAGATAATACTGATAAAGGGATGAATTTATAATGGATATTGTTGTTGATTTATGTTGCCGGCATACCAAGCATTTAGTATAAATGGTTTATGTAAAGTTTCTTCCTTGTGATTCAGCCTGTGCCGGGTCGGAAGCACTACACAGGTAATCGGCTGCAGTTTAAAGGGCACAGTTATAAAGAGAGAATCAATGACAGGACCCTCCGCCCCTCCCCCCAAACATCTTATTCCTGAGCCACTGAACTAATGCAACCAGCCAAGAGCCTTTCCCTCACAATTAAAGCCTCTATCAACTGAAGAACACACATTAAACCTCAACATGCAAAATAAGGAATTGTTTTATCCAAAGATGAATAGAATAAAAGTAGAAGAAAGGCAACACCAGGAGCAGCCGCTGAACTCTAAGTAGGAAGAAAAGAGGGACAGCATTTCTATCAATTTCACCTGAGGGCGACCCTAGCGGTGCTATTAAAATAGTAGGTACCGTTAGTAAGTTTAGGAAACTCACTTTTATGAATGTGGCCTCATTTAAAAATTGGAAAATATGCTCCACAAAGTTAAAGGGCATGCAAACAGATTATACATCTAAATTAAAGAAAGTGCCTACCACCCCCAATCTTTCTAGTAAATGTATACATGTAGCAATGACACATTCAAGGGGGGGTACAGGAAATCCAAGTCACGTTCCTGTGGTAGGAAAACTCTCACCAATTCAAGTGTGCCTTGACTTACACACAGGGCGAGAAAGCCAGATGGAAATCAACTATTTTAAAACCCACACGACATCACTGTTCAAAGGAACCAGACAGAAATCCATTTCTTAAATGACAGATCCTTTTGTAATGTGATTTATTGTTGTTGTTGTCCCATCTTTGTGACCCCATGGACTGTAGTTTGCCAGGCTCCTCTGTCAATGGGCTTCCCCAGGCAAGAATACAGGAGTGGGTTTCCTTCTCCGGAGGATGTTCCCGAGCCCAGGGACGGAACCCACGTCTCCTGTGTTGGTGAGCGAATTCTTTACCATGGAGGCTCCAGAGCAGCCCCTGTAAAGTGATACCGAAGAATTACTCTACATTGCAGGGGCCAGGATCTCTGTGCCCTGAATAATTAATTACCCAGGACTAGATGTATTGAAGCAGGGTTCAAATTCCCACACATTGGGATCAGTTTGATCAAGATAATACTGATAAAGGGATGAATTTATAATGGATATTGTTGTTGATTTATGTTGCCGGCATACCAAGCATTTAGTATAAATGGTTTATGTAAAGTTTCTTCCTTGTGATTCAGCCTGTGCCGGGTCGGAAGCACTACACAGGTAATCGGCTGCAGTTTAAAGGGCACAGTTATAAAGAGAGAATCAATGACAGGACCCTCCGCCCCTCCCCCCAAACATCTTATTCCTGAGCCACTGAACTAATGCAACCAGCCAAGAGCCTTTCCCTCACAATTAAAGCCTCTATCAACTGAAGAACACACATTAAACCTCAACATGCAAAATAAGGAATTGTTTTATCCAAAGATGAATAGAATAAAAGTAGAAGAAAGGCAACACCAGGAGCAGCCGCTGAACTCTAAGTAGGAAGAAAAGAGGGACAGCATTTCTATCAATTTCACCTGAGGGCGACCCTAGCGGTGCTATTAAAATAGTAGGTACCGTTAGTAAGTTTAGGAAACTCACTTTTATGAATGTGGCCTCATTTAAAAATTGGAAAATATGCTCCACAAAGTTAAAGGGCATGCAAACAGATTATACATCTAAATTAAAGAAAGTGCCTACCACCCCCAATCTTTCTAGTAAATGTATACATGTAGCAATGACACATTCAAGGGGTGGTACAGGAAATCCAAGTCACGTTCCTGTGGTAGGAAAACTCTCACCAATTCAAGTGTGCCTTGACTTACACACAGGGCGAGAAAGCCAGATGGAAATCAACTATTTTAAAACCCACACGACATCACTGTTCAAAGGAACCAGACAGAAATCCATTTCTTAAATGACAGATCCTTTTGTAATGTGATTTATTGTTGTTGTTGTCCCACTCTTTGTGACCCCATGGACTGTAGTTTGCCAGGCTCCTCTGTCAATGGGCTTCCCCAGGCAAGAATACAGGAGTGGGTTTCCTTCTCCGGAGGATGTTCCCGAGCCCAGGGACGGAACCCACGTCTCCTGTGTTGGTGAGCGAATTCTTTACCATGGAGGCTCCAGAGCAGCCCCTGTAAAGTGATACTGTTTATCTATTTATATAATCAACCGGTAATGAAACTAACTTTTGTTAATACAGAATTTCTTTTCATATATTTTCCAATTATAAAATCTCACTGGAACAGTATTGATATGGTTCATCAAGCACTATCAATTCTATACCAAGATACACCTCCCAAATTAGCTTCCAAATCCCAATACTTTCAAAGGTAAATAAGATGAACCTCAGTTAAAAACATGAAGTGAACACAAGTTCGTTTGCTCCTTATTTTGCACACCCACCCTGATATCCAGCAGCACCTGCCTAGACTTGAGTCAGAAATGTTACTTACTTATGAAAGGCTCTCTGCAATTTTCTACTCCCTTTATTCTTGAAAAAATTATTTAACACCTCCTTTGACATGTGTCATTTCATACCTCCTTGCCTTTGTCCACACTAATTCTTTTGGCTGGAAAACCATTCTGGAAGCTCTACACAATTCCTATTCCTCTCCCATGAGTTGATTCAAATATCTCCCCATAAAAGACTTTATCAGTATTGCGCCCCTCCAATGCCAAGCTGTTCATTCCAGTTCTGAATCAACACTGTACCTTGTACATACCATTTTTGCCGCTTTTATGATACTAGTCATCCATGTATTTATCAACTTAAAAAATGGTAAGCCTTGGTTTTATGTCAGGCACTGTGACAGAATGCAAGGAACCCTATGGTGAGAAAGATACGGGGAGATCTCCATTCTCCTGGAAGTGACATTCCACTATAATTACTACATGATTTCCATGTATCCTCAGCCTGGTCATGGAAGACAGGAAGTCTTACTTTTCATCTTTTCTCTTCCTCACTAGTACCACACAGAACCAGGTATCCAAGAAGTGTTAACCTTAGCCAAATACCATCAATGTGTTACATAAACAGCTCGAGGATTTTTTCCCGTGACCCCATGGACTGTAGTTTGCCAGGCTCCTCTGTCAATGGGCTTCCCCAGGCAAGAATACAGGAGTGGGTTTCCTTCTCCGGAGGATGTTCCCGAGCCCAGGGACGGAACCCACGTCTCCTGTGTTGGTGAGCGAATTCTTTACCATGGAGGCTCCAGAGCAGCCCCTGTAAAGTGATACTGTTTATCTATTTATATAATCAACCGGTAATGAAACTAACTTTTGTTAATACAGAATTTCTTTTCATATATTTTCCAATTATAAAATCTCACTGGAACAGTATTGATATGGTTCATCAAGCACTATCAATTCTATACCAAGATACACCTCCCAAATTAGCTTCCAAATCCCAATACTTTCAAAGGTAAATAAGATGAACCTCAGTTAAAAACATGAAGTGAACACAAGTTCGTTTGCTCCTTATTTTGCACACCCACCCTGATATCCAGCAGCACCTGCCTAGACTTGAGTCAGAAATGTTACTTACTTATGAAAGGCTCTCTGCAATTTTCTACTCCCTTTATTCTTGAAAAAATTATTTAACACCTCCTTTGACATGTGTCATTTCATACCTCCTTGCCTTTGTCCACACTAATTCTTTTGGCTGGAAAACCATTCTGGAAGCTCTACACAATTCCTATTCCTCTCCCATGAGTTGATTCAAATATCTCCCCATAAAAGACTTTATCAGTATTGCGCCCCTCCAATGCCAAGCTGTTCATTCCAGTTCTGAATCAACACTGTACCTTGTACATACCATTTTTGCCGCTTTTATGATACTAGTCATCCATGTATTTATCAACTTAAAAAATGGTAAGCCTTGGTTTTATGTCAGGCACTGTGACAGAATGCAAGGAACCCTATGGTGAGAAAGATACGGGGAGATCTCCATTCTCCTGGAAGTGACATTCCACTATAATTACTACATGATTTCCATGTATCCTCAGCCTGGTCATGGAAGACAGGAAGTCTTACTTTTCATCTTTTCTCTTCCTCACTAGTACCACACAGAACCAGGTATCCAAGAAGTGTTAACCTTAGCCAAATACCATCAATGTGTTACATAAACAGTTTTATTTGTAGTCTTAGATTTTACAGTCTTCCATATTTATATAAATCTTACATAATTACATAAAATTTGATAGCCCTTATAAATTTATTGTATTATCTCTAACTACAGAATGAAATGCTTTGTCTCAAGTTAAAAAAATGTCAGTTTATCAGTAAGTTGGTAGCAATAAATTTGAGGGGAGCAGGGAAGTGTGTAAAATTCAATCTTAAACCCAAACTAGCCCTTATATTTAAGTTGAATAGTGGGACAGAATAAGAAATGGGTATGAATGATTCCCTCTAGACTTCACCTGCAAGTTGCCTTGTGCTCCATAGGTAAATGTAAATAGTTATTCTGAGCTCTTAAAAACTGAAGAATTAAGTAACTTGACTTCCTTCTGGGCCCAGGAGTTCACACCTCTACCCAGGAGACCCCCTCCTCTGCAGACATTCAGCTTAATTCATGTACCTGCTTCAATTCAGGGCAGACCTCCCCCTCCTCAACCCACATTAATTTTACCCTTTACCCTGAGATAGCCAGATGCTCGCAGTGTATGCTTCCTGTGATAACTGATATATTTTCACTATTCTTAACTAAATTCCCCCCAACTCCCTTTCTTGACATTTTGAAAGGTATCTATATGCCTCCTGTAATTTTACTGCTGGAGAAAAAAGTTTTTGATAACACTGCATGTCATTGGAATGCATGACAATAATCTCAACTCCCTCACCCAATTGATCTGCTTATTAAGTTTGGATTTTCAAATCTTTTTCCTTAGAGCCAGGCAACACGAGACTATTCACTGATCATTGAATAGCTTTACGTGGCACTTACGCAAGGAACCCTATGGTGAGAAAGATACGGGGAGATCTCCATTCTCCTGGAAGTGACATTCCACTATAATTACTACATGATTTCCATGTATCCTCAGCCTGGTCATGGAAGACAGGAAGTCTTACTTTTCATCTTTTCTCTTCCTCACTAGTACCACACAGAACCAGGTATCCAAGAAGTGTTAACCTTAGCCAAATACCATCAATGTGTTACATAAACAGTTTTATTTGTAGTCTTAGATTTTACAGTCTTCCATATTTATATAAATCTTACATAATTACATAAAATTTGATAGCCCTTATAAATTTATTGTATTATCTCTAACTACAGAATGAAATGCTTTGTCTCAAGTTAAAAAAATGTCAGTTTATCAGTAAGTTGGTAGCAATAAATTTGAGGGGAGCAGGGAAGTGTGTAAAATTCAATCTTAAACCCAAACTAGCCCTTATATTTAAGTTGAATAGTGGGACAGAATAAGAAATGGGTATGAATGATTCCCTCTAGACTTCACCTGCAAGTTGCCTTGTGCTCCATAGGTAAATGTAAATAGTTATTCTGAGCTCTTAAAAACTGAAGAATTAAGTAACTTGACTTCCTTCTGGGCCCAGGAGTTCACACCTCTACCCAGGAGACCCCCTCCTCTGCAGACATTCAGCTTAATTCATGTACCTGCTTCAATTCAGGGCAGACCTCCCCCTCCTCAACCCACATTAATTTTACCCTTTACCCTGAGATAGCCAGATGCTCGCAGTGTATGCTTCCTGTGATAACTGATATATTTTCACTATTCTTAACTAAATTCCCCCCAACTCCCTTTCTTGACATTTTGAAAGGTATCTATATGCCTCCTGTAATTTTACTGCTGGAGAAAAAAGTTTTTGATAACACTGCATGTCATTGGAATGCATGACAATAATCTCAACTCCCTCACCCAATTGATCTGCTTATTAAGTTTGGATTTTCAAATCTTTTTCCTTAGAGCCAGGCAACACGAGACTATTCACTGATCATTGAATAGCTTTACGTTGGCACTTACGCCAGGACCCAGACGGGGACCGTGAAAATCTGTTTCCTACTCTGTTCTCCTTTGCACTTGAAATCTTACATATGTGCACGTACTGAACTTAACAACTCAGATGAGAGGAAGCACATAAGAGGTGGGACTATAACTGTTTTCCCTTGTTTAGAAAAACAAAATGTAAAATCTACCTGCCTAAGAGAACGAAGGTCAGTAGTAGCACAGAAGGATTTTGCCTTAGCCTGCAATGATCTTGCATCCAGGATAGTGAAAAACATTTTTAAGATGTAATTCTCTAGTGCAAAATAGGTCTCAAATATAAATATTTTGGAGACAGAGCAATATTGTTCTCCTCAGAGGGTTTCAAAGTTTGGCAACTAAGTTAACATGCAAAATAGCTGAAAAAAAAGGAAAATAAAAGAGAGAGAGAAATAAGCTTGACTGGGTAAAAGGTATGAAGAATGAGTAAATATGAGAAAACTTTAGTAACAAATTACTGGGCATTTTCTCCAGTCCTTCAGATCTAAAATTCCATGATGTCCTGAAATTCTATATACAATCTTCTTTTACAGTCTACTGTAAAAGATCCATAGGTGGCGGTAGACCTATCTATGGACACAGAAACCCATAAAGAAAATCTAATTGCTAGCAAAAAAAAAAGTTCTTAATTAAAATAATGCCATCTGTAACTTTATCATCAATTAAGAAAATGTCCTCGTGGAAATGCTGAGATTATTTCCTTCCACCTCCCTGTGCCCTGACCTGGGTTTTATGCATTCCTGTGACTTAGTCTAGCTGGAGGAAAAAGAATACCTCCCTGAAGCATGAATCCCATTTCTAACAAAATCCACAGGGCATATGCTTCAGTGTCTCAGACTGACAGTGACACAATGACCTCCCTCCAGAGAGGTGACTGGCAAAGGGCATTCAAAGGCTAACATACCAAACTCAAGCTGATTTAATAGAACCGTTATATTTAAAATTCCCCTTTCTCATGGGAAGGGTGACAGAGCAAAATAGGTGTGAGCGTATCGGTGTGTAAGGCAATTACTAAAGTCTGATTTAAGTACCTACCATGATGAGTAAGCTTGCAAAGAAAAAGTCAAATGAGAACATACTCTTCAGGGAAATTATAACAACAATGCAATTTCCCCCAAAGGTAAATTATTTATAAAAATGGTTATTTGTGTGGGGAGTGGAGGGGATCAGAGAGACACGTGAAGCAGGTTAGGGAGAATGCACATTACAAGATACAGCAGAGTGGCTTCCAAGCTGGCTCAGAGGATAAGAATTTGCCTACCAATGCAGGATACATGGATTTGATCACTGACCTAGGAAGATCCCACATCGCGGAGCAACACAACCCATGTCCCACAATTACTGAGACTGTGCTCTAGAGCCTAGGAACGACAACTACACACCACAACTAGAGAGCAGCCCCTGCTCTCTGCAGCTAGAGAAAAAACCCAGGAAGCAATGAAGATCCAGCACAGCCAAAATTAAATAAGTAAAATCATATATATATATTTTTTAAATTTTGGCCTCTTTTATTGATTTTTTTTATCCATTTATTTTCATCCATCTTTAGTCTTTGGCCTGTGTGGGCCTCCCATTGCAGTGGCCTCTCTCGTTGCAGAGCTCTGGCTCTGGGCACATGTACTCCAGAGTGCTGACTCCTAATTAGACACACGGGTCCAGCTGTGAGATTTTCCTGGGCCAGGGATCGAACTGGTTCCCCTTGTCCCCTGCAAGGCAGACTCTTTACCCACTAGACCACCAGGGAAGCCCAAGCTAGCAAAAAAAAAGTTCTTAATTAAAATAATGCCATCTGTAACTTTATCATCAATTAAGAAAATGTCCTCGTGGAAATGCTGAGATTATTTCCTTCCACCTCCCTGTGCCCTGACCTGGGTTTTATGCATTCCTGTGACTTAGTCTAGCTGGAGGAAAGAATACCTCCCTGAAGCATGAATCCCATTTCTAACAAAATCCACAGGGCATATGCTTCAGTGTCTCAGACTGACAGTGACACAATGACCTCCCTCCAGAGAGGTGACTGGCAAAGGGCATTCAAAGGCTAACATACCAAACTCAAGCTGATTTAATAGAACCGTTATATTTAAAATTCCCCTTTCTCATGGGAAGGGTGACAGAGCAAAATAGGTGTGAGCGTATCGGTGTGTAAGGCAATTACTAAAGTCTGATTTAAGTACCTACCATGATGAGTAAGCTTGCAAAGAAAAAGTCAAATGAGAACATACTCTTCAGGGAAATTATAACAACAATGCAATTTCCCCCAAAGGTAAATTATTTATAAAAATGGTTATTTGTGTGGGGAGTGGAGGGGATCAGAGAGACACGTGAAGCAGGTTAGGGAGAATGCACATTACAAGATACAGCAGAGTGGCTTCCAAGCTGGCTCAGAGGATAAGAATTTGCCTACCAATGCAGGATACATGGATTTGATCACTGACCTAGGAAGATCCCACATCGCGGAGCAACACAACCCATGTCCCACAATTACTGAGACTGTGCTCTAGAGCCTAGGAACGACAACTACACACCACAACTAGAGAGCAGCCCCTGCTCTCTGCAGCTAGAGAAAAAACCCAGGAAGCAATGAAGATCCAGCACAGCCAAAATTAAATAAGTAAAATCATATATATATATTTTTTAAATTTTGGCCTCTTTTATTGATTTTTTTTATCCATTTATTTTCATCCATCTTTAGTCTTTGGCCTGTGTGGGCCTCCCATTGCAGTGGCCTCTCTCGTTGCAGAGCTCTGGCTCTGGGCACATGTACTCCAGAGTGCTGACTCCTAATTAGACACACGGGTCCAGCTGTGAGATTTTCCTGGGCCAGGGATCGAACTGGTTCCCCTTGTCCCCTGCAAGGCAGACTCTTTACCCACTAGACCACCAGGGAAGCCCAAGTAAAATTATTTTTAAAAAAGACAGCAGAGAATGGCTCTGGGCTTGGGAAGACTGGGCCATGGAGTGCAGGTGATGCACTGCATCCCTCTGGGTGTCAGTGCCCTATAAGCTAGAGGGCACCTCTGGAATTACACAGTGCATACATTGCATTGGCCAAAAAGCCCGTTCAAGTTTTTCTATGACATCTCATGAAAAACCTGAATGAACTTCTGAGCCAACCCAGTAATAGCTACTCTTCAATAGCTACCTATCACTTTCAAGATTTCACTTCAATTTTGTCCTCACTTGTGATTTCTCTGACTTTGTTTTTAAAAAAGCATTGAATTACAAAAGACTGGGATTAATAAGAGCAAAAGATAAGTGTTTTATAAAGGAAATTATTCTCCAGAAAAATAAAAGGGGAAATCATATTCTTCCACTGGATCTAAAATTGTAAGGAACTCTTGATTTCATTAGCTTTTTACAAGCCACATGCTATACGGCAAAAATTCTCCCAGTTCTTCACCCCTCCCTGTATCCATGTCCATTGCCCAAAAGTCTTCACAGTGTTGATTCCCACTTTGATTGTGGACCCAGCCATGTGAAATTGTTTTGGTCAAGGGAATGTTAGTGGATGTGATTTTAAAAGGAGGCTCTGCTGATGCCATGCACTGGAGTGTTTATCTAGGCAGTTCTTATCTGGGATTGGATGAGCGGTTCTTCTGGTCTCTTCTCCTGTCTAGCGGCTGCTGTAGGATGGCCTCAGCTGTGAAAACTCACCACTGGCCTCTCCTTCTCCTCCTGGTACTAGCAGGCTAGCTGGGGCATTTCATTCTCGGCTGTGTCTTATTATATATATATACACATATATACATATATGTATATGTGTATGTATATCATATAATAATATATATTATCTTATATATATAATGTACACAATCATATATATATAATTTTCTTTCTATATTTATCTTTGGCTGTGCTGAGTCGTCACTGCTGTGTGGGGCTTTTCTAGTTGTGGAGAGCAGGGGCTAGTCTCTAGTTGCAGTGTGCGGGTTCAGTAGTTGAGGTTCCTGGGATCTAGCATGTATAATAATTCCTAATTGTTTTTATGCTACTCAGGTTTTATGCGGATTTGTGACACATATGACTCACATAGGCAATATAGCCAATTTTCTAATAAAATCAGTCCCTCTTAAAAACAGGTCTGTATTTGAGACTGCATTCTAAGCTGGCTATTAAGAACACAATTCATTTTCCTACATTCATAGAAATGTTATAAACAGATTAGTGATTTGTTTGCGGCACAATAGTTACTTAGTGCATGTGTTCAGTTGCTCAGTTGGATTCAACTCTTTGTGGCCCTATGGATGGTAGCCCGCCAGACTCCTCTGTCCATGGGATTTTCCAGGTAAGAATACTGGAATAGGTTGTCATTTCTTCTCCAGAGGATCTTCCAGACCCAGGGATTGAGCCTCATTTCTTGTGTCTCCTGCACTGGCAGGTAGATTCTTTACCACTGAGCCACATGAGAAGCCCAACCAAAGAGCTCATCCTTGAATAAAACTCTGCTCTTTCACACCTCTGACATTTTGCTCATGGTATCCCTACTCCATGGAAAACCTTACCTTACCTGGTAAACTATTCAAATATTCTTCTGCATGGTAGGCATTAGGGATCCAATGAGTAGGGAAAATAATTTGGGCCTTAACTCTGGGGTATCAGTCTATGATTCCCACTTTGAGGCCAGTTTTTTCTTAGTTTTCTGGATGCCATCTGGATGAGCGGTTCTTCTGGTCTCTTCTCCTGTCTAGCGGCTGCTGTAGGATGGCCTCAGCTGTGAAAACTCACCACTGGCCTCTCCTTCTCCTCCTGGTACTAGCAGGCTAGCTGGGGCATTTCATTCTCGGCTGTGTCTTATTATATATATATACACATATATACATATATGTATATGTGTATGTATATCATATAATAATATATATTATCTTATATATATAATGTACACAATCATATATATATAATTTTCTTTCTATATTTATCTTTGGCTGTGCTGAGTCGTCACTGCTGTGTGGGGCTTTTCTAGTTGTGGAGAGCAGGGGCTAGTCTCTAGTTGCAGTGTGCGGGTTCAGTAGTTGAGGTTCCTGGGATCTAGCATGTATAATAATTCCTAATTGTTTTTATGCTACTCAGGTTTTATGCGGATTTGTGACACATATGACTCACATAGGCAATATAGCCAATTTTCTAATAAAATCAGTCCCTCTTAAAAACAGGTCTGTATTTGAGACTGCATTCTAAGCTGGCTATTAAGAACACAATTCATTTTCCTACATTCATAGAAATGTTATAAACAGATTAGTGATTTGTTTGCGGCACAATAGTTACTTAGTGCATGTGTTCAGTTGCTCAGTTGGATTCAACTCTTTGTGGCCCTATGGATGGTAGCCCGCCAGACTCCTCTGTCCATGGGATTTTCCAGGTAAGAATACTGGAATAGGTTGTCATTTCTTCTCCAGAGGATCTTCCAGACCCAGGGATTGAGCCTCATTTCTTGTGTCTCCTGCACTGGCAGGTAGATTCTTTACCACTGAGCCACATGAGAAGCCCAACCAAAGAGCTCATCCTTGAATAAAACTCTGCTCTTTCACACCTCTGACATTTTGCTCATGGTATCCCTACTCCATGGAAAACCTTACCTTACCTGGTAAACTATTCAAATATTCTTCTGCATGGTAGGCATTAGGGATCCAATGAGTAGGGAAAATAAGCTAACTCTGGTCTCTGCTCTATAGAACCACATTCTAAGGGGGAAGACAGGTAAAATCAAGTAAAACAAATTAATGAGAAACTACAAATTGCAATAATGGCCACAGCAGGGAACACAGTGGGTATCAGGAGCAACTCCCTAAAGAGTTGGGGAAAGTGGGCAGTTAGGGAAAATGGTCAAAATGACAAAGAAATAGAGAAAATGCAAATAAGGAAATTAAGTCCATAATAATGAGACTGTCATCTATAAATTTTAATCCCTGTTAATGTGCAATTATATCCAAAGCTTATATGAAGCATAAACTATCAGAAATGTAACTGTGGTATTAGGATAACCACAAGTGATTAGTGTCTACAAAGTGATTTTTATTTCATTTATGCTTTAAAATAGTCACTCATATTTCATATATACTTATCAGGAATTAGGTTTTAAAAATCCTCCTAGGCTGATGTACATTTTTGCAGGAAATGTCTTCTAGTATAGCCTGGTGAAACTCAAAATAAAAGCATTATATTTAAAGTTCATGAATTGGAGTAATTTGCTGTCACTTATCCATACTACAGTTCTCAGGAAGGGACACCTGTTAACCCTGAGCATGTAATCATTGTTATTATTAAATACAAAGGTACAATTAAATACAGGCACAGAATGTGACCTGCATTGTAATTCTGCCCAGCCTTTCTCATTGCAATATCCTTTTCATTACCGTGGGCCTTTTGTTCCTTCATCTTTCTTTTGTCTCACCCTAAGTTCTCAAATAAGCTATTTACAATCTGAATAATTAGCAATCAGCGTGGATCGGTGGTCTCTGGCCCCATGTAAACTGAAACACTGTGAACTGCCTTAACATGACATATTTGAGTACATAAAGTTTCTATACCCTCAGGGCTTTCCTTTATTGAAAAAGTTTTACATGAATTTAATGAAGAGTAAGTTTTGTACTTTTCAGATACTTATGAATCTAGATAGATCTGAATGCAAATAAAACCACATTTAAACTTCAACCAACAGAATGCTCCAGGGATTCATTTGTTCTCATCTGTATGAAAATATCTATACATCCGTTTATGCAGGGACCCCCCTACTCACCTCCCGTGCCTACCCAGATCAATTGATCCACTCTCTAGCACAAGTCAAAAATCAGTTGTTATACTTTTAAGGAAGAAAAAGGAAAAAAGGAGCAATGTGAAAAAAAAAAAAAAGTTGAAATGAAAAAAATAAGTTGAAAAGACAGGATGTGCGACACACTCTGGAGACTCTTTGACAGACCACAGTTATGTGGCCTAAACCTCCATGGTTACTTGTGAAATCCATCACTGTAACTGATAAATGCGCTGAGGATGAGGGCCTTTCTTAACTAAGAGTGGAAGTGTGGTGTGCATGGCATCTTAACCCAAGATAACTGACCTGATGGTGCTTGAGATTTATTTCTGTAACAAATATGTATTAAACACCTTACCTTGTACCAGGCAGTGAGCCAAGTATCACTGCGGGGAGCAGACTGAAATGGATTAGCTCAACTACCCAAAGACTGTGAGAACAAGAACAAGTTTAGAGTCTAACTTGGAAAGGTCACAAGTTCCAAAAAGTCTCTCCATTTCTTAGCATTCTTCCTTTCTCTTTCCTCTGCAGTTTTCCTACAATAACACCAAGCACAATGCTCCAGACACACCTCCTTTCCTCTCTTTATATTCCAGGAAGATTTTCAAGGTTTCAGTCTACGGTCATGCCACCCTGAACATGCCAGATCTCATCTGATCTCAGAAGCTAAGCAGGGTCGGGCCTGGTTAGTACTTGCATGGGAGATTTACAAGACTTCCTTCATAGAAGTGTGGGCTCATGTTCAAGCTTCATGCCTACCAACCATGAAACTTCCCTCTAGTTGCTTCATTCAAGGTTCTAGTCACTCTCTTGTATGGAGGGAATGACAATGGGATTGACAGAGGGTGAGGAGCCAGACAGAATGTATGTTATGACATCATGTGCTCAGTAGCTCAGTGGTGTCCAATTCTTGCGACCCCATAGACTGTAGCCCACCAGGTTCCTCTGTTGACGGGATTTTCCCATCAAGAATACTGGAGTAGCCATGTCCAATTCTTGTCCACCTTTAACGGGAAACCCTTAACTCACCGTCTCCAGGGATTCATTTGTTCTCATCTGTATGAAAATATCTATACATCCGCTTATGCAGGGACCCCTACTCACCTCCGTGCCGACCAAGATCAATTGATCCACTCTCAAGCAAAAAAAAAAAATCAGTTGTTATACTTTTAAGGAAGAAAAAGGAAAAAAGGAGCAATGTGAAAAAAAAAAAAAGTTGAAATGAAAAAAATAAGTTGAAAAGACAGGATGTGCGACACACTCTGGAGACTCTTTGACAGACCACAGTTATGTGGCCTAAACCTCCATGGTTACTTGTGAAATCCATCACTGTAACTGATAAATGCGCTGAGGATGAGGGCCTTTCTTAACTAAGAGTGGAAGTGTGGTGTGCATGGCATCTTAACCCAAGATAACTGACCTGATGGTGCTTGAGATTTATTTCTGTAACAAATATGTATTAAACACCTTACCTTGTACCAGGCAGTGAGCCAAGTATCACTGCGGGGAGCAGACTGAAATGGATTAGCTCAACTACCCAAAGACTGTGAGAACAAGAACAAGTTTAGAGTCTAACTTGGAAAGGTCACAAGTTCCAAAAAGTCTCTCCATTTCTTAGCATTCTTCCTTTCTCTTTCCTCTGCAGTTTTCCTACAATAACACCAAGCACAATGCTCCAGACACACCTCCTTTCCTCTCTTTATATTCCAGGAAGATTTTCAAGGTTTCAGTCTACGGTCATGCCACCCTGAACATGCCAGATCTCATCTGATCTCAGAAGCTAAGCAGGGTCGGGCCTGGTTAGTACTTGCATGGGAGATTTACAAGACTTCCTTCATAGAAGTGTGGGCTCATGTTCAAGCTTCATGCCTACCAACCATGAAACTTCCCTCTAGTTGCTTCATTCAAGGTTCTAGTCACTCTCTTGTATGGAGGGAATGACAATGGGATTGACAGAGGGTGAGGAGCCAGACAGAATGTATGTTATGACATCATGTGCTCAGTAGCTCAGTGGTGTCCAATTCTTGCGACCCCATAGACTGTAGCCCACCAGGTTCCTCTGTTGACGGGATTTTCCCATCAAGAATACTGGAGTAGTTTCCATGTCCTACTCCATATGATATCATCAGTTCAGTTCAGTCACTCGGTCGTGTCTGACTCTTTGCGACCCCATGGACTGCAGCACACTAGGCTTCCCTGTCCTTCATCATCTCCCGGAGCTTGCTCAAACTCATGTACACTGACTCAGTGATTCCATCCAACCATCTCATCCTCTGTCATCCCCTTCTATTTCTGCCTTCTATTTTTCCTAACATCAGGGTCTTTTCCAATGAGTTGTCTGTTTGTGTCAGGTGGCCAAAGTACTGACATCACAGTTCTCAATAAATATTAACTATTATTATTAAAAGGTTAGAAAATGCATTGAAAAGTCAAGACCAGGGGCTTCCCTGGTGGTCCAGTGGGTAAGGACACCACCTGGCAGTGCAAAGGGCGCCGGTTCGATCCCTGGCCTGGGAAGATCCCACATGCCACAGAGCAGCTGGACTGATGTGTCCAATTACCGAGCCGGAGCTCTGGAGCGCATGCGCCCAGAGCCAGTGCTCTGCGACAACAGAGGCCACCGCGATGGGAGGCCCACATAGGCCAAAGAACAAAGATGGATGAAAATAGATGAGTGAAAGACCAATGGAAGTGGCCAGCCCGCCCTTCTCCCTCCCCAATCCGCTCCCCAGCGCTCCTCCCCCGCCAAAAAACTTACCTTCTGGTTTAAAAAAAAAAGTCAAGACTAGTTTGTACCTTAATTGAAATGTATCACTACTGCCCAAAATACTTAAAAAATAAAAACAACAAAAAACCTCTGCATATTTTCTAGTTCTAAATAGTTTCTGTTCATCAATCTGGCAAACTTCTCCAGATATGTGTCGACCACGTCAACTAATCTCTAATATCTTCACTTCCTGAACAAGACTTTTTGTTTCTATTTTCTCTCTCTCTCACTGACAAGCAACGTATTCTTTTCTGTGTGCCACAAAGCACAGGAAGATAGGAGAATGGTTTCAATCCAGAAGAAAAACAGTGCTGACAGGATAATGGAGTGTTTCAAGATGTTAGAATCACAAGTCTTCATTCAGTAGCTCAGTGGTGTCCAATTCTTGCACCCCATAGACGAGACCCTCTGTTGACGGGATTTTCCCATCAAGAATACTGGAGTAGTTTCCATGTCCTACTCCATATGATATCATCAGTTCAGTTCAGTCACTCGGTCGTGTCTGACTCTTTGCGACCCCATGGACTGCAGCACACTAGGCTTCCCTGTCCTTCATCATCTCCCGGAGCTTGCTCAAACTCATGTACACTGACTCAGTGATTCCATCCAACCATCTCATCCTCTGTCATCCCCTTCTATTTCTGCCTTCTATTTTTCCTAACATCAGGGTCTTTTCCAATGAGTTGTCTGTTTGTGTCAGGTGGCCAAAGTACTGACATCACAGTTCTCAATAAATATTAACTATTATTATTAAAAGGTTAGAAAATGCATTGAAAAGTCAAGACCAGGGGCTTCCCTGGTGGTCCAGTGGGTAAGGACACCACCTGGCAGTGCAAAGGGCGCCGGTTCGATCCCTGGCCTGGGAAGATCCCACATGCCACAGAGCAGCTGGACTGATGTGTCCAATTACCGAGCCGGAGCTCTGGAGCGCATGCGCCCAGAGCCAGTGCTCTGCGACAACAGAGGCCACCGCGATGGGAGGCCCACATAGGCCAAAGAACAAAGATGGATGAAAATAGATGAGTGAAAGACCAATGGAAGTGGCCAGCCCGCCCTTCTCCCTCCCCAATCCGCTCCCCAGCGCTCCTCCCCCGCCAAAAAACTTACCTTCTGGTTTAAAAAAAAAAGTCAAGACTAGTTTGTACCTTAATTGAAATGTATCACTACTGCCCAAAATACTTAAAAAATAAAAACAACAAAAAACCTCTGCATATTTTCTAGTTCTAAATAGTTTCTGTTCATCAATCTGGCAAACTTCTCCAGATATGTGTCGACCACGTCAACTAATCTCTAATATCTTCACTTCCTGAACAAGACTTTTTGTTTCTATTTTCTCTCTCTCTCACTGACAAGCAACGTATTCTTTTCTGTGTGCCACAAAGCACAGGAAGATAGGAGAATGGTTTCAATCCAGAAGAAAAACAGTGCTGACAGGATAATGGAGTGTTTCAAGATGTTAGAATCACCAAGTCTTCATTCAGAGGACTTCATTTTCTTTTAAAAATGGGGAGCCTCTGCCAGTTTTTACAAAGGAAATCAACACTTGTTATAAAACTGAGAAAAGTCAAAAAGCCCAAGTTCTAATGCCTCAAAGAGCCACTAACTGGATGTGTTTCTGTAACAGATACTGTCTGGGTTTTGTTTGCTTTTGTTTCCCAGCATCCACCCATCACCCATCGTATACTTGCAAGAGGCAGAGTTTATACCACCACCCGGGGACACAGACCTCCAACCCCGCTCCACCCATCAGATGCTCTCCACGTGGACTGCAGTCTAGAGTGAGGGACCCAGAGAATTGGCCGGAGGGACTGATCTGATCTGATGGCGGAGGGAAAATAACGGCAGCACCATCCCGTGCCAGGGGAAAAGGACAGAGATGTGAACAGCGATGGCAGACCCACCCCACCGCATCAGCATAATGTCTAAGGTGCCTTAGTTCTGGGACAGGATTTCACCAGTAGCTCTGATTGCTGCAATTATTTATGTCTTCAGCAGCTTTCCGAGCATTTCTGCCTGTTGTTCAAGGTCTTCTCAAAAAGTTCTTTCCTCCTGAAGCCACTTTCTTTTCCTTTTGCCTGTGACTAAAAACCTGAGCCCTGTCCCAAGCCCCGTGCCTCAGTTTCCTCACTGCTCAAGGCACAGAGCGGTGCTTTAGGATATCTCTGGTTCCTTCCAGCTCTACTAATTTTATAAGCTGTCACTGCAAAACATCAAATAAACCAACCAAGACTAAAACTCTATAAGGAAGGAAAGCCATTAAGGAGGAACAATCGACCTTTCATGAAAGGACCGGCCAAAGCGAGGAAGTGGCTCCTTTTGCTTACCCAGAACCATCTCCCAGGCCCCACCTCCTCATTCGTGTGTGAGCACAGCAGACAACTTTTCACAAACCCGCTGAAATGGCTCCACCCGCCTCAGGGGTGATTCTGAGTGTGAGCTACATAATAAATACATGAACCGTATCCTAAGGATCATCTGGGGAATTCTAACTGCAAGCAGGCTTTTGAGAAGCTTTATCAGTTGCAAGTGAGTGGTGTATCTTATCGAATTTCTCTCTCTAATCACAGGAAGATTCCACACCTTATCAAGTTGTTATCAAATCAGTCTGACCAGAGCTCAATGTCCTGATTGAAAAGAATGTGCACTCTCACATGAGCATGACAAACAGGCGAACTCTCAGCCCAGGGAGAGCACTGGGCCTGGAGGCCCAGAACACCCAAGTCCAGGATACAGATCACCATAAACCCACGTGATGCTGGGCACATCCCCTGACCCATCAGAGCCTGTTTCTTCACGTGCAAGGCAGAGTTAACACCAATTACTTTGCCACTGAAATGATCAGGTCAGAGTATGGTTTAAGTTGCTGTTTCAGCATGCCATGGGACTGCAGTCTAGAGTGAGGGACCCAGAGAATTGGCCGGAGGGACTGATCTGATCTGATGGCGGAGGGAAAATAACGGCAGCACCATCCCGTGCCAGGGAAAAGGACAGAGATGTGAACAGCGATGGCAGACCCACCCCACCGCATCAGCATAATGTCTAAGGTGCCTTAGTTCTGGGACAGGATTTCACCAGTAGCTCTGATTGCTGCAATTATTTATGTCTTCAGCAGCTTTCCGAGCATTTCTGCCTGTTGTTCAAGGTCTTCTCAAAAAGTTCTTTCCTCCTGAAGCCACTTTCTTTTCCTTTTGCCTGTGACTAAAAACCTGAGCCCTGTCCCAAGCCCCGTGCCTCAGTTTCCTCACTGCTCAAGGCACAGAGCGGTGCTTTAGGATATCTCTGGTTCCTTCCAGCTCTACTAATTTTATAAGCTGTCACTGCAAAACATCAAATAAACCAACCAAGACTAAAACTCTATAAGGAAGGAAAGCCATTAAGGAGGAACAATCGACCTTTCATGAAAGGACCGGCCAAAGCGAGGAAGTGGCTCCTTTTGCTTACCCAGAACCATCTCCCAGGCCCCACCTCCTCATTCGTGTGTGAGCACAGCAGACAACTTTTCACAAACCCGCTGAAATGGCTCCACCCGCCTCAGGGGTGATTCTGAGTGTGAGCTACATAATAAATACATGAACCGTATCCTAAGGATCATCTGGGGAATTCTAACTGCAAGCAGGCTTTTGAGAAGCTTTATCAGTTGCAAGTGAGTGGTGTATCTTATCGAATTTCTCTCTCTAATCACAGGAAGATTCCACACCTTATCAAGTTGTTATCAAATCAGTCTGACCAGAGCTCAATGTCCTGATTGAAAAGAATGTGCACTCTCACATGAGCATGACAAACAGGCGAACTCTCAGCCCAGGGAGAGCACTGGGCCTGGAGGCCCAGAACACCCAAGTCCAGGATACAGATCACCATAAACCCACGTGATGCTGGGCACATCCCCTGACCCATCAGAGCCTGTTTCTTCACGTGCAAGGCAGAGTTAACACCAATTACTTTGCCACTGAAATGATCAGGTCAGAGTATGGTTTAGTTGCTAAGCCATGTCCAACTCTTACAAGGCCATGTATTTTTAGCCCAGCAGGCTCCTCTGTCCATGGGATTCTCCAGGCAAGAATACCGGAGTGGATCGCCATTTCCTTCTCCAGGGTATCTTCCCAACCCAGGGAACAAACCTGGGTCTCCTGCATTGCAGGCAGATTCTTTTCAGACTGAGCTACCAGGGAAGCCCTGGTTGGAGCATACATGGAAGCATTTGTCAACTGGGAAGCACTGTGAGAATGAAATTATTATTGTTAACAGATTTCCTTCTACTAAGTTTACCTTCCTTTCCTTATGTCTGACATGGTCTTTCACTTGTTGTCCAAATCACAAGGCATCCTCAGTTTTCAGAATAATTATCTCTTAGCAACCTAGATGCAATGTTTAATGAGAAACTTTATTTGGGACTTGAACTCCAAAAAAGGAAGAAAAGGAAGAATTTAATTCTCTTTTGAACAAAAATGAAACTTTCAGACTCATTTGACAAATATGTCTTTAATAGGTATTGTTTCCAAAAATATCCATTTGCTTCTGCTTTAACTTACTACATACCAAGACAAATTCTGATCTTAATGTGGTCATTTAATTAGGCTTGCCCTGCTGAAAATTTTTTTTTTTAATGACAGCAACCATGAGCCATCAGATCCACATGGATGTTTTGTTTCTTATAGGAATTAATAAATTAAAGGCTGGGGTGTAGTTCTACTGACTCCAACAATCACTATCACCGATTTACCTCCAGGAAGGACCGCAATGCCAGGTTTGTAGGATGGTGCTAAAATATTTCTTGTCTAAAGTAATCAATTTATAATTCAGTAGTCTGTGTGTTTGGCTAGTGCCCATCAATATAGCAGAACCTCATCACCCTGAGAGAAATGGGAAAACAGATACTATGAATCTTTACAGCCAAGATCACGTGCTGAGGCAGAAGACCAGGTGTAAACACTGTGAGAACCAGCTTAACAGAGCTCTTCTTTTAATGTCACTACCTACCTCCTAACAGCTGGTAGACTCTATGAAATCACCCAGATTTAAAAAAAAAAAAAATGAACAGGAAGTTTATACACAATCTATTAATAATTATCAATGAAATTATGCCAATATTGCAGCTGCATACATCAAATACTGTGCTGATGCTCTAGCCACATTTTTTAAGGAAGGAAAGACGAACACAAAGGAGAAAAAAAAAAGACTAGACACAGTAAGAAAAAAAAAGATCTACTTTGAGAAAGTAGCTTTACTTATAACTTACTGATGACTCAGTATGACTGTTCATACTGTTCAAAAGCCTAGAAAATACGCTAGATTATTATCTAATTTGAAAATGTTCATGTTAAGTAAAAGAAAACAATCCACTTTCTGACACATGTATAAAACACTTTTGTTTCATTGTTCTAACCTTCAAAGGTATTTCAACTTCTAGCTGGCCAACGTACATCTCAAAATAAAATTTGAATATGGATGCTGTATTAGATGATATTGAAACTTGTCTTTAAATTGATTGGATATATTAATAATACTGGCATGCAGTTAAATTGTTTAAAAAATAAAGAATAATCACTATCATTATTTAACTGATAATCACTATCGGTTAAATATCCTTTAAATGTTCTAGGTGTGAGGATGGCACCCTTTTCCTGTAAAGGCAATTTGATCTCTACTGACCTACTCAACTCTGCTGTTGGCAATACCTAAATGAATTAGTGTGGCTGTGTCCCAAAAAAGCTCTATATTATGGTCACTGAAAATTCCATGCCACAAAATTTAACCATTTACAACTGTAAAAACCATTCTCAGCATACAACATGAGAAGCAGGTAGGGATCTGACCTCTCTCTAGGAGAAAAAAAAAAAAGGAAAGAAAAAGACAGAGGGAAGGAGTAGACAAAATAAGTATATCCTTGAGTTGACAATTAGTATAGCTGGAGATGTACGTATCAGTTCAAAACCCTACTTTACTTTGTACATAATAGCATGTTTGATAAAAAGTTAAGATAAATAAATCAATGAAGGGAATCTTTTCACTATGTACATATCTATCAAGCATCACAGTGTATACACTTTTAAATATCTTACTATTTTATTTGTCAAGTATATCTAAATAAAGCCTTCCCTGGTGGCTTAGTGGGTAAAGAATCTGCCTGCCAATGCAGGAGATCCAGGCTTGATCCCTGAGTTAGGAAGATCCCCTGGAGAAGGAAATGGCAACCCACTCCAGTATTCTTGCCTGGAAAACCCCACGGATGGAGGAGCCTGGTGGGCTACAGTCCACGGGATAGCAAAGAGTCGGACACAATGTATCAACCAAACAACAACAATGACAAATGCCTAAATAAATCTTGAGGATGAATGAAGGTTTTTAATGTAAGGAAGAAAAGAAGAAGGGAGGAAGGAAGGAGAGAGGGAAAAGAAGATGATTTTGGCTGCCGCCGTCACCATAATGCTGACTGGGGTCCCAGTGACAAATCTATAGTTAGTCTGGTTCATGTGAAGTTTCCTTTACCCTGCCACATGTTGTCAAACTTTCCACACCAATAAAACATGGTCATTTAGAACTCCCTCTCTGGGGGCCAAAATAAACTGACTATATATTTAATCTGGGAACTTCTCAGGTTACATTAGTGGTAAAGAACCCACCTGCCAATGTGGAGACCTAAAAGACTCAGGTTTGATCCCTGGGTCAAGAAAATCTCTTGGAGGAGGGCATGGCCACCCAGTCCAGTATTCTTGCCTGGAAAATCCCGTGGACAGAGAATACAGTCCATGAGGATCACTAAGAGTTGGACACAACTGAAATTACTTAGCACACAAAGATTTAATCAATGCCCCTGTACTTCAGAAAGATATTTCCAATAATCTGCACAGTTTGACTCAAACCTGCACTCAATAAATATTTAAGAGCTTAACCAAGAAAAGATTCAGTAAGTAAGCTATAGTCTCATTTCTGATAAACTTATGTAAATTAAAATTAAAGAGTACCATTAAAACAACTTTTTCAAAAAGATTTCAATCAATGTCAAAAACTTTTTCCTTGATTTCTCAAATTCTGGAGCATGGTAACACATAGCAAGACTCATGTGCTAAATTTAAAAAAAAAAAACCCTAAAAACTCATAAAAATTAACCACACCCCCAAATTTCTAATCATTTCCTATAATATAAAACTTGGCTTCCCTGGTAGTTCAGTGGCGAAGAGTTCGCCTGCTGATGCAGGAGACACGGGTTTGATCCCTGATCTGGGAAGATCCCACATGCTGCTGGAGCAAGAAAGCCTGTGAGCCACAACTATCGAGCCTGTGCTCTAGAGCCTCGGAGCAGCAACTATTGAGCCCATGTGTCACAAATACTGAAGTCCATGCACCCTAGAGCTTGAGTTCCACAACAAGAAAAGTCACTGCAACAAGAAGCCTGTCCTCCTTAACTACAGAGTAGCCTCCACTTCCTGCAACTAGAGAAGAGCCTATGGCAGCAGCAAAAAACCCAGAATAGTCAAAAATAAATAGATAAAAATATACATCTAAAAAATTTTTAATAAAAAATAAATTTAGATATGATACAATGCCACACTGAATTAAAAATATATTTATTAGCTTTACTTTTAACTTTTAGATAGAGGATTGGGACACACCATAACTCTAACTAACACTTTCACTTTCATTTTAAAATGAAAATTAAAAAGAATACCATGCCCCAGTGAGTAGAGTTTCCTGCCCATATTCCTAGCAATTCTCAAAGTCTTCCTGGAAATCCTAGTCAGTGGTTACTGTCAAAGAAAGGTCCTACCAGTTTCTATCTGAGATGGACAAGTTACCCTCCCCCAGCTATAATCACTGATAATCTCACAGGTCAATTTGCAGGCACAGCCCTAAACAGTCCTTGACTTAATCCTGATGCTACTTGGCAATGTATGAGGAATTCCAGCCCTCCAGAATTAGAGTATGCCACAAACTGTTATCTGCATACCAGGAATCCCCAGACAAGGGAATTACGGTGTTGGCCAGGCTGCAGTCTCTTCCGCCACAGACACCAAACCTAAGAGTTTGATTTGTACCCTACATTCCGATTTGAACTAGATAGACCTCTGCTCTCCTGTCAGCTTGCTTGCCTGGAGTTCTAACATTCTATCTAGCCTCTCCTTCAAAAACTCTCTTCTCCCTCTCTATTTCAAGGAGACGCCTAGTGTCCTCCATAGATGCCCCTTCTCCCAAAGAATCCCCCAAATGCACTTGACTATATGGAGCCCACTCTACTAAGAAAACTGCTTCATTGCTCACACTCACCATCAGTCTCCTGCACACTGATGAGGACCGGGGTGAAGAGTTCTGGGGTTGCCGAGTCAGCTTAGACAGGTCGTTAGGACCATGAGTACCCATCTCCGAACGCTGCTCACAGACAAGCTAGACCTTCAGCCTGCCTGTTCCTGGTTCATGTCTCTGTTCCTACCAACCTTCTCTGGAAAAGCTCTGCTCTTAAGTTGTTGAAGGCTGTCCATTATAAGAGTAAAGCACAGTTTAGCAGATCTAGCCAAGGTTTAGTGCAGCCACGTAAAGCCATCTATAAAATCAGATTCTTCTTACTGCCTCTATGAGTAAGTAATCACTCTATGAGTAATTAGATTCTTTCTTACTCTCTATGAGTAAGAAAAAGTCATTCATCCACCCTTCATCAATACCATAGTTCAGGATACAAACTCAAAGTCCTTTTTACTTTATGAGCTTTCGGTTCACCTGGTCACAAATAAAAAATTTTAATGTCAAAAATATTCAATATTCAATTCAATCCCAGGTAAAAACCTAAACCCAAAGAATCAAAGACCCAAACAGACTATTTACCTAAAGAAAGGGCCAAATTATAATGTATTACTCCATTAAAATACAACTTAAATTGCAGCACATTAGGCTTCAACTTAACATACGTCTCCAAGCTTCTGAGGAGCAATGCACAAAGACGCTTTTGTAAAACAACCTTACAGCACTTTGATGTGACCGTATGTTCATTAAAAGGAAGTATTACTACTTACATACATAAGGTACATAATGAATTCAGTATGTGACTAGAGTTGGCTAATACCATTAAAGCACACGCCAAAAGCACAGACTATAAATCAAAATGCGATTTGTCAAAGTAAGATCTTAGTATGATACAGGTTAGAAATAAATAAGCAAACCACTGACGTTCTGACATGGAATTAGAGAGGCGAGCTAAGCCCAAACTGAGACCAGGTTGCAGTTGACATCCCTTTGTTCTATCTAGAGGTTTGGCTACTCCTCTCTCTCTTCCACCTGGATAAGTACAAAATTAGCATGCACCAGGCATCCTTCACTCCCCCAAGGGTTTGTATCTCTTACACTGCTTTAAAGACTGATATTCTTTCCAAAATGTTGACATAAGCCAGTTGGGCAATTACAGATTTTTTAAAGCCCACATTACTTGAGTTTTTAAAGCTCTAGATTTTTCTTAAAACAGAATTTGTAAAATACTTGATATTAGTGTATTAACTCACTTTCAAATTGAGGACAATGTAACAAAAGACCACAAAGGGCTGGCACACAGTAAATTAAAAGGTCTAGCCATAAGACAACTATCGAAAATATAAGAAAATCTATTTCTTGAATACTGGAGTTGTCCAGAAACTGTGAGCAAAGAGACAGATATTGCTCATGTATTACACCTTCTCTTTCCCATGTCTTCACCTCTCTTTCAGCCTGGGTTCCTTCAAATCAGCATAGCAGATTCCTTACCATCTGTGCCACTAGGGAAGCCCCATTCAAGACTCTTCCATTAACCATACGCAGTCCCTAGAATCTGAGTTCCCTGCATCAGAAGTTGTTTTCACTCATGGGATGCCTACAGAATTCAAACTTAACTTCTCAGCAGGGAACACTTAATCTTTTTTAGATCTTGGTGCTGTTCGCCACTCCACACCTCTACTCATCAGGTGCTCACCCTTTATCTGCTTCCTGTACTCCAGGTGCTTTCTTGCCTTTCGCCACAATGTTCCTCCATATTCTCCCCCACTGACCTCACCTAGCTATACTACTCCTTAAAATTCAGTGAAGTACAGCTACCTGATGGAAGGTTTTCTAGATCCCCATAACCACCTTAAGTATATGCCCCCTATAGAATTTCTCACATGTACTGCAAACCATTGATTTCATGGGGACTTCCCTGGTCGCTCAGCTATAAAGAATCCACCTACAATGCAGGAGATGTGAGTTCAATCCCTGAGTCAGAAAGATGCCCTGGAGAAGGCAACCCACTCTGGTATTCTTATCTGGGAAATCCCATTGACAGAGGAGCCTGGTGGGCTACAAAAGAATCAGACATGATTTCTCAACGAAACAATAGATATGTAAATAAATAAAACTGTTAGTCACAGAGGAAAAAAAAAAAAAAACCAACTAAGAATACTATTCTAACTAGAAAGATACAAATCTACAGTTTATTTCAACTTAGTGTGCAAATGCTTTCTTTGCAGTCCTTCCAAATAGCCTAAGACTAATACATTAAGGCCCATCTTGATGAAGGAAGTCATAACTAAAGAAAAGAAAGTCTAAGAAAGTGCTGATACACATTTTTACAGTCTACACAGACATGGCAATAATGCAGTGTTAAGCCTAGACCAATAACAGACACACTTCAATTTTCAAGTAACACATGTCAACATTCAGTCAACTTCCCATGAAACCAGAAATCAGGAATTTCAGCAGCATTTACATGGAAATCATTTTTTGTTTTCATTTTTTCACATCTTGGGACTTTTTACAAACTTCTGAAAAGAAGATTTACCAAAACCTGCTAGGAGTGACATGCATAGTTAAGAGTGGAAGCTTTGCCGGCAGAATTAGATTCCTGGATGGACTCAAAGGTGTGAGGTGAAACGCGGTCTGGTCACCAAGCCCTGCAGTTTTGGAAGGCACAGCTTGAGCAGCAGAAACATGAGGTGAAAATTCAACTACTGCTTTTTAAGCAGTTTTCCAACATTTCTTCAGAAGTTCTCACAGCTCAGGCATTGATGGAGGAAAAGGGCTTTCTACAGTTTCCCTTTCACAGACGAATCAAATATATATCCAGAGACCACCTGGGTCTCTCCAAGGGCTCCTCCATGCTACAATGGTGCATAATTTTCTGGAGGACTCCTGTTTTTTTCCGGACACAAGGATCCTGGACATAAGGAAACCTGCCATGAGAGTGGTCACGCACTGGACAGGAGAGAAACACGGTCAGTGGCTGTTGCTTCTTCCTGCCCTTGCGGGGCAATCGGACTTTCCTGGTCGCTCAGCTATAAAGAATCCACCTACAATGCAGGAGATGTGAGTTCAATCCCTGAGTCAGAAAGATGCCCTGGAGAAGGCAACCCACTCTGGTATTCTTATCTGGGAAATCCCATTGACAGAGGAGCCTGGTGGGCTACAAAAGAATCAGACATGATTTCTCAACGAAACAATAGATATGTAAATAAATAAAACTGTTAGTCACAGAGGAAAAAAAAAAAAAAACCAACTAAGAATACTATTCTAACTAGAAAGATACAAATCTACAGTTTATTTCAACTTAGTGTGCAAATGCTTTCTTTGCAGTCCTTCCAAATAGCCTAAGACTAATACATTAAGGCCCATCTTGATGAAGGAAGTCATAACTAAAGAAAAGAAAGTCTAAGAAAGTGCTGATACACATTTTTACAGTCTACACAGACATGGCAATAATGCAGTGTTAAGCCTAGACCAATAACAGACACACTTCAATTTTCAAGTAACACATGTCAACATTCAGTCAACTTCCCATGAAACCAGAAATCAGGAATTTCAGCAGCATTTACATGGAAATCATTTTTTGTTTTCATTTTTTCACATCTTGGGACTTTTTACAAACTTCTGAAAAGAAGATTTACCAAAACCTGCTAGGAGTGACATGCATAGTTAAGAGTGGAAGCTTTGCCGGCAGAATTAGATTCCTGGATGGACTCAAAGGTGTGAGGTGAAACGCGGTCTGGTCACCAAGCCCTGCAGTTTTGGAAGGCACAGCTTGAGCAGCAGAAACATGAGGTGAAAATTCAACTACTGCTTTTTAAGCAGTTTTCCAACATTTCTTCAGAAGTTCTCACAGCTCAGGCATTGATGGAGGAAAAGGGCTTTCTACAGTTTCCCTTTCACAGACGAATCAAATATATATCCAGAGACCACCTGGGTCTCTCCAAGGGCTCCTCCATGCTACAATGGTGCATAATTTTCTGGAGGACTCCTGTTTTTTTCCGGACACAAGGATCCTGGACATAAGGAAACCTGCCATGAGAGTGGTCACAACGCACTGGACAGGAGAGAAACACTCAGTGCTTCAGTGGCTGTTGCTTCTTCCTGCCCTTGGAAACATCCTTTCCCGTGGAGGTCGAAGATGGCTTTGAAGGTCTGGCTCCACCCTCTAAGGTTGGCTTCAGGCCTCACATGCTGACAGAGATCTTGCACACACTCACCAAACCACACTAAGCACTGTGGGCGTCACTGAGTGTCAGTTAGGAAAACATTTACGATGCCTTGTTTTAACACGTGCCCTTGACCAATCCTAGATTAGGCACAATTTTTATATCAAATCAGGTGGCAGAGATGGAAATTAGGGAATGTTTCTGTCTCCCCAGCTCTCTACTACTCAATAGCCTTCTATGTTCCTGGTTGGAAATTAGTTGGTTCTATCCAAATTCCTGAGATTTGGTTTCACTTCATTTCTGGGTAGCACTGCCCTCTGCTTAATAAACTGCTATTATGGCCAGAAGAACAATTTCAGTAAGAGCTGACAGGATCAGGCCTTTGTGGTGTCTCTAAAGTTTCCAGTTCAGTATGTGTGAAATTCAAACAAAATTCTGAGGAGGAAAGTTTGAAATTTTAGCTCAAAACGTGCACATAGTAAGGGAAGACCACCTACTCAAAATCTGATGGTGGGCGACAACTGTATGTGAGGGGAGCGTCACAGAGAGGCACTCAGACACATAGACTCTCCCAGGAACTCCCAGATGCTATCAAAGGCTTGAAGATACTTCATAACAAGAGAGACAGATAAGCCTCAGACAAAAGTCTAAATCATAACAACATATGAAGCGTCTTAGGCTTTTAGGCACAGCTTGAGCAGCAGAAACATGAGGTGAAAATTCAACTACTGCTTTTTAAGCAGTTTTCCAACATTTCTTCAGAAGTTCTCACAGCTCAGGCATTGATGGAGGAAAAGGGCTTTCTACAGTTTCCCTTTCACAGACGAATCAAATATATATCCAGAGACCACCTGGGTCTCTCCAAGGGCTCCTCCATGCTACAATGGTGCATAATTTTCTGGAGGACTCCTGTTTTTTTCCGGACACAAGGATCCTGGACATAAGGAAACCTGCCATGAGAGTGGCCCAACGCACTGGACAGGAGAGAAACACTCAGTGCTTCAGTGGCTGTTGCTTCTTCCTGCCCTTGGAAACATCCTTTCCCGTGGAGGTCGAAGATGGCTTTGAAGGTCTGGCTCCACCCTCTAAGGTTGGCTTCAGGCCTCACATGCTGACAGAGATCTTGCACACACTCACCAAACCACACTAAGCACTGTGGGCGTCACTGAGTGTCAGTTAGGAAAACATTTACGATGCCTTGTTTTAACACGTGCCCTTGACCAATCCTAGATTAGGCACAATTTTTATATCAAATCAGGTGGCAGAGATGGAAATTAGGGAATGTTTCTGTCTCCCCAGCTCTCTACTACTCAATAGCCTTCTATGTTCCTGGTTGGAAATTAGTTGGTTCTATCCAAATTCCTGAGATTTGGTTTCACTTCATTTCTGGGTAGCACTGCCCTCTGCTTAATAAACTGCTATTATGGCCAGAAGAACAATTTCAGTAAGAGCTGACAGGATCAGGCCTTTGTGGTGTCTCTAAAGTTTCCAGTTCAGTATGTGTGAAATTCAAACAAAATTCTGAGGAGGAAAGTTTGAAATTTTAGCTCAAAACGTGCACATAGTAAGGGAAGACCACCTACTCAAAATCTGATGGTGGGCGACAACTGTATGTGAGGGGAGCGTCACAGAGAGGCACTCAGACACATAGACTCTCCCAGGAACTCCCAGATGCTATCAAAGGCTTGAAGATACTTCATAACAAAAAGAGAGACAGATAAGCCTCAGACAAAAGTCTAAATCAAAACATATGGAGTGAATGAATTCTATTCACATTTGAGGGGGATGACAGAAGAACCAAAGTTACATTAAACAGCAAATGTAGCAAATTAAAACAATTAAAACTTCAGCAAATGAGGTATTTAACTGTACATATGTATTTGTATCTTGGGTTTGATTCCTGGGATGGGAAGATCCCCTGGAGGAGGGAAAGGCAACCCACTCCAGTATTCTTGACTGGAGAATTCCATGGACAGAAGAGCCTGAGGGCTATAGTGCAGAGCATTGCAAAGAGTTGGACACGACTGAAGTGACTTGGCACACAAGTATGCACACACAGGTATTTATTAGGCTTTAAATATGACTCTGAGTTGTATGTTTGTTTCACTGTGTTTGTATTAATCATGTTTATGCTTGGCTCCTTTTAAAAAAAATCTTTTGCTACTTAAAAAAGTAGACATAACTGAGTAGCTTTCCCTCTTTATTCATACTGAAGGGTCACGAAGACATGAGCTTACCCAAAAGAGACAGAGAAAAAGAAATATATAAATAGAAGATAGAGAAAAAAGGTAAAAATATCTATTAATCTTGCTTTTCACAAAATATGTTTCTTATAACTCCCACATACTGTTACATATTTTAAAAAATTTTAAAGCCAACTATTGAAAAGATAATTTGGGTTTATGTGATTCCTTTATGGAAATTAGTTGGTTCTATCCAAATTCCTGAGATTTGGTTTCACTTCATTTCTGGGTAGCACTGCCCTCTGCTTAATAAACTGCTATTATGGCCAGAAGAACAATTTCAGTAAGAGCTGACAGGATCAGGCCTTTGTGGTGTCTCTAAAGTTTCCAGTTCAGTATGTGTGAAATTCAAACAAAATTCTGAGGAGGAAAGTTTGAAATTTTAGCTCAAACGTGCACATAGTAAGGGAAGACCACCTACTCAAAATCTGATGGTGGGCGACAACTGTATGTGAGGGGAGCGTCACAGAGAGGCACTCAGACACATAGACTCTCCCAGGAACTCCCAGATGCTATCAAAGGCTTGAAGATACTTCATAACAAAAAGAGAGACAGATAAGCCTCAGACAAAAGTCTAAATCAAAACATATGGAGTGAATGAATTCTATTCACATTTGAGGGGGATGACAGAAGAACCAAAGTTACATTAAACAGCAAATGTAGCAAATTAAAACAATTAAAACTTCAGCAAATGAGGTATTTAACTGTACATATGTATTTGTATCTTGGGTTTGATTCCTGGGATGGGAAGATCCCCTGGAGGAGGGAAAGGCAACCCACTCCAGTATTCTTGACTGGAGAATTCCATGGACAGAAGAGCCTGAGGGCTATAGTGCAGAGCATTGCAAAGAGTTGGACACGACTGAAGTGACTTGGCACACAAGTATGCACACACAGGTATTTATTAGGCTTTAAATATGACTCTGAGTTGTATGTTTGTTTCACTGTGTTTGTATTAATCATGTTTATGCTTGGCTCCTTTTAAAAAAAATCTTTTGCTACTTAAAAAAGTAGACATAACTGAGTAGCTTTCCCTCTTTATTCATACTGAAGGGTCACGAAGACATGAGCTTACCCAAAAGAGACAGAGAAAAAGAAATATATAAATAGAAGATAGAGAAAAAAGGTAAAAATATCTATTAATCTTGCTTTTCACAAAATATGTTTCTTATAACTCCCACATACTGTTACATATTTTAAAAAAAAATTTTTAAAGCCAACTATTGAAAAAGATAATTTGGGTTTATGTGATTCCTTTATGGAAATGGTAGTTGTGAATTCGTCTGATTTGTAAGTCCTAATTGTATTCAGATTACTTTTTAAATAATAATGTACTTATGCCCCTTCTTTTGCCAAAACAGATTTGAGTAACCACTGAGATATCGAGGTTTGCACGCAAAAGACTGAGAGAGAGAACTCCCTGAATCCTCTCTTCAGCTGACTTTCTGTCAGGACTCTGTAAGAAAAAGTAAACTGCATGAATTCCGAAGCCCTTTCGCTATTGTATTTCTCAGGTTGAAAATGAGAAGAATTTAAAACATCTGGGAAATAGGAAGCTTCTGGTTTACTGAGAGGCTTCAGAGTTACCTATCCCAAGTTAATTCAGTTATATATTAATCATCTTTGACAAAAATATATCACATACAAGTTAAATGATTTGTTCTTAACCAGATAGTTGCTCATCTAACCCTTTGTTCTCTTAACCATTTTCTCATCAATGCCTTATTCTTCTGAATAGACAGTAAATTACCACACTAGTAATATCTTTTCAGTGAATGAAATACTATCTCTTTGGTTTTCAATAGTAGAGAAGCAGCAGTTATACAAGTTGCATGGGAAGTCAACTGTGTGTGTATTGTGTGTACATGTACTTAATATGCAAAGGTGAGATTTTTTTAAAAAGTAAATGGTTGTATGGTTCATCTTTTTATAGGTGGATATAATGATCTAAGGAGCATTTTACTAATATATGAGTGGTATGAGTAAGTATTAATAGTAATAATGAAACTAGTTTGAAATTCACATTCTAAAATAGCGCTCTATTTAGCACCAGAGAATATAATCTAGTAAAGTGTTAGTTTCATTTATAAGAACTATGTATCAATGACTTTTTTCAGTTTTTCTATATTACATTACCAGGGCTTGCTTGTAGAATTTCAGTGAAACTATCATAGGGACTTTTAAATTGAAGTGATGTTTTTATTACTGCTATTTCTCGTGAGAGTAGATGCTAACTTGGGCTTCTATTACACTAAGAAAACCACTGTGTGTTGTGTGAACAATTAAAAATTGATTTGACTATTGTTTTTTCTCTCTTTCTTCCTTTTCCTAAGCATTTATCTGGGCAGACTCAATCTCCTTGAAAGAATTCTAGAAAACACGCTACAGTGGGTAGATCAGTGGGCACCTGCGGACTCCACCAATAGATATGTGAGGCTTTATACTGTCATACGATAAAGTAGCAAGAAAAAAACAGTTCTAAAGATCAATCACTCTTTTTTTCATTTCCTATTTATTTCCCCACATTCCAACAGCAATTATTTCCTTTTCCCTTTCTTTCCAAATTTGATCTAAGAGACTATATGTCTGAAGAAGAACTACCTTGAGACAAATGCACTTCAACACACAGCACATTTAAACATGGCTCCTCTTTCTTGGGAGTGTATTTCCCCAAAAGTCTCTAAAATAAAAGCAGAATATCAAACTTTCAAGTCTTAACCATAAACTACAATTAGTCTCACGTCTAAACATTTTTAATGCACCATCACTATAAAGAATATAAAACAAAATTTTACTAAGAAGTGTATAATTTCATGTATTAGCATAAAACAGATCTACCTACTTAAAAGACTATAATTAACATGAACATTTAGTCTGAAGATTGGCTTTAAACACAAGCAGATGATATGTACTAGGTTTTAGCAAATTTAAACAAATCAGGGAATGACAATAATAGCATTTGAGACTCACAGCCTAATTTTAATCTCCTTATACAGATAAAACTAGTGGATATGCCATTGCTTTGCGGTGTCCAAAGACACAGAATTTCATTTTCACTTATAAAAAGAAAAGTAACTTGGATATATTGATGACTAAGGTTGTACCAATGTATATATTTTGATCTAAGCACCTGATATGACTATAACATTTAACTCCATGAAATTTGGTTCCTGGATTCTTTTTAAATCACCTTTTCAAAACTTTGTGGCTCCTTATACTATCATGGAATGAAATACCCATTGTATTAGGTGAAAAGATCAAGGCATTACTATTATCTAAGAAATGAGAAGGGGAGCAAAGTATACATAATATGTACACATATGCATACCCATGCACACAATAAAAGGATATGCCAAAATTCTATTTTTAAAAATGTTATCTTTAAGGAAAATAAGGAAATTGTATGAAATGAGTAAGAAGAGAAGCTACTCTTATTTGAATAATTTTTGTTTCTATTTTGACTTTGAAGCCCTGCCTTTTACATATTTATATTTTAAGAAAAGCACACATTTAAAAAGAGAAATCCCTAAAGATCGAAAGCAAAATGAAAATGATTTGTTATATTGAGCTGATGTTATATTTGTTATATTGTAGCATAACCACACTGACAGAAACTATGTAAAGTAGCTTTAAAAGAGTAATTTATATTCCCATCAGCATATACTCTAAGAATAACAACAAAACTGCAACAATAAAAATCTTAAACTGGTTCAAGTAATACTATGTCTGGAGGTATGACTTATGAGATTAAATAAAGTCATGTACTCATGAATTTAAGCATAATTAATTATGCCTAAGAGGTCTTCCCAGGTGGCGCTCGTGGTAAAGAACCTCCTGCCAATGCAGGAGACACGCAGATTTGATTCCTAGGCTGCGAAGATTCCCTGGGAAAGGACATGGCGACTCACTCCAGTATTCTTGCTGGAGAATCCCATGGACAGAGGAGCCTGGTGGGTTACAGTCCATTGGGTCCCAAAGAGTCAGACATGACTAAAGCAACTTAGCATGTATATCTGAGAATTCATATTTTTCTTCTTTAAACAGAACAGTTTTCTAAACTCTTTCTATAGAAAAGCCTAGAAATGACCAATCAGTAGCAATGAACATCCTTAGCAAATAGATAATGGTTTCCAATGATCATTTACCACAGGAAGAAGTCAAAGCTTATTGGAGAAATGACTGCTTCCAGGTCTAGGTCAGAAAAGTTAATAAGATTAACCTGGAATATCTTGACATAGCAGGTAACAGAGAAATCATCACAGACAACAGTTAAAAATCAGTAATACCTTTTCAAAACTTTGTGGCTCCTTATACTATCATGGAATGAAATACCCATTGTATTAGGTGAAAAGATCAAGGCATTACTATTATCTAAGAAATGAGAAGGGGAGCAAAGTATACATAATATGTACACATATGCATACCCATGCACACAATAAAAGGATATGCCAAAATTCTATTTTTAAAAATGTTATCTTTAAGGAAAATAAGGAAATTGTATGAAATGAGTAAGAAGAGAAGCTACTCTTATTTGAATAATTTTTGTTTCTATTTTGACTTTGAAGCCCTGCCTTTTACATATTTATATTTTAAGAAAAGCACACATTTAAAAAGAGAAATCCCTAAAGATCGAAAGCAAAATGAAAATGATTTGTTATATTGAGCTGATGTTATATTTGTTATATTGTAGCATAACCACACTGACAGAAACTATGTAAAGTAGCTTTAAAAGAGTAATTTATATTCCCATCAGCATATACTCTAAGAATAACAACAAAACTGCAACAATAAAAATCTTAAACTGGTTCAAGTAATACTATGTCTGGAGGTATGACTTATGAGATTAAATAAAGTCATGTACTCATGAATTTAAGCATAATTAATTATGCCTAAGAGGTCTTCCCAGGTGGCGCTCGTGGTAAAGAACCTCCTGCCAATGCAGGAGACACGCAGATTTGATTCCTAGGCTGCGAAGTTTCCCCTGGGAAAGGACATGGCGACTCACTCCAGTATTCTTGCTGGAGAATCCCATGGACAGAGGAGCCTGGTGGGTTACAGTCCATTGGGTCCCAAAGAGTCAGACATGACTAAAGCAACTTAGCATGTATATCTGAGAATTCATATTTTTCTTCTTTAAACAGAACAGTTTTCTAAACTCTTTCTATAGAAAAGCCTAGAAATGACCAATCAGTAGCAATGAACATCCTTAGCAAATAGATAATGGTTTCCAATGATCATTTACCACAGGAAGAAGTCAAAGCTTATTGGAGAAATGACTGCTTCCAGGTCTAGGTCAGAAAAGTTAATAAGATTAACCTGGAATATCTTGACATAGCAGGTAACAGAGAAATCATCACAGACCATTAACAGCTCATCAAAGAGGAATCAGGAGCCAACTTGAGGTGTCCATGAGCCAGAAAAAGGATAGTTTGAACATCTAACAGACTGATACTTTTCAAACATATAGAAAACCATGAGTTTAGTCAATAATCCAAAAATCTCCTAATATTTAGAGGATACTAGAAAACTAACTCATTATTACTGAAAACAAGCATATAAATGCAAAGAATCTAGCATTTATCCAGAAATTTTATACAAAAATGTACCTCAAGGTAGCCAAAAAGTTAATACTAGGAAATTATAACTATTCCAACTATGAATAAATTCTTTTTTTTAGCCAAGGAACAAAATTACTTTTGCATCACCGCCTGTCCAAAATATTGATCTAGATATTTAACTCTATCTCCCCTTCTCCTGGGGAATACAGATCATGACATCCCATTCCAGTATATATGCTGAATCTGATCAACTAAGACAATTTATGGGAAAAGAATGTTTTGAAAACCATATACAGATACACAAATGCAAAACATTCTTGGTAGTGGGGACCACATATTTGGCCCAATATTTGGCCCAATATTTGGAACATATGCATTGAACCCTCTCAAAATCTGAAAGCTCAGAACTCTGTCCTTAATGCATTTGGGTCTAGTAGTAGCCACAGTGCTTAAAAAAATAGAACCTCCATAAAGATTGTTTGGATGAAAGAGTAAACAGGAGGAAAGAAGGCGTGGAGATTTTTTATATACTTGCTTTTACCTTTGATCCTGCATCTTTTTAAAAGGCTCAACGAAGCAACAGAGTGTGAGAGATAAGTTATCTTACTGTGAATCCACCAGAAAAAAAAAGTGTTGCCTAGAGATCAAAGCAACTTAGCATGTATATCTGAGAATTCATATTTTTCTTCTTTAAACAGAACAGTTTTCTAAACTCTTTCTATAGAAAAGCCTAGAAATGACCAATCAGTAGCAATGAACATCCTTAGCAAATAGATAATGGTTTCCAATGATCATTTACCACAGGAAGAAGTCAAAGCTTATTGGAGAAATGACTGCTTCCAGGTCTAGGTCAGAAAAGTTAATAAGATTAACCTGGAATATCTTGACATAGCAGGTAACAGAGAAATCATCACAGACCATTAACAGCTCATCAAAGAGGAATCAGGAGCCAACTTGAGGTGTCCATGAGCCAGAAAAAGGATAGTTTGAACATCTAACAGACTGATACTTTTCAAACATATAGAAAACCATGAGTTTAGTCAATAATCCAAAAATCTCCTAATATTTAGAGGATACTAGAAAACTAACTCATTATTACTGAAAACAAGCATATAAATGCAAAGAATCTAGCATTTATCCAGAAATTTTATACAAAAATGTACCTCAAGGTAGCCAAAAAGTTAATACTAGGAAATTATAACTATTCCAACTATGAATAAATTCTTTTTTTTAGCCAAGGAACAAAATTACTTTTGCATCACCGCCTGTCCAAAATATTGATCTAGATATTTAACTCTATCTCCCCTTCTCCTGGGGAATACAGATCATGACATCCCATTCCAGTATATATGCTGAATCTGATCAACTAAGACAATTTATGGGAAAAGAATGTTTTGAAAACCATATACAGATACACAAATGCAAAACATTCTTGGTAGTGGGGACCACATATTTGGCCCAATATTTGGCCCAATATTTGGAACATATGCATTGAACCCTCTCAAAATCTGAAAGCTCAGAACTCTGTCCTTAATGCATTTGGGTCTAGTAGTAGCCACAGTGCTTAAAAAAATAGAACCTCCATAAAGATTGTTTGGATGAAAGAGTAAACAGGAGGAAAGAAGGCGTGGAGATTTTTTATATACTTGCTTTTACCTTTGATCCTGCATCTTTTTAAAAGGCTCAACGAAGCAACAGAGTGTGAGAGATAAGTTATCTTACTGTGAATCCACCAGAAATAGTTGTTCAAACAACATATACACACATATCCTTCTACTGGAGAATTTTAGCACTGTTTTTAAGCTTCTATATGCAGAGTACAATATGAATTACTATCTCAGTATGCCACACATGATCAAACCTACTTTTGTGTGTTTTTAATTTTCTTAAAAAAACAAAAAAAACTAATTATAAGAGAATACAAGCCTGGTATTTAATACATGATGGTCAAGTGAGCAATAAACAATTGCAAGCTTTCCTAGGGGCTATTTTGCTCTGTCTCATCATCAGGAAGCTGAAGCATATGTTGGATGTTAGCCTGGGTGGACACAAATGTGTCCTATTTATTCAAGGTTTCCTTTGAAGCTACAATTTATAAGTTTTGTTTCTTAGGGGTACATGTCAAACTTCATTTAGCATTAGTCGGTATCCAGATACACTGAATAGCAAAAAGGCAGCATTCGGGGGCAAAATATATGCCTGCTGTTTGAGCAATAATTGTCAGTTTCATTTATGTAACTCACACAAAACAAGAGGAGAAATAAAATGGAAATGCTGACAGGAGGAAATCAAGATAAAAATTACTCACTTAATTTTTAAGTGTAAAATTGCATATAGACAGGAAAAATATTAAAATAGGTTTTAAATCAATGTCTAAGAGGTGGGCAATTTTAGAGTAAGTTCTTTAAAAAAGTGTTCTTTAACCCTTAAATTTCAGAGCATCCACTTACATGAAGCATGCTTGTATGCACAATGGATTTTTCTTTTTCCTAAAAATATTTTGCAAATCTTCGGGAAGAATCTACAAATTTTAAATATATAAGGGATTTTAAATATATATTTGTGGAACTGATGCTTCCCTTTAGAACATTTTTGTGAAAATCTGATGATCAATACAATATGCATAAAATTGACCCAAAAAACAGTTAACATTTAAATAATTTTATACTCATAAAGTGATTTTGTATTCATTAATCTATTTGAAGTTCAAAACACTTCTTGGGCAACACTACAAGCCTAAATTCAGGAAAGACTCAAAATCCTTCTAAACTGGATCCTGCATCTTTTTAAAAGGCTCAACGAAGCAACAGAGTGTGAGAGATAAGTTATCTTACTGTGAATCCACCAGAAATAGTTGTTCAAACAACATATACACACATATCCTTCTACTGGAGAATTTTAGCACTGTTTTTAAGCTTCTATATGCAGAGTACAATATGAATTACTATCTCAGTATGCCACACATGATCAAACCTACTTTTGTGTGTTTTTAATTTTCTTAAAAAAACAAAAAAAACTAATTATAAGAGAATACAAGCCTGGTATTTAATACATGATGGTCAAGTGAGCAATAAACAATTGCAAGCTTTCCTAGGGGCTATTTTGCTCTGTCTCATCATCAGGAAGCTGAAGCATATGTTGGATGTTAGCCTGGGTGGACACAAATGTGTCCTATTTATTCAAGGTTTCCTTTGAAGCTACAATTTATAAGTTTTGTTTCTTAGGGGTACATGTCAAACTTCATTTAGCATTAGTCGGTATCCAGATACACTGAATAGCAAAAAGGCAGCATTCGGGGGCAAAATATATGCCTGCTGTTTGAGCAATAATTGTCAGTTTCATTTATGTAACTCACACAAAACAAGAGGAGAAATAAAATGGAAATGCTGACAGGAGGAAATCAAGATAAAAATTACTCACTTAATTTTTAAGTGTAAAATTGCATATAGACAGGAAAAATATTAAAATAGGTTTTAAATCAATGTCTAAGAGGTGGGCAATTTTAGAGTAAGTTCTTTAAAAAAGTGTTCTTTAACCCTTAAATTTCAGAGCATCCACTTACATGAAGCATGCTTGTATGCACAATGGATTTTTCTTTTTCCTAAAAATATTTTGCAAATCTTCGGGAAGAATCTACAAATTTTAAATATATAAGGGATTTTAAATATATATTTGTGGAACTGATGCTTCCCTTTAGAACATTTTTGTGAAAATCTGATGATCAATACAATATGCATAAAATTGACCCAAAAAACAGTTAACATTTAAATAATTTTATACTCATAAAGTGATTTTGTATTCATTAATCTATTTGAAGTTCAAAACACTTCTTGGGCAACACACTACAAGCCTAAATTCAGAGATATGTAATGTGTAGCTCAAAACTCAATAAAGTTTGTAAACTTAAGTCATTTGCTTCCCTATTATGACTGCTTCAACTGAACTTTGCTGTTGTTTAGTCACTAAGTTGTGTCCGACTCTCTGCCACCCCATGGACTGTAGCCTGCTGGGCCCCTCTGTCCATAGGATTTCCTAGGCAAGAATACTGGAGTAGGTTGCGATTTCTTTCTCCAGGGGATTTTCCCGACTCAGGGAAAGAACCTACGTCTCCTGCACTGGTAAGTGCGTTCTAAACTGCTGAGCCACCAGGACAGTCTGGAAAGCATTTTTCAAATATGACTGCGATAGTTAAAATTGTGGGACAAGTTATCATGCCATCTTCAACATATCTTTTCTAAGGCTCATCCCTGTTGTTCAGCTTAGCTTAGTTCATTCATTTGCAATACTGCATTATTTATTCATTTGTCTCTTGCTAGATATTTGATATTTGAATTTTTTGCTTTGTCAAGTTATTCCCAGTGCTGCAATAAACTTTTTTGTCCAGATTGCCTGGTTGCCACATACACGAGTTTCTCTGTGACATGTACTTCAAATGGTAACACAAACTAACCCAGTACAAAAAAGAAAAACCAAGTCTATTATTCCAGAAGTAGAGCATATAATCTCAATATGGACACTTATTTATAAATTGCACACCTGTGTTATTGTATGTATATATACACAAATACAATAGACATTTAACCCATATGTAAAAAAAGGCATTTCTAAGGAATTTGAACAGGTCTAAGTAACAGCTCCAGTATGTTTTTCTACACCCAGTGCAATCCAGTGTACCCAGTGCACTCCTGTGCAACCCAAGAGGTTCACATCACTTTAGGATCACCATAACAACATCACTGGCTTCCCAGGTGACAGTCGTAAAGAATCTGCCTCCCAATGCTGGAGAGACAAGAGACAAGAGAATCCAGGTTCGATCCCCTGGATTGGGAAGATCCCCTGGAGTAGAAAATGGCAATCCACTCCAGTATTCTTGCCTAGAAAATTCCATGGACAGAGCAAACCGGTAGGCTATAGTCCATGGGATCATAAAGAGTCAGACATGACTGAGCACACCTACACACACACATATAACAACTTGACAAGAACTACATTAAGAGTACAGAGATCTTTGCTTCCCTATTATGACTGCTTCAACTGAACTTTGCTGTTGTTTAGTCCGGGACTCTCTGCCACCCCATGGACTGTAGCCTGCTGGGCCCCTCTGTCCATAGGATTTCCTAGGCAAGAATACTGGAGTAGGTTGCGATTTCTTTCTCCAGGGGATTTTCCCGACTCAGGGAAAGAACCTACGTCTCCTGCACTGGTAAGTGCGTTCTAAACTGCTGAGCCACCAGGACAGTCTGGAAAGCATTTTTCAAATATGACTGCGATAGTTAAAATTGTGGGACAAGTTATCATGCCATCTTCAACATATCTTTTCTAAGGCTCATCCCTGTTGTTCAGCTTAGCTTAGTTCATTCATTTGCAATACTGCATTATTTATTCATTTGTCTCTTGCTAGATATTTGATATTTGAATTTTTTGCTTTGTCAAGTTATTCCCAGTGCTGCAATAAACTTTTTTGTCCAGATTGCCTGGTTGCCACATACACGAGTTTCTCTGTGACATGTACTTCAAATGGTAACACAAACTAACCCAGTACAAAAAAGAAAAACCAAGTCTATTATTCCAGAAGTAGAGCATATAATCTCAATATGGACACTTATTTATAAATTGCACACCTGTGTTATTGTATGTATATATACACAAATACAATAGACATTTAACCCATATGTAAAAAAAGGCATTTCTAAGGAATTTGAACAGGTCTAAGTAACAGCTCCAGTATGTTTTTCTACACCCAGTGCAATCCAGTGTACCCAGTGCACTCCTGTGCAACCCAAGAGGTTCACATCACTTTAGGATCACCATAACAACATCACTGGCTTCCCAGGTGACAGTCGTAAAGAATCTGCCTCCCAATGCTGGAGAGACAAGAGACAAGAGAATCCAGGTTCGATCCCCTGGATTGGGAAGATCCCCTGGAGTAGAAAATGGCAATCCACTCCAGTATTCTTGCCTAGAAAATTCCATGGACAGAGCAAACCGGTAGGCTATAGTCCATGGGATCATAAAGAGTCAGACATGACTGAGCACACCTACACACACACATATAACAACTTGACAAGAACTACATTAAGAGTACAGAGACAAACTTGCATAATGGCACAGCTATTTGGTTTGTAAATCCATACTATTCGGTTATTTATTCCTTCTGCTTCTCAATGGATCCATCAGATGCAAAGGAGATAACACCCAATTATACTTCAACAATTGTGTTTGCAAATCATGTAAATGAGGATTAAAGGTAGCATCTTCAGATTTGACTTATGTTCCAAGAACTCAATGGAAAAATAAAAAGGAAAACTCAAGATAAAAAAAAAAAATCACCTTTGTGTTATTGGGTAATTGATTTTCTTTTTTTTTTACGCTTTCAAAGTATATAAAATCAACACCTTAAAAGACTTGTCTTTAACCCGGGCTTTCTTTTATTAAAGAATACAACTGCGGGTGCATGCCTAGAGGAATAATAGTTTGTTCCTAACAAAAGAGTCTGGATTCCACAATATGCCTTTTGCCAGAGGCATCGTTCCCTAAAGCACGCAGCTAACTGCATCTCCTGCTGTACCTGTAACAATTTAATTGTATAAGTCAGCCTAGTCAAGCATCTCTAGCTCATGACTGGGAGACATGAAATTCATTGTCATTATTGTCCCTGTCATTTTGGATCATTATATCCTGCTGCAGAATTTTCCTCACTTCAGTGCATTTTTACCTCCAGGAGCCAGGGATTATAGCTGAGGTTGGGGTGGGGGCAGGACCGTGAACCACATTTACCTCGGGGGAGCCAGAGATTAAATTGGCTTTGCTCTCTCACGAGCTGAATTCATCTATTTGTATGCTGTGAGTTTTAGGTTGGAATAAAAATGAATATTCTAGTGAAAGCTGGGTCTTAATTCCCCCTTTGAAACATGGCTGTAACCAACTTTTATTTACATTAGGAAAGCCAATGTAATTTCTTGTAGGTTGCTATTTTCATAAGTGCATAAGGAATACTTAAGGGCACCATCGAGTATGAAATAACAGACATCTCTCTCTGTCACTGTCTGGACTCTCAGAAGGCAGAATTTAAAGCTGTAATTTTGTTCTCCAGTTTCATCTTACAGAAGTTTAATGGGGGTATCTAATGGTTTTAAATATTTAATGATTTTTAATTATATCTCATTTTCTGTGCACTGGATTGGATGAGTGAAGTTCAGCTAGAATGGCACCAAAGATCTCTAGGGTCAGGGACAGTCAAGTTGACGGGGGAAGACAAGAAAGTTTCTGAGGCAACTGGCTCCCCCTCCACACCTGGCTCACAGCACCTCACAGCCTGCCAAGTCACCCGAGCCTGTGGTGCTTTAAATACCTCTTGCTGACATGGGAGAGTTACACCAGTCACCACAGTCTCTATGTGGAAACCCCCTGATCAGTGGTCATGACCACAGGCAGGGTCCAGCTGGTCACCTCTGGTAGAACACGAAGAAGGGCAGAGAGAAAACCACAGGACATGTCTCAGGCAGAAAACCAGAGAGGTGACGCTGTTGTTTTCTCTAAGATAATATAAAAAGAAAATATAACCTGGTATATCACTTCCTATCCCAAACTTCACTTCATACAGATTTTACTGAGAAATATGACATTTATTTTGTCTATACTGAAAAAGATGGTAGTTACTCCTCCATGTGCGGGAGCTTGTTTGTCAGAGGTTAAAAAAGTACGACAATGGATCATACCCATGCCAAAAGCCGGATAGCCACAGTTTAAGTACCACATGAACAGATTCATTTTGCTCTACACCTGAAACTAACATGACACCATAAACCAACTATATTTCAATTGAAAAAAAAAAAAAATAAGAGATACTATCCATTTTTTAGCCATCAACCTCCAAACCTCCCCTCTTTCCCACTCCTCAGCAGCCCATGTGTTTCCATATGTGTGTAAATATGCCTAATCCAAACATTTCACACAAATGAATCATCTGAAAGAAAAATATGTGGTCAAAGATACAAACTTCTGGTAATAAGATAAATAAGTTCTGGGGATTAATATATACCACAGTGACTGTAATAACAATATTGTATTGTATATTTGAAAGTTGCTAAGAGAGTAAATCTTAGAAGTCCTCATCATAGGAAAAAAAAGTTTGTAACCGTGTATGGTGATAAATGTTAACTAGACTTATTGTGGTGATCATCTGGCAATATATACAAATATTGAATCATTACGTTGCGTACCCAAAACCAACATAATGCTATATGTCAATTATATCTCAATTAAAAAAAAAAAAACCAATGTGTGTGCGATTTATTTTATTCCCTTGATGGACTTACGTGGAGGAAAAGATTTTGCTTTAATCCTATGCACTAGCCATCACTATTTATTTAGGATAAGCTGTATGAATAATTAAGAACAATCTTTTGACCTTTATACGTTTTGTACTTCAGAGAGAATATCCTACAGCCCTAACATCTCAGTGGTGAAAGAATCTTAAATGTTTCAACAGCTGTTTGCCTTAATTCAGGATACAGCTTTGTATGTATGGCAGTTTCCTTTCACACACCATTTTTGTGGGTATGTATTTATGTGACTTGGGGATAACTGGGGGAAAAAATAGTTTTTTAATTTGTTTAAAAGAGACTTTCTGCCTGTTACATTTTGTGCTCTTACCAATTCAAGAAGTCAATGGCAAAAAAAGAGAAAGAACCTTAAAGATTGTCTCAGTCACTGGTCCATCCATGTTAATGGCGATGTTTTAGTAGTCTGACTATAGTTTCAGACTGTTATATTTCATTTTTCATTGGTGCTGACATAACTGTGTGATGGATAATTAGTTTTTAATTAGCAAAACTTCTTATAGATTTTAAAAGATTATTTAGTTACTTGTGCTACTTTCTGATTATGACTGAGATTCTCCCAAGATACAGGGGTTATAAAAATGGTTGTTTCTGTTCACTTTATTTTTTTATTATTATCTTTTTTTTTTTTTGGACACATTGGTCCAGTCACTCTGCGGCATGTGGGATCTTCCCAGGCCAGTCTGTTCACTTTAGAATGGTTAATTTTATCTTGTATTTACCTCAATAAATTACTTATTTCACGTTAATAAATTATTTTTTAAATTAAAAAAGGTTATTTCACGTAGCTCAAATGCATTTTGAAGTCATTTGGGAGACTGTTACTACATTTTGCTAATGATTATTTTGTTATTATTGTTAAGAAAGGTTTATCTTATAAATTATGATGTTTAGACTTCATTTGTAATGGTATATGCTTAGGATGTATTTTTTCCTTTCTGAAATACTTTGGTAGCAGGATAACAATGTTATTTTTCTGGTTGAAGGGTAGGTAATCCCTTCCCTTCTCTAAGCACACATTTATTACATTTAATTCCTTTACTATATGCTTCTTTTTACCTTACTTCCATGTTGTTATTTAATTTGCTCATCACACCATTAGGTTTAACAAGAGCTGCCCTATCTGTGAATACAGCTAGTAAACCATAGAACTACTACACTGTTTCACACTGTTGTTTTGTCTTGCCTCAAGCATGACATAGTTGGACCTGCATCATTTCAGAACAAGATTAAAAAAGGAACTATCTCCAGTGACTAGAAGTGTTTTTTCTTTTTCAAGACTTGAGTTTCACAATCGTCAAAAATTTATTTGAAATTTGTTTAAATAATAATTTTTAAACGTCTCAGTAATCTTCGCTAAACTCATAATTCTGCAATCTGTAACAAGCTATAAAAGCTAAGTCTAGATTAAAGAATTTTTTTTTCCTCTTGATTTGAATAGGATAATGTTTCTCCTGCATTATGTGATATATATTTCCCTTGGTTTCTCCATGTAGAATCGATAAGAATCTATATTCATAACAATATCAAGCCAACATAAGACAGGATGGCACAAACTCATATATGACATCCACCAATATTCCTTTCAAGCAAGTTGAATACGTACAAGTTAAAAAAAATAAAAGTAAGATCAAGCGGTAGAGAAAATGGCCAAGTACTTAAGAGAGTTTGCACGGAAGGGATTAAAATTAAGAGGCAAAGGGCACAAACATTTCCATGGCAGGATGGCAGGGGGCCATTTGCAGAATGCCTTCTGATTCCTCCTGGACCAGAAACCTCTTTAATGTAATCACCAACAAACTACAATGGATTAACGTTAAGGGTCTGAAGCAGTGGAAGGAAATTCACAATGAAGATTGTCCTTTAACATAAGGTTCAATCAGGGGCACCAAAAAAGTAGTTAAGTGCCCTCTCCTGTGGTGTTTAGATGCTGCATTTTGAAGTCATTTGGGAGACTGTTACTACATTTTGCTAATGATTATTTTGTTATTATTGTTAAGAAAGGTTTATCTTATAAATTATGATGTTTAGACTTCATTTGTAATGGTATATGCTTAGGATGTATTTTTTCCTTTCTGAAATACTTTGGTAGCAGGATAACAATGTTATTTTTCTGGTTGAAGGGTAGGTAATCCCTTCCCTTCTCTAAGCACACATTTATTACATTTAATTCCTTTACTATATGCTTCTTTTTACCTTACTTCCATGTTGTTATTTAATTTGCTCATCACACCATTAGGTTTAACAAGAGCTGCCCTATCTGTGAATACAGCTAGTAAACCATAGAACTACTACACTGTTTCACACTGTTGTTTTGTCTTGCCTCAAGCATGACATAGTTGGACCTGCATCATTTCAGAACAAGATTAAAAAAGGAACTATCTCCAGTGACTAGAAGTGTTTTTTCTTTTTCAAGACTTGAGTTTCACAATCGTCAAAAATTTATTTGAAATTTGTTTAAATAATAATTTTTAAACGTCTCAGTAATCTTCGCTAAACTCATAATTCTGCAATCTGTAACAAGCTATAAAAGCTAAGTCTAGATTAAAGAATTTTTTTTTCCTCTTGATTTGAATAGGATAATGTTTCTCCTGCATTATGTGATATATATTTCCCTTGGTTTCTCCATGTAGAATCGATAAGAATCTATATTCATAACAATATCAAGCCAACATAAGACAGGATGGCACAAACTCATATATGACATCCACCAATATTCCTTTCAAGCAAGTTGAATACGTACAAGTTAAAAAAAATAAAAGTAAGATCAAGCGGTAGAGAAAATGGCCAAGTACTTAAGAGAGTTTGCACGGAAGGGATTAAAATTAAGAGGCAAAGGGCACAAACATTTCCATGGCAGGATGGCAGGGGGCCATTTGCAGAATGCCTTCTGATTCCTCCTGGACCAGAAACCTCTTTAATGTAATCACCAACAAACTACAATGGATTAACGTTAAGGGTCTGAAGCAGTGGAAGGAAATTCACAATGAAGATTGTCCTTTAACATAAGGTTCAATCAGGGGCACCAAAAAAGTAGTTAAGTGCCCTCTCCTGTGGTGTTTAGATGCTGGAAGGCACTGTAAACTGTGCATTTTTCTAGCTTTTAATGTTTGTCTAAGACCCTTAACACTTTTCTAATATTGTTGCTCCTAACACGTCTTCTTCAGTTTGTCCCAGTTGCCCCATCTGCATGTACACATTTTGCATGCATACGAGAAAGCCTGACAGACAGCTAACTTGATTCAGAAACCTAGCACTGAGGAGAAACAAAGAAACGTGGGTAAGTCTTAAAGATACCCCATATTATGAAGTATAAATATTAAAGTCTCCTGAAATGAGAGAATAAAAAAAAAGGCATTTCTTCATACTTGGAATTTAGATATCTAACAGTAATTCCTAAAGGTATCACATAGTGGGGTTTTAAACACTTGCTGAGCTAAAGGGCCTAAGCTATCTTTTGTATCACAAAATTTCTAAGACTTTTTGAATGTGTACAATTATTGATGTCCGCTATTTATTTTTTCATTATTATTATTTTTTTTTAGCAGCTATTTCTTTATAAACAGAAATTCCTGGGCTATTTTCCAATTCCATTCTCCCTTAAAAACTATAGCAAAATTTCACAACAGCTCTTCCTATGTTGTTTTGTATTATATTATGGTCCATCTGGAGATAATGTACATTAAGTGGTTAGTTCCTTCAAATAAAGTGTACAAAATTGTGTTTTTTACATACACACAAACACAACGAATGGTAATGTCACTGTTAGAAAACATCTAACAACAATAAAATACACATTAAAAACTGAGGGATTAAAAAAAACTGAGGAATTGGTTTCACAGATGCAATGCTCATCCACTTCATCACATAAATTATATGTTCAAGAATTGTGTCCTGTGCAAAATATGAACATGTCCATTTCAGCCCAGGGGGCATTTTTCCCTAGGTTTATAACCCCTTGAAAATAGAGGTTTCATCTGGAAAACCTAACAGATCCTCAGCTGCTTTCAACATTATAATATATTCATAAGGCAAGCGTTCACTGACAAACGTATAACAAATTAAATGGCATGAAGGTGGGGTCCAAAATGCACAATGATGGAAAATGGACCAAACCAACCATGAGATACAACGTCAAAGGAATATATAAGACCAAGCAATATTAAGAGGAAACCACTACATGGAATGTGCACATGTGTGTTTGTGTAATGTGTTAGATTAGCATTAATTAGGATGCAAAAGTATTTCATTAAGAGTATACTGTAAAAAAAAAAAAAAGAATATACTGTAAGAGTCATGAGTGAGAGAAAAGTAGCTTATAAAAAACAAAAATCACGTACCATCGTAGTAGACAATTGCTCCTACCAGTTTGTCCTTCTGGAGCATTGGGAAATGCTCAAGGGCTCTTGATTTGCTGAGGATGTAACTGCTTTTCAGGCAATTACTTCCAGCAACCAGATCATACAGCTTGATTCCTACCCAGTAGTATGGTAGCTGCCACCACCTACAGCACAAAGAGGGGGATAGGTTTCTTTAGAAACAGACAATAACATTATAGAATATCACTTTAAGATATAACACTCTTTATTAAGAAAAGCAAAGTATATCTGAAAGTACACTGAAAAAGAAATAAGACAAGTGCCTTTCTCTTCTGAGACCAGTCCAGCTGAATCACACACGTAAAGAATCATCTCAAAGGCAGTGGTTCTGGACCTGACTGCATATTAGATGATCTGGGGAGCATCAAAAATAAATATAGTGCCTGGATCTCGTGTTCCAAGAGATCAACTGAACCAGACTAAGGAAAAGACCAGAGTGATTCCAATGTACACCCAGGGTAGAGAATCACTGGCTTATGATGTCTCAGGCCATCTATGAGAAAATACAGATGAATATTATAAAATCCGTTTCTAGGTCCCACAACACTCAGCTAACAGAGCTATGTAATCCTGTATTTCCTATTACCTGTATTCCAGTTTAAGTCAACTTGATGGATAGCTCTAACAATATTCAGAAAATTGGGTTTAATAATTTACGATTATTTGACACCTACAAACCAAATTTCAGGTTTGGTTAACTCGAAAATTTAAAATGACACAAACAAGATCCTCAGCTGCTTTCAACATTATAATATATTCATAAGGCAAGCGTTCACTGACAAACGTATAACAAATTAAATGGCATGAAGGTGGGGTCCAAAATGCACAATGATGGAAAATGGACCAAACCAACCATGAGATACAACGTCAAAGGAATATATAAGACCAAGCAATATTAAGAGGAAACCACTACATGGAATGTGCACATGTGTGTTTGTGTAATGTGTTAGATTAGCATTAATTAGGATGCAAAAGTATTTCATTAAGAGTATACTGTAAAAAAAAAAAAAAGAATATACTGTAAGAGTCATGAGTGAGAGAAAAGTAGCTTATAAAAAACAAAAATCACGTACCATCGTAGTAGACAATTGCTCCTACCAGTTTGTCCTTCTGGAGCATTGGGAAATGCTCAAGGGCTCTTGATTTGCTGAGGATGTAACTGCTTTTCAGGCAATTACTTCCAGCAACCAGATCATACAGCTTGATTCCTACCCAGTAGTATGGTAGCTGCCACCACCTACAGCACAAAGAGGGGGATAGGTTTCTTTAGAAACAGACAATAACATTATAGAATATCACTTTAAGATATAACACTCTTTATTAAGAAAAGCAAAGTATATCTGAAAGTACACTGAAAAAGAAATAAGACAAGTGCCTTTCTCTTCTGAGACCAGTCCAGCTGAATCACACACGTAAAGAATCATCTCAAAGGCAGTGGTTCTGGACCTGACTGCATATTAGATGATCTGGGGAGCATCAAAAATAAATATAGTGCCTGGATCTCGTGTTCCAAGAGATCAACTGAACCAGACTAAGGAAAAGACCAGAGTGATTCCAATGTACACCCAGGGTAGAGAATCACTGGCTTATGATGTCTCAGGCCATCTATGAGAAAATACAGATGAATATTATAAAATCCGTTTCTAGGTCCCACAACACTCAGCTAACAGAGCTATGTAATCCTGTATTTCCTATTACCTGTATTCCAGTTTAAGTCAACTTGATGGATAGCTCTAACAATATTCAGAAAATTGGGTTTAATAATTTACGATTATTTGACACCTACAAACCAAATTTCAGGTTTGGTTAACTCGAAAATTTAAAATGACACAAAATGGCTTAGGGTTTGGAGTTGATAAATGTCAGTTCAGATTTTGCAGCAGGATTCATTCTGGCTCTGCATTTTAGTCTGCAAATGACCCTCTTATGTCTCCCTGTGCAAATGTGGTTGTTCTTCTATACACTCTCAGAGACTGAAGTTGAAAACTACTAGTTATAAATGCAGAACACAACCTCCTTTGCCTTCAAGATCTAGCCCTTAGACATGGGTCAGCTGAGAGTTTAAGTTAGGAAAAGTCACACATTTTAAAATACAACAAAGGAAAGTATTTTTAAAGGATTAAAGATTAGGACCAACTGCAACTACGTTAAGAAATACACGTTGAGGAACTTTTGCCATTAAAACGGTGTTGTTCTACTGGCCTCAGACAAGCAAAGAATACACTGATGATACAAAAGGGCTTACTTGTAAACTGGGAGCATGATAGGCAATGGAGCTGATAAATGGGGAGCAATTTCCAGCAGATTGGCACGCTCATGAAGGGCTTCTTTTACCATCCTGTACTGAATGGCAAAACAGAGAAAATTAGTTTGGCAGTAACAGATCATAATATTTTCAAACGGCAAATAGACACCCTGCCAACTGATTGATACACAGAAACCTCTCTACCTCTGAGCGAGGATGGCTCCCTCCTAATCAAATTTCTAATAATACATCATGCTGTCAACCTGAAAGATTTTTTAGAAACCTTAACTGTATTTGCATAGGAGAAAAACATGCTGTCAGAGTTCCCAGGTGTAAGATATTTTCCTGACTTGAGTTACAAGATCATTGTAACAATTTATCTTGCATTGTCTATATTGTCCCTTTTCTCAGTCTCCCATAATATTTTCTCATGTAAGAGATAAGAGATTGTTCGAATTCATATTAAATGTTTCCTTCTTCCCCCTACTAGCCCATGAAGTAATGATACTTAGGAGTTACATGGTATTTTGTAAATAATCATGAGAAAGCTTTTGTCTTTCGTCTTCATTATGCCTCTCTGAAGACCCAGCATTACTATCTTAAGACTAATTTTACAAATGAGAAAACCGAGGTTCATAGAAATTGAATGAATAAGCTACAGCACATCACAAGTCCTCTAATTCTAAATCCTATGCTCTTTTCTTTATGTCCATCATAATCCTAAACAGACTCGTAAGAAAAGGGGACAGATTCAAAACTGACAATGTCAAGTTAGACCCTCTTATGTCTCCCTGTGCAAATGTGGTTGTTCTTCTATACACTCTCAGAGACTGAAGTTGAAAACTACTAGTTATAAATGCAGAACACAACCTCCTTTGCCTTCAAGATCTAGCCCTTAGACATGGGTCAGCTGAGAGTTTAAGTTAGGAAAAGTCACACATTTTAAAATACAACAAAGGAAAGTATTTTTAAAGGATTAAAGATTAGGACCAACTGCAACTACGTTAAGAAATACACGTTGAGGAACTTTTGCCATTAAAACGGTGTTGTTCTACTGGCCTCAGACAAGCAAAGAATACACTGATGATACAAAAGGGCTTACTTGTAAACTGGGAGCATGATAGGCAATGGAGCTGATAAATGGGGAGCAATTTCCAGCAGATTGGCACGCTCATGAAGGGCTTCTTTTACCATCCTGTACTGAATGGCAAAACAGAGAAAATTAGTTTGGCAGTAACAGATCATAATATTTTCAAACGGCAAATAGACACCCTGCCAACTGATTGATACACAGAAACCTCTCTACCTCTGAGCGAGGATGGCTCCCTCCTAATCAAATTTCTAATAATACATCATGCTGTCAACCTGAAAGATTTTTTAGAAACCTTAACTGTATTTGCATAGGAGAAAAACATGCTGTCAGAGTTCCCAGGTGTAAGATATTTTCCTGACTTGAGTTACAAGATCATTGTAACAATTTATCTTGCATTGTCTATATTGTCCCTTTTCTCAGTCTCCCATAATATTTTCTCATGTAAGAGATAAGAGATTGTTCGAATTCATATTAAATGTTTCCTTCTTCCCCCTACTAGCCCATGAAGTAATGATACTTAGGAGTTACATGGTATTTTGTAAATAATCATGAGAAAGCTTTTGTCTTTCGTCTTCATTATGCCTCTCTGAAGACCCAGCATTACTATCTTAAGACTAATTTTACAAATGAGAAAACCGAGGTTCATAGAAATTGAATGAATAAGCTACAGCACATCACAAGTCCTCTAATTCTAAATCCTATGCTCTTTTCTTTATGTCCATCATAATCCTAAACAGACTCGTAAGAAAAGGGGACAGATTCAAAACTGACAATGTCAAGTTAGTGCTGCTGTGTTTTTCATGTACAAAAAGCAAATAGGGAGTTCAGTTGTTTTCTTTTTTTACCCCTCTAGGAAATGTCATCTTCTACACGGCCTTGGCAGTTTTCAAATGGTGGCAGACTGGACACCACAAAGTGTGATATAAAGAAAAAAGCATGACTCAGATCATCTTTTCCATCAGAATATGTCAGTGACAGTATGACTGCATTTGCAGTTAAGAGGATCAGTTTAATACTCCCCACAGATTGCAACAGAGCTCCCCTGAATTTGCTTGGGAAGCAGCAATTTGGTGGCCATTGACCAGAAAAACAAAACAAAAAAACAGTAACAATCGTTAAAATGTTAACACATCCAAAAGTGATTTTTGTATACCTGCTATTTTGACATGTCTGTGTAGAACAGGGCCCTGAATATCTGAAAAAACAACTCTACACCGGGAAAAAAAAAAATTGACACACCTCTCCTGAAAAGACACTCCAGCAGAATATACTAAACAGGCATTTCCAATAGGAAGAAACGTTAAAAGCCATAAGAAAAAAAAAAATGATTTAATTGAGTAGGAAAAAAGCATAGTCGCAATTTTTGTTTAACAACCAGCATACACAATTACCTGCTCAATATCCAACTTCATGATAGCCTTCTGAAGATATCTCACACCACCATGGATCAATTTAGTGCTTCTGCTGCTGGTCCCTGATGAGAAATCATCTCTTTCTACAAGGGCTGTTTTTAGTCCTGTGTAACCAGAAAACCAAATTAACTTCTTAAATTACACAATTTGTATGTAATTCATTAAAGGCACTTCTCCAGGGTAGAGACAATCACAAGAAAAATTACTCTGAACATGGATAAATTTGTATTCAAAGTGCAGTACACTGTCTATATTATAATGAAGAGATTTCAGTCTCTTCCTGGGGGAAAAGTCTAACCAGAACTAGAAGCATATTAAACTGTGAATGAATCACAACTAGAAAATATTACAGTGCAATTTCATGGCAGTAACATACTTTGGTGTGTTTCAAGGGTCTAAGGGGAGATGGGCACCCATGTTTATCCATGCAGAGCTAACTCAGTGTTGTTATGATGACTTCTGGAACTCACATTCACCCCTCGCTACAAGAATCCAGACATGGGCCAGGCTCTCAACTCCGGTTAACTCCAATGCCTCTAGTGCATGTGAATACAGACTAGTCCTCCACTGGTCAGTTCCTATTTCTGGTGTGGTGCGAGAGTGGGTATAAAATAGCAAAAGGGATCAAAGACATCAAAACAGAAGAAGAAAGAAGAGAATAACCTCAGAAGCTGAGAAGTTTACAGCCTAACTGAAGACATGCAAGCACAAACTATAGAATTACAAAGAAAAATACAAGCCAGGAGCAATGAACTTGGTACAGAGTAGCCATGAGTAAAGAAAAGACAATATTCTTGGGAAAGGTGAGGCTGAATAAAGCCAAGTCATTCCTCCCTCCCTTCTCTTTGAGAGCTGCAATAAATTTCTTAGGAATGAAAAAAGTTTTGTTCTGTTTTCCTCTAGAGACACCTCTGCCTCTTCAGGATTGGGAGGACCAACAGAACTATGAGTCTCATACACTAGTTACAGATGAAATTCAAAACTTCAAAAGACCCAAAGTGTACAAGAACGCCAAGCCAGGAGGAATTTTCATGGCTTGGCATACTCTTGGGAGATGAGAGAATGTCATAGAATCCAATTACAATGAGAATATGTAACTGCAGTAGTTTGGGCTCACAAAGCTCATATAAGATAACCTGTGCATGTATTCAATTCAGAGCCATTTATTACATTTAATACCAAAGGGTCGTTTTTATAACTTTTTAACAGTTTAAATATCGTACCCAAATGTCATCATAAAATCAGGGCAATTCCCTTGACTCAAAAGGACAAAATATTTGGAAACGGTGGAGAGAAAAGTAGAGAACTTTGATTCAAGGGCAAAACTGCCAATGCTCTAATGAACTAGAAAATATTACAGTGCAATTTCATGGCAGTAACATACTTTGGTGTGTTTCAAGGGTCTAAGGGGAGATGGGCACCCATGTTTATCCATGCAGAGCTAACTCAGTGTTGTTATGATGACTTCTGGAACTCACATTCACCCCTCGCTACAAGAATCCAGACATGGGCCAGGCTCTCAACTCCGGTTAACTCCAATGCCTCTAGTGCATGTGAATACAGACTAGTCCTCCACTGGTCAGTTCCTATTTCTGGTGTGGTGCGAGAGTGGGTATAAAATAGCAAAAGGGATCAAAGACATCAAAACAGAAGAAGAAAGAAGAGAATAACCTCAGAAGCTGAGAAGTTTACAGCCTAACTGAAGACATGCAAGCACAAACTATAGAATTACAAAGAAAAATACAAGCCAGGAGCAATGAACTTGGTACAGAGTAGCCATGAGTAAAGAAAAGACAATATTCTTGGGAAAGGTGAGGCTGAATAAAGCCAAGTCATTCCTCCCTCCCTTCTCTTTGAGAGCTGCAATAAATTTCTTAGGAATGAAAAAAGTTTTGTTCTGTTTTCCTCTAGAGACACCTCTGCCTCTTCAGGATTGGGAGGACCAACAGAACTATGAGTCTCATACACTAGTTACAGATGAAATTCAAAACTTCAAAAGACCCAAAGTGTACAAGAACGCCAAGCCAGGAGGAATTTTCATGGCTTGGCATACTCTTGGGAGATGAGAGAATGTCATAGAATCCAATTACAATGAGAATATGTAACTGCAGTAGTTTGGGCTCACAAAGCTCATATAAGATAACCTGTGCATGTATTCAATTCAGAGCCATTTATTACATTTAATACCAAAGGGTCGTTTTTATAACTTTTTAACAGTTTAAATATCGTACCCAAATGTCATCATAAAATCAGGGCAATTCCCTTGACTCAAAAGGACAAAATATTTGGAAACGGTGGAGAGAAAAGTAGAGAACTTTGATTCAAGGGCAAAACTGCCAATGCTCTAATGAACTAGCAAAATAACAGAAATTACAGGTATCATAGACCCAGGTCACTCTTTTTAAGCATTTATGCCAGAAAATGATTTGTAAAATTCTCAATTATGAGAATGGTAGTCATGATTCCTTAATTTGGTACAGGATGTATTAAACACACAAAAATACTTCATGTTAGCACGTATTTCTGAGAGTGTAAGTTCCAGGGAAAATGCTGGTGTTAGAAACGCAACAGACATGAACCAAGTAGTCAAACAGCTCCCAACCCAAAGAGAGGCAAGTGAACAAAATGAAGCAGAGATTCATAGGTATTTACCTTTGAAAATGCAGAACACTCCTATCTTAAATCAGGTCAAACATTAAACTCAGAATATAAACCCCAAATTGGTTAGCAGCCATTAGATTCGCAACCTCTTAAGAAGGCACTGTCCTGGTGAGCTCTATCCCCTTTTCTTAGTGAGCCCAACACAGAGACAGCTTCCAGCATTAAAATATAACATTTTTTCTTCAGTTGAAGATCAGATGAGGAAGTTGACTTTCAAATGGCATTTAAGAACCGAATTATTTAAAACATACCTCTCTTCCAGTCTTAGATTCAGTCCTGGCATTAACAAGCCCACACCATGAGAGGCAGGGACATAAGACAGACAGCGGACAAGCAGCCTCCCATCCAGCCAAAGGCTGTGGGAGAAGACGCTTAGCCCCCAGTCAGCCCCACTTGCTAGTATGTAATCCCTTACCCTGGAGTGTGGGCTGAGCCTAATGCCTTGTTTCTAATCAAGAGAATACAGCCACAATGATGGCTGCCCACTTCTGTGGTTAGGTTACCAGAGACTGTGACTTCCTCCCAGATGAAGCAAGCTGTCTTGTTCTGACTCAAGGAACCAACAGATCCCTCAGCCAACAGGTCATGAAGAAATAAGGCCTCTGTCCAATAACTTGTAAGGATCTGAATCATGCCAACATACACATGAATTGCGAGGAAGCACTGCAGCTTATAAGAGGCTGAGAGTCAGAGGGCCAAGGTGGGGGCCTTGGCAGATTCCTGACTTTTGGACACTATGTAGGAAGAAAATGTTCTTGTTTGAGGTCATAATATTTAGGGGGTAGTTTATGGATGGGGCTTCCCTGGTGGCTTAGATGGTAAAGAAACTGCCTGCAATTCAGGAGACCCAGGTTCGATTCCTGAGTCAGGAAGATTCCCTGGAGAAGGAAATGGCTACCCACTCCAGTATTCATGCCTGGATAAGTTCATAAACAAAGGAGCCTGGCGAGCTACAGTCCATGATGTCACAAAGAGTCAGACACAACTGAGCAACTAACACTTCCACTTTCTTTATGTATGACACAATTCCCTGTGTGAACAATAACCACAGCCAAGGTGGGGAGGGATCTTGGAGAAAGGCTTGGAGTCTAGAGGGGAGGATGTGTTCAAATGGGATGAAGGAGGCAGAAGGGAGCTATCACCAGCCGAGATCAACGTAAGCAAGAGAATGCACATGACTGAAACAGCCCAGCTTTTGTCTAGAAGGCTCCTCACTGAGTGGCAGCAGTGCAGAGCACCATCTAGGAGACCACAGAGCAGGAGTGGGGCAATAAAGGGTCCACTCACAAGACAGAAGATGGTAACTGAAGAGTGATGTGAAGAATTTTATGGGCTGTGTTATCAGGACAGATCTTTTTTCTTTCCCAAACTGACACACTGTGAGGCAGGGAACTACTCTAGGAATTAGCAAGCCATCTCAGGAGGATATTTCAGGATATTGAAGTGACAGTTAACACTTTAAGCCTCAAAACTGCTTTTGCAAGAATTGGACATTTAGAAAAGCTACTCACATGTACTTATGTGAGAAACCCTAGTGAATACCAACAAAAATTAAAATGGGCATTTCTGTCAAATCAGGCTGCTTTTTCTTATCCCGTTATTTCCAGTGGCACATCATAAAGCCACCCCACCAGAATTTCTGAAGAGAAATGAACAACAAAAAAATTCAAACAACAACAAAAATACAAAATTTAATCTATAAAGTTACAGCTAAATTGATATATACTAAAGCACCAGGTAACCAGAAAGTATGACCAAAAGTTTTTAGAACCTCAAAACAAGAAGAAAAAAGAAACTCTAAGAAAACATTTCAGCATTTTCAACTGCTAAATGTTCTGGGTCTCCTGTTTTTGCTGGATGAGAATGATGGAATGGTGGAGGAAGAAAGTAATGCAAAATCAAGACATTATAAAGTAGTTACAACGGCCTCGTCCTTAACTGATTAATTTACAACAGCAAAGACGGTGAAATCTTGTAAAGCCTTATAATGATCTTGTGTAGTTCTGAGACCTAAGAGGTTCCTTCTGTTTCACCTCTCAAAAATTCAAACTTTTTTTCCCCTCCAATCTGAAATTTAAAATTTAACTAGCTCGATCGATCGTTTTTTCCAGTGTAAAGCAAGGAAGTGAAGAGACAGTGCTGTTCTCTTTTCTTAGAGAGAACGAACACACTTTATAAGTGACATTCCATCCTGCATCTTAGGAAAATTACTTAAATTTGAAAGACATCAAAAATAATGCATCCAGACTTCCAGTATTTGAAGCACCGAGGAAGATCTTTTCTCAGAGTAGAAAGAATGACCAGCCATGAAGAGCTGGCCTCTATACATTTACGATAATTCACTAAACTTGTTCAAGATTTTATGAGGAATAGCTTTTGTTTGACTCTTTTCAGAAGTTACATTTTATGGAAAGCAATATGTTCTATCACTGCTAAGATGAACCCCAACATTGGGAGTGGCATGACTATTCAATTTTTGTTTTATAATTGATTGCTTTAGGTAGATATTCTCAAGAATTTCATGGCAGTAGTAAAGTATTAATATTGGAGTGAGATTACTCTGAAACAGTTAACACTTTAAGCCTCAAAACTGCTTTTGCAAGAATTGGACATTTAGAAAAGCTACTCACATGTACTTATGTGAGAAACCCTAGTGAATACCAACAAAAATTAAAATGGGCATTTCTGTCAAATCAGGCTGCTTTTTCTTATCCCGTTATTTCCAGTGGCACATCATAAAGCCACCCCACCAGAATTTCTGAAGAGAAATGAACAACAAAAAAATTCAAACAACAACAAAAATACAAAATTTAATCTATAAAGTTACAGCTAAATTGATATATACTAAAGCACCAGGTAACCAGAAAGTATGACCAAAAGTTTTTAGAACCTCAAAACAAGAAGAAAAAAGAAACTCTAAGAAAACATTTCAGCATTTTCAACTGCTAAATGTTCTGGGTCTCCTGTTTTTGCTGGATGAGAATGATGGAATGGTGGAGGAAGAAAGTAATGCAAAATCAAGACATTATAAAGTAGTTACAACGGCCTCGTCCTTAACTGATTAATTTACAACAGCAAAGACGGTGAAATCTTGTAAAGCCTTATAATGATCTTGTGTAGTTCTGAGACCTAAGAGGTTCCTTCTGTTTCACCTCTCAAAAATTCAAACTTTTTTTCCCCTCCAATCTGAAATTTAAAATTTAACTAGCTCGATCGATCGTTTTTTCCAGTGTAAAGCAAGGAAGTGAAGAGACAGTGCTGTTCTCTTTTCTTAGAGAGAACGAACACACTTTATAAGTGACATTCCATCCTGCATCTTAGGAAAATTACTTAAATTTGAAAGACATCAAAAATAATGCATCCAGACTTCCAGTATTTGAAGCACCGAGGAAGATCTTTTCTCAGAGTAGAAAGAATGACCAGCCATGAAGAGCTGGCCTCTATACATTTACGATAATTCACTAAACTTGTTCAAGATTTTATGAGGAATAGCTTTTGTTTGACTCTTTTCAGAAGTTACATTTTATGGAAAGCAATATGTTCTATCACTGCTAAGATGAACCCCAACATTGGGAGTGGCATGACTATTCAATTTTTTGTTTTTATAATTGATTGCTTTAGGTAGATATTCTCAAGAATTTCATGGCAGTAGTAAAGTATTAATATTTGGAGTGAGATTACTCTGAAATTCTTGGGTAGAATAACAAGCTTAGAGCAGCAGAAGGAAATGAACTTGAAATCTGCCTTTCAGTCATCTTCAGCCCATCTCTAAAGTTAAAGTTGTATCTTCAAGGTGGGGCCAGGGATGTGAACTAAATATAGCTCATTACAGATCTGCTTTTCTAACTCTGAGGGAGAATGTCTAGCTACTAGGCGCCTCCAACTAAACCAATTCATGGATCAAGACAGTTGGATGAATTTAGAGGGATAATTACCATCCAAGGGGAAGAATGGTACGACATTTAACTTTCACAACGTGAAAGAGAACAGAAGTATATTTTAATACCTTTTACTGATTATCTTATTATGCATGCAAACATGCTCAATATAATAAATGCAGAGAAGGGAACAAAATAAAACTCTCCTGTAATCACACCACTCAAAGATAACCACAGTTGACATTTGGGTGTTTAAATGTTCACATTTTCTGTGCCTGTATATAATCACATATGCACATTTTTATCAAAATAGGATTGTATAATACATTTCTTTTTTTTTTTCATTTAACATTGTTTATTGTAAACATCTCCCAATGTCAATACATATTTTTTTGTATAATTTCATTTCTAACGTGTGAATAGTAAAACATTAAATATTTACAATGATCTATTTACTCAGTTTCCTACTTCTGAACATTTGGGTTATTTTCCTACCTTCACTATCACAGTACTGCAAGACTATATTTTCATTTAAGCTTTCTGCGTCTTGATTTCATTATAGTAAGTTTTCAGATACAGCATTACTTAACTATTTTTAAATAGAAAGGGCAGAGTAATAGCTAAATAATTATCAGAGGCACCCAGGTAAAAACACACAAATCAAAAAGTAGAGATACACACTCACAAAAAAAGGTAGAGACACCCTGTACGTCAGCACCATAATCACAGCTATTAAAGCTGCATGCATGCCCCATGAAGGAAAAATGATGTCATTTAAGGAAAGGAAGTTTATCTTTCTTTGGAAAAGCTTTGGGCACTTACTTGGATTTCAGAAAGCCACTGAAATTAATAAGAAAAGGAATAACCCAAAGGCTGAGTATTTTATATGATGGATAAATTTCTCTAAAAATAACATTTCTGTAAAGCTGTAAAGCAATCCTAGCTTGTTAATCCTCGTGATCAGGATTCTATGCTTTAAGCCTAGTATTTCCTAACAGTAAATGCTTAGCCCCATCTCTGAAATTTAAGTGGGGCCAGGGATGTGAACTAAATATAGCTCATTACAGATCTGCTTTTCTAACTCTGAGGGAGAATGTCTAGCTACTAGGCGCCTCCAACTAAACCAATTCATGGATCAAGACAGTTGGATGAATTTAGAGGGATAATTACCATCCAAGGGGAAGAATGGTACGACATTTAACTTTCACAACGTGAAAGAGAACAGAAGTATATTTTAATACCTTTTACTGATTATCTTATTATGCATGCAAACATGCTCAATATAATAAATGCAGAGAAGGGAACAAAATAAAACTCTCCTGTAATCACACCACTCAAAGATAACCACAGTTGACATTTGGGTGTTTAAATGTTCACATTTTCTGTGCCTGTATATAATCACATATGCACATTTTTATCAAAATAGGATTGTATAATACATTTCTTTTTTTTTTTCATTTAACATTGTTTATTGTAAACATCTCCCAATGTCAATACATATTTTTTTGTATAATTTCATTTCTAACGTGTGAATAGTAAAACATTAAATATTTACAATGATCTATTTACTCAGTTTCCTACTTCTGAACATTTGGGTTATTTTCCTACCTTCACTATCACAGTACTGCAAGACTATATTTTCATTTAAGCTTTCTGCGTCTTGATTTCATTATAGTAAGTTTTCAGATACAGCATTACTTAACTATTTTTAAATAGAAAGGGCAGAGTAATAGCTAAATAATTATCAGAGGCACCCAGGTAAAAACACACAAATCAAAAAGTAGAGATACACACTCACAAAAAAAGGTAGAGACACCCTGTACGTCAGCACCATAATCACAGCTATTAAAGCTGCATGCATGCCCCATGAAGGAAAAATGATGTCATTTAAGGAAAGGGAAGTTTATCTTTCTTTGGAAAAGCTTTGGGCACTTACTTGGATTTCAGAAAGCCACTGAAATTAATAAGAAAAGGGAATAACCCAAAGGCTGAGTATTTTATATGATGGATAAATTTCTCTAAAAAAATAACATTTCTGTAAAGCTGTAAAGCAATCCTAGCTTGTTAATCCTCGTGATCAGGATTCTATGCTTTAAGCCTAGTATTTCCTAACAGTAAATGTTAACATTGTACAGAGCTATATAATATTGGATTGGTTGTTACGCCTATTTCTATTTTTCTATTAGAAACATATAAACCATTAATGAGGATACGTAACTAATGTGAAGTTAGAACATGTCATTAACAATACTTTGTGTTCCTTATATACACACAGAATTATGGAGGCACACAAATGTGTTAAGCTATAACATTAATTATAGTTACACAGTTATACAGAAATGGTTAGACAGCATCACTGGCTCAGCGGACAAGAATTTAAGCAAACTGGGAGACAGTGGAGGATGAAGGAGCCGGTATGCTGCAGTCCATGGGTCGCAAAGAGGCGGACACCTGAGCGGCTCAGCAACAGTACAGTTTCAGGGGAATAAGGAAGATGCTGTTGTTGCTTTCTCTTTATCATGAAAACACCCAGTGTTCAAAGAGAGAAGGACTATCCAGACAATGTAAAATTATGAAAAGAGAGCATAATATACTGCTGGCTTCCTAGTCACAAGATCCAGACATAACCAATTTGAACCACTGTAAGTGTTCCATTTATTTTACAAAAAACTTCCTATGCTTATAAACTTGTGCACTTGTCTGCCTTAAAAACAAATACAAGGGGCTTCCCTCATGGCTCAGAGGGTAAAGCGTCTGCCTGCAATGCAGGAGACCTGGGTTCAAGCTCCAGGTCAGGAAGATATCCTGGAGAAGAAATGGCTCCACACTTACAAACAAATACAATTAACCAACTCCTTCTTCACAGCTTGTTTCCAGTTCACAATACATTTTAGCCATTTTCCCTGTAAATTCTTATAAACTTCAATGGATAACTGAATGGGCTCAGTTTATTAAACCAGACTATGCCCTCTTGAGAGCTTCCTAGGTGGCACAAGTGGTAAAGAACCTGTCTGCCAAAGCAGGAGATGTAAGAGATGTGGGTCTAATCCCTGGGTTGGGAAGATCCCCTGGACGAGGGCATGGAAATCCGCTCCAGTATTCTTGTCTGGAGAATCCCGTGGACAGAGGAGCATTGCAGGCTACAGCCCATAGGGTCACAAGGTATCAGCCACAACTGAAGCAGTATAGTATACATGCACACTCTTTTCATTATTATAAATACTGCTATAAGTAAAATTTTGATCAATTGATCAAATGATCAATTTGATCATTTGATCAAATTTGATTTGATCAATTGATCAAATTTGATCAGCCAAACTTAAAACTCTTCTTCAAGCACAGAGAAAATTTTACATATATATATATATTTTTTATGTGTGTGTTTATATATGTATATATGCACACACACACACATATATATACACATTCACATACATACATATCTTTAAGGCATGGCTACCACAAAAAAAAGAAAACAAACAAACAAAAAACACCTCATGAACCAGAAATGCAGCAAAACCTCAGAGCAGAGTAGTTAGGCACAAAGGCTCTTTTTTGGTGAAAGTTGGGTCTGGAAATTGGCGAAAAGTAACCAAGATTTCAGTTTCTGGAGGGGAAGAGGTAGGGAGAGGGGAAGAAGGCAGACCAGCGCTGGGACTGAAGCGTCTGCTGACCACTGGCTGGGGCTATGGACCACTGCTGGGATGTGCCCAGGAAGCAGAAAAAGGGAGCCAGCCTGGAGGGTAGCACCTGGGCCGGGAGACCACCAGCTGGCCAGAAGCCGGTCTGCAGGATGTCCAAGATCATCACAGGGAAGCAGCCTTGACTTGGTTCTGAGCAAGTCTCTGGGGTACTTGAAGGGAGCAGCGATTATATCCATAGAGTTTAATGCATATAATCAGAGAGTGATACAAAACCGATTCAATATGGAGGAAGGAAAGAAGGAAACGGAGCAAAATGAAACAAAAAAAGATGTCAGGTAAGAAAAACAAAATAAAAGCACATGATATCCAAATAAATGGAGATGGACCAAACTCACCTACTGAGAGACAGATTCTATCAAGTGTAAAAAAGAAAGACGAATCCAGCCCTATGTGTGTTCTTTTTGTTTTGTTTTTTTTTAAAGATTTATTTATTTATTTATTTGGGGGTTGGGGAAAGAGGGGAGCAGGCGGGCCACTTCTATTGGTCTTTCATTTCTCTCTTTTCATCCATCTTTGTTCTTTGGTCCGTGTGGGCCTCCCATCGCGGTGGCGTCTGTTGTTGCAGAGCGCCGGCTCTGGGCGCATGTGCTCCAGAGCTCCGGTTTGGTGATTGGACACATCAGTCCAGCCGCTCCGCGGCACGTGGGATCTTCCCAGGCCAGGGATCGAACCGGCGCCCCTTGCACTGCAAGGCGGTGTCCTTACCCACTGCACCACCAGGGGAAGCCCCCGCCCTATGTGTTTTATCATAGACATACTAAAGCAAAAGGATATAGAAATGGTGAAAACAACATGAAACAAATCCTGTCTGTTATGGCATTTTTTCAGTTTCATGGGTGTTTATTAGATTTCTGCCACAGATAAATTTTAATTTTTATGAAATCAAGTTTAACAAGATTTTCCAAAAGGAAAATGGTTTCATTGATGCCATACTTAAAAACACCTTTCTTACCCCATTTTTTTTTTAAATTTTCATACACTTTCCTCTAATAGGTTTCTGGTGTTTTATTATTAAATCCTTGATCTGCAAAGAGCATAATAAACAGAATATAAAATACATAAGCATATATGTAAATATAAGTATAAATTTGGGAAAGTGGACACTTCAACAACACTTACTAAATAACCAATAATAACAAATATGAAACGCTGCCTTTACCACGTCCCAAATTTTATGTTTTCAGATCTATTTCTAGTCTCTTACTTTTGTTCCACTGATCTCTGTTTCTTTAGCAAACTATTTTAACTAAAGTAGCCTTAGAATGCACTTTGATATCTGATAGAGGTCCATCTCCTTTATCATTATTCTTTTTTGAAGTTAATCTAGTAAATCTCAAAGGCTAATTTTTCCAGATATCTCTGGCCTAGTTTCTCTAATCCTCCCTACCTCACTCCTGCTGAAGACAGTCAGTCTAATGTAATCACTAAATTACATCAAATTTTCAGATAAAGTTTAGTAGCAACTGCAGCCTAGTCTAATTAGCAGTACCCAGCAAACAGCAAACTCTCCTCTGTTGCAATGCTACTGTCCTGAAACGGGGCGGTGGTACCAAGGGGATGAAGGGTAGATACCTGCAATTTCCAGGATCACTATCTTCTATGGCTCTCCTTTTCTGAATTTTTTAAATGCCATACTCACATCTTTTCCTTTTCATAACCTCTATTCATGCAGAAGAGTGTGTTGTCATTCTCCATTTATGTCTGAGATTGACTCTACATCAGTCCAGCGCTCCGCGGCACGTGGGATCTTCCCAGGCCAGGGATCGAACCGCGCCTTGCACTGCAAGGCGGTGTCCTTACCCACTGCACCACCAGGGAAGCCCCGCCCTATGTGTTTTATCATAGACATACTAAAGCAAAAGGATATAGAAATGGTGAAAACAACATGAAACAAATCCTGTCTGTTATGGCATTTTTTCAGTTTCATGGGTGTTTATTAGATTTCTGCCACAGATAAATTTTAATTTTTATGAAATCAAGTTTAACAAGATTTTCCAAAAGGAAAATGGTTTCATTGATGCCATACTTAAAACACCTTTCTTACCCCATTTTTTTTAAATTTTCATACACTTTCCTCTAATAGGTTTCTGGTGTTTTATTATTAAATCCTTGATCTGCAAAGAGCATAATAAACAGAATATAAAATACATAAGCATATATGTAAATATAAGTATAAATTTGGGAAAGTGGACACTTCAACAACACTTACTAAATAACCAATAATAACAAATATGAAACGCTGCCTTTACCACGTCCCAAATTTTATGTTTTCAGATCTATTTCTAGTCTCTTACTTTTGTTCCACTGATCTCTGTTTCTTTAGCAAACTATTTTAACTAAAGTAGCCTTAGAATGCACTTTGATATCTGATAGAGGTCCATCTCCTTTATCATTATTCTTTTTTGAAGTTAATCTAGTAAATCTCAAAGGCTAATTTTTCCAGATATCTCTGGCCTAGTTTCTCTAATCCTCCCTACCTCACTCCTGCTGAAGACAGTCAGTCTAATGTAATCACTAAATTACATCAAATTTTCAGATAAAGTTTAGTAGCAACTGCAGCCTAGTCTAATTAGCAGTACCCAGCAAACAGCAAACTCTCCTCTGTTGCAATGCTACTGTCCTGAAACGGGGCGGTGGTACCAAGGGGATGAAGGGTAGATACCTGCAATTTCCAGGATCACTATCTTCTATGGCTCTCCTTTTCTGAATTTTTTAAATGCCATACTCACATCTTTTCCTTTTCATAACCTCTATTCATGCAGAAGAGTGTGTTGTCATTCTCCATTTATGTCTGAGAGCCTTGAGACTCTCCATATAAGACACTTGCTGATGGTCGTGGAGCTAGTAAATGATGGAGCGGACTGATTTCACTTGGCTCTGATGTTATAGCCTGTGCCTTACCTGCTGTGCTATACTTAGACTCGAAGGAGTTGCAGAGAATTCAGGAACTATTAGTTAGGCACCATTCACAAGCTAGAAGTATATACACGTTTTTAAATAGGAAAACTACAGTTAATGGTTTCTTCTAGCAAGAGGGGGTCTTCTCTGGAATCTGAGTTGAACTCATAAAGGTTAAGTTTATAAATAAGGTTTTAAACAAAAACTACTAGTTGATCCCCGAGGCATACATGTAAAGTCACACAAAAGAACAAAAAGAGCTGAAAGAGAAATACCTTGCAGTCCCCTGAGATGAGATTCTCTTTATTCTAGTTCTCTTTTGCAGGCCTCTATCCCCAAAAAGCTGGGGATAAAGGCTGCTCCAAGGTGGGGCTCCCACCCAAGGACTGGCCACAGAGGTGTTAAACAGAGAAGCAATTTCTATCCGTCCTAGAGACCTGCCCGAGGACGTGAAGAGACTTGTGCATGCTATGTTTATCAAACAATATCCCCAAATGAAACAAATGAAAACTGATTCCCAGGGAAATGCAGATGGTAAGAATGCAAATAAATGTTCATTATGAGAACTCCACAACTTTTTCTCTTCCTTCTACAATCTTTGTTTATCCATTACCAAAATCTCATCTGGGAACTGTATTTTATCAAAAGGCTGTGCAAACATCTTTATACAAGCCCTTTAACATCTAGCGGTTCCCCCAAAACTTTGATGTCCTGAAAAATCTAATTATTACTAGTAACTTTAAAAGATCACAGTAATTTATTTTTGTCAAATGTGACTAAAGATTAATGGATACAATCAGGAATAATTTGGTAAAAAGTCTAATTAGCAGTACCCAGCAAACAGCAAACTCTCCTCTGTTGCAATGCTACTGTCCTGAAACGGGGCGGTGGTACCAAGGGGATGAAGGGTAGATACCTGCAATTTCCAGGATCACTATCTTCTATGGCTCTCCTTTTCTGAATTTTTTAAATGCCATACTCACATCTTTTCCTTTTCATAACCTCTATTCATGCAGAAGAGTGTGTTGTCATTCTCCATTTATGTCTGAGAGCCTTGAGACTCTCCATATAAGACACTTGCTGATGGTCGTGGAGCTAGTAAATGATGGAGCGGACTGATTTCACTTGGCTCTGATGTTATAGCCTGTGCCTTACCTGCTGTGCTATACTTAGACTCGAAGGAGTTGCAGAGAATTCAGGAACTATTAGTTAGGCACCATTCACAAGCTAGAAGTATATACACGTTTTTAAATAGGAAAACTACAGTTAATGGTTTCTTCTAGCAAGAGGGGGTCTTCTCTGGAATCTGAGTTGAACTCATAAAGGTTAAGTTTATAAATAAGGTTTTAAACAAAAACTACTAGTTGATCCCCGAGGCATACATGTAAAGTCACACAAAAGAACAAAAAGAGCTGAAAGAGAAATACCTTGCAGTCCCCTGAGATGAGATTCTCTTTATTCTAGTTCTCTTTTGCAGGCCTCTATCCCCAAAAAGCTGGGGATAAAGGCTGCTCCAAGGTGGGGCTCCCACCCAAGGACTGGCCACAGAGGTGTTAAACAGAGAAGCAATTTCTATCCGTCCTAGAGACCTGCCCGAGGACGTGAAGAGACTTGTGCATGCTATGTTTATCAAACAATATCCCCAAATGAAACAAATGAAAACTGATTCCCAGGGAAATGCAGATGGTAAGAATGCAAATAAATGTTCATTATGAGAACTCCACAACTTTTTCTCTTCCTTCTACAATCTTTGTTTATCCATTACCAAAATCTCATCTGGGAACTGTATTTTATCAAAAGGCTGTGCAAACATCTTTATACAAGCCCTTTAACATCTAGCGGTTCCCCCAAAACTTTGATGTCCTGAAAAATCTAATTATTACTAGTAACTTTAAAAGATCACAGTAATTTATTTTTGTCAAATGTGACTAAAGATTAATGGATACAATCAGGAATAATTTGGTAAAAACATATCAAACGCAGAGAAAGCAAAATTTGTTGTTAAGTGAAGCATCAAATATAATAAAAGAGCAAATTCCATGAATGAACAGCAACAATGCACAATTCATTAACCAAATGCCCATGATCATTTCACACTTCAGAGGGCCACTGATATGATCAGAAACTGTAGTAAAAGGATAAATATAGATTAACTTCAGCATCTCTATACATTTTAATTACAAATGCTACCCTCAGAGGGCTACCAGCATAGTAAAGGAAATATAAACTCTGGTTTGGGGCTTCCCAGGTGGTGTAGGGATAAAGAATCTGCCTGCCTACACAGGAGATGCAGAAGACCCGGGTTCGATTCTGGGTCAGGAAAATGCCCTGGAGTAGGAAATGGCAACCCACTCCAATATTCTTGCCTGGAAAATTCCATAGACAGGGGAGGTTGGTGGGCTACTGTCCATGGGGGTCACTATCGTCAGACACAAACAGAGCACACACACACACAAACTATGGTTCTCCCATCATTTTTATAAGTTGCAATTCCATATACACAACTTAAGACAGTCAATTATTTTTAAAATATAGCAACCAATAAGTTGTGATATTAAAAATACATTATTTTCTTAGTTGTTACTAAAAGTATTAAACTATACTTATAAGTATTAAATATCTTGCCAACATTCTGGCTCCCTAAAGTCTTATCTTTTCAAAATCATCACCATTCCCACCATCACTCACAATCAAATGCTGGTGTACTAGCACATGTCCTTTATTGCCCAAAGGAAAAATGTTTGCTCAACAAATATTAACAAACTATGAGCTTCTAGGGAAATGCAGATGGTAAGAATGCAAATAAATGTTCATTATGAGAACTCCACAACTTTTTCTCTTCCTTCTACAATCTTTGTTTATCCATTACCAAAATCTCATCTGGGAACTGTATTTTATCAAAAGGCTGTGCAAACATCTTTATACAAGCCCTTTAACATCTAGCGGTTCCCCCAAAACTTTGATGTCCTGAAAAATCTAATTATTACTAGTAACTTTAAAAGATCACAGTAATTTATTTTTGTCAAATGTGACTAAAGATTAATGGATACAATCAGGAATAATTTGGTAAAAACATATCAAACGCAGAGAAAGCAAAATTTGTTGTTAAGTGAAGCATCAAATATAATAAAAGAGCAAATTCCATGAATGAACAGCAACAATGCACAATTCATTAACCAAATGCCCATGATCATTTCACACTTCAGAGGGCCACTGATATGATCAGAAACTGTAGTAAAAGGATAAATATAGATTAACTTCAGCATCTCTATACATTTTAATTACAAATGCTACCCTCAGAGGGCTACCAGCATAGTAAAGGAAATATAAACTCTGGTTTGGGGCTTCCCAGGTGGTGTAGGGATAAAGAATCTGCCTGCCTACACAGGAGATGCAGAAGACCCGGGTTCGATTCTGGGTCAGGAAAATGCCCTGGAGTAGGAAATGGCAACCCACTCCAATATTCTTGCCTGGAAAATTCCATAGACAGGGGAGGTTGGTGGGCTACTGTCCATGGGGGTCACTATCGTCAGACACAAACAGAGCACACACACACACAAACTATGGTTCTCCCATCATTTTTATAAGTTGCAATTCCATATACACAACTTAAGACAGTCAATTATTTTTAAAATATAGCAACCAATAAGTTGTGATATTAAAAATACATTATTTTCTTAGTTGTTACTAAAAGTATTAAACTATACTTATAAGTATTAAATATCTTGCCAACATTCTGGCTCCCTAAAGTCTTATCTTTTCAAAATCATCACCATTCCCACCATCACTCACAATCAAATGCTGGTGTACTAGCACATGTCCTTTATTGCCCAAAGGAAAAATGTTTGCTCAACAAATATTAACAAACTATGAGCTTCTGGAAGATAAGGCCACATCTTATTAGTCTTTATATTACGAGAGATAATAGTGGTTGACTCACTAATAGTTATTATTACCAACAGCAGAACAGAACAAAATGAAAGACTAGAAACAACCTAAAGAATCATTGTGGGAAAAAAAAAAAAGTATCACATACATGTAAAGACTGACTAAATACAGTTACCTGAGAGTAATGCACTCCAAAGTAGTAACTAGAGTATGATCTTGTTGATGTTTTGGTTTTTTTTTTTTTTTTTAAAGCTGCCAGTGACCCAGAGAGGGGGAGACTGGAGTCTTTTTTTTTTTTTTTTTTTAAACCATTGGTTTCTTTGTAACAAGACTTTATTTTTTGAGGGGGTGGAGAGGTGGGTTTGGGAAAGGGGTGGCAGGAGGGCCACTTCTATTGGTCTTTCATTTATCTGTTTTTCATCCACCTTTGTTCTTTGGCCTGTGTGGGCCTCCCATTGCGGTGGCCTCTGTTGTCGCAGAGCACCGGCGGTAATAGAACACATTGGTCCAGCTGCTCCGCGGCACGTGGGATCTTCCCAGGCCAGGGATCGAACCAGCGCTCCTTGTACTGCAAGGCGGTGTCCTTACCCACCGGACCACCAGGAAAGCCCCTTGTTGATGTTTTAAAAAGATATAAATATTAAAAAATTCACAAAAGCAAATATAGATGAGACTTTTCCAAAGGAAAAAAGGAACAAAATGGACTTAATTAATGGCTGCCTTTTTATTACTGCACTAGCGATCTGGCAACCCACCCTAACTGCTTGAGAGAATTTGGCTTTACAACTTCCCTACCTCCCCCTACAGTCCTAGTTCTCCATTTAAACAACTTCTTATCTTCACAGAATCTTTTCTTATTTTCTCCTCATCACTGATACCCAGTCAGTTCTCAATTCATGTATCATGTATTGTCTCTGTTCTAACTCTGACACACACAGGAACACACATACATACGCACACAAACATCCTTTTCTAATCAGACATCTTTTTCTATCCTTTCCTAAGCCCTATTCCTATCATGTTCTTTAAATGTTTTCTACATTCAAATCCCCAACTCCTATCCATAAGTAGCACATCTCACTTCGCTTCTGAGTGTTTAAGAATAGCTCTTCATAGTCACACAGACTCTCGTTTATACCTTCAAATCTTTACACTTTGTTTCTGTCTTTCAGAAATGCTTCTTACTGCCCTGCCAAAGCTAAGATACATCTTTCTTATCCCATGCCTTGTATTTTTCCAAGACCTTGTCCACATGAAGCCTTGTATCATTTGCATATTAAGGCTCTCTTCTGAGTCTATAGACATATTCAGATTTCTTCTATCTAAAAAAAAAAAAAAAAAACCAAAAAGCGATTCTTGTACATACTGCCTCCCTTATTCATATCCCACAGCATCCTTACTGTTTCATGTCTAGAACTCTTAAAAGTTTATATCCATGCCTGCTTCTCCATTATTGCCTACCCTTTCCTCATCGCTCTCTTCAGAGTCTCAGAGTGGCCTGTTCCGTAGAGTCCAAAGGTCTTTCCCTGGTATGTCAGGTCCGGTCCTTCCTCTCCACAATTCTCTTATATCCTCCCACACACAGCCTGGGTGCTCCCAACTGAAACACAGGCTGTTTCCCACACACACTGTTCCTCCACATGTTCCCTCAGGTTGGCACACTTTCAGCAAGCGATGTCTGCCTATTAAAATTCTACCTGTGCTAAATAAATAGCAGCTTGCTTTCTCCAGACCATTCTATGTAGATACGACAATGCCCTGAAAGCTTCTGAAAGACGCATATTCTCTGTAAAATAACTCAGTCTGCACAAACAAGAACTACAGAACTGGGAGCAACCTAAGGGTGCTGCCCGGATGGATCATCTTTGCATTTGCATATCCAAAATTCGAATATTGTCATGCACAATGCAGGCACTCAGCCAGTATTTGTTGAAAGAAACAGAACTGCTGTATATTTCAGTACATAGCATGAACATAAGTGGAAACCCAAAGAAACATTTTTCTGAATCCTACTGGGGAAATGAGCCTTTTGGTTGAAGAAAATTGTCATCTGGTGACTTCTAACGCCTGAGGTAGTCCCAGGACAATTGGGGCAGTCCTAAACAAGACCTCTCAAGACAAGACAAGGCTCCTCTTTTTCACTCTCTCTCCCAGGCCTCCAAGGGAGAGAGCGAAATTCAAATCCCTCAGGGATCTTCAACCACTCTTACCCTCTGATAAAGTGTGTCCTAGGATAATTCAACTCAAATTCTAAACCACAGATAGAGACAGAATCATATAAAAATTAGGATCTGTCAGGCAACAAAATAGGATCCAGGGCTTATATTGTGAATTTACCATTATTTGGAAGTAATAAAATAGACTTAGGCAATGATGTCTTCATGTATCAACACTCTAAGAGGGGCTCCTGTGCAATCATAACAAATCTAGGGTACTTTTTTGCATAGATGTGCCTAATCCCGGGAAATTATTTCACTTCTGTGAGACTAAAATCTATCAAAGTAACTAAAGTCTAGGGTGGATGTGGTAGTAACTTAATCTGAGAAAAATTATTCCATGTAGTAAATTATTACCTTTGAGTATGAAACTGCAATGAATATTGGAACCTTATATAGTAACTAAAATATCCAGAGTTGAAATTCCTTGCAGCAATACTCAGCCCTATTTGCTCTATCTAAGAATACCACAAAGGATTATTCTTCCAGGACAACTGGTTCTAAAATTCTTTTGCTTTTAGGTTATTAATATCAGTTATAATACCACCTACAATTTATTGATTTCTATTTTGTGTGACAAGCATTGTTTTACATCCTCTTCATGACTATGCATTTAATCCTTATAACAATCTTAACAGAAAGCATTTTTTCCTTATTTGAAAGATGAGGAAACTTAGAGAAATTAAATAATTCACTTAAGTGTATGTGTGTGTACACATACATACATGCAGCTGATAAAGCAACTGAGCCAGGATATGTACCCAGGTTTCTCTGATTCCAAATTCCACAGTAACAACCACAGGCGAGAGAACCAAGTCATTAAATAAGAGCACTGGTGTTCCCTACTAAAATTTATGTATCCTATTGCCACATTGAAAGGATTTCTCATAATGTCTTTCCTGAAGCTGACTAACAGAGTGAAACAGAACTATAGGTTAGTCAGTCTTTCCCATTATTTGCACATAGAGTTTCCCAAACTGTAGCTCATATTTCACTGGAAGAGATGATTTTAATAGAGAAACAAAAGAATTAAAAGATTAATTCATTTAAATAAATCTCTTTATTAAAGATAAATCACTGATATAAATGTGATTTTAAGAGATACTTTTATTTCACTCTACCAGGTATAAAAATACTAGCCAGAACATCAAATCAATGAAGTCACAGGAATATAAAGCTTTCTTTTTAAATAATTCATTTCAATATCAAAGACAGGCAACAAAATAGTATTTAACCATTATTTGGAAGTAATAAAATAGACTTAGGCAATGATGTCTTCATGTATCAACACTCTAAGAGGGGCTCCTGTGCAATCATAACAAATCTAGGGTACTTTTTTGCATAGATGTGCCTAATCCCGGGAAATTATTTCACTTCTGTGAGACTAAAATCTATCAAAGTAACTAAAGTCTAGGGTGGATGTGGTAGTAACTTAATCTGAGAAAAATTATTCCATGTAGTAAATTATTACCTTTGAGTATGAAACTGCAATGAATATTGGAACCTTATATAGTAACTAAAATATCCAGAGTTGAAATTCCTTGCAGCAATACTCAGCCCTATTTGCTCTATCTAAGAATACCACAAAGGATTATTCTTCCAGGACAACTGGTTCTAAAATTCTTTTGCTTTTAGGTTATTAATATCAGTTATAATACCACCTACAATTTATTGATTTCTATTTTGTGTGACAAGCATTGTTTTACATCCTCTTCATGACTATGCATTTAATCCTTATAACAATCTTAACAGAAAGCATTTTTTCCTTATTTGAAAGATGAGGAAACTTAGAGAAATTAAATAATTCACTTAAGTGTATGTGTGTGTACACATACATACATGCAGCTGATAAAGCAACTGAGCCAGGATATGTACCCAGGTTTCTCTGATTCCAAATTCCACAGTAACAACCACAGGCGAGAGAACCAAGTCATTAAATAAGAGCACTGGTGTTCCCTACTAAAATTTATGTATCCTATTGCCACATTGAAAGGATTTCTCATAATGTCTTTCCTGAAGCTGACTAACAGAGTGAAACAGAACTATAGGTTAGTCAGTCTTTCCCATTATTTGCACATAGAGTTTCCCAAACTGTAGCTCATATTTCACTGGAAGAGATGATTTTAATAGAGAAACAAAAAGAATTAAAAGATTAATTCATTTAAATAAATCTCTTTATTAAAGATAAATCACTGATATAAATGTGATTTTAAGAGATACTTTTATTTCACTCTACCAGGTATAAAAATACTAGCCAGAACATCAAATCAATGAAGTCACAGGAATATAAAGCTTTCTTTTTAAATAAATTCATTTCAATATCAAAGACAAGCTATTTTTAATTTAAAAATTGTCCAAGCACCTATTTTTAAAAATGAGAAAGTGCTTCACAAAGAATGGAATAGTTAAGAAATGCAATAGTAATGTGACTTTCCAGCACAGAGGGTACACTGTGTGTTTATATCGGGAGGACAGGCGTTTCGAAACCTTTACCTGTGTTACATCCACCCACACCAGGACTCACCTCTGGTGACTGCATCCAGGGCACAGCCACTTCCTGTCGCTCCTCCTCCAATGACAAGTACATCAAATTCAGATGTGTTTTTCAAAGTCAGTATCTGAGCTTCTCTGGAAGGCGGCTCCCTGTTAACAGGCTCTGAGAGGCACTCTGCTGCTTCAACAAAGGCCAGGTTCACCTGAGGTAAAACGAGATCATTTTCTGATGTTCATCTGGAAGGTTAATTAAATAAATTTTACTATACACTTAAAAAAAAAGAGAGAGAGAGAGATTCGTAATGGAGCGAAAGACAATCAGAGCTATACCAGAGTCCATAGTCCACATGGAATGATAGAACCAACTGCCTTGGAGAAAAAACAAGTCCTTAAAATTCTGGGGTTTTTTTCCATGAATCATAACTATTTAACGATGGAACACCTGGTTTCAGATTCAAGTGATTGTTTTCGTTGCATATACAGCCAAGTTCAATTACTTCCCACATTGTACAGCAATTCCCAAATACCTTGCCTGAGACAACTTATAGGCGAACATAAGGAAATGTTTCACCTAGTAGCAGCCATTCATTCAGATAACAAAAAAAAAACTTTATGCCTATTGCCACATTGAAAGGATTTCTCATAATGTCTTTCCTGAAGCTGACTAACAGAGTGAAACAGAACTATAGGTTAGTCAGTCTTTCCCATTATTTGCACATAGAGTTTCCCAAACTGTAGCTCATATTTCACTGGAAGAGATGATTTTAATAGAGAAACAAAAGAATTAAAAGATTAATTCATTTAAATAAATCTCTTTATTAAAGATAAATCACTGATATAAATGTGATTTTAAGAGATACTTTTATTTCACTCTACCAGGTATAAAAATACTAGCCAGAACATCAAATCAATGAAGTCACAGGAATATAAAGCTTTCTTTTTAAATAAATTCATTTCAATATCAAAGACAAGCTATTTTTAATTTAAAAATTGTCCAAGCACCTATTTTTAAAAATGAGAAAGTGCTTCACAAAGAATGGAATAGTTAAGAAATGCAATAGTAATGTGACTTTCCAGCACAGAGGGTACACTGTGTGTTTATATCGGGAGGACAGGCGTTTCGAAACCTTTACCTGTGTTACATCCACCCACACCAGGACTCACCTCTGGTGACTGCATCCAGGGCACAGCCACTTCCTGTCGCTCCTCCTCCAATGACAAGTACATCAAATTCAGATGTGTTTTTCAAAGTCAGTATCTGAGCTTCTCTGGAAGGCGGCTCCCTGTTAACAGGCTCTGAGAGGCACTCTGCTGCTTCAACAAAGGCCAGGTTCACCTGAGGTAAAACGAGATCATTTTCTGATGTTCATCTGGAAGGTTAATTAAATAAATTTTACTATACACTTAAAAAAAAAGAGAGAGAGAGAGATTCGTAATGGAGCGAAAGACAATCAGAGCTATACCAGAGTCCATAGTCCACATGGAATGATAGAACCAACTGCCTTGGAGAAAAAACAAGTCCTTAAAATTCTGGGGTTTTTTTCCATGAATCATAACTATTTAACGATGGAACACCTGGTTTCAGATTCAAGTGATTGTTTTCGTTGCATATACAGCCAAGTTCAATTACTTCCCACATTGTACAGCAATTCCCAAATACCTTGCCTGAGACAACTTATAGGCGAACATAAGGAAATGTTTCACCTAGTAGCAGCCATTCATTCAGATAACATTTAAAAGGGTGGAAAGGAGGAAGAAAAAGCACTTTATGCCTTTCTGCAATTTCTTAAAAGTATACATTTTTCATTCCTTAACTCCCCTGACAAAAATATGTTCTAGAGTTTGGGGATCTCTAAGTTTACATCAGTACAATTAAAAAGAATCTGTTCAACAGAAGTTTTGCTATGCAATTTAATAACCAGCTATGACCAGTGAAACTAATATTATATAAAGATTTCAGTCTGTGGCTTCCCCCATTAAATATATTAACATAAAATGACAGGTTTTATAATATTTGATACATATTATTCCAATTTGAGAAAGCTTTAACAATAATATAATTAAAGTCAACCATGTCCCCCTAAAGGAGAATGACCTTCCTCATTTCTAATAATATCTCCTTCATTAAAGTATAACATCATCCTAAATCAAAAATGATGCTAGTTTTAAAAAAAAGAAGTGACTCTTTAAAAAAAGAGTCAGAGTCAGGGCTTCCCCTGGTGGTCCAGTGGGTAAGGACACGGCCTTGCAGTGCAAGGGGCGCCGGCTGGATCCCTGGCCTGGGAAGATCCCACGTGCCGCAGAGCGGCTGGACCCACGTGCCCAACTACGAAGCAGGAGCTCTGGAGGAACAAAGATGGAAATAAATAAAACATCAATAGAAGTGGCCTAAAAAAGAGAGTCGGAGTCAAAAGCTTAGAAAAATAGGTATCTGTGGGTTTTTTCTCCACAATGCTAATATTCACTATACCATACAATGCTTCCCATTGTAGCTCTAACAGTAAGCTATCCACAGACATATGACTTCTCTTTTCTTTTGTTTAATCCCAGCACCAGCACAGGTCATAAGGACAGTGTTCTTCCCCTTCTGCTGTAGGGGCCACGTCTGAAGCTCTGAGCCACAAGGCCAAGCTTCTTCCATAAAAGGCGATCTTCCCTCTGCTCAAGAGATGAATCTAATAAGTGATTTTTTATTTGTTTAAATAAAATAGACCAAATTGCTCCTAACAATTGTATTAAATCATTATCATGCCAATCGGATTTTTATAAAAACAAATCTAGAAGCCACTGAGTATACTGAAAGAAACCTGGATTAGAATTGGAGGTCCTGCCTTAGATCTTAGCACTTGTGTTTACTAGTAAAGGGACTTTTGACTAGTTCATCTCTCCAACTTTGACTTTTTCATTTGCAACGTGAGAAGAACCCCTATGATTTCTCTATCTCTATAGCTGTGAATTATTCCAAGTTTTGCTATGCAATTTAATAACCAGCTATGACCAGTGAAACTAATATTATATAAAGATTTCAGTCTGTGGCTTCCCCCATTAAATATATTAACATAAAATGACAGGTTTTATAATATTTGATACATATTATTCCAATTTGAGAAAGCTTTAACAATAATATAATTAAAGTCAACCATGTCCCCCTAAAGGAGAATGACCTTCCTCATTTCTAATAATATCTCCTTCATTAAAGTATAACATCATCCTAAATCAAAAATGATGCTAGTTTTAAAAAAAAGAAGTGACTCTTTAAAAAAAGAGTCAGAGTCAGGGCTTCCCCTGGTGGTCCAGTGGGTAAGGACACGGCCTTGCAGTGCAAGGGGCGCCGGCTGGATCCCTGGCCTGGGAAGATCCCACGTGCCGCAGAGCGGCTGGACCCACGTGCCCAACTACGAAGCAGGAGCTCTGGAGGAACAAAGATGGAAATAAATAAAACATCAATAGAAGTGGCCTAAAAAAGAGAGAGAGAGTCGGAGTCAAAAGCTTAGAAAAATAGGTATCTGTGGGTTTTTTCTCCACAATGCTAATATTCACTATACCATACAATGCTTCCCATTGTAGCTCTAACAGTAAGCTATCCACAGACATATGACTTCTCTTTTCTTTTGTTTAATCCCAGCACCAGCACAGGTCATAAGGACAGTGTTCTTCCCCTTCTGCTGTAGGGGCCACGTCTGAAGCTCTGAGCCACAAGGCCAAGCTTCTTCCATAAAAGGCGATCTTCCCTCTGCTCAAGAGATGAATCTAATAAGTGATTTTTTATTTGTTTAAATAAAATAGACCAAATTGCTCCTAACAATTGTATTAAATCATTATCATGCCAATCGGATTTTTATAAAAACAAATCTAGAAGCCACTGAGTATACTGAAAGAAACCTGGATTAGAATTGGAGGTCCTGCCTTAGATCTTAGCACTTGTGTTTACTAGTAAAGGGACTTTTGACTAGTTCATCTCTCCAACTTTGACTTTTTCATTTGCAACGTGAGAAGAACCCCTATGATGTCTCTATCTCTATAGCTGTGAATTACTCTCAGTCTGAATAGAATAATGACAGGAAAGTCATAGGTAAACTATTATACCAAAGAGGAGTTGTATTATTGTTGAATAGATTCCTAATAGCAAGGAACAAGTAACTTACAAAGCATATTTTACAAGGTATCGTAAAAACAAAAGTTTATAATGAGGTACCATAACTTTTCAGGCAATTAATACAGATTCCAAGCCAAAAAATCTTCTGCTTCCTTATTTAACTCCTCCTAACTGTCTACTAATAACCATTTCCCCATGTTCATATTTACATGCATTTAAGGTAACAAGCTAAATAAATGTAAATGACCAGGTACTGTGGAGAATATAATGCCTTTCAGTCATGATATCTGTCTACTATCATCTAAGGAGGAGAATATATACACACACGTACATATAGTAAATACATACAAGAACAAATGCCAAAATAGACAAAGAAACCCCACCAGGCTATGACCATTCAGATTCAGGAGGGAGGGTCTTTAATGTGAGGGTTTCGACTGGGCCATGACAGATGGATAAGACTTGGACATGAGACTGACAAGCAACTAAACCGCCAGAGCATTTTCACACATCAAAAGAACTGTGCTGACATTTGCCGCTTGGTGAGTTTTCTAGAAATAGCTGAAAAATAAATGTAAGGACTCTGCTATGATAGAGTTCATTAGAACTTGGTAATACTAAAAGTCCTCATTCTAGTCTTCTAACAGGTGAATATTAAGCTCAGCAGAACCTCTTCTCCAGCAAGTACACTAGATCGATGGACACTCCTTTTGCGAGTCTCTCCACTGACTCATCTCTCCTGTACTCATCCTACACCTCATCCATCTCATGGGTATACTTTAACCTGTCTCATCTTAACAAACAGTAAAGAAATGTCTCTTACATATGTTTCTATCAGTTAGCCTAAAAATTATTAAAGTATCCATATACCTGGTTTTTTTACTCCCTCACCTCCTATTCAGGCTTCCCAGGGGGCACTAATGATAAAGAACCCATCTGCCAATGCAAGAGACGTAAGAGACGCAGATTCAATCCCTGGGTTGGGAAGATTCCCTGGAATAGGGAATGGCAACCCACTCCAGTATTCATGCAGAGAGAATCCCATAGACAGAGGAGCCTGGTGGGCTACAGTCTGTAGGGTTGCAGAGTCAGACATGACTGAAGTGACCTACCACAGCACATGCAACACCTGCTCTTCACTCCCCATCTTAGTTTAGTACGGATTTTCAGGGACACACCAGCACCACCACCACGACCATCACCACCAACACTGGTCAATGTCCACTATGCTACAAAATCCAATGTGCACTTAGCACCCTCACTTCAGTTGTCATCCCAGCACATTCAGCATCTGGAAGATGACTGTCTGAAATGAACACCCCCCCACCCCTGCCCTCCCTCCAACCTCTTGAACCCACTCTCTCCTAGTTTCCTTTGGATGTGTATCTACTGTGCAACTTTAATCACCGAGGTTCCTCTTGGGTCTGCCTATCCACTCATCTTCCTCCACATCATCAGATATCTTGTCAACCACAATGACTCTCAACTATGTTGCTCTATTCCAGAACCCGAATATCAAACTACCCACCTGCCACCTCCATTTCGATGTCTCACATATATTTCAAAACTCTCCTGATCCACTTTATCTCCCAAACCTTTTTCCCTCTTAGTTTTCCTCCTCTCAATAAAGGCATCAGTGTACATCTCAGTGCTGGTGCCATTTTCTTAAGTCTCTTATCTGATCAGTCATTGAGTTCTATAAATTCTACCTCCTAAAAAATTCTCACATCTTGTCACATCATCTTCACTGCCCTCTTTTCCTCCAGGTATCTTCCCATTCCCCTAGACTAAAATGATATTCTCCTATAGGTCTTCACACAATTACCATTCCTCCTTCCAAATCCTTCTCCATATTGCAGCTGGGATAGTCTTTCTTTTTTTTTTTTTTTTAAGATTTATTTATTTATTTACTTTGGGTGGGGGTCGGGTTGGGGACGGAGGGGAGTGGGCGGGCCACTTCTATTGGTCTTTAATTTCTCTATTTTCATTTGTCTTCGTTCCTTGGCTCCTGTGGGCCTCCCATCGCGGTGGCATCTGTCATCGCAGAGCACTGGCTCTGGGCGCATGCACTCCAGAGCTCCGGCTCGGTGATTGGACACATTAGTCCGGCCGCTCCGCGGCACATGGGATCTTCCCAGGCTAGGGCTCGAACCGGCGCCCCTTGCACTGCAAGGCGGTGTCCTTACCCACTGGACCACCAGGGGAAGCCCAGATAGTCATTTAAAAACCCAAATAATGTCATGTCCATGTGTAAAACCCTTCAAGAGCTTTCAGCTCAATACAAGACAAAGGTAAGCATCTTCACTCTAGTTTCTAAGACTATTCATAGTTTTTCAGAGTAGCTTAAAATTAACAAAGATACAATACAAAAGGCTGGTGGTGATATAACACAACTGCAACTCTCTTGTACTGCTGATTGTAATGGAAAATAATTGAGACATTTTGAAAACAAATTTGAGAGTTTTTAGTAAAAGTAAACACTTCCCAGGTGGCACCTAATGGTAAAGAATCCACCTGCCAATGCAGGAGACACAGGAGACCCAGGTTCCATTTCTGGGTCGGGAAGATCCTCTGGAGTAGGAAATGGCAACCCACTCCAGTATTCCACAGACAGAAGGGCCTGGCAGGCTACAGTCCCATGGGGTCATAAAGAGTCACACACGATTGAGCGACTGACACACACGATTAAAGGTAAACAGACTCTTAACATAAAACACTCCTCCCACCCCCGCCAAGGTGATTTACTCAGGAGAAATCAAAATTTTTTGTGTTCACACAAAAATCTGTAGGCAGGGCTTGCCTAGTGGTCCAGTGGGTAAGGGGTCTGCTCTGCAGTTCAAGGGGTGCTAGTTCGATCCCTGGCCTGGGAAGATCCCACGTGCCGAGGAACAGCTGGGCCAGTGTGTCCTGTTACAAGCCAGCACTCTGGAACGCATGCACCCAGAGCTGGTGCTCTGCAAGAAGAGAGGCCCCTGCAATAGGAGGCCCACACAGGCCAAAGAATAAAGATGGATGAAAAATTTAAAAAATGATTACTTAGTGTCAAAAAAAAAAATCTGTAGGCATCTACAGTGGCATTATTTATAATTGCCCAAAATTAGTAAAAACATCCTTCTACCGGTGAATGACTAAACAAACTCTAATGCATCTATGAATTACAATTGGCAATAAAAAGAATGCTTCTAATAATCACAACAAGAATAGATCTTGAAAGCATTATGCTAAGCCACAGGATGCCAAGTTATGGTTTTCCACCCAAATCTGGCTGCTACCTATTCTAATAAAGTTTTATTGAACCACAGCACCCATCTTTCATGTGCGGTGCACGACTGTGATAGCAGAGTGGAACAGTGACAGCAGAGATGGTATGGCCTGCAAACCTAAAATATGGACTACCTGCCCCTTTACAGAAAAGTCTGCCAATCCTTGTACCCAGTGAAAGAGGTGAGACTCAGAAGTCTACATAGGGCATGATTCTATTTACATAACATGCTGTAAAAGCAAAAGTATGGGGTCGGAAAACAGATCCGTGACTGTCAGGGTTTGGAGATGGTGGAGGGGGGGGACTGACTACACAGAGTATGAAAGCTCTTGAGGATGACAGAAATATTTGACTGCAGTGGTGGTGATATGACCATATGCTCTTGTCAAAATTCACAGAACTGTGTACTATACTTGACTTAAAAAATAAGTAACCATGTACACAGTGGTTATGTGAAAAGCTATTATAAAAGTTTTACTTTTTCACTGATTTAATCCTCACAAAGACTCTATGAGTTAGGTACTCCTAGGATCTCCATTTTACAGAAAGAGTAATGGAGACACAGAGGTTAAGTCCTTGGCCTGTGACTATACGTATAGCTGGTACATGGTAGATCTAGGAATTGAACTTACCTAGCCTGGTGACAGAGATTAAGTGTTTACGTTACTGCAACATAGTATGTGGGTGTTTTAGTTGTTCAGTCATGTCCAACTCTTGGCGACCCCATGGACTGTAGTTAACCAGGCTCTTCTGTCCATGGAATTCTCAGGCGAGAATACTGGTGATTCTACATATAATTCGAGAAAAAGGCAAAGAAACACTAAATAATTATAGTTAAAAAGTTTGGGGACTTTTTTGTTGTTGGTATGATTCTGCTGTGGAGGTTTTGCTGCAGCATCACAGTGGCATTATTATAATTGCCCAAAATTAGTAAAACATCCTTCTACCGGTGAATGACTAAACAAACTCTAATGCATCTATGAATTACAATTGGCAATAAAAAGAATGCTTCTAATAATCACAACAAGAATAGATCTTGAAAGCATTATGCTAAGCCACAGGATGCCAAGTTATGGTTTTCCACCCAAATCTGGCTGCTACCTATTCTAATAAAGTTTTATTGAACCACAGCACCCATCTTTCATGTGCGGTGCACGACTGTGATAGCAGAGTGGAACAGTGACAGCAGAGATGGTATGGCCTGCAAACCTAAAATATGGACTACCTGCCCCTTTACAGAAAAGTCTGCCAATCCTTGTACCCAGTGAAAGAGGTGAGACTCAGAAGTCTACATAGGGCATGATTCTATTTACATAACATGCTGTAAAAGCAAAAGTATGGGGTCGGAAAACAGATCCGTGACTGTCAGGGTTTGGAGATGGTGGAGGGGGGGGACTGACTACACAGAGTATGAAAGCTCTTGAGGATGACAGAAATATTTGACTGCAGTGGTGGTGATATGACCATATGCTCTTGTCAAAATTCACAGAACTGTGTACTATACTTGACTTAAAAAATAAGTAACCATGTACACAGTGGTTATGTGAAAAGCTATTATAAAAGTTTTACTTTTTCACTGATTTAATCCTCACAAAGACTCTATGAGTTAGGTACTCCTAGGATCTCCATTTTACAGAAAGAGTAATGGAGACACAGAGGTTAAGTCCTTGGCCTGTGACTATACGTATAGCTGGTACATGGTAGATCTAGGAATTGAACTTACCTAGCCTGGTGACAGAGATTAAGTGTTTACGTTACTGCAACATAGTATGTGGGTGTTTTAGTTGTTCAGTCATGTCCAACTCTTGGCGACCCCATGGACTGTAGTTAACCAGGCTCTTCTGTCCATGGAATTCTCAGGCGAGAATACTGGTGATTCTACATATAATTCGAGAAAAAGGCAAAGAAACACTAAATAATTATAGTTAAAAAGTTTGGGGACTTTTTTGTTGTTGGTATGATTCTGCTGTGGAGGTTTTGCTGCAGAGTCCTTCCAAAAATACTTTTTTTTTTTTAAATATACAGCACTATTGAGGGTAATTTATTTAATTTCTGACACTACATTTAAAATAACTTTATTTTTGTTTATTTTTTTCATAAAAGCTGGAAAGTGTTGCAACTGAGAAGCTAAGCAACAAGTTTATTTTAGAGGCAGTAAACACAGCCTAAGGCCCTCCTTATAATTATGACAAGAGAAAGACTCATTTGGGCTTCATATGGCTTTGACTCACAAAAACACATCTGCACTCTACCTTCCCTAGAAATATGGTGACTGAAGAGAAATGAGAGAAAAGCAGCAGGAATAAAACAGTACCCATAAGAAACAGCACAGTTGAAGAAAAGAGGCCCTTGGACTCCAGATTTTTCCCAGACTTGCTAATCAGACTGCCTTGTTTAATCAAGACAGCTTGATTAAACAGAAATCTGGGAGATAGCCCTAGAGGAGGGCATGGCAACCCACTCCAGTATTCTTGCCTGGAGAATCCCATGGACAGAGGAGCCTGGTGGGCCACAGTCCATAGGGTCACAAAGAGTTGGAGACGACTGAACAACTAACATTGGGAGATAAGACTTCATTAAAAGATTGTTTCTGAGATTCTTGGAGAAGCCTTGGAAAAGCAACCTGCCCTAAGTCACCTGAGAAGACACCTCACCCACCATCACACTTCCTCATGCAATCAATGTATAGCGGAGGCCTTCAAGGAGTTAAGGGACTAGAGATCAAGACAAAAATAAAGAGAAAATTATAATACTGCTTAACAGGTGGATTAAAGATAGAGAAGTCACTGTAAGAGCCATAGGAGCTATCCCTGATCCAGACCCGAGAAGGCTTCCTAGGAGTCACAGCTAAATCAGGTCAAGAAAGACTTACAGGCATTAGCTAGAGGAATCCAACTCTTGGCGACCCCATGGACTGTAGTTAACCAGGCTCTTCTGTCCATGGAAGTCTCAGGCGAGAATACTGGTGATTCTACATATAATTCGAGAAAAAGGCAAAGAAACACTAAATAATTATAGTTAAAAAGTTTGGGGACTTTTTTGTTGTTGGTATGATTCTGCTGTGGAGGTTTTGCTGCAGAGTCCTTCCAAAAATACTTTTTTTTTTTTAAATATACAGCACTATTGAGGGTAATTTATTTAATTTCTGACACTACATTTAAAATAACTTTATTTTTGTTTATTTTTTTCATAAAAGCTGGAAAGTGTTGCAACTGAGAAGCTAAGCAACAAGTTTATTTTAGAGGCAGTAAACACAGCCTAAGGCCCTCCTTATAATTATGACAAGAGAAAGACTCATTTGGGCTTCATATGGCTTTGACTCACAAAAACACATCTGCACTCTACCTTCCCTAGAAATATGGTGACTGAAGAGAAATGAGAGAAAAGCAGCAGGAATAAAACAGTACCCATAAGAAACAGCACAGTTGAAGAAAAGAGGCCCTTGGACTCCAGATTTTTCCCAGACTTGCTAATCAGACTGCCTTGTTTAATCAAGACAGCTTGATTAAACAGAAATCTGGGAGATAGCCCTAGAGGAGGGCATGGCAACCCACTCCAGTATTCTTGCCTGGAGAATCCCATGGACAGAGGAGCCTGGTGGGCCACAGTCCATAGGGTCACAAAGAGTTGGAGACGACTGAACAACTAACATTGGGAGATAAGACTTCATTAAAAGATTGTTTCTGAGATTCTTGGAGAAGCCTTGGAAAAGCAACCTGCCCTAAGTCACCTGAGAAGACACCTCACCCACCATCACACTTCCTCATGCAATCAATGTATAGCGGAGGCCTTCAAGGAGTTAAGGGACTAGAGATCAAGACAAAAATAAAGAGAAAATTATAATACTGCTTAACAGGTGGATTAAAGATAGAGAAGTCACTGTAAGAGCCATAGGAGCTATCCCTGATCCAGACCCGAGAAGGCTTCCTAGGAGTCACAGCTAAATCAGGTCAAGAAAGACTTACAGGCATTAGCTAGAGGACAATTCGGAGAACAGAAGCAGACATGTGCAGAAACCACAAGTCACTGTAGTGAACTGGTCAGCACACTGATCTCTTAAAACATGAGTTAAATCCAACATTTAAAAATTGTTCTCCAGGGGCTTCCCTGGTGGTCCAGTGGGCAAGGACACCGCCTTGCAGTGCAAGGGGCGCCGGTTCAATCCCTGGCCTGGGAAGATCCCACATGTCGCGGAGTGGCTGGACCCATGTGTCCAATTACCGAGCCGGAGCTCTGGGGTGCATGTGCCCAGAGCTGGTGCTCTGCGACAACAGATGCCACTGCGATGGGAGGCCCACACGGGCCAAAGAACAAAGATGGATGAAACTAGACAAATGAATGACCAGTGGAAGTGGCCCGCCCACCCCCCTCCCTCCCCACCCCCGCCAAATAAATAAATAAACGTTTAAAAAAAAAAAAAATTGTTCTCCATACCTATAAGCCTCTTTCTTTTGCTACCTTTGTTCATGTCTTCTTGATTTCACATAATTGAAAATGTACAATATTTGTCTTTTTCTAATATCACTTAGCATAATACCCTCTGGGTCTACCCATGTTGTCACAAGTGGCAAGATTTCATTCACTTTTCAATGGCTAATAGTTCACTGCACATATATACCACATCTTCTTTATCTATTCATCTGTCAGTGAACACAGATGGCTTCCATATCTTTGCTATTTTAAAAGTCTTCCTCATTGCAGGTGGATTCTTTACCATCTGAGTCACTAGGGAAGCCCAAGAATCCTGGAGTGGTTAGCCTATCCCTTCTCCAGAGTAGCTTGCCAACCCAGGGATCGAACCAGGGCCTCCTGAATTGCAGGTGGATTCTTTACCAGCTGAGCTACAAGGGAATCTTTTAAATAATGCAACAATGGACATTGGGGTGCATATATATTTTTTAATTAGTATTTTCGTTTTCTTCAGATAAAACCCAGGTTACCAGAGGGAAGGGTAAGGGAATAGCAGAAACAGGTGAAGGGGATTAAGAAATACAAACCACCAGTTATAAAATAAATAAGTCATAGGGATATAATATACACTGCAGGGAATATAGCCATTGATACTGTAACAGTTTTGGAACACAATCTATAAAAATATCAAATCATTATGCTGTACATCCAAAACAAATATTAATATTGTGAGTCAACTATACTTCAATTAAAAAATGATATAAATAAATAACAAGGGCTTCCCTGGTAGCTCAGAGGTAAAGAGTTCGCCTGCCAATGCAGGAGGCACGGGTTGGATCCCTGATCTGGGAAGATCCCACATGCTGCAGAGCAACTAAGTTTCTGAGTCCCAACTATTGAGCCTGTGCTCTAAAGCCTCGGAGCCACAACTATTGTGCCCATGTGCCGCAACTATTGTAGCCCGTGTGCCCTAGAGCCTGAGTTCCACAACAAGAGAAGTCACCACAACAAGAAGCCTGCTCCCCTCCACTAGTGAGTAGCCCCCGCTCCCTGAAAATAGAGAAGAGCCTGTGGCAGCAGTGAAAACCCAGACTAGCCAAAAATAAATAAATAAATAATTTGCTATATTTCACATAAAAATCAGGATTCCTACTTGAGATCAATCTACTGAAACTGAACCACAGTTGCTGCCCTTAGGCAGGACTCGGACACCCTTATTAGCCCAGCATTCCCACTCACTGACTTGATACTTTCATCCTACCAGTCAGATCCCCGTAGGCATATAAGTTTTCCAAGCCTGGCCTAAAGACAGCACAAGTCCAGCACCATCAGATTCGGGATCTGTTTCCTAATTCAGCCCCTTGAAGAAAGGAGAGTCCAAGACACAAAGCAAACTGCCTTGTGTCTAGCCTAAGTCCAAGTGAAGATCCCAAACAAAAAAATTTCTTATCTTGGTACAATTAGGAGAATAATATTTAACATTACTTTGATGTTGTTTCTGATTATATTTAATTATAACAGGCGATGGGGAAGCAGGTGGGTTTTTTTTTTTTTTTAACTTGTAAGCAAAGATTCCTTTCCATTTTAAAAAGACAGAATTCCTCCAGCATTCTGATAGCAAGCATATAGCTTCTGTCAAGAGACGGGCACATAGAACACCTACATAGAATTGAAAGCCAAACTCTCATCTTTGACAGTCTACATCTCAAAGAACAGAATGGGATTCAGAATGAGATCAGTTTTACTATGTCTGTACACCATTATACTTGCAAATTAAAAAAAAATATATCCTAGACATTTGCAACTTCGGGTGAGACTGAAAACAAGATCTAATAATTAGTGTCTATTTCCGAAAGAAGTGCATATTTAAAGACCACGGGCAATTAACAGCCAGGTTGTCCTGTAATCATGGAGAGTAATAATTGGAGAATAAAGTAGGGTTTCATGCAAATCACTTCTTACTGAAACTACCACTTTCACTCTCATATTACGTACGTGGTTCAGTCCTATTGATAATGGAACTGTTAGATTTAAAAGGAACTGCTTCATGGTTTGTTGTCACTGAAAAACACTGCATGTCTATGGTCCTGGAAAGGAAATACAATAAGCATCTCCTTAGAGTGACTCTTAAGATGTCTTAATGACCTTTCACCTCCTGAATCACTTCGTGATTCTAAACAATGACGCTTCTTTTTTTTTTTTTTGAATCTTTTGCGGGGGTCCGGTTGGGGAGATAGGGGGACGGGCGGACCACTTCCATTGGTCTTTCATTTCTCCACTTTCATCTGTCTTTGTTCTTTTGGCTCCTGTGGGCCTCCCATCGCGGTGGCCTCCGTCGTCGCAGACCACCGGCTCTGGGCGCATGCACCCCAGAGCTCCGGCTCCGTAATTGGACACATCAGTCCAGCAGCTCCGCGGCACGTGGGATCTTCCCAGGCCAGGGATGGAACCGGCGCCCCTTGCACTGTAAAGCGGTGTCCCTACCCACTGGACCACCAGGGAAGCCCACAATGACGCTTCTTATACTCACAGGACAGTGAGCAATGTTTCTCAGTATAACCATACCAGCTGATGGGATGATTACTCTGTAGGAAGAATGGCTAAAGGGCGGGCTGTCTTCTCCACTGGGGACCAGACAAGAAAAAGTAAGACTAGTCTGTCTTTCTAGGGGATCTGAGGAAAGAGTTGTAGGTCACCCTCAAGGCGCTACCTCACCTTTAAGTGGCCGTGATTCCTTTGAGCAATCACTGAGAAGCTATTTTAATAGCAATCACAACACAACAAATCATTAAATTGCAACGCTTTTTTTATAGCCAAAAAATAGGGGAAACCCTGTGGCTCTGTCTGAATCTGCTTCAAATAAAATCACATCACTACATGACCCAAGGTTTGAGGGTTATGTTTTATCACTTAAGTATTTTAAAGACACAGAAATGTGTTTGGAGGTGTGGAAACTTGATACTGAGCTTCCCAGGTGGCAACAGTGGAAAAGAACCTGCCTGCCAATGCAGGAGACATGACAGACATGGGTTCAATCCTTGGGTCAGGAAAATCCCTGGAGAAGGAAATGGCAAACCACTCCAGTATTCTTGCCTAGAGAATCCCATGGACAGAGGAGCCTGGCAGGCTAACATTCATAGGACCACAAAGAGTCGGACACGACTGAAGCAGCTTAGCGAACAGGCACACAAACTTGATACTGTTCTTTTCCAATAGCGTGCTAAGAATGAAAGGATCTGGAAAGGGAACCTGAGAGCAGGGAGGGCGGAGAGGGAAGAAGAGCTGTTGCGAGCCCACACACGACTAAGTCAGGTCCCTTGGGTCTCACCCTGACACAGAAGGGAGCATCCTTTGACCAGTAAGAAAACTGAACTTTTATTATTCCTTGGGCAAGTAACTGAGAGAATCAGAATCTGATTCCAGGTTTGACTCCAATCCCCTATCCTAATCCCTGCTACGTTATTTTTCCTCCATGTGGGGTTACCAAGGAACCTAAATCCACCCATCTTGCTGGCAACAGCAATGCAGAGTGCTGCTAACGGCAGCCTGTGAAATCGGAAGTCTGAGGGAAGCCGCTTTGCCAGCCACACTGGGCACTGACACCCAATGATCCACGAAACAGCATTTTTCCTTAAAAATTTTCCTGAAACATACATCTGGAAACATAAACAGAACTGGAACGGGGCTCATGCTCCCCCCCTATACCTCTCAGGTGAATCTAATGCTAGCCTAATAAGTCAAAGGACTATCTCCAAACTTCACAATCTAGATGACCCTTGGCTGCATTTTAATTTTATGTTCAAACTAGTTTGGGGTAAAATTTGTGAGGCACACTTTCCATTTCTCAGTGAATTATTTCATCAGATATATACATATTTATAATTTTTCTAGCTTATACTCACAAGCATTTAATTGGATCTCAGAACTCCTTTGTTGAAAAATCACACATTTTGAAATAAAGCAAGTAAAATGATTTTGCCTAACATCTTAAAGCATCCATGTTCTTAATTTGCAAAATGTCACCCAAAGGAGGCCTCCCTAGAATTAAGACAATTTAACTATTAAGAGCTAGAAGATGGGGAGAGGGGGAGCTAGTGGACTTTTCCCAAAGTATTACAGAAATCCCTGGAGAAGGAAATGGCAAACCACTCCAGTATTCTTGCCTAGAGAATCCCATGGACAGAGGAGCCTGGCAGGCTAACATTCATAGGACCACAAAGAGTCGGACACGACTGAAGCAGCTTAGCGAACAGGCACACAAACTTGATACTGTTCTTTTCCAATAGCGTGCTAAGAATGAAAGGATCTGGAAAGGGAACCTGAGAGCAGGGAGGGCGGAGAGGGAAGAAGAGCTGTTGCGAGCCCACACACGACTAAGTCAGGTCCCTTGGGTCTCACCCTGACACAGAAGGGAGCATCCTTTGACCAGTAAGAAAACTGAACTTTTATTATTCCTTGGGCAAGTAACTGAGAGAATCAGAATCTGATTCCAGGTTTGACTCCAATCCCCTATCCTAATCCCTGCTACGTTATTTTTCCTCCATGTGGGGTTACCAAGGAACCTAAATCCACCCATCTTGCTGGCAACAGCAATGCAGAGTGCTGCTAACGGCAGCCTGTGAAATCGGAAGTCTGAGGGAAGCCGCTTTGCCAGCCACACTGGGCACTGACACCCAATGATCCACGAAACAGCATTTTTCCTTAAAAATTTTCCTGAAACATACATCTGGAAACATAAACAGAACTGGACGGGGCTCATGCTCCCCCCCTATACCTCTCAGGTGAATCTAATGCTAGCCTAATAAGTCAAAGGACTATCTCCAAACTTCACAATCTAGATGACCCTTGGCTGCATTTTAATTTTATGTTCAAACTAGTTTGGGGTAAAATTTGTGAGGCACACTTTCCATTTCTCAGTGAATTATTTCATCAGATATATACATATTTATAATTTTTCTAGCTTATACTCACAAGCATTTAATTGGATCTCAGAACTCCTTTGTTGAAAAATCACACATTTTGAAATAAAGCAAGTAAAATGATTTTGCCTAACATCTTAAAGCATCCATGTTCTTAATTTGCAAAATGTCACCCAAAGGAGGCCTCCCTAGAATTAAGACAATTTAACTATTAAGAGCTAGAAGATGGGGAGAGGGGGAGCTAGTGGACTTTTCCCAAAGTATTACAGAAAGTTTCCCCAATCCCACAGTATTCCTAAAAAGTTTCTTAAAGAGGCATTAAAATGGATAAATAGTTGAAAGTGAAATGCAAAGTCAAATCAAAATGAATGTCAATGTTGCTCAGTTAGCAACAGCCTAGAAGCTCACCAGCTGTCAACGCTAATCATAGCTCAGTCGTTGACTCACTGTGTGACCTATCACAGCACACTTAACCTCTCGGATTTTGTATGCCAGCAATAAAATAGCATCACAAACTCCTCGAAGGCCTGATGTGAGTTATAACTCAAAGATATCGGCATGGCCCCACTTTGGGAGCTAAGTGTTACATAAAAACCAAAATTATAAGGAAGATGATAGGATGCACTTCAAAGAACATTTCTAGCTCTGTCTGCATAATTTCAGTGCTTTAATGAAATATGCCTCTGAGAGACAGTTAACCATATAGAGTTAAGGATAGTTTCAACTGGCCTTCTGGAAATACAGTGTATTCAGCTCATCAAGCTCTAGATATCAGACCCAGTTCCAAGTTATTTGGTTGTGTTTTCAGGGGAAAAGAAAAAAAAAGAAACAGTCCTTCCAGGACTCTATGCACAGGGTGCTAAACAAGAGAAGAAAAGAGAAACAAATAAATGATACTGTCTTTGATATAAATGCTAATGATAAATCTCTCATTAAAAATATAGTGCATTTGTCAAGCAAGATTAGAAATTAAAGTTAAGACAGATTTAATGGCTGGATGCTTAACAAAACTTTTCCTCTTCTCCCAGAGAAACTAGTGGATTACACTTCCCACCTTCCCTTGGCCTTTTATGTTCAAACTAGTTTGGGGTAAAATTTGTGAGGCACACTTTCCATTTCTCAGTGAATTATTTCATCAGATATATACATATTTATAATTTTTCTAGCTTATACTCACAAGCATTTAATTGGATCTCAGAACTCCTTTGTTGAAAAATCACACATTTTGAAATAAAGCAAGTAAAATGATTTTGCCTAACATCTTAAAGCATCCATGTTCTTAATTTGCAAAATGTCACCCAAAGGAGGCCTCCCTAGAATTAAGACAATTTAACTATTAAGAGCTAGAAGATGGGGAGAGGGGGAGCTAGTGGACTTTTCCCAAAGTATTACAGAAAGTTTCCCCAATCCCACAGTATTCCTAAAAAGTTTCTTAAAGAGGCATTAAAATGGATAAATAGTTGAAAGTGAAATGCAAAGTCAAATCAAAATGAATGTCAATGTTGCTCAGTTAGCAACAGCCTAGAAGCTCACCAGCTGTCAACGCTAATCATAGCTCAGTCGTTGACTCACTGTGTGACCTATCACAGCACACTTAACCTCTCGGATTTTGTATGCCAGCAATAAAATAGCATCACAAACTCCTCGAAGGCCTGATGTGAGTTATAACTCAAAGATATCGGCATGGCCCCACTTTGGGAGCTAAGTGTTACATAAAAACCAAAATTATAAGGAAGATGATAGGATGCACTTCAAAGAACATTTCTAGCTCTGTCTGCATAATTTCAGTGCTTTAATGAAATATGCCTCTGAGAGACAGTTAACCATATAGAGTTAAGGATAGTTTCAACTGGCCTTCTGGAAATACAGTGTATTCAGCTCATCAAGCTCTAGATATCAGACCCAGTTCCAAGTTATTTGGTTGTGTTTTCAGGGGAAAAGAAAAAAAAAGAAACAGTCCTTCCAGGACTCTATGCACAGGGTGCTAAACAAGAGAAGAAAAGAGAAACAAATAAATGATACTGTCTTTGATATAAATGCTAATGATAAATCTCTCATTAAAAATATAGTGCATTTGTCAAGCAAGATTAGAAATTAAAGTTAAGACAGATTTAATGGCTGGATGCTTAACAAAACTTTTCCTCTTCTCCCAGAGAAACTAGTGGATTACACTTCCCACCTTCCCTTACAGTTGGCCAGAAAGGATCCAGTAGGTCAGAAAGCTATACAACTATACAACATGGCAAACCACTACAATATAGGGATACAGGTCCCCAAATAATTGCAGGAAACAACTCCACACCTATCCACTTTGAAGTGTAATGTGAGCAAGAAAGAAACTTTCACTGTGATAAGCCACTGAGCTATGGGAGCTGCTTTCTATACCAATTAGCTTACTCCACTTAACACCCAAGTATGAGATACTTTTAGCACTACGACTCAAGATTTACAATCCCCACACTTTTGTCTACAGCATAGAACCTTCCTCTGAAGATTAGGTTAGCCCCTGTCATTTGTAAAAAAGTAAATAAATAAATCCATAGAGATAAAGCTTCAAAGGGACAGATAATCAAACACAAGCCTCAGCAAACCATGCTACAGAGATAGTTCTACCTTCACCGTTGATGTAATGCTAGGCTGACGGCTCTCTAAGCAGGCTGGTGAACTCTGAAGCCTATCATTCAACCACTTGCCCTTTCTCCTTCTAAATATATATTCTTCAAATAATATTTAACACTGTCCACCAGGCTTCTCTGTCCCTGGAATTATCCAGGCAAGAATACTAGAGTGGGTTGTCATTTCCTACTTCAGGGGATTTTCCTGATCCAGGGATCTTGAATCCACAACCCTTGAGTCTCCTGCATCAGCAGGCAGTTATTTTATCACTGTGCCACCTGGGAAGCCCATCCAACACGACAGTTCCCATCTAAATATGAAAATCATGAAAAATGAAGACTATTTAAGAACAGTAGCTGTTAAAGCACTTCGTAAGATTTCTTTTTTTTTTTTTTTTTTAAAGAAAGGCTGTTTACGAACCTATGAAAAATGCCTCTGGAGATGGAAGACTATTTACTCAGAAAGAACAAACAAGTCTGGTAGCCAGAACTGCCTCACAAAGTTAAAAGCAATCAGGTAAGAATAAAGCCAACATGTCAGGTGATAATTTCAGCTACATCGGTGCTCAGAAAGATTTCAAAGACACATACTTTAGCTTAGGAGCCAGAAGAATGTTTACCACTGAGGTTAAATTCTTACAGATATTAAGCACACATAAAAAATAATTATATTCAACCAAAGATACTATTGAAAAGTGATGTTTAAGGAGAATTTTTGCAACTGAAATGTTCTCAATTGAGGTCATGTCCTAGATGTTATGCTTATGATCTTAAGCATAATTTAAAAAAAATTAAGAGCACTTTTAGTTTTACAGAAAAACTGAGGGGACATTCCAGAGGTTTCCCATATACGTCCCCCATTATCAACATCACTTACCAGTGTGGCACAATTTTTACGAAAGGTGAACCTGCACTGATACAGTATAATCACCCAAAGTTAACAGTTTACTTAAGGATTCATTCTTGGTGCTGAACATCCAATGATTTAGAATAATATATAATGACATATGCCCATCATCCATTGTGACCTGCATACTCACCTCCCTCACCTCGCTGAGTACATCCGTGGCAACTGCTGATCTTTTTACTATCTCCATAGTTTGCCTTTTCTGGAATGTCATATAGTTGGGTTTATACAGTATATAGTCATTTCAGATTGGCTTCTTTCACTGAGTAATATGCATTAAGGTCCCTCCATGTCTCTTTACGGCTTGAAAGCTCACTTCCTTTTGGTGCTGAATAATGTTCCATTTTCTGGATGGACCACAGTTCACTTATTCATTCACTTACGATGGCCATTTTAATCGCTTGTAAGTTTTTGAAATTACGAATTCCTGCTGTAAATATCCGTGCATAGGATTTTGTGTGGACCTATGTTTTCGGCTTCTTTAGGTAATTATCAATGAGTGTGACTACTGGGTCGTATGATGTGAGAATGTTTAGTTTTGTAAGAACCACCCAACTGTGGTGTTACAAAGTGGCTGTGTCATTTTGCGTTCCCCCAACAATGAGTGAAAATTCTTTTTGCTCCACATCCTTACCAGTATTTGGTGTGTTTATGATTTTGCTTGTTTGTGCTTATAATTTTCACTTCTCTTTGACTGATACCCATCTTAACTTCAAGTTTCTCTAATCTCTACCAGTTTCTCTCGGTGCTCAGAAAGATTTCAAAGACACATACTTTAGCTTAGGAGCCAGAAGAATGTTTACCACTGAGGTTAAATTCTTACAGATATTAAGCACACATAAAAAATAATTATATTCAACCAAAGATACTATTGAAAAGTGATGTTTAAGGAGAATTTTTGCAACTGAAATGTACTCAATTGAGGGCATGTCATAGATGTTATGCTTATGATCTTAAGCATATATTAAAAAAAATTAAGAGCACTTTTAGTTTTACGGAAAAACTGAGGGGACATTCCAGAGGTTTCCCATATCGTCCCCATTATCAACATCACTTACCAGTGTGGCACAATTTTTACGAAAGGTGAACCTGCACTGATACAGTATAATCACCCAAAGTTAACAGTTTACTTAAGGATTCATTCTTGGTGCTGAACATCCAATGATTTAGAATAATATATAATGACATATGCCCATCATCCATTGTGACCTGCATACTCACCTCCCTCACCTCGCTGAGTACATCCGTGGCAACTGCTGATCTTTTTACTATCTCCATAGTTTGCCTTTTCTGGAATGTCATATAGTTGGGTTTATACAGTATATAGTCATTTCAGATTGGCTTCTTTCACTGAGTAATATGCATTAAGGTCCCTCCATGTCTCTTTCTGACGAAAGCTCACTTCCTTTTGGTGCTGAATAATGTTCCATTTTCTGGATGGACCACAGTTCACTTATTCATTCACTTACGATGGCCATTTTAATCGCTTGTAAGTTTTTGAAATTACGAATTCCTGCTGTAAATATCCGTGCATAGGATTTTGTGTGGACCTATGTTTTCGGCTTCTTTAGGTAATTATCAATGAGTGTGACTACTGGGTCGTATGATGTGAGAATGTTTAGTTTTGTAAGAACCACCCAACTGTGGTGTTACAAAGTGGCTGTGTCATTTTGCATTCCCACCAACAATGAGTGAAAATTCTTTTTGCTCCACATCCTTACCAGTATTTGGTGTGTTTATGATTTTGCTTGTTTGTGCTTATAATTTTCACTTCTCTTTGACTGATACCCATCTTAACTTCAAGTTTCTCTAATCTCTACCAGTTTCTCTAGCCAGCAGTTAATATAAATAGCATTATGCCAATCAAAAGCTCAGCTATTTAAAGAAAACTGGTGTTGTACCTTTCTTATTATGCCTAACAAGGTTCGGTCTATTTAAAAATGTTCTTTTCCCATATATCAGAGGAAAAGAAAGAAGTATAATGGATGCTGAAGACCTGCTAACACATCAGGCACTGTGATCAATAACTTGCATATTCTTGAGCTGCTTAGTGCTTGGCCTGGGAGTAAAGTGAGAGTATCTTTACCTTATAAAGAGGCTAGAGTTCTGGAAACCCTCATAACCTGTGCACAATAACAAGCTCATCAAAACCCAGCCACACTTGTAAAACAGACACATTCAGGGAATTAAACATCCTTTCATTTGGGATTCTTTAAAATAAACCCCAAAGTAGACCTTACTTTGACTAGATATAATCTCTCCATTTTTTGCTATTGCCCCTATCTTATCTTTTAAATTTTGAGTCATTGTTTCTAACAGTCAAAAGAACCCTGTTTATAGAGTCTTTTACAAATAATGTATTGAGGAGAGACTGTGACTGAAACATTCTTCTGAAAATTCCTAAGAATATTAACTATTCATGAATTGCTTTGCCTCTCATTAGCATAAGTATTTCCCTTACAAAGGTAATATAGGTTTATCTATAATTCAACTCACCTAACACTATCAGCTCACTAACATCACCACTATCATTTTTATCATGTTCCCTTAATTACCACACATAACAAAGTAAACTATAGTCTTTAGTAATCCAAAGTATAATGAATTGCTCTCTCTTCCGAAGTGAGAGGTTATTTTGCAAAGCATGAAGATTCTATCATTAACAAATATTACTACATCATTAGCTTTGGGAAAGCATTAACATAAGTCTAATTGTATTCCCCTTCAAGCTAAATTCCCATTTATCCAAAAAAAACCCTGATCTTCATCCCTCACCAAAAAAAAAAGAGCTTTAAAATTTTCACCATAGAATTGCAACAAATAGCACTGTACTTCATATTAATGACTTTATCAAAAAGATTATTTTTTTCATTTCTCTTTGACTGATACCCATCTTAACTTCAAGTTTCTCTAATCTCTACCAGTTTCTCTAGCCAGCAGTTAATATAAATAGCATTATGCCAATCAAAAGCTCAGCTATTTAAAGAAAACTGGTGTTGTACCTTTCTTATTATGCCTAACAAGGTTCGGTCTATTTAAAAATGTTCTTTTCCCATATATCAGAGGAAAAGAAAGAAGTATAATGGATGCTGAAGACCTGCTAACACATCAGGCACTGTGATCAATAACTTGCATATTCTTGAGCTGCTTAGTGCTTGGCCTGGGAGTAAAGTGAGAGTATCTTTACCTTATAAAGAGGCTAGAGTTCTGGAAACCCTCATAACCTGTGCACAATAACAAGCTCATCAAAACCCAGCCACACTTGTAAAACAGACACATTCAGGGAATTAAACATCCTTTCATTTGGGATTCTTTAAAATAAACCCCAAAGTAGACCTTACTTTGACTAGATATAATCTCTCCATTTTTTGCTATTGCCCCTATCTTATCTTTTAAATTTTGAGTCATTGTTTCTAACAGTCAAAAGAACCCTGTTTATAGAGTCTTTTACAAATAATGTATTGAGGAGAGACTGTGACTGAAACATTCTTCTGAAAATTCCTAAGAATATTAACTATTCATGAATTGCTTTGCCTCTCATTAGCATAAGTATTTCCCTTACAAAGGTAATATAGGTTTATCTATAATTCAACTCACCTAACACTATCAGCTCACTAACATCACCACTATCATTTTTATCATGTTCCCTTAATTACCACACATAACAAAGTAAACTATAGTCTTTAGTAATCCAAAGTATAATGAATTGCTCTCTCTTCCGAAGTGAGAGGTTATTTTGCAAAGCATGAAGATTCTATCATTAACAAATATTACTACATCATTAGCTTTGGGAAAGCATTAACATAAGTCTAATTGTATTCCCCTTCAAGCTAAATTCCCATTTATCCAAAAAAAACCCTGATCTTCATCCCTCACCAAAAAAAAAAGAGCTTTAAAATTTTCACCATAGAATTGCAACAAATAGCACTGTACTTCATATTAATGAATTTATCAAAAAGATTACATTCGTATAAATTTTTAGGAACATATCACCTGACATAAATCAAGTCTGCCATAACTTACATTAGCTTAAATACAAAAAGACAGGAAACAGTGGGAACTTCACAGAATTTATTACTTATAACACGAAGAGTTTAAGCCAATGACTAAGCCAATGTCTACCTTGATACTGGCTCATATTCAGATCAGGATACAAGGAAGAGAGAAAACAGAAGGCTGTCTGGGTGACTGTTTTCAGCCATTCTACAAGCTCAGATGAAGGACACGCCACTTGTTCCCAAACCTCAAACTCTTAACATGTGTCCCTGAACCCCAGGGTCTACAGTGATGAGAGCAACTTTCTTGCTAACTACAACCATACTTTATAAATCATATCACCTGGGAGCAGTTAACACTTTTGGCAAATTTACTATATTCCAGAGACTCTCCCAGGTTTTAATGGTCTTCAACAGTCCTATGAGGAAAATACCACTATTTTCCTCATCTTGCACATTGGGGTGGTGGGGAGGTAGATTGGAAATGAGGCCCTGAGAACCTAAGAAAATTGCCCATTGTCACTCAGCTTTTCAGGAGAAGAGCTGGCTGTCAGAAGAAGACAGGCTGCAAAGACGTTCCAAAGACCGTGTTCCTGTCCTTTCTGTTACGTTGTTGGTGAACCAAACATCAATGAGGATCTCTCATTTCCTGGATTCTAATAATACCACTCCTTACACTGAAAAGAGACTCCCTGTCTATGCATGGTGCAGAAACAAAGAAAAAAAGTTCACATCCGGGCTTTGAGAAAGCTGTCTGTGGTTCTCGAGCTTCACCTCAGAGCTGGTTCTTGAAGCCCACACACCTCCGGAATGGGTAATGGAAGGAACACCCGAGCACGGGGTACGTGAGGGGGCCACCCTCAGACCTAAATAGATCTTTGTTACATCAGCCACATAGCTGGGGTTAAAAAGAAACCCACACTATCACACCAGTTTCCAGCTTAAAATTTTGTTTGGGAAAGCATTACAAACCTTCAAGCTAAATCCTTTATCAGCTTCATCTCACCAAAAAAGCTTTAAAATTTTCACCATAGAATTGCAACAAATAGCACTGTACTTCATATTAATGAATTTATCAAAAAGATTACATTCGTATAAATTTTTAGGAACATATCACCTGACATAAATCAAGTCTGCCATAACTTACATTAGCTTAAATACAAAAAGACAGGAAACAGTGGGAACTTCACAGAATTTATTACTTATAACACGAAGAGTTTAAGCCAATGACTAAGCCAATGTCTACCTTGATACTGGCTCATATTCAGATCAGGATACAAGGAAGAGAGAAAACAGAAGGCTGTCTGGGTGACTGTTTTCAGCCATTCTACAAGCTCAGATGAAGGACACGCCACTTGTTCCCAAACCTCAAACTCTTAACATGTGTCCCTGAACCCCAGGGTCTACAGTGATGAGAGCAACTTTCTTGCTAACTACAACCATACTTTATAAATCATATCACCTGGGAGCAGTTAACACTTTTGGCAAATTTACTATATTCCAGAGACTCTCCCAGGTTTTAATGGTCTTCAACAGTCCTATGAGGAAAATACCACTATTTTCCTCATCTTGCACATTGGGGTGGTGGGGAGGTAGATTGGAAATGAGGCCCTGAGAACCTAAGAAAATTGCCCATTGTCACTCAGCTTTTCAGGAGAAGAGCTGGCTGTCAGAAGAAGACAGGCTGCAAAGACGTTCCAAAGACCGTGTTCCTGTCCTTTCTGTTACGTTGTTGGTGAACCAAACATCAATGAGGATCTCTCATTTCCTGGATTCTAATAATACCACTCCTTACACTGAAAAGAGACTCCCTGTCTATGCATGGTGCAGAAACAAAGAAAAAAAGTTCACATCCGGGCTTTGAGAAAGCTGTCTGTGGTTCTCGAGCTTCACCTCAGAGCTGGTTCTTGAAGCCCACACACCTCCGGAATGGGTAATGGAAGGAACACCCGAGCACGGGGTACGTGAGGGGGCCACCCTCAGACCTAAATAGATCTTTGTTACATCAGCCACATAGCTGGGGTTAAAAAGAAACCCACACTATCACACCAGTTTCCAGCTTGGCCCTAGAAGGTATGAAACAAATACGGAGTTTAAATTTTTTTAAAGTTTTCAAAAAAGGGCCCTTAGTCTCCTTAAAAGACAAAATCCCAAGGCAGCTCTCAGTGAAAACTGTGCACTGTTTTGCCCCAATTCTTCCCGCCCTCTGAGGAACACTCCTGCAGCGCTGACTGGAACACTCTCTGCACTGCTCCTCCTAAGGTTTACTGTCTCTTTAAGTCACCCAAGGCCCTTGCTCCTGATTTAAACTCAATTTTCCCTCTAGCTCAGCATTAATAAAGGAAGCTGTTCCATGAAGTGACACTTATCTTTCACTAGACAGCAAGGAAACCCTAGAAGAGCAAACTGTTCTGAGAGGAAGACTGGATGTCTTCCAGGTGCCTTTCAATTAAAGTTTATTATTAAACAGACCTATACTAAACTCACTCAGTCGTGTCTGACTGTTGGCAACCCCCTGGACTGTAGGCCACCAGACTCCTTTGTCCATGGAATTCTCCAGGCAAGAATACTGGACAGGGTAGTCATTCCCTTTGCCAGGGGACCTTCCAGGGACTGAATCCAGGCCTCCTGCATTGCAGGCAGATTCTTTATCATCCAAGCCACGGGGGAAGTCCCCCGTACTAAACACTGAATGACAAATACCTTGCCCTGGAAAATCTACACACCACTGCAGCAGTGTTTGTTTGCTACAAACTGGTGGGATTTAAGACAGTGCGGGGGGGTTTATATCCTACTACTCAGCCTCCTGTTCTTTAGCATATGGCTAGTCTGGGGAGAAGAAAACATCAAGGAAATTTGTGGAAAGTTGGTAACCTGTGTGTGAGTGAGGAAATAAGAGGGGAAATGGAATGAGTAGGAAGCCTCTTTAAGACCACTCAAAAAAATCCTACAGATTTCCCCAGTGAAACAGTGGTTAGGAATCCACCTGCCAATGCAGGGGACATGGGTTTGATCCCTGGTCCAGGAAGATCCAACATGCAGAGGAGCAACTGAGCCCGTGAGCCACAACTACGGAAGTCCATACTCTGAAACAAAAGAAGCCCCCGCTCACAGCAACTAGAGAAACGCCCCCATGCAGCAATGATGACCCAGCACAACCCATAAATAAATCACTGCTCTAACAGCCAATATTTAAGAAAAAGAAGAAGAAAATCCTACACGCACACCAGGAAGCAGCCTGGAGTGTGGCTGCCACAACCTCCCTCCCTGCAGGTGGACACAGTCAAGAGAGGCCAGCAATGTATTCATCTTCTCCCCCTCCACCAGCTTCCTCACTGGAGCTGACGATTAGGCTGCCAGCCCCAAAATATAACAACCACCACCACCACAGCTCTCTTTAGGTCATGAGCTCCATCCTCTCCAAATATGACTTTACTTATCTCAAAAGAAGAAAAAATTCTCTAAGCTTCAACAGTGGAGACTATTCACCACTGAACAACCTAACATAAATGCTAATAATGCGCTTGCATGAAGAAAAGCCACACCACAACGTACAGTGGAACAACAACAGCAAAAAATTCTTACTATCACTTCTCACCAACAACCTGTCCTCAACATTGCCAGTCTTCACAAATGTCTCTATTTCCTCAATACAGTAGCTGTTATTCAAGCAACTGAGTAAAAGGTAAATAAATTACATTTTAGTGGATTTCACTGTTTTTCATTTAATTAATCAAAAAAGTACATAAAATAGTTCTCGTTCTATCCTTTTCCTTGCAAACAGAAGCTACTTAAGAGTTTTGTGAGCTGAACTGGCACCTAAACACTCATAGCAGTAGCCGTCATCAAAGGTGCTGAAACAACTGACCACCTTTTAGTATCAACCTCCTTGTATTTAGAATAGGACTTCTGTCTGTATTTTAGGAAGGAAGCTCTGCCCCATGAATATCAAATGAGCACAAGCTCCGGGCCAGGGAAAGCAGAGCTTCAACTGCAGGAATGCCAGCAAAATGGAATGAGTAGGAAGCCTCTTTAAGACCACTCAAAAAATCCTACAGATTTCCCCAGTGAAACAGTGGTTAGGAATCCACCTGCCAATGCAGGGGACATGGGTTTGATCCTGGTCCAGGAAGATCCAACATGCAGAGGAGCAACTGAGCCCGTGAGCCACAACTACGGAAGTCCATACTCTGAAACAAAAGAAGCCCCCGCTCACAGCAACTAGAGAAACGCCCCCATGCAGCAATGATGACCCAGCACAACCCATAAATAAATCACTGCTCTAACAGCCAATATTTAAGAAAAAGAAGAAGAAAATCCTACACGCACACCAGGAAGCAGCCTGGAGTGTGGCTGCCACAACCTCCCTCCCTGCAGGTGGACACAGTCAAGAGAGGCCAGCAATGTATTCATCTTCTCCCCCTCCACCAGCTTCCTCACTGGAGCTGACGATTAGGCTGCCAGCCCCAAAATATAACAACCACCACCACCACAGCTCTCTTTAGGTCATGAGCTCCATCCTCTCCAAATATGACTTTACTTATCTCAAAAGAAGAAAAAATTCTCTAAGCTTCAACAGTGGAGACTATTCACCACTGAACAACCTAACATAAATGCTAATAATGCGCTTGCATGAAGAAAAGCCACACCACAACGTACAGTGGAACAACAACAGCAAAAAATTCTTACTATCACTTCTCACCAACAACCTGTCCTCAACATTGCCAGTCTTCACAAATGTCTCTATTTCCTCAATACAGTAGCTGTTATTCAAGCAACTGAGTAAAAGGTAAATAAATTACATTTTAGTGGATTTCACTGTTTTTCATTTAATTAATCAAAAAAGTACATAAAATAGTTCTCGTTCTATCCTTTTCCTTGCAAACAGAAGCTACTTAAGAGTTTTGTGAGCTGAACTGGCACCTAAACACTCATAGCAGTAGCCGTCATCAAAGGTGCTGAAACAACTGACCACCTTTTAGTATCAACCTCCTTGTATTTAGAATAGGACTTCTGTCTGTATTTTAGGAAGGAAGCTCTGCCCCATGAATATCAAATGAGCACAAGCTCCGGGCCAGGGAAAGCAGAGCTTCAACTGCAGGAATGCCAGCAAAATGCGCCTGAACTTACAAGTCAGCAGACGGCTTTCTCAGCCATCAGTAGTTTGGGTTTCCCACTCTAACTTATCGTTAGAGGAGGACATTGTATTGGTTGGCATCATCTCATAAAAATGGGGGGAAAAAACCATAAGAAAACACAAGCTATACTTTAAGTGTTGCTCTCTAGAAAAACAGAGTGTGCCTAGCCACATTTAAGGTCACAGCTTCTATAAACTGTAGCCAAATAATGCGCATTAAGGAAGTGTTTTTTTCTTGACCATTGAAGTCAGGAAAATTTCCTCCCCTAGAATGGTTCTGATTGGCAGATATTCTCTGAGAGAGGACAGCTGAGGCCTGTGGTCATTTTATGTCAATGGCTCAACTGAGCTGGTCTCCTGTCCCTCAACCCCCCGCCATGGGCCCCTTTCTTTTTTTCTCCCAATCCCTACGACTGCATCCAAACTGGCTACCCCAAATGTGCTCATGGCAGTGGCTCCAAGGGACAGGAATCACCGCAAAAGAACACACACACTTGGGCGGATGTCTTCTGCAACTCATTGATGGAATATGCCTATGGTGATTTTTCTCAAAAGAACTTGTCAGATTAAAATTATAAATGACTCAAAACTGCTGGTATCTGTTTCACTGGGCTATCAGGGTGGTCAGTATGTCTAACTGGGGAAGGAGAAAAATGACAAAATATTCCAGGAATCAACAGACCCTTGTTTGGCTTGATTTTCCTGACTAAAATTAACCCCTAACTTGATGGACTGGAGGCAGTATCAACTGTTTATTTTATTCTGTGAAATAAAAGGGAAATCAAACCACAACGAAACATATTTCTGAAAGAGCATTCCCTGGGTACAAAGTTATAGACACTGAAATAGAACATGCTTACTATGATTAACAGTCATGAACCATGTACAAATTTAGCAACAACTCAGCATATTAGATATCGGGACCCTTGGCACTGGCATTTTCCCGTATTTTCTCAGAGAGCACTGGTAAAGATGGCAGACGAAATCTAATCTGTTAAAGTCCATGTCCCAAACAGAACTGCACTTCTAAAATAGCCTCAGCAGAAACAACATCTTTTCACACTTACTTTTAAGGAATAAAGGAAACATTTGAAAAGACATAGTACATCACGCATGTTCAGTGGGTGAGAATGAGCTTCCATAGAAAATCAGTAATACCTACAAAATATATTCTTAGGAAAACTTTAAGAGTAATATTTTCACATGGAACTCTGCTCAATGTTATGTGGCAGCCTGGATGGTAGAGGGGTTTGGAGGAGAAAGGATACATGTATATGTATAGCTGAGTCCCTTCCCTGTTCTCCTGAAACTATCACAGCATTGTTAATCGGCTATACCCCAATACAAAATAAAAAGTTTAAAGGAAAAAAAAAAAAAAGAGCAATGTGCTCACATTAAGAATCAAAAAAAAAAGAAAACCAGTGCAATCTATCCAGTACTATCCATCTTTAGGATGTAACACTAAAAATTAGCTGCTTTTTTTTTTTTCTTTTTTTAAATATACAAGCCAGCAAATTGATTCTTCCTAATATGGGTTTTTAACATGGCTGTTCCAATTCAGAACACTGGACTCCAAGCAACATGACTGGCTCCACCACCCTGGAGCACAAAGAAATAGAAATGAGTATGACAAACCAGGCAGGACAGAAAGGTTCTCACAAAAAATGTGGGATATGAGTAGTTCATAGATAGCCCAACTGCAAATAATTTCCCAAATTCCTTCACCTTTGTCTTTGAACTAGGAATGCACCAATAAGCTGGTATCACAAAACGCCCTAATGACATGGGGAAGGGGGGACAGGAGATTAATACTAAATACTGTGGTTAGTATTTCAAGTCTGAGAAGAACAAAACCAAAAGTTATTTCCTGGCATCAGTCTAAACTAGGGGAAGGCACAGTTGTAGTGCAAAGGGAGGAAAAAATGAAAATAAGCCAATACTTTAAGTTATTTGGAAATTTCATGTCAATTCCATTTTCATAGCTTTCTCCCACTAAAAATTTTACCCAATATAAAGTAATAATTCTACATAAGTAACTTTCAGAAATAAACCTTTCAGAAATAAACCCAAAATTCTGAGTTGGGTGTTTTGTATAGGCTCTTTCTTTTCCATTTCCTTCCTCAGCTGCCTGCCTGCTAATAAGACAAACTCTTGGCAGGACCGTAGAAGGTATCCAGACATTTGGATGAATTAGACAAGGAAAGCCTAAGTGAATAAACCCTAGCACTCGGAAATGAAACAGTCTTTTAAAACCAAACAGCCAAAACAGAGGCTAAATAATATAAAGAAATTATTTCTTTTTTCTGATAAAGAAATCTACTTTTTAAAAAATGAGATACACACAGTTCTCAAGGATCATTAAGGCAGTATTCTAAATTAGTATCTAAATTAGTATCTTTCAGATCAAGCTGAGATAGTAACTTCTAAGCAATCCCAATCGTACTTAAAACAGATTTAAGTTTCATATTATAATCAATACATGCACAATTACTTACTTGCTTCCTTCTGTAATGAGCAAAATGAGAGAGGCCTAGAACAGTGGCGAGAGCACCTCCTCCAACAAGAACAGTCCCTTTCACTGCCTTTTGAAATGCCATTTCTTAGCCTACAAAGACAAAAACAAGCAAACAAGCAAGTTAATGGGGATTTTTATCACATAATAATCCGATGATAAAAAGAGACTGTCTAGATTATGAAACTATGTAAACTAGAAAACACACCATAAGGAATTTATTAACATACCAATTTGTATACCACAATTCAAAAATCACACACACACAAAAGTCTAGGAAACTGACTACATAAAAGTTACCATCCAATAGGATTTTAAAAAGGAAAATTCTGAGACAACTGAGAATACCTAAATAGTATAAAGTCAAGAGAGCTGTGAAAAGAAATGTCATTGTGTGTCTGACAAAACTGCATGCTGTCCTTGCAAGTTTGTTCAACCACTAATCCTCTACACAAAAAAGAACTGGTCGAAGTCTTCTGTCATTCAGCAGGACAATGAATCTTGTGCCTGCTCCAGGTTCTTTGGCAAGTGTTTAATTCTACCCGGGTACAACTCTCTTCCTGAGTTTCCCCCTTCTGAATAAAGTTCTCACTAAAACCGAAAGCCAACACACTTACATTTCTATCCCTGGAAGAGTCTATAATTCACAGATTAAAAAGTAAGGGAAAACCATGCCATGAGCCTGCTACAAAATGACAGATACAACAGTGCTGTAATATCTTTCATTAAGGGAACTTTTAAAAACATAAAGAAGAAAGTTTCTTCTAGTCAGAGCTGCATGGCACCACAATTTCAAGGGGAAAATCTCTAGATCCAGCATTCTTTCATATTTGAGAACTGTGTGTATCTAAATAAAGTCTTGCACTGTGTTAGCTATTGACTTTCTTTCCTCTCATTTGTTTTTTTAAAAAAAAAGAATCCACTATTGGATTGATGGAATTTCTTAATTTTTTGAGACCTTATATTATCTAACCTTTTCAGAAACCAAAAAAATAAAAATGAAAATTCCACTGAAAAACCTCCTTTTATCATGCTAAACAAACAGGAAAAAAAAAAAGATAACCCTGTGTGATCTCCTAAAAACAACTCTAACTTAAAATTGAGTTAATATTGAGCAATTTGTACCTAAGTCTTCCGCTTATAACAGCGGTTGACACACCCAATCTTACAGGGAAGTCACTGCCCTACTGCTGAATAGGTGGAGCTCTGACCTGCCTAGACAACACACCTTCTATCTACAGTCTACAGGTATCTCATGACTCAAAGTAGTTCATGTGAAGTCAGTTTTAACTAGGATAGTAAAAAACAACACTATCTCAGCATAAATTATGACACAGTTAAAATGTTTGAGTTCATGTTGAATGAATAGAATCTATTAACATAACTATCTTAAATCAAAGAATTTCAGTGCAGTTGGTAACGATGACTGTACAGAAAACCCATTTTGGAATACTATAAATTATACACTGAAATAAAAGTTGGCATTTCCTAAAATTTTTATCTTTCCTCTAATCTTCTTTTTTTTCTTACAAACTCCTAAAGTCTAAGGCTCATTTTATTTTTAAGATTCTCACTAGAAAAATATTTCACATGCGTACATTCTCTACAACTGGAGGTCTTTTCTTTCCTTCCCCTTCTGGGCATCAATGGTTCCCTGTCTCTCTCAAGTTATGCAAAAGAGTTGCTGTATGCTGGCTGGGGTTTTCATTCATTACTCAGCCAACAATAAGCTAAACCTAACATCGACGATTTTCTGATAGGGGAAACCACAGCTTACCCAATTTGGAAGACACCCATTTGTCACGGCTCACCATCACCATTCCTAGTATGGCTGTAAATGTTCATATGGGTGCCAATCGATCACACAATGAAACCAGGGCAGCCCAGAGATAGCATGCTATCCCCAAACTAACTGGGCTTCCCTGACAATTAGAAACACAGAATAGAGACCTAGTTCTATTTACCAACAGTACCGGTACCCACCCAATATAGATAGTTAAGATATAGATAGTTAAGTCTGGGGTTAATCTTTCCAATTGTGTAGGTCCTCACATTCTCTGCTCACCTTATTATATTGCTTTGATTTTATTTTCCTGAAACCAAAACTTGTTAAGAAGGATGTCTTCATGGATTTTCTTAATGAGCCACAAATACTACAGAAGAACTGCATTAATGTATTATTTTGCAGACATAGTGATAATTGAGTATAAGAAAAAGTTTCTTTTTTCAGTATTTTCATAAAATAACCTACGCTTAAGCAATAGTATTACTTCTTTGTGATCAAAGGTATCCATAAGATAATCTAGGCAGTTGTAACAAATTAAATCACTCTTACAGATAATTTAAAAACTAAAATACAGAATCAGTCAATTTTACCTGGCTCTCCTAGAAAAAATCTATTAAGTCGATAGACTAAAGTTCTTAAATTTTCTAGGATAGTAAAAAACAACACTATCTCAGCATAAATTATGACACAGTTAAAATGTTTGAGTTCATGTTGAATGAATAGAATCTATTAACATAACTATCTTAAATCAAAGAATTTCAGTGCAGTTGGTAACGATGACTGTACAGAAAACCCATTTTGGAATACTATAAATTATACACTGAAATAAAAGTTGGCATTTCCTAAAATTTTTATCTTTCCTCTAATCTTCTTTTTTTTCTTACAAACTCCTAAAGTCTAAGGCTCATTTTATTTTTAAGATTCTCACTAGAAAAATATTTCACATGCGTACATTCTCTACAACTGGAGGTCTTTTCTTTCCTTCCCCTTCTGGGCATCAATGGTTCCCTGTCTCTCTCAAGTTATGCAAAAGAGTTGCTGTATGCTGGCTGGGGTTTTCATTCATTACTCAGCCAACAATAAGCTAAACCTAACATCGACGATTTTCTGATAGGGGAAACCACAGCTTACCCAATTTGGAAGACACCCATTTGTCACGGCTCACCATCACCATTCCTAGTATGGCTGTAAATGTTCATATGGGTGCCAATCGATCACACAATGAAACCAGGGCAGCCCAGAGATAGCATGCTATCCCCAAACTAACTGGGCTTCCCTGACAATTAGAAACACAGAATAGAGACCTAGTTCTATTTACCAACAGTACCGGTACCCACCCAATATAGATAGTTAAGATATAGATAGTTAAGTCTGGGGTTAATCTTTCCAATTGTGTAGGTCCTCACATTCTCTGCTCACCTTATTATATTGCTTTGATTTTATTTTCCTGAAACCAAAACTTGTTAAGAAGGATGTCTTCATGGATTTTCTTAATGAGCCACAAATACTACAGAAGAACTGCATTAATGTATTATTTTGCAGACATAGTGATAATTGAGTATAAGAAAAAGTTTCTTTTTTCAGTATTTTCATAAAATAACCTACGCTTAAGCAATAGTATTACTTCTTTGTGATCAAAGGTATCCATAAGATAATCTAGGCAGTTGTAACAAATTAAATCACTCTTACAGATAATTTAAAAACTAAAATACAGAATCAGTCAATTTTACCTGGCTCTCCTAAGATGATGATGATGGTGATCATCATCATCGTTATTAATGTTGCAATGACAATAGCTACCATTTACTGACTTATTTGCCAGGTAACGGGTATTATGATTTTCATTCTTTATATATCAGCTCAATCACCCTGAAAACATCCTACTTTAATAGAAGAGGCACTTGCAGCTCAAAGAGAATAGGGGATTTATCCTAGGTCATTCCCACTAAGTGACAAAACCACAACTCAGTCTTTGTTCTTAATCACGAGGTGGTTTTGCCCTGCCTTTGCTCCGAAAAGGTAACTGCTCCCTAAGACCCATACCATATTTTGCTCTTATTCCTCCGAGGAGACCCTATTCTCAAGCATTCACCCAAAACATACACGGCCTCAACATTAGGGTTTTTTAAGGCAATGAAGAAGATAAAATACTACTAGTAACATTTTGCTTCAGTCATGTCCAACTCTTTGTGACCCATGGACGAGTCATACATGGGATTCTCCAGGCAAGAAGACTGGAGTGGTAGCCTTTCCCTTCTCCAGGGGATCTTCTTAACCCAGAGATCAAACCCAGGTATCCCACATTGCAGGCAGATATCTTTACCATCTGAGCCACCAGAGAAGTCCAAGAATATTCGAGTGGGTAGGTAGGCTATCTCTTCTCCAGGGGTCTTTCTGGCCCCAGAATTGGACCAAGGCCTCCTGCATTGCAGCAGATTCTTTTCCGGCTGAGCTACTAGGGAAGCCCTTAACCTTCTGCCAGAAAAGGTAAAAACTGTTACACAGTGATTACAAAGAGGAAAAGATTACTTCCTTCTGCATAAAAGCTGCAACCAGGAAGTTAGCAAAGACTGAAAACAAAAATGCAAATAAATTTTACCTTTTGCAACTCAGAGTATGAGCAAGCTGAGGTTAAAAAAAAGAAAGCCAGAGGTAGAAAAATCATCCGAAAATAAAATTAGCTTAGCCATCATAGTATAATGTCCATGTGTAATAGCCTATGAATAAATCAAATATATGTTGACTCAGCACTGGCTCCTGCATTTGCACAGACCGATGCCAACCCTCTAATTCTTGCAAGGAGAACACCAGGCCAACTAAATGAAACCCTAAAGAAAGTTCCTCAACTAAATCAATTTGAAGGCTTAAATATCAAAGTCTGACTTATAACTGTCTTATAACTACTTGTGCCACACTGAGTGTTAGACATACTGTGACAGACAAAAGACTCTGAATAGCCAAAGCCATCTTAAGAACAACTAAGCTGGAGGCATTCCATTTTCTGATTTCAACCAATATTACAAAGCTATCGTAATGAAAACACTATGGTAGTGTCATAAAACAAATACATAGGTAAACAGAACAGAATACAGAGCCCAGAAAGAAACCCATGCATATATTGTCAATTAATTTTCAAGAAAGGAGCCAAGATTATATAATGGAAAAATAACCATCTCTTCAAAAAATACTGATAGGAAAATTGTACCAGCCACATGCAAAAGAACAGGTTTTAGGGTTTTTAAGGCAATGAAGAAGATAAAATACTACTAGTAACGCTTCAGTCATGTCCAACTCTTTGTGACCCATGGACGAGTCATACATGGGATTCTCCAGGCAAGAAGACTGGAGTGGTAGCCTTTCCTTCTCCAGGGATCTTCTTAACCCAGAGATCAAACCCAGGTATCCCACATTGCAGGCAGATATCTTTACCATCTGAGCCACCAGAGAAGTCCAAGAATATTCGAGTGGGTAGGTAGGCTATCTCTTCTCCAGGGGTCTTTCTGGCCCCAGAATTGGACCAAGGCCTCCTGCATTGCAGCAGATTCTTTTCCGGCTGAGCTACTGGGGAAGCCCTTAACCTTCTGCCAGAAAAGGTAAAAACTGTTACACAGTGATTACAAAGAGGAAAAGATTACTTCCTTCTGCATAAAAGCTGCAACCAGGAAGTTAGCAAAGACTGAAAACAAAAATGCAAATAAATTTTACCTTTTGCAACTCAGAGTATGAGCAAGCTGAGGTTAAAAAAAAGAAAGCCAGAGGTAGAAAAATCATCCGAAAATAAAATTAGCTTAGCCATCATAGTATAATGTCCATGTGTAATAGCCTATGAATAAATCAAATATATGTTGACTCAGCACTGGCTCCTGCATTTGCACAGACCGATGCCAACCCTCTAATTCTTGCAAGGAGAACACCAGGCCAACTAAATGAAACCCTAAAGAAAGTTCCTCAACTAAATCAATTTGAAGGCTTAAATATCAAAGTCTGACTTATAACTGTCTTATAACTACTTGTGCCACACTGAGTGTTAGACATACTGTGACAGACAAAAGACTCTGAATAGCCAAAGCCATCTTAAGAACAACTAAGCTGGAGGCATTCCATTTTCTGATTTCAACCAATATTACAAAGCTATCGTAATGAAAACACTATGGTAGTGTCATAAAAACAAATACATAGGTAAACAGAACAGAATACAGAGCCCAGAAAGAAACCCATGCATATATTGTCAATTAATTTTCAAGAAAGGAGCCAAGATTATATAATGGAAAAATAACCATCTCTTCAAAAAATACTGATAGGAAAATTGTACCAGCCACATGCAAAAGAAGTACTTGAATCGCTATTTTACACCATACAAAAAAAAGCAGCTCAAAATGGATTAAAGACTTAAATGTTAAAACCTAAAACAACAGGTCACTGTGTGTGTGTGCCTATATCTAAAACCATTGTTGCATGCTTTAAACCAATACAATGCTATATGTCAACTTTATCTCAACAACATATCTCATAACATATTTCAGTAACTGAAAGAAAAAAATTAAATTACAGACAAAAAAGAAGTAGCTCAAAGTGTAAGCAGGGATCATGGTAAAATACCATCTGATACCATTTTCATCAACCAGAAGATATAGGATCGAATAACACTAGGATGTTATTTTTCCTTTGTTCTGTTCTACTCAGGCACTGAGTTATGATGCCTTCAGAGAAAAAATGGAATCATTCAACAGAGAGTGACTATAGTGCAATTGAATTTCTGTGACTTGGGGTCCCTTAAAATGACCAGAGGCAATGAAAGGGTTTATAAATAAAACAGGTTTTTAAAATCACATTATTTGGTAAACCATAACAACATCAAATTGAAAGAAAAAAAAAAGATCAGGGCCTTCCCTGATGGTCCAGGGGGTGAAGAATCCGCCTTGCAGTACAAGGGGCACTGGTTCGATCCCACGAACCTTGGAAGATCCCACGTGCCACGGAGCGGCTATACCGATGTGTCCAATTATGAGCCAGTGATCTGGAGCACATGCACCCCGAGCCAGTGCTCTGCAACAAGAGAGGCCACTGCAATGGGAGTCCCACACAAGCCAGAGAATAAAGATGGATGAAAATAAATAAATAAAAAACCAATAAAAGAGGCCAAAATTAAAAAAAAAAAAAAAAAAGATCAGCGACTATACAGTCAAAATGACATAGAGAATTTATGCTTCAGCTCATCCTGTATGTGCTAAATACATGGTATGTGCGTACTCAGTTGCTCAATTGTTTCCGACTCTTTGCGACCCTATGGACCACAGCCCACCAGGCTTCTCTGTCCATGGGATTCTCCAAGCAAGAAAACAGGAGTGGGTTGCCATTTTCTTCTCAGAGGATCTTCCCAACCAGGGATCAATTATATAATGGAAAAATAACCATCTCTTCAAAAAATACTGATAGGAAAATTGTACCAGCCACATGCAAAAGAAGTACTTGAATCGCTATTTTACACCATACAAAAAAAAGCAGCTCAAAATGGATTAAAGACTTAAATGTTAAAACCTAAAACAACAGGTCACTGTGTGTGTGTGCCTATATCTAAAACCATTGTTGCATGCTTTAAACCAATACAATGCTATATGTCAACTTTATCTCAACAACATATCTCATAACATATTTCAGTAACTGAAAGAAAAAAATTAAATTACAGACAAAAAAGAAGTAGCTCAAAGTGTAAGCAGGGATCATGGTAAAATACCATCTGATACCATTTTCATCAACCAGAAGATATAGGATCGAATAACACTAGGATGTTATTTTTCCTTTGTTCTGTTCTACTCAGGCACTGAGTTATGATGCCTTCAGAGAAAAAATGGAATCATTCAACAGAGAGTGACTATAGTGCAATTGAATTTCTGTGACTTGGGGTCCCTTAAAATGACCAGAGGCAATGAAAGGGTTTATAAATAAAACAGGTTTTTAAAATCACATTATTTGGTAAACCATAACAACATCAAATTGAAAGAAAAAAAAAAGATCAGGGCCTTCCCTGATGGTCCAGGGGGTGAAGAATCCGCCTTGCAGTACAAGGGGCACTGGTTCGATCCCACGAACCTTGGAAGATCCCACGTGCCACGGAGCGGCTATACCGATGTGTCCAATTATGAGCCAGTGATCTGGAGCACATGCACCCCGAGCCAGTGCTCTGCAACAAGAGAGGCCACTGCAATGGGAGTCCCACACAAGCCAGAGAATAAAGATGGATGAAAATAAATAAATAAAAAACCAATAAAAGAGGCCAAAATTAAAAAAAAAAAAAAAAAAAGATCAGCGACTATACAGTCAAAATGACATAGAGAATTTATGCTTCAGCTCATCCTGTATGTGCTAAATACATGGTATGTGCGTACTCAGTTGCTCAATTGTTTCCGACTCTTTGCGACCCTATGGACCACAGCCCACCAGGCTTCTCTGTCCATGGGATTCTCCAAGCAAGAAAACAGGAGTGGGTTGCCATTTTCTTCTCCAGAGGATCTTCCCAACCCAGGGATCAAATGCGTGTCACCTACATTAGTACCTGGATTCTTTACCATTGAGCCAGCAGGTAAGTCCAAACACATGGTAATGAGAGACAAAACGAAAAACAACAACAACAAAAACCTCCAAACGAAATACATACATACCTTCTTAAGCCCTTTTAGTTAGAATTAATCTCTTTTCACTGCAATGATATAGCACCTTCCTCTCTGTACATACATACATATGTACACATACATACTCGGATAGAAAGGAGAGCAAGGTGCTATATCACTGCAGTGAAAAGAGGTTAATTCTAACTAAAATAACTAAAGAAGGCTTGAGAAGAGAAGATACTGACGAGGCTCTTAAAGAAAAAAGGACTTGGAGGATAGTGAGTATGGGCAGATCCAGACTGAGAAAGATTGCGAGGAGAAAGAAGAACATCATGTTAAAATACAGAAGGCATGCAAGTTCTTATCTGGTTTGGCTGGAGATGATGGTCATTTGGAAATGAGGTTTCAAAAATAGCCCACGGCAAGAGATAAGAGCACTCTGTACACGTGAACAAGGTATTTTTCTATGATATTCTGTTGATCATGAGCTGAGACTGCAGACGAAGGAACAAGCTGCTCCATCTCATGATGTATGAGGAATGTTCAAGTAGATTTTTGTGTTGAAGCATATGATGAAAACTGAAGGACCAAGTGAAAGGCAGTAATAGTTCCCAGATGAGAAGATGAAAGTCTGGTTAGAATGATACTTTGCAGAAATCTCTAATGACAGCACTCAGAGACCATTACAGAATCTGACAAGCGATTATGGAAGGAAACAGGAAGAGGTTGAATGCCATAAGGGCTTTAGTCTGGATAACTGGAGACTTGCCCCAGCATTGTGTGCATTAGTCACTCAGTCAAGTTTGACTCTTTGCAACGCCATGGACTGTAACCTACCACGTTTCTCGGTCCATGGGATTTCCCGGGCAAGAATACTGGAGTGGGTTGCCACTCCCTTCTCCAAGGGATCTTCCCAATCCAGGGATCAAACCCGGGTCTCTTGCCTTGAAGGTAGGTTCTTTATCATCTGAGCCACCAGGGAAGCCCTGACCCAACATTACAACATTAAGGATCAGGGAAGCAAGTTTAAGAGAGAAAAAAAACTCATTTGGAATCAAAGATATTTAAGATCTTGACTGAATACCTACAGAGAGAAAACAGCAAACAGACAGATGGGTCTCAAACTCACATGAGTCTTCAGAGCTAAAGCTATGGCATGGGGAATCTTCTGCCTAGAACTGACAGACAGATATACCTGCTACACAATAAAATGTACTTACTGCCAGCAAAACAAAAACTTGCCACTTCTCAAAGTTTGCTGACCCATGCTTGGAGCTAACTCTGCAATTTATCTGGCTCCACAGAACTCCTGGGTTGTCCTTGTAGGACTCCCATTATAGACCGAGTGATTTCAACAATGAACACAACCACTCAGATACTATCTTAAATAGTTCCTGAGCACTCACCACTTCTGCTCCCTTCTGTTCAGGGGTAAGGCTACTCTGCAAGCGAAATCATAACATTTAAATGACTTGACCACACACTTGAGACTTGAAAACATGAAATAACCACCCAGTGTACCACCCAATGAGGTGCCCCTCAGCAACTATTCGCAAGTGAACTTATTCCAAAGCAAAAGTACACTTCCTGACCCCTGAATTTTCAAAATAGAGTCCTCAAACCCCTCTCCCTATCTTACATTTTTACATTCTTAGCTTCTCCCTTAATTTAGCATAAAAATCTCTCCAAATGGAGTTTTCCTCCTCTATGAAAGAAATCCTGGGTCCCTTCACTTCTACAACAATGCTCCTATTCTCTGATCTCTTGCATAGAAACAGCAATGTCCTTCCTACTCTCCACGCCTTACATTAAGAACAGTTGAGACATCTTAGGGCTTTGAGTCTTAGATCAGCACAGTTGCAAGCATACTTCTCTCCATCCTTATAAGAGTGATCAGATTGGGGAGGAGACCTCAAAGGTCATTTTCAGAAGAGTCATTTCAACCACAAGCCCTGTGATCCCTGGAACATGTGTTCTCTCACAAGACATAAAGGCATTCTCCGCGCCTCTGATGACAGAGAACTCAGATGAACAAAGCATTTAGAACATAAAACAAAACTCTTAGCGTGTAACCTAGATGTAGCATGTGCTACTTCACTGAGCCCTTTACCCAAGCAGATGCGGGTCCAAACACAGCAAGAAGCTCCTTACACTTCAGCTGTGCAGCCATCATCCCATCTCATTGCTGTGCATGGAAAGCCATGCCCTCACCTATTTTGAGCCATGACACTCTGTCAAAACCAGAGATGGCACCAGTCAAGCCTCAAGGTCCACCTGCACACAAATTCAGTAAGTTAAGGGAGAAGGAGGCATGCATCTTACTAAATAAGGGTGTCAGGCCTCATCAGAGGAACTCATACACAGCAAGTCTATAATCATGGAACTTGACATCAAATCCATTTATCTGGCTCCACAGAACTCCTGGGTTGTCCTTGTAGGACTCCCATTATAGACCAGTGATTTCAACAATGAACACAACCACTCAGATACTATCTTAAATAGTTCCTGAGCACTCACCACTTCTGCTCCCTTCTGTTCAGGGGTAAGGCTACTCTGCAAGCGAAATCATAACATTTAAATGACTTGACCACACACTTGAGACTTGAAAACATGAAATAACCACCCAGTGTACCACCCAATGAGGTGCCCCTCAGCAACTATTCGCAAGTGAACTTATTCCAAAGCAAAAGTACACTTCCTGACCCCTGAATTTTCAAAATAGAGTCCTCAAACCCCTCTCCCTATCTTACATTTTTACATTCTTAGCTTCTCCCTTAATTTAGCATAAAAATCTCTCCAAATGGAGTTTTCCTCCTCTATGAAAGAAATCCTGGGTCCCTTCACTTCTACAACAATGCTCCTATTCTCTGATCTCTTGCATAGAAACAGCAATGTCCTTCCTACTCTCCACGCCTTACATTAAGAACAGTTGAGACATCTTAGGGCTTTGAGTCTTAGATCAGCACAGTTGCAAGCATACTTCTCTCCATCCTTATAAGAGTGATCAGATTGGGGAGGAGACCTCAAAGGTCATTTTCAGAAGAGTCATTTCAACCACAAGCCCTGTGATCCCTGGAACATGTGTTCTCTCACAAGACATAAAGGCATTCTACGCGCCTCTGATGACAGAGAACTCAGATGAACAAAGCATTTAGAACATAAAACAAAACTCTTAGCGTGTAACCTAGATGTAGCATGTGCTACTTCACTGAGCCCTTTACCCAAGCAGATGCGGGTCCAAACACAGCAAGAAGCTCCTTACACTTCAGCTGTGCAGCCATCATCCCATCTCATTGCTGTGCATGGAAAGCCATGCCCTCACCTATTTTGAGCCATGACACTCTGTCAAAACCAGAGATGGCACCAGTCAAGCCTCAAGGTCCACCTGCACACAAATTCAGTAAGTTAAGGGAGAAGGAGGCATGCATCTTACTAAATAAGGGTGTCAGGCCTCATCAGAGGAACTCATACACAGCAAGTCTATAATCATGGAACTTGACAGCAAATCCACAGCAAAATGGAAAAAGAAGTGAGTGCAAAAGCATCTTCCCACCGAAGCAGTTTCTAGTACAAAAGTTAAGATTTGTGGGATGCTTTGGACTAGGCATGTTTCAACAAAGCAGACCCTTTATTCTTCCAATTGACATGACAGCCTATGTTGTGCATACTTTCCCATATGAAAGAACATCACGGTTTAGGCACACCAAGTGCAAGCTGACAAAGTACTTACACAAACATGTACTTATCAAAGCACATCATGTACTAGCACCTCTTTCCCCAAAGTTGACTTTATAGAGGAGAGAATGATTAGCACTCTGCCTACAATGCATCCTCCCAAGCCAAGCAGAGAAGCACTTCTGCACACATACATCTTAGAGAGGAGCATGAGATCCCTACAGAAACAGCAAGTCCTCAAGCGTGCTTTCTGAAAGCTGTCAAGACATAAATGAACAAAACAGGCCCATCAACCTGTTCTCCACAAACAAAGAGGAACCCTAGTCTACATGCTAAAAAATAATTGTTCTTTTTTCAGCTGCTTTAGACATTTTTGGAAAGGATTTAGGCTGAGTCAGAATAGAAAACGGACCCAAGGATTAACCACAAAAGACTATCCCCAATGGAAATAAATGAATGGATCAAATCCTGAAAAAAAGGGAATACTTAAAAGTGTCTTCCACAGAGGGAGTAACATGGAAACCTATACTATCATATGTGAAAAAGATAGCTTTTATCATTGCACTAAGGGAATAGGAGTTCCTACAAGGGCATGGTGCAACAGCCTGGAGGGGTGGGATGGAGGGGGACTTGGAGAGGGGAGGGGACCAGGGATGTGCATATCTGGGAACATACATGTCTGTGAACAACAAAACTCTGTAAAAACTTAAAAATAAATAAGTAAATAAGTGAAATGAAATTTTTTTTTTCAAAAAAAAAAGGGTCTTCGCCTTCTTCTCTAGAGTTTCCTCTATTTTGTGCATATATTTTTTTTGCCATAAGCCAAAAAACAAAAATAACAATGAAAAATCTATAGTCAAAAAAAAAAATACATACACTGAACAGGATATCAAAGGATAAACAAAAGGATTTTTCAGAAATCACTAAGGAAAGCATCCTCTTGAAAAACAAAATAAATGAAAGAACCATGTAAAGGTCGGCAGAAAACTGAAAAATACAATGAATCCTCGGACTCTGGATGTCCAAAATTTTGGTTATCACTGATGAGGAAGTTCAGGCAATGTCCACATGCAGAGCACAGCATCCAACCCTAGCTTGGTCTCTGTCTTTCACAACCTATCCAAAAGTCAGACTACTTTAGGGCAAAGCAGGTTCCATTTCCAATCAATTTCCCCAGTAAATTCCTTGCCAGAAGAGCCCAACCCAAAAGATGGAAAAAGAGTTGACTTTATAGAGGAGAGAATGATTAGCACTCTGCACATGCATCCCCAAGCCAAGCAGAGAAGCACTTCTGCACACATACATCTTAGAGAGGAGCATGAGATCCCTACAGAAACAGCAAGTCCTCAAGCGTGCTTTCTGAAAGCTGTCAAGACATAAATGAACAAAACAGGCCCATCAACCTGTTCTCCACAAACAAAGAGGAACCCTAGTCTACATGCTAAAAAATAATTGTTCTTTTTTCAGCTGCTTTAGACATTTTTGGAAAGGATTTAGGCTGAGTCAGAATAGAAAACGGACCCAAGGATTAACCACAAAAGACTATCCCCAATGGAAATAAATGAATGGATCAAATCCTGAAAAAAAGGGAATACTTAAAAGTGTCTTCCACAGAGGGAGTAACATGGAAACCTATACTATCATATGTGAAAAAGATAGCTTTTATCATTGCACTAAGGGAATAGGAGTTCCTACAAGGGCATGGTGCAACAGCCTGGAGGGGTGGGATGGAGGGGGACTTGGAGAGGGGAGGGGACCAGGGATGTGCATATCTGGGAACATACATGTCTGTGAACAACAAAACTCTGTAAAAACTTAAAAATAAATAAGTAAATAAGTGAAATGAAATTTTTTTTTTCAAAAAAAAAAGGGTCTTCGCCTTCTTCTCTAGAGTTTCCTCTATTTTGTGCATATATTTTTTTTGCCATAAGCCAAAAAACAAAAATAACAATGAAAAATCTATAGTCAAAAAAAAAAATACATACACTGAACAGGATATCAAAGGATAAACAAAAGGATTTTTCAGAAATCACTAAGGAAAGCATCCTCTTGAAAAACAAAATAAATGAAAGAACCATGTAAAGGTCGGCAGAAAACTGAAAAATACAATGAATCCTCGGACTCTGGATGTCCAAAATTTTGGTTATCACTGATGAGGAAGTTCAGGCAATGTCCACATGCAGAGCACAGCATCCAACCCTAGCTTGGTCTCTGTCTTTCACAACCTATCCAAAAGTCAGACTACTTTAGGGCAAAGCAGGTTCCATTTCCAATCAATTTCCCCAGTAAATTCCTTGCCAGAAGAGCCCAACCCAAAAGATGGAAAAAGAAAATGAAGTGAGAGTATTTTAAGAAAGACCAAAGAGGGGCTTCCTGGTAGTTCAGTGGTACAGGATTCACCTGCCAATGCAGGAGACATGGGTTCGATCCCTGATCTAAGAAGATCCCACATGCTGCAGAGCAACAAAGCCCATGAGCCACAAACTATGGAGCCTGTGCTCTAGAGCCTCGGAGCCGCAACTATTGAGCCCATGTGCTGCAACTACTGAAGCCCATGTGCCCTAGAGTCCAAGTTCCACAACAAGAGAAGTCACCACAACAAGAAGCCTGCTCACCTCAACTAGACAGTAGCCCCCACTCCCTGCAACTAGAAAAGAGCCTGTGGCAGCAGTGAAAACCCAAAAATGAATAAATAAATAAACAAATAAGAAAGACCAAACAGAGACTTTCTGGTGGTCCAGTGGTTAAAACTCTGTGCTTCTACTGCAAGGTGGTGCAGATTCCATCCTTGATCCCTGGTCAGGAAAGATGCCCCCTGTGTAGATGTGTGTGTGTGACAGGGGCAGAGTGAGGAAGGGTAAGGTGTGGTGAATTGGGTAACAAATGAGAAAATGAAATGACAAACTACAGTATCCATATTGGTCCACATAGTTGACAGAAGGTACTTTGAAAATGATTCCTACTAGTCTCTCAGGGGCACCTTGAAGTCAATTACATCACTTTAGAACAAATACAACACAAAAATACAGATGATTCAGAAAGAGGTTAGCCCAGGACCATCCCTCAGGCTCAAAAGAGGGCAGGTACCGGAATTTTGATAAGAAAAAAAATAAATGAAATCTATAGTCAAAAAAAATACCAGGGTAAAGGATCGGTTTGCAGAAATCACGAAGGAAAGCATCCTCTTGAAAAACAAAATAAATGAAAGAACCATGTAAAGGTCGGCAGAAAACTGAAAAATACAATGAATCCTCGGACTCTGGATGTCCAAAATTTTGGTTATCACTGATGAGGAAGTTCAGGCAATGTCCACATGCAGAGCACAGCATCCAACCCTAGCTTGGTCTCTGTCTTTCACAACCTATCCAAAAGTCAGACTACTTTAGGGCAAAGCAGGTTCCATTTCCAATCAATTTCCCCAGTAAATTCCTTGCCAGAAGAGCCCAACCCAAAAGATGGAAAAAGAAAATGAAGTGAGAGTATTTTAAGAAAGACCAAAGAGGGGCTTCCTGGTAGTTCAGTGGTACAGGATTCACCTGCCAATGCAGGAGACATGGGTTCGATCCCTGATCTAAGAAGATCCCACATGCTGCAGAGCAACAAAGCCCATGAGCCACAAACTATGGAGCCTGTGCTCTAGAGCCTCGGAGCCGCAACTATTGAGCCCATGTGCTGCAACTACTGAAGCCCATGTGCCCTAGAGTCCAAGTTCCACAACAAGAGAAGTCACCACAACAAGAAGCCTGCTCACCTCAACTAGACAGTAGCCCCCACTCCCTGCAACTAGAAAAGAGCCTGTGGCAGCAGTGAAAACCCAAAAATGAATAAATAAATAAACAAATAAGAAAGACCAAACAGAGACTTTCTGGTGGTCCAGTGGTTAAAACTCTGTGCTTCTACTGCAAGGTGGTGCAGATTCCATCCTTGATCCCTGGTCAGGAAAGATGCCCCCTGTGTAGATGTGTGTGTGTGACAGGGGCAGAGTGAGGAAGGGTAAGGTGTGGTGAATTGGGTAACAAAAGAGAAAATGAAATGACAAACTACAGTATCCATATTGGTCCACATAGTTGACAGAAGGTACTTTGAAAATGATTCCTACTAGTCTCTCAGGGGCACCTTGAAGTCAATTACATCACTTTAGAACAAATACAACACAAAAATACAGATGATTCAGAAAGAGGTTAGCCCAGGACCATCCCTCAGGCTCAAAAGAGGGCAGGTACCCGGAAGCTTGACAGAAGGAGTTGGCACAGAAAAGGGGTTGAGCTGGTTTCAAAGGTTCAAATCAGACTTTAAGAAATGTGAACAAAAAAACCACCTCCCACACAAAGAGAAAATAAGATCAACTATTCTAAAATGAACCAGTTACAAAATTCTGTTTATGAAAATCCAACTCAAAAAAAAAGGATTAAAAAAAAATCCAACTCATAAACATAATCTCATGAATTTTTTGGTGTAATATTTTTTAAATTTAATGCCACAACCAATTAAAGCATTTACTTTGCAATGTCCTCTAAAACAAAAACATATCTAAAAGGAAGAGGGCCCCAAGGAACAGGAGGATACATGCTCACACTCGAGCTGTCATTTATTATGTAAAACTATTTAAAAAAAAACCAGGGTTTCCAAGGCAACTTCCATATTGTGTATTTATGCGTTCTGCCATTTCTAAAACACACACAAATACTGTAGAGTCACAAACTTGCCCCTTTTCTCTTACTTTCATAAGATTCACTGTAGAATTACAAGAAATCAATGAAGCTCATCTCAGCTAATAATAGATTTATATTCATTAAGTGCAAATGATCATAGTTTAATTCATAATGATTTCTATTGTATCTGCTTCCCATAGAGTTGCTATTAAAAATCATAAAGAACTAGAGTTAGTTTATGTAGGTGAACCTGTCTTCCATTTTAAATTCACTGCAGAACCAAAAGTAATGTATATTCTCTATCATCTTAAATATGTTAATAGGTTTTGGTTTACCCTTGTAAAATCCTATCATTGATTTTCCACAAAAATATATGCTTGCCTTCTTTGCTTTGCCATATATGTAATTTAAGGTAATCCTGAGAGGCATAATATAAAATGTTCTTTATAAGAGAAATTCTAGAGTGTTCCTTCCCCAAAATGCTCATCCCTTATAAAGACACAAGTCAGGTGAAGGAATTGGCCGGACAGCATGCCTACCATGAAATAACAAACTCAACTTTATGTGTCAATAAGAAATGCCTCACTTAAAAAAGCTTTAATTCTGTCTTGAGAAAGAAGAAATGTTACCAATAAATCACCAAAACAATAAAAATTATTTAGGCAAACAGATCATACTCTTCCTGTGCTTCTTACAAGCTTTCTGTCCGTTTACTGCCCCTGTTGTGGGGTTAGAAGAATGATTCACATTTCTCTAGCAGTTCAAACCACCTGTTTTGAGATTTTATGGTCAGTTACAGTCTACTACAAAGTCAAAAAAACACTCCTTTGCTTTGTTACAGAATGAACTGCAAATCAAACAACAGAGCTCAAAATATTTGCCTTTATACTAAAACGCATCAAGCCTCTCAAGCAGATTTATTATTGTGATTATTACAAAGTACTCACAATCATGGTTGTTGATTATACCCCCTAAAATGTTTCATTAGAAAACATCTATTTCACCATAGAAATAAATGTACTTTATTAAAAATGTTTTAGATGCTATAAAATAGTGCCCAGGCACTGTGATTCAAAGGAGGAAGATTTTAACACATATAGGTGACAAAGAATTTAATCAAAAGAAATATACCTTAAGAAAATTTCAATTAATTTAGCATGTTGGTTGAAATATTTACCTGGCTTATAGAAATCAATGAAGCTCATCTCAGCTAATAATAGATTTATATTCATTAAGTGCAAATGATCATAGTTTAATTCATAATGATTTCTATTGTATCTGCTTCCCATAGAGTTGCTATTAAAAATCATAAAGAACTAGAGTTAGTTTATGTAGGTGAACCTGTCTTCCATTTTAAATTCACTGCAGAACCAAAAGTAATGTATATTCTCTATCATCTTAAATATGTTAATAGGTTTTGGTTTACCCTTGTAAAATCCTATCATTGATTTTCCACAAAAATATATGCTTGCCTTCTTTGCTTTGCCATATATGTAATTTAAGGTAATCCTGAGAGGCATAATATAAAATGTTCTTTATAAGAGAAATTCTAGAGTTTTCCCTTTCCCCCAAAATGCTCATCCCTTATAAAGACACAAGTCAGGTGAAGGAATTGGCCGGACAGCATGCCTACCATGAAATAACAAACTCAACTTTATGTGTCAATAAGAAATGCCTCACTTAAAAAAGCTTTAATTCTGTCTTGAGAAAGAAGAAATGTTACCAATAAATCACCAAAACAATAAAAATTATTTAGGCAAACAGATCATACTCTTCCTGTGCTTCTTACAAGCTTTCTGTCCGTTTACTGCCCCTGTTGTGGGGTTAGAAGAATGATTCACATTTCTCTAGCAGTTCAAACCACCTGTTTTGAGATTTTATGGTCAGTTACAGTCTACTACAAAGTCAAAAAAACACTCCTTTGCTTTGTTACAGAATGAACTGCAAATCAAACAACAGAGCTCAAAATATTTGCCTTTATACTAAAACGCATCAAGCCTCTCAAGCAGATTTATTATTGTGATTATTACAAAGTACTCACAATCATGGTTGTTGATTATACCCCCTAAAATGTTTCATTAGAAAACATCTATTTCACCATAGAAATAAATGTACTTTATTAAAAATGTTTTAGATGCTATAAAATAGTGCCCAGGCACTGTGATTCAAAGGAGGAAGATTTTAACACATATAGGTGACAAAGAATTTAATCAAAAGAAATATACCTTAAGAAAATTTCAATTAATTTAGCATGTTCAGGAAAAGAAATACTTAAGATAATTAAGCTTTCATTTGCCTGGATCTTATTCAGAGATCTGTTTTGTTATTACCCAATATCATATTTTCTAAGAAATATAGCATTACTAATTAGGAAAAACTACCTACTAATTATAAGCATTTTTCTAAGACGCAAAGAAAAAATCTTAAAGAAACTTAAGATCTTCATTCCTAAATCTCTTTCTTTTAATAGCACAGATGTAGAAGCTTTGAGCACCTGCCTTCAAATGTTATAAGCACAAACAATACTTTGAAAAATCGGCTTTTTAACTTCAAAATGTTGATGCCAACTAAGTTAACTTAGCTTTATTCATTATTTTGTTACCGAATACAAGTTATACTAGCAATTGCATTATGTAGATCATTAAAAATGCATTTTAGAAAATACTTGTTGAAGATAGTTCATGAAATCCTGAGCTCATAAAAAACTATGACATAATTTTTATGAGAGTTATAGCACAATAATTTCAGCTAATTTAATTTACTTACATTGTAAAAAAAAAAAAGTTCTAAATTTAATTACAGCTCTATTATAGCTCTATCAATGCATAAACCATGACTGAGAGTTACAACAGAGACCAAAGATTATATGAGATGGGGAGATCAGTTATTTTGCTTCCTTGAACTGGAGAAAATCCCCAGATAATAAAGTCAAACACTTTTTACATCCCATAACCTTTTCCACTATGGCCTCCTGAAATTTGCATTTAAAATTCATTTCCCTACATATCCAATAATCCATTGCATGTATAAATCTTAACTATCAACAAAGAGTCAAATTACACACAAAAAGCAGACATGCAAAGAAAATCTAAGATGTACCACATCAAAATAACCATATATTTTATTAGTTAGCTTGACATTGTTAGCAATAACACCCCCTAAAAATGTCTCATCCTTAAGGAAGAATCAGACAACAGGAGAGTCAGACTGCAGTAATTCATGTTTGTAATAAAAATTTCTTTCAAAAGGATGGAATACAAAATTCTGTACATGCTCCATCTTCTGATCTCTCAAAAAGGAGAAGAAAAGATGGTAGGTCTTCTTTCACATATAGGTGACAAAGAATTTAATCAAAAGAAATATACCTTAAGAAAATTTCAATTAATTTAGCATGTTCAGGAAAAGAAATACTTAAGATAATTAAGCTTTCATTTGCCTGGATCTTATTCAGAGATCTGTTTTGTTATTACCCAATATCATATTTTCTAAGAAATATAGCATTACTAATTAGGAAAAACTACCTACTAATTATAAGCATTTTTCTAAGACGCAAAGAAAAAATCTTAAAGAAACTTAAGATCTTCATTCCTAAATCTCTTTCTTTTAATAGCACAGATGTAGAAGCTTTGAGCACCTGCCTTCAAATGTTATAAGCACAAACAATACTTTGAAAAATCGGCTTTTTAACTTCAAAATGTTGATGCCAACTAAGTTAACTTAGCTTTATTCATTATTTTTGTTACCGAATACAAGTTATACTAGCAATTGCATTATGTAGATCATTAAAAATGCATTTTAGAAAATACTTGTTGAAGATAGTTCATGAAATCCTGAGCTCATAAAAAACTATGACATAATTTTTATGAGAGTTATAGCACAATAATTTCAGCTAATTTAATTTACTTACATTGTAAAAAAAAAAAAGTTCTAAATTTAATTACAGCTCTATTATAGCTCTATCAATGCATAAACCATGACTGAGAGTTACAACAGAGACCAAAGATTATATGAGATGGGGAGATCAGTTATTTTGCTTCCTTGAACTGGAGAAAATCCCCAGATAATAAAGTCAAACACTTTTTACATCCCATAACCTTTTCCACTATGGCCTCCTGAAATTTGCATTTAAAATTCATTTCCCTACATATCCAATAATCCATTGCATGTATAAATCTTAACTATCAACAAAGAGTCAAATTACACACAAAAAGCAGACATGCAAAGAAAATCTAAGATGTACCACATCAAAATAACCATATATTTTATTAGTTAGCTTGACATTGTTAGCAATAACACCCCCTAAAAATGTCTCATCCTTAAGGAAGAATCAGACAACAGGAGAGTCAGACTGCAGTAATTCATGTTTGTAATAAAAATTTCTTTCAAAAGGATGGAATACAAATCAACATTCTGTACATGCTCCATCTTCTGATCTCTCAAAAAAGGAGAAGAAAAGATGGTAGGTCTTCTTTCACCTATGCAAAAGTAATAAAGCTACATTTCCATCTCAGTCATCCTGGCTAAAACAGAATTGGTCATTAGATCTTTTTCTCCCCAATTGAATGAGGCATCCTCTCTAGGCCTCTTTTTTTTTATATTTTTCTTTCCTTCTTTAAAAGAACTGGCACACACCCTAAGTGGAAAGCTTTCAAGGATCAGATCATAAACAAGTCTAGTCGTTGTGCATGAGATACTGTGTACCAACATTATTACAAGCCTATTGTCCTACCATCTGACAGACTAAAACATCAATAGCATGCACAGGAGAAGATCAAACAAGGGTTCCACTCAATAGTCTTCCTAAAACTGACACCACCACCACCCTCAAAAAGTACACACACACCAAAAACTTCTATATTCTTTTAATTCTTGAAACACCAGGTTAAAAAATAAAATCACCAGTGGATAGTCTAGAAGGAGAGATTAAGGAGACTTGCCTTATAGATCTGTCTATACCATTAACTTGCTTGGTGACTTCAGTCAAATCATTTGAATTTTCTGATCTACACTCCAGCTATAAATGAAGCATCTTCAGAAAATGTCCAGATCTATTTTAACCTAAAATTTTTATTATTCTGTGTTTTTTCTTCATTGAATGGCGGTGGGGGGGAGCAACTTTCAGCATTAAAGTTGGTACTAGCTCAATGTCCTTTTTTTTTTTAAGCACTGTTGGATGACTCTCTTTTTCACTCTCTTTTTCTCCCCCTTGTTTCCCCATCTCTTTGCCACAAAGTGAGGGGACTTGATGCCATGATCTTAGTTTTTGAATGTTGACTTTTTTTTTTTTGGTCTCTTTTATTGGTGTTTTCATCCATCTTTATTCTTTGGCCTGTGTGGGCCTCCCATTGCAGTAGCCTCTCTCACTGCAGAGCACCAGCTCTGAGTGCATAGTCTAGACCACTGGCTCGTAATTGGACACATGGGTCCAGCCGCTCCACGCCACATGCGATCTTCCCAGGCCAGGGATTGAACAGGTGCCCCTGCACTGCAAGGCAGACTCTCTACCCACTGGACCACCAGGGAAGCCCGCATTCATTCTTTCATTGAATAATTATCTACTGATCATTTAACACATGCCAGGCAATGAACATATGACTAAGGACAAACGTAACAAAATTATATGTGAGGGCTTTCCTGGTGGTCCAGTGGGTACAGTGCCTTGCAGCGCAGGGGGCACTGTTCAATCTCTGTCCCAGGAAGATCCCACATCCCATGGAGCAGCTGGGCTGGTGTGCCCAATTAGGAGTCAGCGCTCAGGAGCGCATGCACCCAGAGCCAGTGCTCTGCAACAAGAGAGGCCACTGCGATGGGAGGCCCACACAGGCCAAAGAATAAAGATGGATGAAAAATAAAATGATGATTAAGAGGAAACAAAGAAAAAACTTTAAAAATATATATATATGTGAAGAAAATAGCTATTGTCATTGCACTGTGGGAAAAGGGGATCCTGCAGGGGTGCTGTGCAACAGCCTGGAGGGGTGGGATGCGGGAGATATACGTATGAATAATCTGGAATCATACATATCTGTATACAACAAAACTCTGTAAAGTAAAAAAGTAAAATAAAAAAGATTTTTTAAATGAAAAGGAAAAAATAAATCACTAACAACAACAACAAAAAAGCTTACATTTGAATGGAGTCTACAGGTGGGGTTTTTTTGTAATTTTTTTTTAAATTTTTGACCTCTTTTATTGTTATTTATTTATTTATTTATTTATTTCCACCTATCTTTATTCTTTAGCCTGTGTGGGCCTCCCATCACAGTGGCTTCTCTCCTTACAGAGCACTGGCTCCTAACTGGACACACCAGTCCAGCCACTCCACATGTAGGATCTTCCTGGGCCAGAGATCGAACTGGTGCCCCCTGCACTGCAAGGCAGGCTCTTTACCCACTGGGCCACAGTTTTTTTGTTTTTTTTTTTTAATAAAATGTCTAAACTGTTTTGAATTTAAATATTTCAAAATTTTTTTCAAATCATACTTTTTTTGTCTTCTTAAAACTATCAAACAGGAATTCAATTATTGATGATTTGGAGCCATTATTATGTACACTAGACTGCAATGGCCACATCCTCAGGAACAGCTGAATACTAGCACCTCTTTACTCAGTGGCTCCAAACTGTAGACGATTCCCATCTGAATTCTTCCTGTATCTACTTCATAAAGTTTTTCTGTTTCTTCCAGACTTTCAGGCTGATGGTAATTTTCCCTTTTGATCTTTGAGCTCTCCAGCTCACTCCTAGCTTGTTGCCACTGTGGTCAGAAAAGTGAGAGCCAAAAGAGCTAAAACCAGGTTTAAAAATACAAATAAATGACTCTGAGCAAGGCAAAAGGAGGGACCTATTAGCATTCTAACATTTGGATTTTCAACATTCTGGCTCTGTCTATTCAAGGGCTTTTTTCTGCTTCCTTCTTTTGTTCTAGCTCAGTGAATCGTACCAGCTCATATCTAAAGTCTGTGGTAATGCAGTGAGGATGAAACAAATTACACAAGCTTCTCGTGAAGATTCAGAATTTCAAACCATATACAAGCATATGAGAAAAAGAAAATTCTTATTTCAAGTCTACCTCAACTGAACAAATTCACATTGCTCATGTGGAAAACAAGGGAAAAAAAAAATATATGGCAAAGCTGTCTGGTCTAGAAACAAGTAAAATCTTTGTGCTCTCTCGGATCTAAAGAAAAGTTTACAGACAAATGGGCTTGTCCACTTTAAATACAGCAGCATGTACATGTCCACTATTTTCTAACTATCCCTTCCCTTCATCCTTCTCCCCGACAACCACAGACTCATTCTCTAAGTCTGTGAGTAGGAGGGATCTACTTGGCCCAAATACAATTGAAGAGGAAGAGCCAGCCATACAGAGCCCTGAGAGAGAAGGGCCTCCCACAGAGAAGGAACAGGCACACAAAGAAACGCAGCATGTGTACCCTTGGCCTCTCTTGGACACTGAAAGACCACTGTTGGGGCAACCCAGTGAACAAAGTGGACAATGGGCTCCGGATCAGGTCAGCAAGCCAGATGGGAGCCAAGTCACATACGACTTCTTCTAGCAAGGTGTTTCTTCTGACACGAGAGAGATATAAAATCAACGGAAGGTCCTAATCAGTGCAATGGTGTGATGGAATTTATACAGGGAGAGGAAGGAAAGATCAACCCTAGCTACAGCATACAGCATGCTTCCCAAAGAAATAAGAGTAAAAGCAGTTACTTTTTCTTAAGGATGCCATGAGCCCTGTTCATAACGAGTAGATTAAAGTATGGGGAAAAGCTGTAATGGGGAGAGAGAAAGGAAAAGTTACTAAATCTCATAAGAAAATAGCAAAAACTGTAAACCACAATCAAAAATAGGAAAATAAACACTTCGAGGATAATTTTGAATATAAATATCTGTTGAACTTAACACACTTGAAAGACTGTTCCAGCCCATACAGTCTAACAAGGTGGTAACAAAGGACAGGGTGTCAACTGAGAGAGCTTCTCAAATGTCAACAGCAGAAGCCTTTTGTATACTTCTCTTCCCCTTGGGCTACAGCATGTTGCAGGTGACTTTCCGCCTCACAATTCATTACATCTTGAACTGATTGTGAACTCACATTGGTAAGAACCCTAGGTCATGTCTCAACATGCTGAGGCACTCAGAACATTCCCCACCAATCACCCAAGCAGGGCGTTAAAGAGCTGTGTGAAACTTACTGACACACTGCGTACAGATGTAATAGACAAGAGTAATAGACAAGACTGCATATGATTAATTATGGTTATTTATATTTATGGGTTTGAGTCTTGAGGAAGACTGGTCTCTCCCCATTTTATTTCATAATTTTCCCCCTGCTGGAAACTGAAGAGCAAAAGTCAATTGCCTGAGTGTTGGCATCACACTGGAAACTAAAGGGCCGTGCATTTCAATTCCAGCTCAAGAAACACTGGCTGAGCAGATGTAATTCACCAGACTCCAGTGGGCTAGGCTCACACTGTTGTCAGTCTAAGCACATAGCTGACAGAAATCAGCAGAACACATTAGCAATATATACTCAACAGCCTCTTCTCCCAAAGAACAAAGATGGACAATGGGCTCCGGATCAGGTCAGCAAGCCAGATGGGAGCCAAGTCACATACGACTTCTTCTAGCAAGGTGTTTCTTCTGACACGAGAGAGATATAAAATCAACGGAAGGTCCTAATCAGTGCAATGGTGTGATGGAATTTATACAGGGAGAGGAAGGAAAGATCAACCCTAGCTACAGCATACAGCATGCTTCCCAAAGAAATAAGAGTAAAAGCAGTTACTTTTTCTTAAGGATGCCATGAGCCCTGTTCATAACGAGTAGATTAAAGTATGGGGAAAAGCTGTAATGGGGAGAGAGAAAGGAAAAGTTACTAAATCTCATAAGAAAATAGCAAAAACTGTAAACCACAATCAAAAATAGGAAAATAAACACTTCGAGGATAATTTTGAATATAAATATCTGTTGAACTTAACACACTTGAAAGACTGTTCCAGCCCATACAGTCTAACAAGGTGGTAACAAAGGACAGGGTGTCAACTGAGAGAGCTTCTCAAATGTCAACAGCAGAAGCCTTTTGTATACTTCTCTTCCCCTTGGGCTACAGCATGTTGCAGGTGACTTTCCGCCTCACAATTCATTACATCTTGAACTGATTGTGAACTCACATTGGTAAGAACCCTAGGTCATGTCTCAACATGCTGAGGCACTCAGAACATTCCCCACCAATCACCCAAGCAGGGCGTTAAAGAGCTGTGTGAAACTTACTGACACACTGCGTACAGATGTAATAGACAAGAGTAATAGACAAGACTGCATATGATTAATTATGGTTATTTATATTTATGGGTTTGAGTCTTGAGGAAGACTGGTCTCTCCCCATTTTATTTCATAATTTTCCCCCTGCTGGAAACTGAAGAGCAAAAGTCAATTGCCTGAGTGTTGGCATCACACTGGAAACTAAAGGGCCGTGCATTTCAATTCCAGCTCAAGAAACACTGGCTGAGCAGATGTAATTCACCAGACTCCAGTGGGCTAGGCTCACACTGTTGTCAGTCTAAGCACATAGCTGACAGAAATCAGCAGAACACATTAGCAATATATACTCAACAGCCTCTTCTCAACCACAAACTTTGAGATAATGTGAAGTGAAATCCAAAGTTAATCCAAAAAATTTAGCCCATAGTTTAATCCTATGATCTTACCACGAGGCCATCAGGACTTACAAAACACTTCCAAGATGGCACTTCTTTTTTTTTTTTTAATTTTTATTTATTTACTTATTTTTGGCTGCCTGGGTTTTCACTGCTGCCATAGTTTTTTCTCTAGTTGTAAGGAGTGGAGGCTACTCTCTAGTTGAGGTGAGCAGGCTTCTTGTTGTGGTGACTTCTCTTGTTGTGGAACTCGGGCTCTAGGGCCATGGGCTTAAGCAGTTGCGGTTCTGAGGCTCTAGAGCACAGGCTCCATAGCTGTGGCTCACGGGCTTAGTTGCTCTGCAGCATGTGGGATCTTCCTGGATCAGGATCAAACCCATGTCTCCTGCATTGGCAGGCAAACTCTTTACCACTGAGCTACCAGGGAAGCCCCCAAGATGGCATTTCTAGTAGGAGTCCTATCAAAATGCCAGGCTCTGACACCAACACACATGGAGTGACCTCCCCAGGTGCACTTGTGCCCACCCCCTCGGTCCTTAGCTTGGCGGTGGCCAAAAGCATGGTTGCTTCTCAGGCTGTCTCCTGAGGCTCTGCAGCATCACAGGACAGACAGTTTGCAACTGGAGCCAGACCCTCACCCCGAGACAATCTCAGCCTCAGCAAAGCCACCTGTCCTTTCAGAGTCCTCACACAAGAAATGGAGAGCGTCTGGACAATTCCATTTTTTTGGCATTACTAGACCCCATAACCTGGCCTTCTGTTCTCTAGAGCCTTCTGCCATTTTCCCCATCCAACCTGGACCACAAGGATAGGTCATCCAACAGGCCAAAACGACCCCCATCCTCTTACCCTATTCAGACTTGAAAAAGCAACCTTTTTAGGTTAGTAATAATTATAAAGGTCTAGAAATGAGCAGGCACTCTTAACTAAGTTATTCATTATAGAATTTCTTAACTGCTTAGGAATTCATTCTTTCTGGGTTAACTACACTCTAGATAAAAATGGGGTACTGGGCAGTAGAAAATTAATCATGAAGAGAACAAAAGTAGACAAAACTAGTATCCGTGTGTATTTCTGTTTTAAAGTATACGTGCATACACACACACACACACACACACACACACGAAGGCTAAAAGGACATACCCCAAAATATTTAAAACCTCATCTTTGAATGGCAGTGCTGAAAGTCATTTTTATTATTTTCCTTGTGTGCATCGTTTTTTAAATTTCTAAAATAAGTATGTGTTATTCCTGTAATAAGAAAAAAGAACCAATCTATGTGTATATATTTGCGAGTGAGAGAAAAGTAAAAAAAAAAAAAAAAAAAAAAGGCTCTAAAGTGCAAGGCGCAGATAGCTAGCTGACATTTGACTAAATCCCCCATCATTTGACCACTACTTGAGTGATTTTCCTGTTATACAACTTTTCTCATCTTTAATGAACTAGACAGAGTAAAAGATCCACACAGAGAAGGGAAAAGGATAGTTCGCCTTTAGAATTTATTAGGAATCTCAGAACAAGAACTAGAAAATGTCACAGAATTATCTACTTTATCCTCAAGAACAGTCTCTACCCTAACTAGGATGAATTTGCCTCAAGCATCAGACACAGTAACTATTTAAGCCTGAGTTAAACTAACCAGGAACAGTCTTGAATTTTTAGTTATTTCAGCTCCATGCAGGGCCAGTCACAGGACAGACAGTTTGCAACTGGAGCCAGACCCTCACCCCGAGACAATCTCAGCCTCAGCAAAGCCACCTGTCCTTTCAGAGTCCTCACACAAGAAATGGAGAGCGTCTGGACAATTCCATTTTTTTGGCATTACTAGACCCCATAACCTGGCCTTCTGTTCTCTAGAGCCTTCTGCCATTTTCCCCATCCAACCTGGACCACAAGGATAGGTCATCCAACAGGCCAAAACGACCCCCATCCTCTTACCCTATTCAGACTTGAAAAAGCAACCTTTTTAGGTTAGTAATAATTATAAAGGTCTAGAAATGAGCAGGCACTCTTAACTAAGTTATTCATTATAGAATTTCTTAACTGCTTAGGAATTCATTCTTTCTGGGTTAACTACACTCTAGATAAAAATGGGGTACTGGGCAGTAGAAAATTAATCATGAAGAGAACAAAAGTAGACAAAACTAGTATCCGTGTGTATTTCTGTTTTAAAGTATACGTGCATACACACACACACACACACACACACGAAGGCTAAAAGGACATACCCCAAAATATTTAAAACCTCATCTTTGAATGGCAGTGCTGAAAGTCATTTTTATTATTTTCCTTGTGTGCATCGTTTTTTAAATTTCTAAAATAAGTATGTGTTATTCCTGTAATAAGAAAAAAGAACCAATCTATGTGTATATATTTGCGAGTGAGAGAAAAGTAAAAAAAAAAAAAAAAAAAAAAGGCTCTAAAGTGCAAGGCGCAGATAGCTAGCTGACATTTGACTAAATCCCCCATCATTTGACCACTACTTGAGTGATTTTCCTGTTATACAACTTTTCTCATCTTTAATGAACTAGACAGAGTAAAAGATCCACACAGAGAAGGGAAAAGGATAGTTCGCCTTTAGAATTTATTAGGAATCTCAGAACAAGAACTAGAAAATGTCACAGAATTATCTACTTTATCCTCAAGAACAGTCTCTACCCTAACTAGGATGAATTTGCCTCAAGCATCAGACACAGTAACTATTTAAGCCTGAGTTAAACTAACCAGGAACTAGTCTTGAATTTTTAGTTATTTCATATTACATCGTCTCAGGGATTTAAAGTTTAATACAACATCAGAAATTCCAACAACTAATCAAAGCAGTGACTGCAAAGCTGATCAAACTTACCGGAATTTAGTGTTCCCCAAGCTTCAACTCCATAAACATAGAAATGCTTCAACCAACAATTCACCCAACATAGAGAACAGACTTATGGACACTGGGGAGAAGGAAGAGTGGGTGAGAGATATGCAAAGAGTAACATGGAGCCCTATACTATCATATGTAAAGAGATAACTATTGTCAATGCACTGTGGGTTAAGGGATCTTACATGGTGGCTATGTAGTGGCCTGGAGGCGTGGGATGGGGGGGATATACATATGACTAATCTGGGATCATACATTATCTGTAAACAACAAAACTCTGTAAAAGCAAAAAGTAAAATAAAAATTAAAAAAAAAAAAATTCACTCAAGGAGCCCCTCCACTGTGCCAGCCCTGAAAGCAGCCCACAGGTACTCCAAGAAAGGATAGACCACCCAAGAGGAAGGCCAACACTTTCCCCCTGTGCCCACCCTGTGATAATTCAGTGCTTACACTCAGAAACAGTCACGTCCCTAGGCACAGTTGGGCTCCGTCTCCTCATAGGGTGCTGTCCTTGGCATGCTCAGACACCACTGACAAGTCAGCAGACGACTCTCTGGGAGAGGTAGCCAGTGTGGAGGTCCACAGAGACACTCACTGGGCTGAATTCCAACTCAGTCACTTCTAGTGGTGTGACTGTGAGTTTCAACCCTCATGCATAAAATCTCATCTTTTTCATAATTTATATTGATGACCTGAGATAATGTAAATAAGGTATATCCCTGGAGAAGGAAATAGCAACTCGCTCCAGTATTCTTGCCTAAGAAGTCCCACGGACAGAGGAACCCGGTGGGCTACAGTCCATGGGTCAGAGACAGTCGGACAGGAATGAGTGACTGAGCTTGCGCAAAAATATATCTGCATCAACAACTCCTACTGCTCCTACATAACTATAATGGGCTCCCACATGTGTGGTGGATTTGAGAGAACAAAGGCAACCATAACCTGCTTCAGCCTTAGCGGCGCTTGGCTCTGACCAAGCAAGTGCATTTAAGACTCCAGGTTGGGGAAATGAAGCCTGTCACTTCCCTTGAGTAAAACAGTAGGCAGGCCTCTTCCAGCATTTCTCTGGCATCTCTCCCCAAAATAAAAATTCTCTTCCACAGAACAGATACTGTTATTTGTGGAGTGTTCTCTCAAAAATAAAAGCCCTGCAAAGCACAGCCTCTAACACAGATCTCACTCCAGGGCACAGGTTACGTGTTCCAGAGGTTATAGGGAGGCAGCAGACCTTTCGCTTTAGGTCAGATTCTGATCACATGGGAGCCACTGTTTACTAGTACCTCAGTCAGTCAGCGGATTTAAAACAGTTCCGGCAAGAGGCTCGATGTAAGGTTTGTGCCCTGAATTAACCCAAACCACTGGGACAACTTTGACCCATGTGAGTATTTTTTTTTTTTCTTTTTTGGTCCTCTATTCAGAATATTTTCCAGTATTTATTTTTATTTCAGATAGGGTGAGGAGTGCATGCCAACCATTAGCCAATCGTCTTCTGTGTCTCCCAGACCACCTTTACCCATGTCCACCCAATCCCCTCTGTTCCCCCCAGACACCTGCACCAGCCCTCAACCCACCTGCGCCCTCTCAACACTACTCCTAATCCACCATCAACTGGGAGTGACTCAATCCTGCCACTTTATCTCACACTTGTTCTTCCCACCCTGCTCTGACTAGATTCTGATTGCTGATGTCATTCTTTATTACGTATAATTAATCATTTCATCCACGTAGGATCAAGGAAAGCAAGGTCTGAAGAGACCTAAAAGGAAATGAGCATGTCACCACCACCAAGATTCTAAAAGGCTCCACACTCCTAAGGTTCTAAAAGGCTCCACCAATTCTGCACATGTAAGCAGGCACTGGAAACTGCCCAGTCAAGCATGCCCAACCAACACCAGAATCCCACATGTATTTGATGTTTGTATTCCTTTGAGGGTATAACTGGAAAAGTTAATGATTACAATTCAACACAAAACAATGACAATAGTGAACAAAACAAACAAAAATCAGTTGGTAAAAGAAAAAGAACAGAGATGTAAGTCTGCCTCCCATACGAACTACATAGTCACCAATTTTCTTTTGCATTCATTCTCTGCTTCATCAGAAAATTTGCCTCTGCTATTAAAGAAAAAGAAGGTTTACAAAATATAATTTATATTTCATAAGAGAAAAGCAATATGAAAACTTAAGTAGGTACTAGATTTTCATTTATTCAACATATTCATCCAGCACCTACACTGTTAGACTGTGAGTAAACAAGGATGAATAATTTAGTGTCTGTCTTTAAGGAACTCATAACTTCGAGAAGACTCTAAAATAAATATGAATGATACAAATAAGATTTGGATTAGGGTCTAAGCAAGTAATTACATATGGGGTTAAGAGGAGGTAGAAAACATGATCAGGGCAGATTTGCAGAGAAAGCAATAATTAACTTGAATGTTGAAGGTTCAACAGATCCAAGGGAATGTGAGGGAGTCATGCTTGTATGAATGAATACTGCATTTTTAAGAACAAGGGAGTGTGAAATTTATGTCTAGAGAACAGGACGGTATACAGTGGTCGTAAGTGAGGTGGCCAGGAAAATGAACAGGCAGCCAAAGGAGATCTTACGTGCCCTTCACAGGCCTTTGGCCTTTGTCCAGTAAGAAATGGATCACCAATGAAGGCTGTTAAGCATATTTGTTGGCTGCATCCTGGTGTTACAAGGACTGTCCTAGTTAGTTGATACACATTATGTCAATCCTCACAACATTCCTAGTAGGCTTGACAGAATCACATTTAAATTTAAAAGCCCATCCTCCCATTCGCAGAAGCAGAGAGAGAAATTAAAGGACACACATCTGGGAGAAATGAGACTGATTGTATACATCCCCGCACAGATCCCTAAGGGTCCATATTAAGCCAGTGACAGCAAAGCAGAACGAAGAACCTAAATACACCGGACTCTGATAGTGGTCCCCAGAAGCAGCACTCCTTAGCTTCTGCCAAATAGGAGGAAGCACCTCGCCCAGGGGTTGCACCACCATTTTGGCTGAGAAGAGGCCCTCAAGAGCACCTGACACTTGAGACGAGTCCCCAAGGAGGCCTTTATACTCCAGTTGGCCACGGAACCATCAGGAGATGCCCTAGGGCTACAGAGACTCTGAGGAGACTTTTGCTCACCCTTGGCCAACAGCAGCTGCCAAAGGTCTGCATTGAGCTTCCCCCAGGACATCACCCGCACTGATCCCAATACGTTCCTTAATCCTCTTTACCGCAGTCCTCACCAGAAGCCCAATCCGTCCCATTTCTCACCTCCTTGGCCCTCCCTCCATCCCAGTTAAGCCCTCTACCCTTTGCTTTTCTAGATGGTCCTTTCACCAGGTAACACCCTGAAAACATGGAGAAAGCAAGATTTAATCTAAATTTTGAAAACCACCTACTAACGCAGTTTTAGACTGTGAGTAAACAAGGATGAATAATTTAGTGTCTGTCTTTAAGGAACTCATACTTCGAAACATGATAAAAAGGGGCAGATTTTGGGGGGAAAAACAGAGGAAAGGGCAATAATTAACTTGAATGTTGAAGGTTCAACAGATCCAAGGGAATGTGAGGGAGTCATGCTTGTATGAATGAATACTGCATTTTTAAGAACAAGGGAGTGTGAAATTTATGTCTAGAGAACAGGACGGTATACAGTGGTCGTAAGTGAGGTGGCCAGGAAAATGAACAGGCAGCCAAAGGAGATCTTACGTGCCCTTCACAGGCCTTTGGCCTTTGTCCAGTAAGAAATGGATCACCAATGAAGGCTGTTAAGCATATTTGTTGGCTGCATCCTGGTGTTACAAGGACTGTCCTAGTTAGTTGATACACATTATGTCAATCCTCACAACATTCCTAGTAGGCTTGACAGAATCACATTTAAATTTAAAAGCCCATCCTCCCATTCGCAGAAGCAGAGAGAGAAATTAAAGGACACACATCTGGGAGAAATGAGACTGATTGTATACATCCCCGCACAGATCCCTAAGGGTCCATATTAAGCCAGTGACAGCAAAGCAGAACGAAGAACCTAAATACACCGGACTCTGATAGTGGTCCCCAGAAGCAGCACTCCTTAGCTTCTGCCAAATAGGAGGAAGCACCTCGCCCAGGGGTTGCACCACCATTTTGGCTGAGAAGAGGCCCTCAAGAGCACCTGACACTTGAGACGAGTCCCCAAGGAGGCCTTTATACTCCAGTTGGCCACGGAACCATCAGGAGATGCCCTAGGGCTACAGAGACTCTGAGGAGACTTTTGCTCACCCTTGGCCAACAGCAGCTGCCAAAGGTCTGCATTGAGCTTCCCCCAGGACATCACCCGCACTGATCCCAATACGTTCCTTAATCCTCTTTACCGCAGTCCTCACCAGAAGCCCAATCCGTCCCATTTCTCACCTCCTTGGCCCTCCCTCCATCCCAGTTAAGCCCTCTACCCTTTGCTTTTCTAGATGGTCCTTTCACCAGGTAACACCCTGAAAACATGGAGAAAGCAAGATTTAATCTAAATTTTGAAAACCACCTACTAACGCAGTTTTCACAGCATCCCATCAAGGGAAGTTGTTTATACTCTCATATTTAAACCTTTTGTTCAGCCAGTATAAATAGGGATGACCGTACCGCTGTTAAAATATCAAATCATGGACTTCCCCGGTGGTCCAGTGTGTAAGGACATCACCTAGCAGTGCAAGGGGCGCCGGTTTGATTCCTGGCCTGAGAAGATCCCACGTGCTACAGATTACTGAGCCGGAGCTCTGGAGCATATGTACCCAGAGCCGGTGCTCTGCAACAAGAGAGGCCCCTGTGATGAGAGGCCCACACGGGCCAAAGAACAAAGATAAACAGATGAAAGATCAATAGAAGTGGCCAAAAATATATATATATATCAAATCATCCCTGAACGAGGTGATAACTAGTCCCTTTCCTGGGACTTTCCTATGATTAAGTGATTAAAGGGTCAATGTCCAGCTTCACAAAAGACTTCTCAGCCTAAAGATCTGTACCTGCAGTACCCACTCCATTTTAGTTGTAAACACTGTGAGTTAAACTCCTGCTTCCATTTCGCACATGCCCTAGTCAGGAGATCAATAAGTGTCTCCCCATTTTGCTTTCCAATTTCTCCTCAATCCTCTCTCAAAAATCTTAACCTATTTTCAAGTTCATGTCATTAGACTTACCACCTATCATCCCTTCTTGCTGCTATCTGCCCATCTACTGCTGTTAACCCTCATTCGTTGATGGCCTAAGCACCTTGCTGTTTTCCCTCCCAAACTCATAACTATCTTCATGTCTTCTGTCTCCTACATATACATGGAGGCCCCAGTTCCTAAAGCGCCTCACCTCTGACTTCTCACCCTGTTGGCCAACAGCAGCTGCCAAAGGTCTGCATTGAGCTTCCCCCAGGACATCACCCGCACTGATCCCAATACGTTCCTTAATCCTCTTTACCGCAGTCCTCACCAGAAGCCCAATCCGTCCCATTTCTCACCTCCTTGGCCCTCCCTCCATCCCAGTTAAGCCCTCTACCCTTTGCTTTTCTAGATGGTCCTTTCACCAGGTAACACCCTGAAAACATGGAGAAAGCAAGATTTAATCTAAATTTTGAAAACCACCTACTAACGCAGTTTTCACAGCATCCCATCAAGGGAAGTTGTTTATACTCTCATATTTAAACCTTTTGTTCAGCCAGTATAAATAGGGATGACCGTACCGCTGTTAAAATATCAAATCATGGACTTCCCCGGTGGTCCAGTGTGTAAGGACATCACCTAGCAGTGCAAGGGGCGCCGGTTTGATTCCTGGCCTGAGAAGATCCCACGTGCTACAGATTACTGAGCCGGAGCTCTGGAGCATATGTACCCAGAGCCGGTGCTCTGCAACAAGAGAGGCCCCTGTGATGAGAGGCCCACACGGGCCAAAGAACAAAGATAAACAGATGAAAGATCAATAGAAGTGGCCAAAAATATATATATATATCAAATCATCCCTGAACGAGGTGATAACTAGTCCCTTTCCTGGGACTTTCCTATGATTAAGTGATTAAAGGGTCAATGTCCAGCTTCACAAAAGACTTCTCAGCCTAAAGATCTGTACCTGCAGTACCCACTCCATTTTAGTTGTAAACACTGTGAGTTAAACTCCTGCTTCCATTTCGCACATGCCCTAGTCAGGAGATCAATAAGTGTCTCCCCATTTTGCTTTCCAATTTCTCCTCAATCCTCTCTCAAAAATCTTAACCTATTTTCAAGTTCATGTCATTAGACTTACCACCTATCATCCCTTCTTGCTGCTATCTGCCCATCTACTGCTGTTAACCCTCATTCGTTGATGGCCTAAGCACCTTGCTGTTTTCCCTCCCAAACTCATAACTATCTTCATGTCTTCTGTCTCCTACATATACATGGAGGCCCCAGTTCCTAAAGCGCCTCACCTCTGACAGTCTTCTCTTTGACCCTGTTCGGCCACCTGTTCTCATTATCATAACCTCTGATTGTAGTGTCATTATTATTTGCACCAGCTCTGAGACTTCATCTTCAAACATCTTATATGTGAACACCTTCCCTTTTTCCAGCCTATCTAGTCTGGTATTTCCATTCCAACATCGTCTTGGCATTATCTGGTTTTCCAATCCATTGGCAATTTCTACTACCAAGTTACACACTCACTTCCTTTTCTGTTCAGCTTACGATCAAGGTCCATCATTGTAAACTCTCCCTTGCAAGTACTCTCAACTCCCTTGTTCCTTTCTTTCTGTTTCTAATTTTCCTGGCAAATCTTCAAGCTGATTAAGCCCAACTATCTGCCTGTTCCACACACTGTTTCAGAAAACACTGCACCTACAATCAGCTCATTTAAAGTTGTGGCTACAAGGCTCTAATGGGCAATCCATACTGACCAGCAGTCCTATTATTTCATTTCCCAGTATGTTTCAAAATAGCCACTTCATATCACCTCTTTTCCCAAACCTATTTCACCCCATCCCACTCCAACATCATCACACTTGATTGGGAAAGTAGAAACCCAGAGGTAAGAACTCCATCTTTCTACCACCCAAACCAAGACCTCTCAGTCTCTCAATTCATTCTCTCTGCAGTTTCCTTCCTTACTTTAGCATTCTTGGTAGAGAATTTACTATGTAGCAAATCAATTTACTACCTCAAATTAATTTAAAATTGTAATTAGTTAATTTCACCTTAATTCTTCTTGGAAAGATATAATGGGGAAAAAAGTTAAGAGACACTGTTCTACAGCAAAACCATATTATTTCATTGACCAGCACATAATCTTCCAGTGGCTTATATAACCTTAGAATGAAATCTAAATGCCTTATCCTGGCTTGTACAACTCTATAGGACATGGTCCTTGCCTACATTTTAAAGATTCTCTTGGACGCTATAATAGGCTGAATTTGTTGTTATTTAGTCTCTAAGTCATGTCCAACTCTTTTTCAACTCCATAGATTGTAGTCCATGGGGCTCCTCTGTCCATGGGATTTCCCAGGCAGGGATACTGGAGTGGCTTGCCATCTCCTTCTCCAGGGTATCTTCCCAACCCAAGAACTGAATCTACGACTCCTGCATTGGCAGGGGGATTCTTTGCCACTGAGCCACCACGGAAGCCCCTGATGGCACTGGAAAGATAGTGACATCCTAAATCCTGGTACCTGTGAGTTATCTTACTTAACAACAACAAAAAGACTTTGCAAACAGCTTGAGTGGAGAGAGAATTAAATAAAGGCTCTTAATGACGAGATTATCCTGCTTTATCAGAGTGGGACCCGAATTCAATTCTATGTATCCTAAGATGGAAGCTGAAAGGAGATCTGACACACACAGAAGAGAAGAAAGCAATGCGATCACAGAGGCAAAGACAGGAGTGATGCAGCCAAAAGTTCATGAATGCTGGGAGCCACCGCAGCTGAAAGAAGCAAGGAACAGATTCTCCCTTGTGCCTCAGAAGGCAGCATGGCCTGCCAACACCTTGAATTTGGTCCAGTAATACTGACTTTGAACTTTGCTCTCCTGAACTAAGAAAGAACACATTTCTCTGCTTTTAAGCCACCAAGTGTGTGGTAATGCGTTTAACAGCCATTGGAAACTAATACACATACCTCTCACTCTCACTGAGTTCGGGCTTTATTAACCTTCTCCTGCCCATCAGGTTCATACAGAATACCATTAGGGTTTTGGCATCAGATGTCTCCTCTGACTGGAATGCTTTGCTCATCTTTCATCATCTTCTGCTCACTCAGGACCCAGCTCAAATGCCAGCTTCTCAGAGAGTCCCAAGCCATCCAAATTGAAAATAATCAGATAGCTCTCATCGGTTCATATGTCTCATAATTATCTAATCATTATTATTTCTTTCCTGCACCATCCAGAATGCTATTGACGTTTAGCACAGGCCACTACCAAAATATGTAAAATGGCATAATGATTATTTGGGGTTCATGTTACTTAAGAAATGGTGAATGCAAGAGGGACACTCGACCCTTCTTTGCATGAGAGATTTATTTCCTAAATACAGGAAACGTGTACTCCCTGAATCTGGAGGTAGGACACCATTTGGGCCAGGGATAAGAATTTGGACAGAGATGCCTATATGAATGAACCTGTTACTTCTTTAGTTTATAACCTCAAGCCCAAACTCTGTTTAAGCTCCTTACTAATTGAGCACCCAAATCTAAATTCCTTTGTCCTGTCAATTTCTCACAAATTTATTGTTTCTTTGTCTAAAAAGCATAAAAGTACCTGCATTGACCACTTCTTAGGTCTCATTTCAATGAGACCTCTTTATGCCCAAATTAAAATTTATCTCCCATTAATGTCTTCTGTCAATTTTATTACTAGTTCAGGCACAAGAACTTAAGAGATGTAAACTCTATAGAAGAAGAGATTGTATCTGTTTTGTACACCAGTATACGTTTAATGTGTAGAAAAATGCCTGGCACACAGGTAACTGATAACCAATGAATGGATGATGCAGGTGGGAGAAAGGATAGTGGTGCTCTTCAATGAGAGGAAAAGCAGCATGAGAGGGAGGTGGTGAAGGGGAATTATCAGTCTCGTCTTGACTGTGGGACATCCAAGTGGAAATATCCACTGAGTCTGAATCCAGGGAAGAGGACTGGTTGGGGATACTGACTTGAAATTATCTAAATCAAAGATATAGATGTACTTGAGGACTAGTCCAAATGCAGAACCAAGTGTCATGGTAGACTAGTGAACGTTCAGTTTCACAAAAGAGGGACTCAGCAGAAACACTGAAATTTCAAGCAATAAAATCCTATGTATTTGCCAGTCAGGGAGACACCTGGTATTAACAAGAGCAGATTCCTCTCAGGTAGAAGATAATTTTTCAACAGTTGTGGGATGAATGGAAGATAAGGAAATAGAAAAACAACATAAAATACTTTCAGGAAACATACCTTGAAAGAAAGGAAAGAATGAGCATGACGAAGAAGGGAGGGCAGGCAGGAGGAATGAATAGTTTGGGAGTTTGGTCTTATTTGTTACTGTAGTGGGAGACTCCTGAACATTCTTGTAAATATTTAAAATGCAGGTAAGAGGGCTTCCCCTGGTGGGCCAGTGGGTAAGGACACCGCCTTGCAGTGCAAGGGGCGCCGGTTTGATCCCTGGCCTGGGAAGATCCCACGTGCCGTGGAGCGGCTGGACTGATGTGTCCAATCACCGAGCCGGAGCTCTGGAGCGCATGTGCCCAGACCCTGTGCCTTGTAACGACAGACGCCACCGCGATGGGAGGCCCACAGGAGCCAAAGAACAAAGACGGATGAAAATGGAGAAATGAAAGACCAATATAAGTGGTCCACCCGCTCCCCTCCCTCCCCAATCCGACCCCCGCCCAAGATAAATAAATAAATCTTTTAAAATGCAGGTAAGAGATTTCCCTGGCAGTCCAGTGGTCAAGACACCACATTCCCATCCCAGTGCAGAGGGCATGGGTTCAACCCCTGGTCAGGGAACTAAGATCCTGCATGCCGCTTGGCACAGCCAAAAATAGAAAACAATAAAAGTAACAATAAAAAAATAAAAGGCAAGTGAGCACGGAGAACTTTCACAGACTAAGTTGGCTGAAAAAATGGGGAATCCAGTGTACCGAGGAAAGCATAAACTCTGGATAACTCTTACGTTGGTAGTTAATGATACAATTAATGGATTCAAGTTCAAGGAAGATGTGGAAAGGAGAACATGTTAAGAGCACACATGATTTCTCTGTGTTCTCAGGATAACAAGAGGCAAGGACACTGACGGGGACAGCTAACTCTTCACCAAAACCTCACACTCTCTTCCCAGTCAGACCACACTTGATAGTCTCCCTTCATTCATAAGTGTGACTGTGTACCTAATTTTTGGCTGATGCTATGTGAGGGGAACGGTTAGATTCATTTCAGGACAAAGTATTAGAAAGTAGATAGGCTTCTCTTTCAGAGAAGATGAAGACAGTTGAAAACAACAGCTCTAAAGAACAGCAGGATCACAAAATGAAAAGTTGCAGGGTGCCTGAGTCATGAATTAGAGGAAAGCCAGCCACCAAGATTATGACATGATCAAGAAATAAACATATCTTCTGTGTCTGTGCTTTTATCTATTTTCAGCTATTTTTGGTAGAACAGTTTAGTCTGTTCTAACCACTAACCATCATCTTTTGGCAAGGGAGTCACAGTGGGATAAGAGACTTCAAGAAAACAGAAAATGCAGGAGGTTTGGGAAAGTTGTGGAAAGAAGTCACAAAAAGGGACTGTCTAGAAACAGGTAAACATGAGAGAACTTCCCTGTGGCTAAAGGTGGAGAATATAGATTTGTTGGTGCCTCCAGTTGGCACGATTATGCTTATTTTCCTAAGAGCACTTCATAAACCCAGGGGTAGAAGTGGAAAAAGCAGACTGATACCAAGTTGCAGGTTGTTTCGCTAACCAGGAAGACTAAAAGGGTTTTAACGATATCCCTGATGCTGGGAAAGATTGAGGGGGAACGGGGGGCAGTCCAGTGGTCAAGACACCACATTCCCATCCCAGTGCAGAGGGCATGGGTTCAACCCCTGGTCAGGGAACTAAGATCCTGCATGCCGCTTGGCACAGCCAAAAATAGAAAACAATAAAAGTAACAATAAAAAAATAAAAGGCAAGTGAGCACGGAGAACTTTCACAGACTAAGTTGGCTGAAAAAATGGGGAATCCAGTGTACCGAGGAAAGCATAAACTCTGGATAACTCTTACGTTGGTAGTTAATGATACAATTAATGGATTCAAGTTCAAGGAAGATGTGGAAAGGAGAACATGTTAAGAGCACACATGATTTCTCTGTGTTCTCAGGATAACAAGAGGCAAGGACACTGACGGGGACAGCTAACTCTTCACCAAAACCTCACACTCTCTTCCCAGTCAGACCACACTTGATAGTCTCCCTTCATTCATAAGTGTGACTGTGTACCTAATTTTTGGCTGATGCTATGTGAGGGGAACGGTTAGATTCATTTCAGGACAAAGTATTAGAAAGTAGATAGGCTTCTCTTTCAGAGAAGATGAAGACAGTTGAAAACAACAGCTCTAAAGAACAGCAGGATCACAAAATGAAAAGTTGCAGGGTGCCTGAGTCATGAATTAGAGGAAAGCCAGCCACCAAGATTATGACATGATCAAGAAATAAACATATCTTCTGTGTCTGTGCTTTTATCTATTTTCAGCTATTTTTGGTAGAACAGTTTAGTCTGTTCTAACCACTAACCATCATCTTTTGGCAAGGGAGTCACAGTGGGATAAGAGACTTCAAGAAAACAGAAAATGCAGGAGGTTTGGGAAAGTTGTGGAAAGAAGTCACAAAAGGCACTGTCTAGAAACAGGTAAACATGAGAGAACTTCCCTGTGGCTAAAGGTGGAGAATATAGATTTGTTGGTGCCTCCAGTTGGCACGATTATGCTTATTTTCCTAAGAGCACTTCATAAACCCAGGGGTAGAAGTGGAAAAAGCAGACTGATACCAAGTTGCAGGTTGTTTCCCTAACCAGGAAGACTAAAAAGGGTTTTTAAAGATATCCCTGATGCTGGGAAAGATTGAGGGAAGGAGAAGGGAACAACTGAGGATGAGATTAGTGGATGACATCACTGATTCAATGGACCTGAGTTTGAGCAAGCTATGGGAGAGAGTGGAGGCAGGGAAGCCTGGTGTGCTACAAGCCTTAGTGACTGAACAACAACGTCACAATTCCTAGAAGGCAAATCCAAAGGAATGTTGTCTCAGGCAGGCATACTGTGCTATGCATTCCATGTCTGAACAAGTTCAGCATCACTGCTGGAAAATGAACCACAGCATCAAGTGTTAGGAAGCATAAAGGGCAAAGTTCAGTGAGTTGAGAAGGCGAATTCAAGGTAGGAAAAAGGCAGGAAATACATTATAGAAACGTAAGCGGGATTATCTCTTGGGTCTATTATTTCTTTACACAGTTTTCAAGGAGTTTCTGTCAGACCGGAGCAGGGAGGTGGCTTTGACTGAATCACCTAAGTTGTTCGGAACTCAGTTTCCTCATTGATGTAACAGGGTTCACTGCTGATGTATGAAATAATGTGTGCCAAGTGCTTAGGAAAGGATGATAGCTGTAAATGATACTTAACATTACTATTTATTATCAATAATGAAAAGACAGGGTTGAGTTAGACCTTTAATCCCTTCCTATGCTAAAATTCTGTGAATCTGTATGTTTTAAATAAATGTCGAGTTCGCTGGGCTTCCCAGGTTTGGTAACAGAATCCATTGCAATGTCAAGGAGTAATATTTAACATATCTTCGGGTTTTTATCTATTTTCAGCTATTTTGGTAGAACAGTTTAGTCTGTTCTAACCACTAACCATCATCTTTTGGCAAGGGAGTCACAGTGGGATAAGAGACTTCAAGAAAACAGAAAATGCAGGAGGTTTGGGAAAGTTGTGGAAAGAAGTCACAAAAGGCACTGTCTAGAAACAGGTAAACATGAGAGAACTTCCCTGTGGCTAAAGGTGGAGAATATAGATTTGTTGGTGCCTCCAGTTGGCACGATTATGCTTATTTTCCTAAGAGCACTTCATAAACCCAGGGGTAGAAGTGGAAAAAGCAGACTGATACCAAGTTGCAGGTTGTTTCCCTAACCAGGAAGACTAAAAAGGGTTTTAACGATATCCCTGATGCTGGGAAAGATTGAGGGAAGGAGAAGGGAACAACTGAGGATGAGATGAGTGGATGACATCACTGATTCAATGGACCTGAGTTTGAGCAAGCTATGGGAGAGAGTGGAGGGCAGGGAAGCCTGGTGTGCTACAAGCCTTAGTGACTGAACAACAACGTCACAATTCCTAGAAGGCAAATCCAAAGGAATGTTGTCTCAGGCAGGCATACTGTGCTATGCATTCCATGTCTGAACAAGTTCAGCATCACTGCTGGAAAATGAACCACAGCATCAAGTGTTAGGAAGCATAAAGGGCAAAGTTCAGTGAGTTGAGAAGGCGAATTCAAGGTAGGAAAAAGGCAGGAAATACATTATAGAAACGTAAGCGGGATTATCTCTTGGGTCTATTATTTCTTTACACAGTTTTCAAGGGAGTTTCTGTCAGACCGGAGCAGGGAGGTGGCTTTGACTGAATCACCTAAGTTGTTCGGAACTCAGTTTCCTCATTGATGTAACAGGGTTCACTGCTGATGTATGAAATAATGTGTGCCAAGTGCTTAGGAAAGGATGATAGCTGTAAATGATACTTAACATTACTATTTATTATCAATAATGAAAAGACAGGGTTGAGTTAGACCTTTAATCCCCTTCCTATGCTAAAATTCTGTGAATCTGTATGTTTTTAAATAAATGTCGCAGTTCGCTGGGCTTCCCAGGTGGCATGAGTGGTAACAGAATCCATCTGCCAATGTAAAAGACAGAGGAGACCCAGGTTCAATCCCTAGGTCGGGCAGATCCCCTGGACTAGGACATGGGGACCCACTCCAGTATTCTTGCCTAGGAAACTTCATCAACAGAGAAGTTTGGTGGGCCCCAGTCCACGGGGTTGCAAAGAGTCAGATACAACTCAGCACGTGCATACACCCAGTTCCTTGGGATACGGGAAAGGGCAACATACTGAAAGAGAGAAGTGAAAAGACATCTGTTGTCACAGATCCTAGGAGCACAAGCCAGGAGGGAGATGCAGGGAATGTAGCATCTTCCCACTGTGAACACCACATCTGGAGAGGCTGAGAGAAAGGACACCGCAAACTCAGGGAAGTAAGAGGAACAGTCAGACCAGTTCCAGTGGAAAACAGAGCCCATGGACCAAGACTGATTTCCCCTTGGAAGTCATCAATAAAACACTCAGCACTTTTATGGCTTTAAATTCATGCAGTCCTGTCATCTTATTTTACAGAAGAAGAAATCAACAGGTGCAGGGAACAACCAAAGCCACGCACAGGTGGTTACAATGTGACTTCAGGGAGGTGCAGAAGTAAACTCTGCCCCCCGAAAGTTCCTTCTACCTAGCCTAAATGCTTTCCAAGGTTTTGTCTCCTTAGAATCCAGGAACTTTTGAAATAGTGACAAGCTAATTTTACCAATCAGATTCCCCGGTGGCTCAGTTGCAAAAAACCCTCCTGCTAATGCAGGAGATGTGGGTTCCATCCCTGGATAAGGAAGATCCCCTGGAGAAGGAAGTGGCAACCCACTCCAGTATTCTTGCCTGGAGAATTCCCATGGACAGAGAAGCCTGGCAGGCTACAGTCCACAGGATTGCAAAGGAGTCAGACACAACTTAGCAATTAAACAACAGCAACCATTTTATCAATCCTCTTGCTATAAATTGATTTCTGGACTCTTTCTTAAGAGACTGCTTTAATTGGGCAGGTAGAGAAGAAGGGAGAAGTTAGTGAAGAGAAAGGAGCCTCGAGGGCCCTGACAAAAGTGACTCCTCAGCGGTTATTATATGACCTTCTCATGTGCAGATTCCTCCACAGATTCTCCTCACAGATTGCTTTTATAACTCTGGTTTAAAGGCAGCAATTTCTCTTTCCTCCTCCTAAACTAATATCGTTTAGATACAAAAACTGCCCAGTGTGGAGGGAGAAAGAAGATGCCTGAAAAAAGATAAAGATTCCACTGAACTGATTATCTGAAATGCACCTGCCTGTGTCACCTGCTGTCCAATCAATCACACCCCACTCATTTCCATCACTTACTCTTGGTAATTAAGGGATGAGTGAACTGTGAGTCAATCATTAATTCAACAACTATTTATTAGGTTCCCCACATGTAGGGACTTAGTTTGGGCACATAAAACTGGGTAAGATCCCGTCCTAGCCCTGCATGATCTTCTGCGGGAAAGGAAGTGATGCATGTTTTCAAGTAACTTCCATACAGGGGAGCAAATGAGACACTTGTGGCATACAAAGAGTAGCCGAAGGGTTTAGGAGATGTACAAAAAGCCTGGAGCAATGAAGGGAAGCGTCATAAACTGGCAGCCTGTAGTCAGGACATTCAAGGATTGCTAGGACTGCAAACATGTAGAGTGGAAGGAACAGCATTAGCGCTGAGGCAGCAGTAGAATTAAACCATATCTAGGGAATCCCATGTTGTTTCACAGAGAAGAGAAGGGGAGAACTTCAATACTTGGGCAAGACTGGAAAGGCCCATGAATTTGAAGACAAATATTCAGAATTTAATGCAATAGGGCAGAGTGACCCATGGAAGGGTGGAGCAAAGAGTGATATGATCAAAGCAGTTTCAGTATTTCCAGAGGGAAACAAAACTTCCTTTCTTTCTTCAGTTGAAACAAAAGGAAAAAGACTTTTGAAAACCTAGTACTCTGACCCATACTGTTTTTATCACTTTTCAAATAGCATTTAGAAGTTTACTGTGTTCTACTGAAACTCATAAAATCATAATGAAAAGTTTCCTAAAATGTTTACTTTGAACGTCAACTTTTGTTCCTATTGTGAAACTTAGCCATCACTGGTGTGTATAAGGTAAGTGATACTGCTTTCTAAGCATGTGTTACCTACTCATACTCATAGGCCCTGTCATTTGACAGTAGTAGCTTCTAGAAATCTCATTTTCAGGAAAGAGCATCTCAGTTATAATTTGTGGGATTTCAAGGATATAGGTGGATAATCAAATATGAAATTCCACATAAGACATATCATTATCTAAAGAATATGAGGGTAGAAAAATCTAAATGAAACAGTCATTCACACATTAACAGTATCTGACTGTCACAGAATAAAAGTACATTAGTAATTATTTCATATTTATCAGAAGAAAGCAAAAGATATCTCCAACTAATACTGTAAAGTTTTGTTAATATATTTTGTCACAATAGATTTTTACTTAGGAGAGCAACATTATCTATCAATTAATTCTGCCCACTAATTTTAGTGAACTAATAGAACCAGAGTTTGACCTAATTAAAATCAGAGACCATGTTTTGTCTGCTGCATGAATCAGAAATCTAATTTTGAAAGAATCAACATAAAATTTTCAACTCAAAAATGGAAAACAAGAATATAGAAATGATGTAGGAAGAAATATTTAACCCAAAGAACTAGTAAGAAATGTCAACAAAAGAATCCTAGAAAATAAGAAAAAAAACCCATGGTCACATTCATGTCAGGACACAAAATTAGAGTTCTGGACAAACCCTGATCACAATCATTATCTAAACCACCTCAGGTATTCAAACCTTCTGATCCTCATGCTTCCTTTTCCTAAAATTGATCCTGAGATCAATGTCTGGTCAAGTACCACAGGAAGAGGTCTAAAGTTGTTAGAGATTTCCTGGCTTGAAGCCATGTTGGCCCTTGTCTCTCTCACTTGGAGTTGAATCCATCGTCTCTCTGTCCTGCATTTCTTTCTCCAATCATGTCAACTATTTTAAAACAAAGAAATATATAACATGCCTTCTATTACCTTCTGCTTTCTCTATAAAACAACTTTCAAGTTTCCTTCTTACCTCCAAATAACAAGTCCTGATGGAATTTCCTCGTATTTGGAAGAGTGTCTAAGCCACTTTGATAACACCACCTTAGTTCCATTCCACCCCTCACTACCTCCCAAAATAACAATCCTAAAATCAGCTGGTGTGGTGGGTCCCAAACATAATGATTAATAATTCCCCTTCAGATGAAAACGATACCCTATTGTACACAACTGCATAGAGGAACAGGCAGGCCATCTGACATTATTTTTAAGCCAGCATGTTAAAAGTGGCCTGAATGAAGACTTCTAATCTTAAACTCCCATCCTGGGCTTTACAGCTTCAGAGACACAGTTAAAAGTATTATTCAGTTCACATATAGAATGCAGGTTTCTAATGGGCTTTTCCATAGAAAGCTTTTTTCTGAAAATACACGATTGTGCTGGTTTTTTAATACACTAAGGTACAAAATAGCAAAGACTCTTGAAACAAAGATGATCTGCTGTAATCTTCAGGAAACTTCAAGTCTCTCTGTTGCTCAAGAGACATTCCCTTCACCTCAAAACTGTCTCCAACTACTTGAGTCTGTGTTAAGCTCTTCCTTCCATAACCACAACAGTCATAGCCAACCTTCTAGATGGGGTACACGACTGTGCAAGGTCTCTATTGGTCTCTGTTTTACCTTGTTGAATGCGCTCCCACTTTCTCAAAAGCAGGATGACCATACTTTTTCTTTGCCTAGCACGTGTTACTAAGTAATGCTGCACAAACCTATAGAAAATTTCATTTCAGAAATTAAGTTTTATAGATATTTGATTTCCAATGCTCTTTCTAAAATGTTATTTCTGCACTTAGGACAACCTAGTGAGTCTGCCTGTTTGACAAGTAGAAAAGTTTTGGAAAACCTGAGCAGAAGTTTCATCACATTAAAAATACAAACAGAAATTAGATAATGATCTAGAAATTGTTTCCTTTCTGAAATAACCACAGCTGCCATTCCCCTCCCCCTCCTCCCACCTCCATCACACATACCAAATTTATGGGGGGAAAGCCTAGCTAATTCATTCACAAGATGTAAGAGCTAGATTGCCCAACTAACTGCATTTTTTACCCAAGTCTTCCTTTTTTGAATATAAAAAAGTAAAATATATAAGAAAAAAGAAGTAATATTTTGAAGTCTACTGAGGAATCATTGTTTTCCTGTATGATACCACATATTACTATCTACATTCTGTCAACACCACCTTAGTTCCATTCCACCTCACTACCTCCCAAAATAACAATCCTAAAATCAGCTGGTGTGGTGGGTCCCAAACATAATGATTAATAATTCCCCTTCAGATGAAAACGATACCCTATTGTACACAACTGCATAGAGGAACAGGCAGGCCATCTGACATTATTTTTAAGCCAGCATGTTAAAAGTGGCCTGAATGAAGACTTCTAATCTTAAACTCCCATCCTGGGCTTTACAGCTTCAGAGACACAGTTAAAAGTATTATTCAGTTCACATATAGAATGCAGGTTTCTAATGGGCTTTTCCATAGAAAGCTTTTTTCTGAAAATACACGATTGTGCTGGTTTTTTAATACACTAAGGTACAAAATAGCAAAGACTCTTGAAACAAAGATGATCTGCTGTAATCTTCAGGAAACTTCAAGTCTCTCTGTTGCTCAAGAGACATTCCCTTCACCTCAAAACTGTCTCCAACTACTTGAGTCTGTGTTAAGCTCTTCCTTCCATAACCACAACAGTCATAGCCAACCTTCTAGATGGGGTACACGACTGTGCAAGGTCTCTATTGGTCTCTGTTTTACCTTGTTGAATGCGCTCCCACTTTCTCAAAAGCAGGATGACCATACTTTTTCTTTGCCTAGCACGTGTTACTAAGTAATGCTGCACAAACCTATAGAAAATTTCATTTCAGAAATTAAGTTTTATAGATATTTGATTTCCAATGCTCTTTCTAAAATGTTATTTCTGCACTTAGGACAACCTAGTGAGTCTGCCTGTTTGACAAGTAGAAAAGTTTTGGAAAACCTGAGCAGAAGTTTCATCACATTAAAAATACAAACAGAAATTAGATAATGATCTAGAAATTGTTTCCTTTCTGAAATAACCACAGCTGCCATTCCCCTCCCCCTCCTCCCACCTCCATCACACATACCAAATTTATGGGGGGAAAGCCTAGCTAATTCATTCACAAGATGTAAGAGCTAGATTGCCCAACTAACTGCATTTTTTACCCAAGTCTTCCTTTTTTGAATATAAAAAAGTAAAATATATAAGAAAAAAGAAGTAATATTTTGAAGTCTACTGAGGAACATCACTGTTGGTTTTACCTGTATGATACCACATATTACTATCTACATTCTGTCACTGAGACAACTGAGGCTCAGTGAAGTTGTTTACCTAAAACCAAAATTTCTGGTTTTCTTTCCCCTACTATATTCAGCTAGAGTTTGTGCTGCAGTCCAGTCACTCAACAAGAAAACATTTATTGAGCCCTTACCATAAGGCAGTCATCTGCGTGTGTGCCGAATTGCTTCAGTCATGTCCGATTTTTTGCAACCCTATGGACTGTAGCCCACCAGGCTCCTCTGTCCATGGGATTCTCCAGGCAAAAATGCTGGAGTGGGTTTCCATGCCCCCCTCCAGGGAATCTTCCCAACCCGGGGATCGAACCTGCATCTCTTATGTCTCCTGCATGGGCAGGCAGATTCTTTACCACTAGCACCACCTGGGAAGCCCAGTTACCACTCTAGGTATTAGGAATATGAAGATGTGTGAGGTAGATCAGCCCCGTCACAAAACTTACACTCTAGTGATGCCAGTGGAAAACAGGATACCCAAACAGGATCATCTGACTTATAATCTGTTTACCAATATGACTTATATATAACCACCATTTCCCTGGTGGTCCAGAAGGTAAAGAATCCACTTGAAAGGCTGGAAACCTGAGTTCAAGCCCTGGGTTGGGAAGATCCCCTGCAGGAGGGCCAGGCAACCCACTCCAGTATTCCTGCCTGGAAAATTCCACGGACAGAGAAGCCTGGTGGGCTACAGTCCATGGGGGTCACAAAGACTCAGACATGACGGAGGGACTAAACACAGCACAGCATGACTTATGTACAGCTGTAGCCAAATATTCTAAATATCTGTTGGATTAAACAGTTTCAAAAGCAAAGGGTGGAGGGGGCATTCATTGACCATTGGTAATACTGTAGCCCTCTAGTCAATTCACTCAAGAGGAGCAAAACCACTGCATCTTTTAATAAATCAGAGGGAGAGAGAAGGAAGCAGAGTATTTAAACTGCTCACCAGGTTCTCAGCAAATAAAGTGACTATGTGAGATATCAGAACGGGCAGCGCCAACCATCTTTATCCATTATTACTAAGGTACTGATGCATTATCTGAAGAGTTGATTTGAAAAACTCAAGGGAGTGTTGTAACTTGACATAATCCCCCGACGAGAAACACAGGAGGGTTTCAACATCCTTATCATAAGGCTCCCCAGGCTGCACATGGTACCCATTGAGCAACGGCATCGAGCACTCAGTCCATGGCCAGCAAGAACTGTGGCCCTCTGGCACTAAGACTGGTCAGCGGCTACCAGGAAGTGCCTGGCTCCAGTGTGGTGGTTCCCCTTACTCTCCACCCTCCGAAATGAACTTCACATCTATTAAACTTGGGAACATATGCAAAATTCTAGGTTTCGTTTTTTAGCCATGAAGACTCAGTGGAACTTACCCTCCCATCCCCCACCTATTCATACAAGGATAAAAGTCAACTAGAGTAGCTATTTATGTAAGGTATTTCTATAGCTTCCCTGAGCCTCTCCCACGAAATTTATGTTGTGTGGTGTGGGTTGACCCCTGTCACTAACAGACAGTGAGAACTTGGATTTGTAAATTACTTTGGAACTCCTGAGGACAGTTCATGGAGCGAAGGCGCCTCTCCAGAAGGTGGAAGTCCGTCTAAAGACCAAAAGCTAAGATCAGCACTTCATTCACAGGGCTATACCTTCCGCCAAGGCACCCTGCGCATCTATTTTTACTCGCAGAAATTTTTACGTGGGGAGTGGGGGCGGTTTCAAATTCATTAGTGTGCACCTTCCATTTCCTCTTAGAACTGTCACACCAGCAGCTAAGACCTCTAAGAAGCCTCAGCTGCCTTCTAGAGTCTTTCCGTCTTGCTTCGGATGGGAGCAACAGTCCCAATTCGAAGAGCGGCATCCACAAGCCAAAAGTTTGCAGCAAACTTTCGATTAGATACCAGTCCTCACCCAAAACTCCTGCCACTCAACCAAGGAGGCAGAAGTATTATACCCCACCACTCAAATGTATATAGCTAAACCCTAGGAACGAGCCCACGTTCTGTCGGTGGGGAAAAACGAAATCTTTCCCCAGATTCTGCCACCACCCACCCCAATACCGGACTCTATCCGGTCAGAGAGGGTCCACTCCCCACTATAACCAAGGGAAGGGGGCAGGGGGGTCTCCCAGGAAGCACACACCTGAGATTGATCCTCTCGCACGAGGGAAGAGAGGGCAGGAGCACCGGTTCCTCCGGCCGGGGCGGAGTCTCTGCCTCCCCCGAATCAGAGTCTCGGCCCCGGTACTCGCGGCGAGGCGCGCGGGGAAGTCACCCCCGGGCAGGCAGGGCGAGTGTAACCCGACGCGCGCAGCGCCGCCGCGCCCCCGCCTCCCGGGCAACTTGCTCCTCCCGCTCCTCCCGCTCCTCCCCCCGCTCCCCGCCCTGGCGGCGCGGACGCCACATCCAGTCGGAGACCTGGCGCTCAGCTCCTCCGGCCCAGCGGGGAAACGCGGAAGTGGAGGCGGGGCACCCGGCCGGGAAAGGCAGGGGGGCCGGGGAAGCGTCGCGAACCAGCCGGCGGAGAGCGAGCGAGGTCTCCGCCTCCCAGTGAACGTGACGAGACTGGGCCGCGGCGCGGCGGATGCCTGGCCCCGGCCCCGAGCTGCGGGTTCTGCCCTGCGTCCTCGCCTGGCCACACTCCAGGCTGGGCTAGGCCGGGGAAAGACGGTGGAGGTGTCCGGTTTCCTCTGCCCTCCCCCTTTCGGGCGGCCCTCGCCACCTGCCCGGGAGACAAGAGATTCTCGTCCGCCTGCACGCCGGCGGGGCTGGCTTACCTGATTTCTAGTCCCCAGCCTGAACCTGGCTTCCCCCACTCTGCAGGCAGGCTTCCTTGGGCCTACAGACGCGTCTGGGAGGCTTTAAGAGCCCTGGGACCCCGTATGCAGAGCACGGCTCTGCCCTCGCCCAGGCTCCCCCCGCGCGCTCTGGTGGCACGTCCGGCCTCCTGATCCCAGCCTGAAAGTCAGCGAGGAGACCCGCAGGGAAGACCTAGCCCATACATAGCGGCGGGGTGGCGGGGGTTGGGGGGGGGTGGTGGGTGCAGATGCGGAGCACCAGCTGCTCTGGCCCAATCTCATACAGGTGGGGGGAAGGGAGAGTCCTGGCAGCAGAGCTGTAGGCTTCCCGGTTGCACCCTCAAACCCGACCTTGCCCACTGAGCATGCCCAGCTCACTTGTTGGCGCTGCAAGGGCTAGGCAAGCCCAAGGGGGCCCAAGGAGGGCGCAGATGGGGTTTAGATGTACCCATTTTTTTGAGGTCCCTCCTCCAAAGATCTCTGGGAGTTGTATTACACATAACTCTTCTACCATGGCGTTGGAAAATACCCAGGAAACGCCTGGAAGGGCCTTCCCAAAAAAGGCAGCCAAATTAGTTTGAACCAAAATCGCGGGGGTGGGATTCTCAGCCAATTATTTATCCAGTCACTTACTAATTTCTTTAAGTACCAAATAATTATATTATAATTGACCCAGAGGAATAAGTAGACTTCCTGAGTCCCACACTTGTAGTAACAGGAAATCAGCCTACCCAATGAGTAGTCTAGCCAGTGGAACGGTGGTTATCAGCCTTGAATATACATTGCATTGGGGGATGGGTGGTGGTGGTGTAATCACTAAGTCGTGTCCTGCCCTTGCAGCCCCAAGGACTGTAGCTCCCCAGGCTCTGATGTCCACATTGGATTTCCCAGGCAAGAATATGGGAGTGGGTTGCCATTTCCTTCTCTAGGGGATCTTCCCAGCCCAGGGATCACACTGGCTTCTCTTGTGTCTCCAGGTGACTTTTTTACCACTGAGCCACCAGGGAAAGGTCAGGGGAGGGGGCGTTTGAAATGATCAGTGCCAGGTTCCCATCCCCACAGCAGTTGAATCAGCCTGTGGATGGAACCTGGAAATCTTTCTCTTTTAAAACTAGGGGTCTCCAAGTATAGCTGAGGGAGCCAGCATCACCCTAGAACTTGATAGAAATACAGAGTCTCCGCCACTACAGACCACCTGATTCTTAAACTCTGGAACCCGCGGCTTTGCTTTGAACAGCCCTTCAGGCGATTCAGATGCACACTGCAGCTTGAAAGCTACTGTTGAGAGCCTCCCAACCCCCAGATGATTCCGTGAGACCGGTAGCCCTACATAGCGGCGGGGTGGCGGGGTTGGGGGGTGGTGGGTGCAGATGCTGAGCACCAGCTGCTCTGGCCCAATCTCATACAGGTGGGGAAGGGAGAGTCCTGGCAGCAGAGCTGTAGGCTTCCCGGTTGCACCCTCAAACCCGACCTTGCCCACTGAGCATGCCCAGCTCACTTGTTGGCGCTGCAAGGGCTAGGCAAGCCCAAGGGGGCCCAAGGAGGGCGCAGATGGGGTTTAGATGTACCCATTTTTTTGAGGTCCCTCCTCCAAAGATCTCTGGGAGTTGTATTACACATAACTCTTCTACCATGGCGTTGGAAAATACCCAGGAAACGCCTGGAAGGGCCTTCCCAAAAAAGGCAGCCAAATTAGTTTGAACCAAAATCGCGGGGGTGGGATTCTCAGCCAATTATTTATCCAGTCACTTACTAATTTCTTTAAGTACCAAATAATTATATTATAATTGACCCAGAGGAATAAGTAGACTTCCTGAGTCCCACACTTGTAGTAACAGGAAATCAGCCTACCCAATGAGTAGTCTAGCCAGTGGAACGGTGGTTATCAGCCTTGAATATACATTGCATTGGGGGATGGGTGGTGGTGGTGTAATCACTAAGTCGTGTCCTGCCCTTGCAGCCCCAAGGACTGTAGCTCCCCAGGCTCTGATGTCCACATTGGATTTCCCAGGCAAGAATATGGGAGTGGGTTGCCATTTCCTTCTCTAGGGGATCTTCCCAGCCCAGGGATCACACTGGCTTCTCTTGTGTCTCCAGGTGACTTTTTTACCACTGAGCCACCAGGGAAAGGTCAGGGGAGGGGGCGTTTGAAATGATCAGTGCCAGGTTCCCATCCCCACAGCAGTTGAATCAGCCTGTGGATGGAACCTGGAAATCTTTCTCTTTTAAAACTAGGGGTCTCCAAGTATAGCTGAGGGAGCCAGCATCACCCTAGAACTTGATAGAAATACAGAGTCTCCGCCACTACAGACCACCTGATTCTTAAACTCTGGAACCCGCGGCTTTGCTTTGAACAGCCCTTCAGGCGATTCAGATGCACACTGCAGCTTGAAAGCTACTGTTGAGAGCCTCCCAACCCCCAGATGATTCCCGTGAGCACCCAGGGGTTGAGAACCCCTGTAACAGACCATCGCTTTCACATTTTTTCAAATTCTAAACATTTGTCTCGAAGAGCAACCTGTTACACAGAAAAGGAATCATCTGGTTGAACTGAGGTGCCAGTCCTGGATTTCTTTCCCACTGATTGTCCCAGGACAGTTCAGTGCCTCGAAAATGAAAACCACCTACTGTTACTCTTGTATCTAGCACAGTGTCTATAGCAGAACAGATGTTTGGTGATTGTTCATTGATATTAAATGAATGCTCAGGTGAACAGTTTGTTCTGATGTTATGTCTACTGTATATTTCCCCTACAAGTCCTGGTCACCTTGCAAGCTAACAAGCCAGCAGCGATTCAGTTCTCATCCGTAACCCATGGCCATCTGTGATATTCTAATTCAAGTCAGATCCTGATAGAATAGGATATGAGAGGAGGTAGAGAACTGGGGGGCTTCCCTGATGGCTCAGCAGTAAAGCATCTTCCTGCAATGCAGGAGACCATCCACAATGCAGGAGACGCGGGTTTGATCCCTGGGTCAGGAAGATTCCCTTGGAAAAGGAAATGGCAACCCACTCCAGTATTCTTCCCTTGGGAAATTAAAGAAACAGAGGAGCCTGGCGAGCTACAGTCCAAGGTGTCACAAAGTGTCAGACACAACTTAGTGATTAAACCACCACCACCAGAGAATTTTGAGGTAAGAAAATTCAGAAGCCTCAGATATGTTCTCACTTACCAAGGCTGGGGCCCAAAACTACCAAAGGAGAGCTGGACCCCAGGTATGGTTGGAATTCAGGAAAGGCATCACATGAGAAAGGTGTGTATGGGAGGGGTTAAGACAGGAGAGATAAAAAGGCTAAACATGATAAGCATATCATGGATCTTCTTTTTCTAACCAACCCACCTCAGCCTTCCTCCTCCCCATGCTTCATAGACATCTAAAGACAACAACAGCCTTGATGAAAAATAATTAGAAATTGTCGTAAAATAGTTACTTCCAATTACTACATAAAAACATAGCTGATTTGTAGTTAGCATAAATTAGGCATCCATTTTTACTCAAGGCAAAAGTGGTTAAAAACAAAAAAATTAATATGGGGCTTTCTCTGGTAGCTTAGTGGTAAAGAGTTCGCCTGCCAATGCAGGAGACACGGGTTCGATCCCTTATCTGGAGCAACTAAGCCCAGGAACCACAACTATTGAGCTGTGCTCTAGAGCCTCAGAGCCACAACTGATGAGCCCACGTGGTACAACTACTGAAGCCTGTGTGCCCTAGAGCCCGAGTTCCACAACAAGAGAAGTCACCACAACAAGAAGCCTGCTCACCTCAACTAGAGAGTGGCCCCCACTCCCTGCAACTAGAGAAGAGCCTGTGGCAGCAGTGAAAACCCAGAATAGCCAAAAATAAATTAATTTTTTTAAAATCTGTAAAAATATAAAAAATAATCTTTAAAATTAATCTTTAACAATATGAAAGTGAAATGTTAATTGCTCAGTTATGTCTGACTCTTTGCGAACCCATAGACTGTGGACCACCAGGTTCCTCTCTCCATCGAATTCTTCAGGCAAGAACACTGGAGTAGATTGCCATTCTGTGCTCCATGGGATCTTCCTAACCCAGGGATTGAACTCAGGTCTCCTGCATTTCAAGCAAATTCTTTACCATCTGAGCCACATACACTAGATAATTTTAAAATGCAAAGGTTTATGATCCTTCTGCTTTGAGACTGACTTAAAAAAATCAAAAATTATTACCTATTACTCTATCAGCATCTTCTAGAAAGAATAAGGTATAAAAATAATTTTTTTCTTTAGCCTTAAACATAATGCTTTAAAACTTAGGTATTTATGAGTACCTAAATTAGCTTTCCATCTCTATATCTCTGCCCCTGTGTCTTGTTTATTATGATAAGAATTCCACTGAAAGAATTTGGTTGCTGATTGTGATATCTAATTGTAATTTCCCATATGCCTAAGCAATTTATTTTCATTGTTAAGGTAATTTTGTGGTGAGGAGGGCAATACTCATTCATTTAGGAATTACACTAGATACACAGACAATATAAAACAAAACAACAACAAAAAAAAGCTGATTTGTAGTTAGCATAAATTAGGCATCACTTTTTACTCAAGGCAAAAGTGGTTAAAAACAAAAAAATTAATATGGGGCTTTCTCTGGTAGCTTAGTGGTAAAGAGTTCGCCTGCCAATGCAGGAGACACGGGTTCGATCCCTTATCTGGAGCAACTAAGCCCAGGAACCACAACTATTGAGCTGTGCTCTAGAGCCTCAGAGCCACAACTGATGAGCCCACGTGGTACAACTACTGAAGCCTGTGTGCCCTAGAGCCCGAGTTCCACAACAAGAGAAGTCACCACAACAAGAAGCCTGCTCACCTCAACTAGAGAGGAGCCCCCACTCCCTGCAACTAGAGAAGAGCCTGTGGCAGCAGTGAAAACCCAGAATAGCCAAAAATAAATTAATTTTTTTAAAATCTGTAAAAATATAAAAAATAATCTTTAAAATTAATCTTTAACAATATGAAAGTGAAATGTTAATTGCTCAGTTATGTCTGACTCTTTGCGAACCCATAGACTGTGGACCACCAGGTTCCTCTCTCCATCGAATTCTTCAGGCAAGAACACTGGAGTAGATTGCCATTCTGTGCTCCATGGGATCTTCCTAACCCAGGGATTGAACTCAGGTCTCCTGCATTTCAAGCAAATTCTTTACCATCTGAGCCACATACACTAGATAATTTTAAAATGCAAAGGTTTATGATCCTTCTGCTTTGAGACTGACTTAAAAAAATCAAAAATTATTACCTATTACTCTATCAGCATCTTCTAGAAAGAATAAGGTATAAAAATAATTTTTTTCTTTAGCCTTAAACATAATGCTTTAAAACTTAGGTATTTATGAGTACCTAAATTAGCTTTCCATCTCTATATCTCTGCCCCTGTGTCTTGTTTATTATGATAAGAATTCCACTGAAAGAATTTGGTTGCTGATTGTGATATCTAATTGTAATTTCCCATATGCCTAAGCAATTTATTTTCATTGTTAAGGTAATTTTGTGGTGAGGAGGGCAATACTCATTCATTTAGGAATTACACTAGATACACAGACAATATAAAAACAAAACAACAACAAAAACCTTGCCTACACACACACTTGCTACAGCTTCTTGTGGAATTATACGAAACCAAATAAACACATTGAAGGTTAAGAATGAAAAAAACTTGAGTGTAGGAGGAGTGTAAACTTGAGTATAGCACTTAGAACTCAGTTTAAAAGCACGAAATAATTATTTCAGCCTAAGGCGATCTGATCTGACTAGTACCTCAGGGGAATTAGAGTCATAAGTGTTTCTCCTTGTCATCATAAGCATGACTCAGCATTTGGAATGAAACTATGTTTACTGTCTTTCAGATTGAGAGTGTCAAATAACTTTGGTGCCACCTAACTCTTTCCTCGTGAGCCTGTGAAAATTTCAGGACTATCATAGGTTTTCAGGCTCACTTGGCTACTGAAATTTGAAACGCCTTTCCCTTTTCCTTCCTTCCTATCTAAACAAAATCTAAATTTGGCGCCATTAATTTATCTTGCTTTTGTAGTGTTGTCAGGTAGACTTTGGTTATTCTCTACAGTCTAGTGCATCGATACGAGCAAGAAGTTCTTCCCTTCCTCAGTCTGCTGCTTAGACTTCTTAAACTCAACTGCCAGGGATGCCCTTTCCCCAACATGGAAGCCTTCCATTGGTGATTCTATTACACACTTTTTATGACCATTCACCACCTACCCAGGGTAAACCGTTTTAGTCCCTGCTCATTTCTAAAGAAACACATTTTCCCCTGTTCATTGGTTACCAAAGCTCATAATAAAATTTATGGAATGTAAGGATTGAAAAGGGCCTTTGTTGTTATTGTTTGGTCTCTAAGTCATGTTTGACTCTTTTCAATTCCACGGACTGCAGCCCACCAGGCTCTTCTGTCCATGGAATTTTCCAGGCAAGAATACCGGAGAGAGTTGCTGTTTCCTTCGCCAGGGGCTCCTGACCCAGGGATGGAACTGGCTTCTCTTGTTTCTCCTGCATTGGCAGGCAGATTCTTTGCCATCTGGGAAGCCCCAGCCTAATACAGAGTTAACTAAACTGAGAAACTGCTTGGTACAGAAAACAGTGTTAGGCTTCAAATCCATCCTCTTCTGGGTTCTTTAACCTCTAACTTCCCAGAGCCTCAGTTTCTTCATCAGTGAGGATGTTGATAACACACATTCAATACTACTTACTCTGTTTCAGGAAGTCCTTGTAATCTCTACTCCTCAGGACAACTGAGTTTTTTGGTTTCTCGGCTTTGTTTTTACAAATCGAGAAACTGAGGCACACAATTGCTAAGTAACAATTGTCCAAGATAACACAACTAGCAACAGCACATGGATTGACAGCACATATAGACAGTCGATAAAACCATCACCAATGTCATTTCCTTTCCCTGAATCCCACACATTCTGACTCGTGGTCCAGTACTGAGTCGAGGCACCTTTGATCTGAGCTTTGATTGCTGTGTATACCCACATCTTTTTTTTCCATTTCATTATTTTAGTAGTTTACATAATTTGGGAAGCACTATTAATGTATGCACTTAATAATCTTAATCATTGTTAACAATAGTTACAAATTAAGAAGCTAATGTAACATTAAACAATGACTACAAGTTTACTACTTACAAAAGAAAATTAAAAACTAATATAGACTTTCCAGAAGATTAGCAACGGTCTCCAGAAAGACCTCAAAATCTTGAACTGGATTGGGCCAGTACTTTGAGGCTTGGAGATCAAAGCAGGTCATTTATCATTTACTGGACCTCCACCTCCTTGTTACTTGAATTCTTAAAAGAATTAGAGACAACAGAAAATCTAAAAATATCCAACAGAAAATCTTCCCACATCACTGATTTTCAAAGAACTAGGATCTAGAATGAGGTGAAAATATGGTATATGATCCTTGGAAAAAGGAAATGAAAATACTAAATATACTTTTACTGGGCACTTCAAGTTTAATTTCTGCTTTATAAGAATCTGGGAGGGACCTCCCTAGTTGTCCATTGCTTAAGAATCAGCCTTTCAACGCAGGGGTTTGGGGGTTCAGTCCCATCACAGAGCTAAGATCCCATAGGCCTTGCGGCCAAAAAAACATAAAGCAGAAGTAATATTGTAACAAATTCAATAAAGATTTTTCAGGGGCTTCCCTGGTGGTCCAATGGGTAGGGACTCCACCTTGCAGTGCAAGGGGTGCCGGTTCGATCCCTGGTCTGTGAAGATCCCACGTGCCACAGAGCAGCTGGACTGATGTGTCCAATTACTGAGCGGCGGCACTGGGGCGCATGCGCCCAGAGCCAGCACTCTGCGACGAGAGAGGCCCCTGTGATGGGAGGCCCACAGAGGCCAAAGAACAAAGGTGGATGAAAATAAATAAATGAAAGACCAATAAAAAAGGCCAAAAACCGAAGAAGACTTTTCAGAAGAAAAAAGACTCTGGGAAAGTACCTTTTAAATAAAATTATAAGGCATCAATAAAAAGTGATAGCAGGAAGCATACCGAGAAGGGAAGGTCTGTGAACTATTCCTTAGGCAGGCATCCACTCTGTTCCAAAGACAAAGCAGCACTGAAAACAAGTGTTTGTGGTGTAAACTGATAACTACCTCTGGAACAGAGTCTCCTACTTAATAGTAGGAGGAAAGTTGTGGGCAAGCAGATTTGTCCCAAATAACCTAAAAAAACTACAAGTTTACTACTTACAAAAGAAAATTAAAAACTAATATAGACTTTCCAGAAGATTAGCAACGGTCTCCAGAAAGACCTCAAAATCTTGAACTGGATTGGGCCAGTACTTTGAGGCTTGGAGATCAAAGCAGGTCATTTATCATTTACTGGACCTCCACCTCCTTGTTACTTGAATTCTTAAAAGAATTAGAGACAACAGAAAATCTAAAAATATCCAACAGAAAATCTTCCCACATCACTGATTTTCAAAGAACTAGGATCTAGAATGAGGTGAAAATATGGTATATGATCCTTGGAAAAAGGAAATGAAAATACTAAATATACTTTTACTGGGCACTTCAAGTTTAATTTCTGCTTTATAAGAATCTGGGAGGGACCTCCCTAGTTGTCCATTGCTTAAGAATCAGCCTTTCAACGCAGGGGTTTGGGGGTTCAGTCCCATCACAGAGCTAAGATCCCATAGGCCTTGCGGCCAAAAAAACATAAAGCAGAAGTAATATTGTAACAAATTCAATAAAGATTTTTCAGGGGCTTCCCTGGTGGTCCAATGGGTAGGGACTCCACCTTGCAGTGCAAGGGGTGCCGGTTCGATCCCTGGTCTGTGAAGATCCCACGTGCCACAGAGCAGCTGGACTGATGTGTCCAATTACTGAGCGGGAGCTCTGGAGCGCATGCGCCCAGAGCCAGCACTCTGCGACAACAGAGGCCACTGTGATGGGAGGCCCACACAGGCCAAAGAACAAAGGTGGATGAAAATAAATAAATGAAAGACCAATAAAAAAGTGGCCAAAAAAACCGAAGAAGACTTTTCAGAAGAAAAAAGACTCTGGGAAAGTACCTTTTAAATAAAATTATAAGGCATCAATAAAAAGTGATAGCAGGAAGCATACCGAGAAGGGAAGGTCTGTGAACTATTCCTTAGGCAGGCATCCACTCTGTTCCAAAGACAAAGCAGCACTGAAAACAAGTGTTTGTGGTGTAAACTGATAACTACCTCTGGAACAGAGTCTCCTACTTAATAGTAGGAGGAAAGTTGTGGGCAAGCAGATTTGTCCCAAATAACTCATGCAAAGAACACGAGTAAGTACTACATTCTGATGTGGGGAGGTGAAACAAAATGGAGGACTGGGTTCTTCAGCGTGTCTCTAATTATGATTCAGTGAAAGAGGCAACTGAGCCAAGAACAAACAGCCCAGGAAACTGGAGATTTGTTCAGCTCCATGTCTAAGAAGCCGCTGCCTCACCTGGAGATGTCTTCAATCTCCACACTAAATGTTTAAAATAAACTTGACTGCCATTTGTAATGTCATGATGTGATTGAAAAGAAGAAGAATGAATCTGAACAGCAAAACATAGAGTAACAATAAACAGGATTTATGCCTGTGCATGATTAGCCTTCAAAATAAGAACACTGTGCCTTAATACAGCAGCCTTGAAGCATATGGGTATTGACCTAATTTCTCCCAAGCCAAGAGGGAGGCTCTCTACACACAGGGGTATAGGCCAGAGTAACAGGTGTTGTTCCCTCAGCAAATAGCTTGAACTCAAAAGGGAATCTCCTGCATTCCCCCGATCAGCAAAAGCATCATGCAAAGCCAAAAAACAAACCATGGAAACCTAGAGACTCTCTGTTTTGTTATCTTTGAGTTACATATTTCAGTCTCTTTTATAAAGATCTCTTTGCAGGGGACATAAAACAAAAGAAGAGAGTAGTTCAACATAGTTTTCATCAAAGAGAACTTTGAAATTTTAATAAAAAGTCTATTTACTTTTTCTAGACCACACTGTAAATAGATAACCCTGTTTCCTTACCACATAACTTTAGCCCTGGTCAAGTTTCTGAGAACTGAGATGACTTGACATGTGATTTATAAAACTAGAAACTTCTGTCATAGTATCTGAAAAAAAAAATATTTTCTTAGTAAATTTAGATTTATGTGTGTTCTAAGACTATCTTTTGACAGTCAAATGTGGAGGAAGACACTTTTTCCTGAGCATGTGCTCTTCAACATGAACCTCTTAGGATTTTGAAATAGAGTAAAAGTCTAGTCCTCTCAAAGGTGACCTTCCAACAGTGGGTCTCAAAGTGCTCGGGGGTGGAATTCTAGCTTTTCCACTATTTTCCTCACCCAGACAAAATTTACCCGGGGGGAAAGTTGTGGTCAAGCAGATTTGTCCCAAATAACTCATGCAAAGAACACGAGTAAGTACTACATTCTGATGTGGGGAGGTGAAACAAAATGGAGGACTGGGTTCTTCAGCGTGTCTCTAATTATGATTCAGTGAAAGAGGCAACTGAGCCAAGAACAAACAGCCCAGGAAACTGGAGATTTGTTCAGCTCCATGTCTAAGAAGCCGCTGCCTCACCTGGAGATGTCTTCAATCTCCACACTAAATGTTTAAAATAAACTTGACTGCCATTTGTAATGTCATGATGTGATTGAAAAGAAGAAGAATGAATCTGAACAGCAAAACATAGAGTAACAATAAACAGGATTTATGCCTGTGCATGATTAGCCTTCAAAATAAGAACACTGTGCCTTAATACAGCAGCCTTGAAGCATATGGGTATTGACCTAATTTCTCCCAAGCCAAGAGGGAGGCTCTCTACACACAGGGGTATAGGCCAGAGTAACAGGTGTTGTTCCCTCAGCAAATAGCTTGAACTCAAAAGGGAATCTCCTGCATTCCCCCGATCAGCAAAAGCATCATGCAAAGCCAAAAAACAAACCATGGAAACCTAGAGACTCTCTGTTTTGTTATCTTTGAGTTACATATTTCAGTCTCTTTTATAAAGATCTCTTTGCAGGGGACATAAAACAAAAGAAGAGAGTAGTTCAACATAGTTTTCATCAAAGAGAACTTTGAAATTTTAATAAAAAGTCTATTTACTTTTTCTAGACCACACTGTAAATAGATAACCCTGTTTCCTTACCACATAACTTTAGCCCTGGTCAAGTTTCTGAGAACTGAGATGACTTGACATGTGATTTATAAAACTAGAAACTTCTGTCATAGTATCTGAAAAAAAAAATATTTTCTTAGTAAATTTAGATTTATGTGTGTTCTAAGACTATCTTTTGACAGTCAAATGTGGAGGAAGACACTTTTTCCTGAGCATGTGCTCTTCAACATGAACCTCTTAGGATTTTGAAATAGAGTAAAAGTCTAGTCCTCTCAAAGGTGACCTTCCAACAGTGGGTCTCAAAGTGCTCGGGGGTGGAATTCTAGCTTTTCCACTATTTTCCTCACCCAGACAAAATTTACATCCTTGCTTTGGGGCTGTGTAAAAGCAAATTGTCCTTAGGCGTAACAAGGTAAAGTGAAGACTTAAAAGCTATCCTATGATTAATTGAACAGTGACCTCCCTGGAAACTCTGAACGTCACTTTACATGGAAGTGGGGCAGTATTAGCAAATACGATTTAACTAAGAATTCTGACATGGAGAGTTGATCCTGAATCATCAGGGTGACCCTGAATACAGTCCCATGTATCTGACAACTTAAGAAATAGTCACAACCTAGAAATTGAGAGTTATGTTTTATTTGGTGGGAATTATTAGAACTTCAAGCCTGGGAAACAGCGTCTCACGAGAACCTGAGAGAACTAATCTGGGGAGGAAGGGGGAGGAGCAGGTGATATAGAAGTTACTGTCACTCTTCTATGTATGGGCAGATGCAAGAGTCTGGGCTCACTGAAATTATTCCTTTCATACGCATCTCAGCTACCTGGGGCCAGCATCCTGCTTCTTAATTTTTCACATCCTTAGTTCCTTGCTGCTGGATTGCAGGCGTCGTTCTACCTTTGGGACTCCCTCAGGGCTCAGAAATTCACTTTTGGAGGCCTGAAGTCCCTAATGGCTGTGACATCCTTGTTTACTGATACGGCAGGAGATACTGCATTTCACATATCCTTAGAAGAGAGAGGTAATAGGGAGGGCTTACACAGAGGAGCAGAAGACAGCGCCATCATGGATGAAGATTGGAGTACTGCAAACACAAGCCAAGGAATGCCAGGAATCACTAGAATCTGGAAGAAGCAAGAAGTGAATTCTTCCAGATCTTCTAGAGAGAGTTTGGGCCTGCCAATCCCGATTTCAGTCCAGGGATAATGACATTGGACTTCCGGCCTCCAGAGCTGTGGGAGGCTGTATTTCTACCACCAAGTTGGTGGTAATTTGTTACAGCAGCAATAGGAAGCTAATACAGGTCCTTCAGAGCTTCCAACAGTGGGTCTCAAAGTGCTCGGGGTGGAATTCTAGCTTTTCCACTATTTTCCTCACCCAGACAAAATTTACATCCTTGCTTTGGGGCTGTGTAAAGCAAATTGTCCTTAGGCGTAACAAGGTAAAGTGAAGACTTAAAAGCTATCCTATGATTAATTGAACAGTGACCTCCCTGGAAACTCTGAACGTCACTTTACATGGAAGTGGGGCAGTATTAGCAAATACGATTTAACTAAGAATTCTGACATGGAGAGTTGATCCTGAATCATCAGGGTGACCCTGAATACAGTCCCATGTATCTGACAACTTAAGAAATAGTCACAACCTAGAAATTGAGAGTTATGTTTTATTTGGTGGGAATTATTAGAACTTCAAGCCTGGGAAACAGCGTCTCACGAGAACCTGAGAGAACTAATCTGGGGAGGAAGGGGGAGGAGCAGGTGATATAGAAGTTACTGTCACTCTTCTATGTATGGGCAGATGCAAGAGTCTGGGCTCACTGAAATTATTCCTTTCATACGCATCTCAGCTACCTGGGGCCAGCATCCTGCTTCTTAATTTTTCACATCCTTAGTTCCTTGCTGCTGGATTGCAGGCGTCGTTCTACCTTTGGGACTCCCTCAGGGCTCAGAAATTCACTTTTGGAGGCCTGAAGTCCCTAATGGCTGTGACATCCTTGTTTACTGATACGGCAGGAGATACTGCATTTCACATATCCTTAGAAGAGAGAGGTAATAGGGAGGGCTTACACAGAGGAGCAGAAGACAGCGCCATCATGGATGAAGATTGGAGTACTGCAAACACAAGCCAAGGAATGCCAGGAATCACTAGAATCTGGAAGAAGCAAGAAGTGAATTCTTCCAGATCTTCTAGAGAGAGTTTGGGCCTGCCAATCCCGATTTCAGTCCAGGGATAATGACATTGGACTTCCGGCCTCCAGAGCTGTGGGAGGCTGTATTTCTACCACCAAGTTGGTGGTAATTTGTTACAGCAGCAATAGGAAGCTAATACAGGTCCTTCAGAGCTTCCTACATTTATTTCCCTTTGACACTAACACCCGTCTATCTTTTAGAGCGATAGCTCTTCAGTACAGCATTGACAGCTATAAGGTACTCTTCATTCAAGATGAGCAAACAATTTGCAGCCATTTAAATGGGCTCTATTTCTACCCCATGGGACAGTCAGGTAATACTAGAAACTTCCAAAATTTGAGAGATGCCTTTTTTGTTTGTTTGTTTTTTAACTTCCTAACAAGTAAAGAAATACCAAAACAAGATTGAAAACAATTACTTCATAATTTGAATATTACAATTAGCCAGCTAAAGCTTAGCAGAAGGATGTCAGTAATTGCCCCTATAGCTTCATTTAGAGATAAGAGCAAACATTGTAACTTGAGGTCTGTAGTAGATGGACTGTTACACCACACAGATCATCCTTTAGATCTTCTTTCACCAGCTGCTGGAAGCATCTCCAGCTGGCAACTTCTTTAGAATCTGCCTCTACTGAAAAGAGCAGCTTCATTCAAGGCTATCCCTTTCCTGGACTGGTCCTTACCATATGATTGAATGAAACAGGTGGAAGGCTCAGCTAGATATTTAGGAGGCAATGTCCATTCTCCAGAGCTCCCTTAGGAGGTGAAGGAGGCTTTGTTGGGCTTCCATCACAATTCACTTCTTCCTCTGGCCACTTCTGCTTCTGTGCTCTTCTTATCACAAGTGTCCCTAAAAATAACCTGCAAGTCATACTTTGTCTCAGTATCTACTTCCAGAAAACCCAAGTTGGGTCAGGGCCCTTTATGAATAGGAAATCCATGGAACCCAAACCCTTGAGTTCCACAAAATTTTAAACTCATTCTTTCTCCTTGTTCTGATTTCTCCCCTGGGATTCTACATTTCTGTCCATCTCAAACAAAGAAGTATTCCCTAGAGCCAGGAGCTTTGTAAAATGTTTCTTCATATCTACATATCAAAGGCTATCCAAGGGTTTCTCTGGTGGCTCAGAGGTAAAGAATCTGTCTGCAATGCAGACGATGCGGGTTCGGTTCCTGGTCAGAAAGATCCCCTGGAGAAGGAAATGGCAACCCACTCCAGTATACTTGCCTGGGAAATTCCATGCACAGAGAAGCCTGGCAGGCTGCAGTCCATGAAGCTGCAAAAGAGTTGGACATGACTTAGTGGCTAAACAACATATACACATGCAAGGGCATAAGGGTTGTCTGAACCACATAGAGTTCAGGAGCATGAGTTGCCCAATTTTCTCCCAAACCTACTTCCTTTCAAATGTCTCTAATTTATTTGTTTCTAATTTTGTTGCAAGAAGGGAGGCCTCTTTCAGGGTCTAAAGAGGGCTCTTCTCTAACACTTGGAGATGAATTGTCCGAGGAGACACACTTGATAAAACCAAGAGACATTATTAGGAAGGGGGCACCTGGGCAGAGAGCAGGAGGGTAAGGGAATCCAGGACCGCTCTGCCATGTGGCTTGCAGTCTCGGGTTTTATAATGGTGGGATTAGTTTCCAGATTGTCTTGGGCCAGTCACTCTGACTCAGGGTCCTTCCTGGTATTGCAAACACTGCTCAGCCAAGATGGATGCCAGCGAGAATGACTGTAAGAGGTTGCAGGACGACAGTATCTCCTTTTGACCTTTCCTGAACTCTTGGGGTTGATTGTGGCTTATAGTTCCATGTTACTTACTGGGACTTCCTGTCATAAAATATCTTATGTAAATAGTTACTATGGTGCCTGGTCAGGGTGGGTGGTTTCAGTCAGTGTGCTTCCCTAACAGTTTTAGTTGACCAGTAGATATTTATTGAGCAACACCTGTGTGTGTGCGTTTGTGTGTGTGTGTGTGTGTGTGTTGGTTGCTCACTCATGTCCAACTCTTTTCGACCCCATGGACTGTAGCTTGCCAGACTCCTCTGTGCATGTGATTCTCCAAGCAAGAATACTGGAGTGGGTAGCCAGTTCCCTCTCCAAGGGATCTTCCACACACAGGATTGAATCCAGGTCTCCCGTATTGCATGCAGATTCTTTATCCTCTCAGCTACTAGGAAAGCCCATCACCTATGCCTCAGGCACAATTCTATTGTTCCAGTGGCAGGTGCTCTTATCACACAGTCCAGATTGTCCTGAAATCCAAGAGAGCCTGGCAGGCTGCAGTCCAAAATGGCAACCCACTCCAGTATACTTGCCTGGGAAATTCCATGCACAGAGAAGCCTGGCAGGCTGCAGTCCATGAAGCTGCAAGAGTTGGACATGACTTAGTGGCTAAACAACATATACACATGCAAGGGCATAAGGGTTGTCTGAACCACATAGAGTTCAGGAGCATGAGTTGCCCAATTTTCTCCCAAACCTACTTCCTTTCAAATGTCTCTAATTTATTTGTTTCTAATTTTGTTGCAAGAAGGGAGGCCTCTTTCAGGGTCTAAAAGAGGGCTCTTCTCTAACACTTGGAGATGAATTGTCCGAGGAGACACACTTGATAAAACCAAGAGACATTATTAGGAAGGGGGCACCTGGGCAGAGAGCAGGAGGGTAAGGGAATCCAGGACCGCTCTGCCATGTGGCTTGCAGTCTCGGGTTTTATAATGGTGGGATTAGTTTCCAGATTGTCTTGGGCCAGTCACTCTGACTCAGGGTCCTTCCTGGTATTGCAAACACTGCTCAGCCAAGATGGATGCCAGCGAGAATGACTGTAAGAGGTTGCAGGACGCACAGTATCTCCTTTTGACCTTTCCTGAACTCTTGGGGTTGATTGTGGCTTATAGTTCCATGTTACTTACTGGGACTTCCTGTCATAAAATATCTTATGTAAATAGTTACTATGGTGCCTGGTCAGGGTGGGTGGTTTCAGTCAGTGTGCTTCCCTAACAGTTTTAGTTGACCAGTAGATATTTATTGAGCAACACCTGTGTGTGTGCGTTTGTGTGTGTGTGTGTGTGTGTGTTGGTTGCTCACTCATGTCCAACTCTTTTCGACCCCATGGACTGTAGCTTGCCAGACTCCTCTGTGCATGTGATTCTCCAAGCAAGAATACTGGAGTGGGTAGCCAGTTCCCTCTCCAAGGGATCTTCCACACACAGGATTGAATCCAGGTCTCCCGTATTGCATGCAGATTCTTTATCCTCTCAGCTACTAGGAAAGCCCATCACCTATGCCTCAGGCACAATTCTATTGTTCCAGTGGCAGGTGCTCTTATCACACAGTCCAGATTGTAGCACATGATAAACTCTTCATTGACTTCTGTTTGTCTTCCAGGCAAGGTAAAATGAGTTAACTAGGCTAGATATAAGATAAGGAGTTGTGGGTCTGGGGAAAATTGGAGAGAGCATACCACAGCTCAAAAGACTCTCTACCTAAACCTGGTGATCAAACTTTATGTTACCAGCTAGAGCAACAGGTATTATGTGTTTCTTTATGTGATACAATTTCAAGTCTGCATTATCATCTCAGAATTAGTTTTACCTCAAATGTTTAATCTAAATTAGTCAAACCTTTAGACCCGGATCCCAGTCCACAAGATAACTGACCCTTTTAAGGCAATGTTATAGAAGAAAAAGGGGTGAGTTAAAGAGAGTCTTATCTAGAGGAGAAGTGACCTATGTGACTTAACTAAGTGCAATGCATATGCTTTAACTGGATTTTTGGCTTGAAAAGAAAATGAATATAAGAGAAACTTCGGAGTGATGGGAAAATTTGAATATAGCCAGAGTAAAGATGACCTTAGGGAGTTATGACTGATTTTTCTCATCAGTGTGATAAGAATTGCAGTTATGTAGGAAATTGTCCTTATTTTTAGAAATGTATGCTAACATATTTAGAGATGAAGTAATATAACAACTTTAAGATGATCAGCAAAAGTATAAACGTATAAATAAAGGTATTTAATTTTATAATAAATAGAAAAACATTAACAATTGTTGAATCTAGAAGTAGGTGAATAGATATTTATTTGTATTTCTACCCTTCACCTATCCTTAAGGTTTTCATTGTGAAGATCTTGAGAAAAAATAAATGGGGTAGCTTTTACATAGCTCTGGTCCATGGCTATCATGGAGGAATTAGATCCAGTGTTACTAGATATTCTGAATTTTCAAAAGAAGCCGGAAATCTGGAATTTTTAAAAATATGTCTCCCACTTAAGAAAATATTAGCAGCCAATTTTAAGAACAAGTCAATAACAACAACAAAGCCTCTGTGCAGGCCTTATACAATGCATTGGATGCTGTCACTCCAGGCTCTCATCACCATCTCTGATTCAGATCCTTTGCATCTTAACCTTTATATTTTGCCTCTGACCCTCTGTCTCTGATTTTCTTCTTTCTCAAAGTGACATCTAGCTAACTTATTTCTTTTCTCACCCTTGCTCTTCTTTTTTTTTCCTCAACTGGGCTCTACCACTTTGCAGTTTCATGGAGCAGTTGGTGGATAATGTGAGAATGAATCAGGCTGTGGATTTCTCTGGTGTATCAGATGATTTAGAAAACTGGAGAACTGTGTAATAAGTATCCTAGGGCACTAAACATTATCCTGATGATCTAAAGTAGTTATTAAACCTTCCTACTTAAGGTTATTAAACTGTAACATCTGTCTTCAGGAAGCATTTCTACTGCATGTGATATTCGTAAAACATTTACAACTGCTTTTAGTTATATCTCAGATCCTATGATAAGTTTATAGGTTTTTTCCCTCCTACTTAATGGCTAAGAACACCAGGCATGGAGTCCTGAAGGTAACTCCAGTCCTCTGTAGGAGAAGGTATTAGACGTAGGCGCGCTTCCTGGATGACAGGCTTGAAAAGAAAATGAATATAAGCCAGAGTAAAGATGACCTTAGGGAGTTATGACTGATTTTTCTCATCAGTGTGATAAGAATTGCAGTTATGTAGGAAATTGTCCTTATTTTTAGAAATGTATGCTAACATATTTAGAGATGAAGTAATATAACAACTTTAAGATGATCAGCAAAAGTATAAACGTATAAATAAAGGTATTTAATTTTATAATAAATAGAAAAACATTAACAATTGTTGAATCTAGAAGTAGGTGAATAGATATTTATTTGTATTTCTACCCTTCACCTATCCTTAAGGTTTTCATTGTGAAGATCTTGAGAAAAAATAAATGGGGTAGCTTTTACATAGCTCTGGTCCATGGCTATCATGGAGGAATTAGATCCAGTGTTACTAGATATTCTGAATTTTCAAAAGAAGCCGGAAATCTGGAATTTTTAAAATATGTCTCCCACTTAAGAAAATATTAGCAGCCAATTTTAAGAACAAGTCAATAACAACAACAAAGCCTCTGTGCAGGCCTTATACAATGCATTGGATGCTGTCACTCCAGGCTCTCATCACCATCTCTGATTCAGATCCTTTGCATCTTAACCTTTATATTTTGCCTCTGACCCTCTGTCTCTGATTTTCTTCTTTCTCAAAGTGACATCTAGCTAACTTATTTCTTTTCTCACCCTTGCTCTTCTTTTTTTTTCCTCAACTGGGCTCTACCACTTTGCAGTTTCATGGAGCAGTTGGTGGATAATGTGAGAATGAATCAGGCTGTGGATTTCTCTGGTGTATCAGATGATTTAGAAAACTGGAGAACTGTGTAATAAGTATCCTAGGGCACTAAACATTATCCTGATGATCTAAAGTAGTTATTAAACCTTCCTACTTAAGGTTATTAAACTGTAACATCTGTCTTCAGGAAGCATTTCTACTGCATGTGATATTCGTAAAACATTTACAACTGCTTTTAGTTATATCTCAGATCCTATGATAAGTTTATAGGTTTTTTCCCTCCTACTTAATGGCTAAGAACACCAGGCATGGAGTCCTGAAGGTAACTCCAGTCCTCTGTAGGAGAAGGTATTAGACGTAGGCGCGCTTCCTGGATGACAGGCTGCTGTTTATCCGACTGCACCACATTCTCTCCAGCCCTTGTTTGCTTTATTAGCTAATTACAAGGCTGCATATTCAACCCAGGTTCCAACTATATTAAGGGCTATTTACTAGCTGAAATCAATACCATTTCGATTAGACACCTGGCGTGGCTTTTGGTAACTAAGCATTATTTGGGCTTCACTGCTTTTACTCCATCAGGGAGATGGGAAAGTGCTTTGTTTTGATTTTTTACACTTAGTGACTACTGCTCTTAGCAGTAGGAGATAAAAGGGCAGTAGAGACGTGCTTTGCCTCAACAGAGACTAGGAACTAATACATGATATTTGCAGCACCAGGAAAGGGGCAAAGAAAAATACAATGATGGACCGTGATTTCATTCTTTTAACACTCTTTTTTCATTAGATAAATCTCTTTGGATATATGTCTGGTGCCCAAGCATCATATTGCCCCTAGAAGAAAAAAGATAAATAAAATACAATCTTTGACCTGGTTAAGTTGGAAAGTAAATTGAACAGTAATAATTATTAAAGAGTGAAAAGAATAAAAGGTAGATGTGGAACTGGGTTTTGACACAGCATAGGAAGCAGAATGATTTATTTTCTCTAGAAATAAAAAATGCCCCAAAAAGAATTTTTGTTGGTGATGGTGGTACAATGAACAAAAAAGTCCATTTTTAATGTAGGTATTTTATTATGAAAGCATAGTATTTCCCTTTTATCAGTGAGGGAACAGTCCAAGATTCCCAGCGGTTGCCTGAAACAGCAGATAAATTACCAAACTCTATATATACTATGCTTTTTCTTATGCATACACACCTGCAATAAAGTTGAACTTGTAAAGTAGGCACAGTAAGAGATTAACAAAAGTAACAATAAAACAGAACAATTATAAAATATACTGTAATAAAAGTTACACAAAAGTAGTCTCTCTCTCAAAATGTCATACAAACTTAATGCCTTTCCCATCTTAACTAGATCCTATGATAAGTTTATAGGTTTTTTCCCTCCTACTTAATGGCTAAGAACACCAGGCATGGAGTCCTGAAGGTAACTCCAGTCCTCTGTAGGAGAAGGTATTAGACGTAGGCGCGCTTCCTGGATGACAGGCTGCTGTTTATCCGACTGCACCACATTCTCTCCAGCCCTTGTTTGCTTTATTAGCTAATTACAAGGCTGCATATTCAACCCAGGTTCCAACTATATTAAGGGCTATTTACTAGCTGAAATCAATACCATTTCGATTAGACACCTGGCGTGGCTTTTGGTAACTAAGCATTATTTGGGCTTCACTGCTTTTACTCCATCAGGGAGATGGGAAAGTGCTTTGTTTTGATTTTTTACACTTAGTGACTACTGCTCTTAGCAGTAGGAGATAAAAGGGCAGTAGAGACGTGCTTTGCCTCAACAGAGACTAGGAACTAATACATGATATTTGCAGCACCAGGAAAGGGGCAAAGAAAAATACAATGATGGACCGTGATTTCATTCTTTTAACACTCTTTTTTCATTAGATAAATCTCTTTGGATATATGTCTGGTGCCCAAGCATCATATTGCCCCTAGAAGAAAAAAGATAAATAAAATACAATCTTTGACCTGGTTAAGTTGGAAAGTAAATTGAACAGTAATAATTATTAAAGAGTGAAAAGAATAAAAGGTAGATGTGGAACTGGGTTTTGACACAGCATAGGAAGCAGAATGATTTATTTTCTCTAGAAATAAAAAATGCCCCAAAAAGAATTTTTGTTGGTGATGGTGGTACAATGAACAAAAAAGTCCATTTTTAATGTAGGTATTTTATTATGAAAGCATAGTATTTCCCTTTTATCAGTGAGGGAACAGTCCAAGATTCCCAGCGGTTGCCTGAAACAGCAGATAAATTACCAAACTCTATATATACTATGCTTTTTCTTATGCATACACACCTGCAATAAAGTTGAACTTGTAAAGTAGGCACAGTAAGAGATTAACAAAAGTAACAATAAAACAGAACAATTATAAAATATACTGTAATAAAAGTTACACAAAAGTAGTCTCTCTCTCAAAATGTCATACAAACTTAATGCCTTTCCCATCTTAACTAAACACATACACTGTGACCATAACTTTTACAGTTTGAGATGCAAAACCAGCATGGATTTCTTTTCCTCTCTTCACAATCTCATGGACAGAAGAGCCTTACTGTAGATCTCAGCAACCTCAGCACAGGATTTCTTTTCTTTCTGTATTAGGTCGAGAAATTTCAGCTTACTTAATGGCTTCCCTTTGATATGTCTGAATCACCACCATTACTGTTCTTGTGCTTTGAGACCATTATTAAGTAAAATAAGGGTTATTTGAGCACAAGATGCAACAGCCTATCTGATCAGACAACCTAAATAGCCACTAAGTGACGACTGGGCAGACATGGTACAGTGGACAAAGGGATGATTCACATACTGGGAAAGGACTGAACAGGATAGCTTGAGGTTTCATCCCATTACTCAGAACAGTGCATAATTTAAAGCTTATGAATTATTTACTTCTGGAATCTTCCATTTAATACTTCAGAGTCACTGGAAGACAACAGGTAACTGAAACTGTGAGAAGCAAAACTGGATAAGAGGGACTACTACTGTCATCCATGCTCATTTTGTAAACATGAAAATATACAGACAAAATAGAGAAAGAAATTCCTATGATTCCACCACTCAGATCATAATTAACCATTGCAACTAGTTTGCGATAAACATATTATGAATTTTCTATTACATACATGTGCACCACTTTCTGACATACTATAAACCCCAAAAAACTTGTGAAAACATTAGGTTTGAGTCAGATTGTTTCAAACCAAGATCTTGTCACTTATTACCTTCATGACTTTCAGTCATCTGCTCACTCTCTCTGAAATTTGTTTTTCTTATTTATAATACACAGGTAATAATACCTACCTTGGTGGGTTGTTATAAAGATAAATGAGAAGACAGAAGAAGTATAATACTTAGGACAATCTACAGGGCATCTGAAGCACTCAACGTATTCATTCATCCAACAAATATTTACTTTATTTTTTTATAAGTTTTTATTTATTTATTTATTTATTTATTTGGCTGTGCTGGGTCTTAGTTGTGACATGTGGGATCTAGTTCCCTGACCAGGGATCGAACCCAGGTCCCCTGCATTGGGAACAGAGTCTTAGCCACTGGACCACCAGGGAAGTCCCTATTTATTAAGAGCTCTCCGTATTAAGCACTTAGACCATATCAGTGAGCTAAATACAGTATTTATCTTATACATAATATTTTTATAAATATTATCATTATTATTATGTCCTGTAAATCCTCTTTCATTCAGCAACATAAAGAGAACATCATTCTATGAAAATGAATATATGGGTGTAGATTTATACCATTATTTTTACTGGCTGTATAACATTTCAGTGGGATGATATATCATAATCTATTCAGCCCATCTCCTATTCAAGAACTTGCAGGGGCTTCCCTGGCAGTCCAGTTGGTTCTTTCACTTCTGGGAATGGGCTTTTATCCCTGGTCTCGGAACCAAGAGCTCACAAACTCCACGGTGCAGCCAAAAAAAAAAAAGGACCGGCAGAGGTGGCTTCAATCTATATTATGGACAACACCGATACCTTTGTATTCATGCTTCAAACATCTTTGCATGCGTGCCCAAAGGATTTTAAGAATATATTCTTTAAGTGAAATTGTTTAGCCAAGTTTAGTGAACAAATAAAAATGTTTTAGCACCTATTACTAGCTTGTACAAGGAAGGCTTTGAAGTGGAAGGGATGCTGGAGCTGGGTGTTTAAGGATAAGCCGAAGAGATGTGGGAAGAAAAGTGAGAGAAAGACATCAATAGGAATGAACTCATTATCATCAAGTTGTTCTGAGGTCCTGCTCTAAACTCAGGCACCTTTGGAGGCTAAATAAATAATTAGGAAGAGTAGTTTTAAGGAGAGCTCTGAGACTAAAGTAAGGCAAAATATATAATGGATATGGTTTTTGTTTATTGTTTCAAACCAAGATCTTGTCACTTATTACCTTCATGACTTTCAGTCATCTGCTCACTCTCTCTGAAATTTGTTTTTCTTATTTATAATACACAGGTAATAATACCTACCTTGGTGGGTTGTTATAAAGATAAATGAGAAGACAGAAGAAGTATAATACTTAGGACAATCTACAGGGCATCTGAAGCACTCAACGTATTCATTCATCCAACAAATATTTACTTTATTTTTTTATAAGTTTTTATTTATTTATTTATTTATTTATTTGGCTGTGCTGGGTCTTAGTTGTGACATGTGGGATCTAGTTCCCTGACCAGGGATCGAACCCAGGTCCCCTGCATTGGGAACAGAGTCTTAGCCACTGGACCACCAGGGAAGTCCCTATTTATTAAGAGCTCTCCGTATTAAGCACTTAGACCATATCAGTGAGCTAAATACAGTATTTATCTTATACATAATATTTTTATAAATATTATCATTATTATTATGTCCTGTAAATCCTCTTTCATTCAGCAACATAAAGAGAACATCATTCTATGAAAATGAATATATGGGTGTAGATTTATACCATTATTTTTACTGGCTGTATAACATTTCAGTGGGATGATATATCATAATCTATTCAGCCCATCTCCTATTCAAGAACTTGCAGGGGCTTCCCTGGCAGTCCAGTTGGTTCTTTCACTTCTGGGAATGGGCTTTTATCCCTGGTCTCGGAACCAAGAGCTCACAAACTACACGGTGCAGCCAAAAAAAAAAAAAAAAAGGACCGGCAGAGGTGGCTTCAATCTATATTATGGACAACACCGATACCTTTGTATTCATGCTTCAAACATCTTTGCATGCGTGCCCAAAGGATTTTAAGAATATATTCTTTAAGTGAAATTGTTTAGCCAAGTTTAGTGAACAAATAAAAATGTTTTAGCACCTATTACTAGCTTGTACAAGGAAGGCTTTGAAGTGGAAGGGATGCTGGAGCTGGGTGTTTAAGGATAAGCCGAAGAGATGTGGGAAGAAAAGTGAGAGAAAGACATCAATAGGAATGAACTCATTATCATCAAGTTGTTCTGAGGTCCTGCTCTAAACTCAGGCACCTTTGGAGGCTAAATAAATAATTAGGAAGAGTAGTTTTAAGGAGAGCTCTGAGACTAAAGTAAGGCAAAATATATAATGGATATGGTTTTTGTTTATTCTTTCAACACTCAAGAATATGCTAGGGAGTTGGAGCACCTTCTAGAATGCTAATGTGACAACTTCATGATGCACAACAGCAGGCAGAATCTTCAAGGAAGGCAAAGCATTGTTACCTCTTAGTCCACTCTTCCAATGCCCACTCAACCCGCTCTCTGCTCCCAGAAAAAGTATAAAACTGCAGGGCTGCTTGATACAAAGTTGCTGATAGTTTTTTTCTTTTTTTAAAATTTAAGGTATGTAAAAATAGAACTTCCCTGGTTTCTCAGTGGTTAAGAACCCACCTGTCAATGCAGGAGACATAAGAGACATGGGTTCAATCTCTGGGAAGATACCCTGGAGGAGGAAATGGCAACCCACTCCAGTATTCTTGCCTGGAGAATCCATGGACAGAGGAGCCTGGCAGGCTTCAGTCCGTAGGGTTGCGAAGAATCAGACACGACTAAAGCGACTTAGCACAAATACTGAGAATATATATCAAAAAGTCTTGTGTCTCACATTCTTTGCAGCAGCATCTGACTAACCTGGGGACAAAACTTCCAGAAGGATAAACCACTGGCATGTAAGACTCCTACACTAACATTTCAGGAAAAATGATATCTAAACGATCTATTCATAGATCTCTACTTATCCCTGTCTATGTGTATGGCAATTCCTTTTTTTTTCTTTTATTGTATTTTTTTTTTTATTTTCTTGTATGGCAATTCCTAACTCTTTTGTAAGTATGAATGACTTTATGGGGGGGCAGGGTGTTGCAGCAAGAAAGATTTAAGCAGCTCAAAGTATCATCAGTAGATGCAAAATGGAAATAAAATTGGTTTTGGTTTTATTTCTCATCAATTTCTACTGATGAACTTTCCAAAGTATAAAATTAAAAGCTTAAACCAGAAGCAAATAAAGGAAACAACAGAGCTTTTATTTAGCATTACTAGTTGATATTTTAAGAGATTCAAAATCGTTACAAATACATCTTGTTGAGTCACAAATTTCATTGTACTAATGTCTTATTGGGCTTCACTGGTGGGTCAAATGGTAAAGAATCTGCCTGCAGTATGGGAGACCTGAGTTCATCCATCGAATGAGAAGATCCCCTGGAGAAGGGAATGGCAACTCACTCAAGTATTATTGTCTGGAAAACCCCAGGAACAGAGGAGCCTGGAGGGCCACAGTCCACAGGGTCGCAAAGAGTTGGACATGACTGAGCAACTAACACTTTATGTAAGTATCTGGCTAGAGATAACCATCTTGTAACCAAAGCTGAATATTTATTACGATGTTGAAAGTCTCACTAAACAGTTAAATGATTACTTCAGATAGGTATAGTGGGATTTGGAACAAATCCAAAAGGGAAAATACTATATGCGGGATCAAGTAACAATTTTATATCCCACAATTTCTTGTGTTTTCAATATACTTCGAAAAAAGCTTCAAAGTTTGCTAGATCTTCAAGATGCAATGGGCTTTCCCGGTGGCTCAGACGTTAAAAAATATGCCAGCAATGTGGGAGACTTGAGTTTGATCTTTGAGTTCAGAAGATCCCTTGGAGAAGGAAAAGACTACCCACTCCAGTATTCTTGCCTGGAAAATTCCATGGACAGAGAAGCCTTGCATGCTACAGTCCATGGGGTCGCAAAGAGGTGGACATGACTGAGCAACTTTCACACACACTAAGATGCAATGCAAGTTTGGCTGTCCTTATCCTCTAAAGTATTATTATTAAAGTTTATTTTAAATAAGGAAATGTTTGGCTTTGATTACCCAAAAGACAGAGAGCCAGCCAGACAGAATTAACCATAGAACCACAGAGAACTTATTTACAAGTTTTTGATTAGTAGTCAACAGCACACATCTCAAAGCATGTTTCACTATAAGACTATGCTATAACACTTCTCTGATACAAATGCAACCACATTTTTTTTAATTCATCAAGGGTTTTTTTAGTTTGTTTTCGTTTTTTAATTTATTTATTTTTGGCTTTTTCTAGGCCTTCACTGCTGCCACAGGCTCTTTAGTTGCAGGGAATGGGGGCTACTCTCTAGTTGAGGTGAGCAGGCTTCTTGTTGCAGTGACTTTTCTTGTTGTGGAGCTCAGGCTCTAGGGCTCACGAGCTTCAGTAGTTGTGGCTCCGAGACACTAGAGCACAGGTTCAACAGTTGTGGCTCATGGGCTTAGTTGCTCCACAGCATGTGGACTCTTCCCGGATCAGGGATCGAACCTGTGGCTCCTGCATTGGCAGGCAAATTCTTTATCACTGAGCCACCAGGGAAGCCCCTCAACCACATTTTGTTGCTTCCAACTTGTTCTTGTTGATGATAAGGAGGAAAACAGTGATTTTAAAAAACAAAAGAGAAAAAAAGAAAATCACAATGGAAATGGGAGAATTCCAATTGAAATCAGTCAGAAAGGAGGCTTGAGGTTATTCAGATATGTAAACTGAAAGTCAGCAGTAACTAGAAGAAAAAGAGCTAATTCTTTTCTTGTTAAAGAAATGCTATTTTTCCTGAAACTAAACTTCATTATCAGTTATAATGCTTCAGAAGATGAGGTGCTTGAATGGCATCACTGATTCAATGGACAGGAGTTTGAGCAAATTCCAGGAGATGGTGAAGGACAGGGAAGCCTGGCCTGCTGCAGTCCGTGGGTCTCAAAGAATCAGACATGACTGAGCAACTGAACTGAACTGAATAATACTTCATCGTTCATTTGACTAGTCTCTAGAAATCCTTTTGTTGTCACTTTATGGTTCATAGTGTTATATTTCTCAAACCTTTAATATCTGTACATGTCCCTCACTATTCTTGCTTCTCTTGTTAACATTTTCCGTCAAATCAGTTTACTTTAAAAAAAACTCAAATTTTTCCTAAGAGAGAACTTTCATGCATTATACATTAATGTAAATAAATTAAATGGAAAAATTTAAACATCCATATGCACCTAAAAGCATTTCATGAACCATTGGCAGATCCTGATGTAATAGGTGCTCAAAAAATACTTGGTATATTAAGGAACAAATCTTATTATTAGTAGCTTGTTTATGAACTTGAGTACACAAAATAAGAAAATCATTGCCCATTCATCAAGGTTTCGCTCCAAATCATCAAATCAATCATAATTTTCATCTTCTATCATATGTTTAATTTTATACAACCATTTGCAGAGGTTACCTAATTACTGATATTAATCAAATACTATTTTGTAACTTTTCAGTGTTCCTTTTTATTGATCATTCACCTTGCAAAAAAAATGAGATCTAAGGGAAAAAAAAAAGAAAAATAAACTGATCCTGAACCAAATTCTGAGTAAATTGATTGATTCATCCTTCAGTGAACACCTACTATGCATTGTTCTAGTTTCTGAAAATGAAAAGATAAATAAGACTTAACCCTAAATTCAGAGAGCTTAAAATTCCATGAGAAAACAAGTTAGTTCAACAGATAAATGTCATTCAGGGTAATAAATGTTACAAGAGAGATATGTATCAATGCCTCAAGAATACAAAGGAGTGAGTGATGAACAGTGCCTAAGGACAGCCAAGGTGAGCTTTTAGTGAATTCAGGTATTAGATAAGCTCCAGTACCTGGCACCATACAAGACACTCACCAATCATTCATACAACTCCTGAATAGTGAAGGAACAGAGTCAGATGTTAAGCACTTGGATAAACAGGAAAAAAAAAGGGAAAAAAAAAAATCAATGCAGATCTAAGCTGTCCAGTATGCCAGGCAAATTAGTTTGAACTTTAGAATAAAGTGATATAAAGCATGTAGAGATCTGAAATATACTTACTTAATTTTAAATCATGAATCCTACCATATGTAATCCCAATTATGTTTAAGTGATATTTATCCTATTTTTTTTTCCCTGTACATGTCCCTCACTATTCTTGCTTCTCTTGTTAACATTTTCCGTCAAATCAGTTTACTTTAAAAAAAACTCAAATTTTTCCTAAGAGAGAACTTTCATGCATTATACATTAATGTAAATAAATTAAATGGAAAAATTTAAACATCCATATGCACCTAAAAGCATTTCATGAACCATTGGCAGATCCTGATGTAATAGGTGCTCAAAAAATACTTGGTATATTAAGGAACAAATCTTATTATTAGTAGCTTGTTTATGAACTTGAGTACACAAAATAAGAAAATCATTGCCCATTCATCAAGGTTTCGCTCCAAATCATCAAATCAATCATAATTTTCATCTTCTATCATATGTTTAATTTTATACAACCATTTGCAGAGGTTACCTAATTACTGATATTAATCAAATACTATTTTGTAACTTTTCAGTGTTCCTTTTTATTGATCATTCACCTTGCAAAAAATGAGATCTAAGGGAAAAAAAAAAGAAAAATAAACTGATCCTGAACCAAATTCTGAGTAAATTGATTGATTCATCCTTCAGTGAACACCTACTATGCATTGTTCTAGTTTCTGAAAATGAAAAGATAAATAAGACTTAACCCTAAATTCAGAGAGCTTAAAATTCCATGAGAAAACAAGTTAGTTCAACAGATAAATGTCATTCAGGGTAATAAATGTTACAAGAGAGATATGTATCAATGCCTCAAGAATACAAAGGAGTGAGTGATGAACAGTGCCTAAGGACAGCCAAGGTGAGCTTTTAGTGAATTCAGGTATTAGATAAGCTCCAGTACCTGGCACCATACAAGACACTCACCAATCATTCATACAACTCCTGAATAGTGAAGGAACAGAGTCAGATGTTAAGCACTTGGATAAACAGGAAAAAAAAAGGGAAAAAAAAAAATCAATGCAGATCTAAGCTGTCCAGTATGCCAGGCAAATTAGTTTGAACTTTAGAATAAAGTGATATAAAGCATGTAGAGATCTGAAATATACTTACTTAATTTTAAATCATGAATCCTACCATATGTAATCCCAATTATGTTTAAGTGATATTTTTTATTTTCTAATTTGACTTCAAAAGATGAGCTATTTTAACTCTTATACAAGTGGGAAAAGTCTAAAAAAAGGGTAGAAGACCTGTGGTCTGGTGTCAGCTCTACCAGGAACTGTCTCCTGTCAGTCAACTACAGCCCCTCTGGACCTGAACTATTTTCAGCTTTCAAAACCTCTAACGTTGAGCTACAGTTGCAAAACACTTTCAGTCTAATTATTTCCTGCATTGTCATTGCTACCCTCTGTCCCAGCCTCCATCATATTTTGGATGGATTATGGAAATAACCTCTTACCTTGACTCATTGCTACCTTCCTTGCCCACATTTGTTCTGTTCTCAACTCAGACTGCCTCTTTTAAGTATTATCAATTCCCTTGCCAAAAACCTTCCAGTGGCATTCCCTATCATTCAGAGCAAAAGCCAAATTCCTCACCTCAGCCACCATCTGTCCACCTATCTCCCTAATCTCATCTCCATTACTTTGACCCGCCTTCATTTTATTCCAGCCACAGGATCTCCTTGCTGCTTCTTTAAAAAAAAAAAAATCACCTTCCACCCCAGGGACTTTGGAATTTACACTTCCTATTCTCTCTCCAAGAATACTCTTCCCCCTCAACATGTCTTCCCTGGAATGTTACTTCCTCGGTGGGGCCTTCCCACACTACCTTATTTATAATTTTAGACTCTTACGAATATTATGTTTACCTTCTCCGATGGCTCGGTGGGTAAAGAATCTGCCTTGCATTGCAGGAGACACAGGATAGGCGGGTTGGATCCCTGGATTAGGAAGATCCCCTGAGGGAAGAAATGGCCACCCACTCCAGTATTCTTGCCTGGGAAATCCAATGGACAGAAAACCTGGTGGGTTACAGTTCGTGTGTCCACAGAGAGTTGTACACAACTGAGCACACACACACCAACATTATATAATCCCTTTCCTTGGTTTATTTTTTCCCCACAGCCCTTATAATTACTTAGAGAACTATACACTGTTTCTCTGATATTGCATCTTTTAAAAATCTTCCCATTTAGAATGTTAGTACCACAAGGGTAGGGATTTTTGTCTGTTCTATTCAAGGATGTATCCACAGTAGCTTGAAGAGTATCTGACACATAATATAAAAGCCTCAAAAAATATTTCATGAGTGACTGAAGTGATTAGTGAAAAATGAAGACTCTGAATTAGATTCCCTTCTTGTTCTGTTCTTCCACAGTTAAATAATAGCACTGTGTTCATTTACTGTCTGAAGGATGGAGAAAATGGGAGCATATGAACTCATCATCATAATAATATAATTTCTGAATCTAGTTAGATATTATGTAATATCTTCACGTTCTTATTTAACAACATATGTTAAATACTTATTGATCCTTTCTGGGACCGTCACTGTTATTTAGAATATATATGAAATGATATCTTCTGTTTTAAAAAATCCAAATTGCATTGAAATTATAAATATTTGAGAAGTACTCATTAAAGTAATGCTGGTAGTAAATAACCTGAGGAAAAGTTTTTAATATGGCATCCACTTTTTGTTTTGTTCTTTTTTTTCCTTGCTGTATAGTATGCAGGATCTTAGTTCTGTGACCAGGAATCAAACTCGGGTTCCCTGTATTGGGAGTGCAGAGTCTTAATCATTGGACTGACAAGGCAGTCCCAGATCTCATCCACTTTGAATGTAAAAGTTGATTTCTTCTCATAGAGCTTACCTAAAATATGATGCTGATAAAGTCATAGAGATGTCACAGAGCTACAGTGCTAGAAAGTAACTTGAGATCATTTGGTTCATAGCCTTTCCATTAAGCATGTGAATATCTAGACTATTCCTGTGCAAGCTAAGTCGCTTCAGTCATGTCTGACTGTTTGTGACCCTACGGACTGTAACCTGTCAGGCTCCTCTGTCCATGGGATTCTCCAGCCAAGAATACTAGAGTGGGGTGACATTCTTACTCCTGAGGATCTTCCCAACTCAGGGATCAAGCCTGCATCTCTTGCATTGGCAGACGGGTTCTTCACCACCAGTATCACCTGGAAGGCCCATCTAGACTATTGAGGATCCACATATTCCTTAGGCTAGAGCTTCCCAGGTGGAGATGAAGATTTGATCCCTGGGTCAGGAGTAAGAAATGACAGTCTACTCCAGTATTCTTACTTGGAAAATTTCATGGACACAGGAGCCTCGCAAGCTACCATGAGGTTGCAAAGAGTAGGATATAACTGAGCATGCACACATTCCTTAGGTCAGAAACAAGCTTAGATATATCTATAAGAAGCATTATAAACACTTTCAGACAGTAGATCTATTCTGTAAATTTGAATGTGAATGTTTGACCTCACATGTCGACTCTCTGTGTGCTTCAGCATTAATTGTTACTTGTTACAGAACTATTGAGCTTAACTTTCAGTTTATATACAATTTGAAGAATTAGAAACATAGGTAAGTAGTAAATTATATGTTATTTATGCTTTAAAATGTTAGTTCTGAAAGCAGTTTCACATAAAATGCTAAAGTGAGAGTAGATTACTGGCATATGTTCTCTGTATTTTTTTTATTACCATGTTAAAATTTAAGTAACACCAAGAATGACATCATGGGCTTCCCAGGTGGTGCTAGTGGTAAAGAACCTGCCTACCAATGCAGGAGACACAGTGCAGGAGATCGCAGTTTCACTGGGTCAGGAAGATACCTTGGAAGAGGAAATGGCAACCCACTCCAGTATTATTGCCTGGAAAATTCCATGGACAAAAGAGTCTGGTGGGTGACAGCCCATGGGGTCATAAAGAGTTGGACACAACTGAGCACTGAGTACATGCAAGAATGACATCAAGACCCTATCCTTCAATTATAAGGAAAATCAAGCTTCATCTCCAAGTGATTTGTGCATTTGCACCAAAACTTTTAATTTTAACAGTGTAAATTATTTAAACTGAAGTGACTGAATTTTTGAGGCAAACTAAATCCAATTGAATACTTCCTGCTGATTCACTAACTGTGTTAAATAGATAAATCACTCTATCTATATTCTTTACACTCCCGTGGAAGAAAATTCAGGAGTTGAATGAAAAAAAATCTTCCGCCTCTTTAAAATGTTAGTTTTAATTTTTTTAACCTTCAGTTTCTACACTATTGAAACAAAAACATATCAGCTATCAGAGAGATGTTACAAAGCCAAATGCCTCTGAAAGTACTTCATGATATCAGTATACTATAAATATAAAAAATCATGATGATTAATAGTTTTGACATCTTCCATACCAAAATAGCTACAAAAGGACAAGCAAAGATTATGAAATATTGATTAAAGAAAGAACTGCTTTCTTTTGCTAATTCAGCAAAAATAAATTTTGACTACGATATAGTTTCTTCTCTGTTTTATATTTATTGGTCCTTGTAGCTATGTTGCTGATGTTTATACTGATTATAAGCAGGTTTTATAATATTGGTTCTCATTTCTTAGTATTAATAGCTAACATTTATTGATCTAAATCTATTATTTGCCAGACACTGTGGGAGAATTTTATGTGTGCTGACTCATTTACTTCTCACAAAGCCCTAAGAGGTAAGTAAAATGGTGTACCCATTTTACCAAGGTAAAAAATGAGACCGAGAGGTTAATGCCTTGCCTAAACTCAGAGAGCTAGAGATGGAAATGAGATTTAAACCTTGATAGCCTGATCTGATCCTGAACTTGAAACTATTATATCATGCCACAAGTGTTCCACACAGCTGTCGACAGGCTGACTAAGAAAGCTTAGCTCTTTATTACTCAACACTGCTAGGAAAAGCTTTGGGTGTTCTGTTTTACCAGTGTTCTCAACTGACTTGGGCAAGCACTTTCACTCAGGATAGTAAACTGACCCAAAGAAACTATTTGTTATCTGAGCAGACTTAGTTTTTCTGGTCAAGCATAATGTTCCTCAAGACCATGAAGGATTCTATAGGAAGAATTTCTATCATGATTCAAATATTTGCATGTTAGTTTAATAGTATGTACTAGTTCTCTAATATGAGATCATTAAGTCAGAATATGGCAATTATATTTGGAATTCTTTACCCTCCTGAGGGACAACTTCAGATTTAATGACCCTTAAGATCATACAGTAGACATCTGACTAGCTTGATGTCTTTTAGCTACTTGGTATTAAAGTCACTCTATACGTATACTATATATTTTTAATAAAATTCAGGAGTTGAATAAAAAAAATCTTCCGCCTCTTTAAAATGTTAGTTTTAATTTTTTTAACCTTCAGTTTCTACACTATTGAAACAAAAACATATCAGCTATCAGAGAGATGTTACAAAGCCAAATGCCTCTGAAAGTACTTCATGATATCAGTATACTATAAATATAAAAAATCATGATGATTAATAGTTTTGACATCTTCCATACCAAAATAGCTACAAAAGGACAAGCAAAGATTATGAAATATTGATTAAAGAAAGAACTGCTTTCTTTTGCTAATTCAGCAAAAATAAATTTTGACTACGATATAGTTTCTTCTCTGTTTTATATTTATTGGTCCTTGTAGCTATGTTGCTGATGTTTATACTGATTATAAGCAGGTTTTATAATATTGGTTCTCATTTCTTAGTATTAATAGCTAACATTTATTGATCTAAATCTATTATTTGCCAGACACTGTGGGAGAATTTTATGTGTGCTGACTCATTTACTTCTCACAAAGCCCTAAGAGGTAAGTAAAATGGTGTACCCATTTTACCAAGGTAAAAAATGAGACCGAGAGGTTAATGCCTTGCCTAAACTCAGAGAGCTAGAGATGGAAATGAGATTTAAACCTTGATAGCCTGATCTGATCCTGAACTTGAAACTATTATATCATGCCACAAGTGTTCCACACAGCTGTCGACAGGCTGACTAAGAAAGCTTAGCTCTTTATTACTCAACACTGCTAGGAAAAGCTTTGGGTGTTCTGTTTTACCAGTGTTCTCAACTGACTTGGGCAAGCACTTTCACTCAGGATAGTAAACTGACCCAAAGAAACTATTTGTTATCTGAGCAGACTTAGTTTTTCTGGTCAAGCATAATGTTCCTCAAGACCATGAAGGATTCTATAGGAAGAATTTCTATCATGATTCAAATATTTGCATGTTAGTTTAATAGTATGTACTAGTTCTCTAATATGAGATCATTAAGTCAGAATATGGCAATTATATTTGGAATTCTTTACCCTCCTGAGGGACAACTTCAGATTTAATGACCCTTAAGATCATACAGTAGACATCTGACTAGCTTGATGTCTTTTAGCTACTTGGTATTAAAGGAAAAACTGCTAGTAATGCCCATTGATGCAACTGTTTAAGATACAGAACGTAAAATCACTGGGAAAGTTATATAAAGCAAATTCGGAGAAAATATGTCATGGGTCTGTTATAGACCAGTTGTCAGAAATCTAAGTTTGAGGGACTTCCCTGATGGCTCCGTGGTAAAGAATCTGCCTGCCAGTGCAGGAGACACAGTTGGATTCCTGATCTGGGAAGATCCCACATGCCCTGAAGCAACTCAGCCTGTGTGCCACAACTATTAAGCATGCTTTCTAGAGCTCAGAGGCACAGCTGAGCCCATGTGTCACAACTTCAGAAGCCCACCCACCCTTAGAGCCTGTGCTCCACAACAAGAGAAACTACCACAATGAGAAGCCTGTGCACTGCAACTAGAGAAAGCCTGTGCACAGCACTGAAGACCTAGCACAACCTAATATAAATAAATTAAAAAGGAAAGAAAGTCTAGAAGGGAACATTTTAGTTCTTAAAAATTCAAAAAAAAGAAAAAGGAGCATAAGTTCTAGAGTCAGATTTCCACTTCTCCACTTAGTTTTTAAAGAATTTTAAGCAAGTTATTTAAACCTTCATTTCCTTCATCTGTTAACCAGAAGTGTTCTAGTTTATGTAATTATTTTGCTGTTAGTTCAAGCGGAACAAAGACTAATTTGTTATAAATATTGTATGCAGTTTTAGTTTTCACCAACCCTGTTAATTTTTTTCCACTGCATAAGATTAGTCTTAGAAGTGTTAAAAAAAAATCACATTAAATGGGAAATGATTTGTCTGTTAGACATTTAGTTAATTGACCAAATGGAATGCTCCTCTCACTAGTGCAATATCCTTTTTGGGTAAATATTGTATATATATATAAAAGAGGCAAGGGGAAGAGTGAAGAGGTCTCCAAGTAACTAATAGCAGTATTAACCTTTTAAGCATAAACTCAAGATAAGATGGTCATGAATGTTAAGGAGCAAAGCAAAGTCAAATGGTATATGACTTCACAATAAAGCCCCTTGCCGTAAACGAAGGTAAAGAAAAATAAGGAAAAATGGTTCTTAGTGTTCAGCTAAAGTTAAATCTGAAAGTTTCTATTAAGATACCCTACTCAGTTTCACAACTTTTGTGCTGAGATGACTCACTCAATCCTGGATAGAAAAAGCTCAAGGTATTTATGAACTCAAAAGATGGACAGAGATGAACTCTGTCCATTATATTAGGACACATTTACAGAAAGTTAAATATATACAAAATGCTGAGGAGACCCTAATTTAAGACATCACTTTGGCCATATTCTCTGGGGCCTTTGGAACTGAGATGAACTGAGCCTTCTGAGCACTAAATTAAAGGAGATAAATGCCCCAAAGTAATACCAGCAGGTATAGGCGCTGGGAATCATTTCCAAGAGCATATCTGGGGACCACAAGGATGAAGGCACAACAGAATACACATCAGAAAAAACCAGAGGGTATTCCCAGTGGCTCAATGGTAAAGAATCTGCCCTACAATGCAGGAGACACAAGAGACATGGGTTCGATTCCTGGGTCAGATCTCCTGGAGAAGGAAATGAAAATCCACTCCAATATTCTAGCCTGGGAAATACCAAAGACAGAGGAGCCTAGAGGGTTACAGTCCATGGAGTGGTCACAGAAGAGTCCAACCCAACTTAGTGGCTAAACACAAACAACATATTATGTATATGTGTTTGTTGGATTGTGGAAGTCAGGATTTGGGAGCAAAGTCTCTGTGTTATGCAGCACTTGCAGGGCTGGCATAGCATGTGCTGGTTCAAACATAGGAAAGTCAGTCTTTCTATGAACCTCTGTACTATAATTGTCATGTGTATGTTTTAGTTTTGAACAAATGAAGATGTTTGAAAGCTAATTCACCTCTGGTCAGAGAGGCTTTCTTGCCTCTTCATGTTATTTTGCATACCTTGTAAATTTTAAATGTAACCCAAAAGTGACAGTCTGCGCCCTTCTCATCCTTAAATGAGTTGCATATAGCTAAAGCATGCCTCTGTATTCCAAGCCAACTATCCCCAACCAGAGACACACTTTTTTTCTTTCATATATTAATAGCCTTGATAAAGTGACAGCTGATGCTAGCTCTTGGTCTCCTTGCTTAGGAGATCATTTCTGCTGCCTCTAACATATCTTCCTTATAATCAAAATCCATTATATGGTTAGGTATTTTTGTTCAGAACTAGAGAGGAGGTTACTTTGCTCATGCAATTCTCAGTATCAGTCAGAATATCTGAGCACTGTCTTTACATCCAACATTGTGTTAGGGACTGATGAGACACAATCACACAAACAGAACAACTGTATAAACCTTACTCTGGCCACAGGTATAATGTTAGAGGGAAATATGAGTAACAGTAAAAAATGAAATATTTTGGTAAATATTTAAAAGATAAGTTTTGACAGGGTAGAAGGAGCTCAGAAAATAGGCTCCTTCAATACAAGGAGCTCAGAAAAATAAAATACAAAGGAGGCTTGTTTATATATAAATAATCTGAAAAATCAATTCAGAAATGAGAAATATTCTAGTAAACAGGGTTCATCAATAGAGGACTGATTATATTATGTTCCCTCTCCCCCCAACCCCCACTGCCCCCATAGAGGATTTGGCTGTTATTACAACAAGGGCAGATATGCCTCTGCTGAAATGAATATAAAAAGAGATAGGTTAAACATGACAGTACTAATAACTAAAAACTTTAAAAATGCAATTCAGGAAACAGAGAAGAGAATGAATACTAGAATGGAGGAAAAAATTTACTTCTGACTTTATATCTTTTTGTGTTGTTTGCATTTTTATAACATATATGTTTTGCTTTTTACTTTTCCTAAATTTTTAGCTGGGGAGAGCTCAGTTGCCTAGAGTTGAGCTGTTCATACTTGCTATTCATGATGCGTTATTCTCATTGAGCCACACCTTTCCGTTGTTCTGTTCATATATTTATTGACTTTTTTTTTTTAATTTTGGCCTCTTTTATCAGTTTTATTTATTTATTTTCATCCATCTTTATTCTTTGGCCTGTGTGGACCTCTCATTGCAGTGGCCTCTCTCGCTGCAGAGCGCCTGCTCGCAATTGGACGTACTGGTCCAGCAGCTCCACAGCACGTGGGATCTTCCCAAGCCAGGGATCAAAACGGTGCCCCTCGCACTCAAGGAGGATTCCTTACCCACTGGACCACCAGGGAAGTTCTTATTTATTGAATTTTATCCCCATATCCTATTTGATTCCCTTTGTCTCCCCATAAACCATCACTGTATTCTGCTTAATATACATCTTTTGTTTATATGCAGCTTTACAAAACAGGCATTGTTTTGCCTATATTATTTTAAACTAGAGAGGAGGTTACTTTGCTCATGCAATTCTCAGTATCAGTCAGAATATCTGAGCACTGTCTTTACATCCAACATTGTGTTAGGGACTGATGAGACACAATCACACAAACAGAACAACTGTATAAACCTTACTCTGGCCACAGGTATAATGTTAGAGGGAAATATGAGTAACAGTAAAAAATGAAATATTTTGGTAAATATTTAAAAGATAAGTTTTGACAGGGTAGAAGGAGCTCAGAAAATAGGCTCCTTCAATACAAGGAGCTCAGAAAAATAAAATACAAAGGAGGCTTGTTTATATATAAATAATCTGAAAAATCAATTCAGAAATGAGAAATATTCTAGTAAACAGGGTTCATCAATAGAGGACTGATTATATTATGTTCCCTCTCCCCCCAACCCCCACTGCCCCCATAGAGGATTTGGCTGTTATTACAACAAGGGCAGATATGCCTCTGCTGAAATGAATATAAAAAGAGATAGGTTAAACATGACAGTACTAATAACTAAAAACTTTAAAAATGCAATTCAGGAAACAGAGAAGAGAATGAATACTAGAATGGAGGAAAAAATTTACTTCTGACTTTATATCTTTTTGTGTTGTTTGCATTTTTATAACATATATGTTTTGCTTTTTACTTTTCCTAAATTTTTAGCTGGGGAGAGCTCAGTTGCCTAGAGTTGAGCTGTTCATACTTGCTATTCATGATGCGTTATTCTCATTGAGCCACACCTTTCCGTTGTTCTGTTCATATATTTATTGACTTTTTTTTTTTAATTTTGGCCTCTTTTATCAGTTTTATTTATTTATTTTCATCCATCTTTATTCTTTGGCCTGTGTGGACCTCTCATTGCAGTGGCCTCTCTCGCTGCAGAGCGCCTGCTCGCAATTGGACGTACTGGTCCAGCAGCTCCACAGCACGTGGGATCTTCCCAAGCCAGGGATCAAAACGGTGCCCCTCGCACTCAAGGAGGATTCCTTACCCACTGGACCACCAGGGAAGTTCTTATTTATTGAATTTTATCCCCATATCCTATTTGATTCCCTTTGTCTCCCCATAAACCATCACTGTATTCTGCTTAATATACATCTTTTGTTTATATGCAGCTTTACAAAACAGGCATTGTTTTGCCTATATTATTTTAAACTTATGTAAATTATATTGGCATCTTATTTCCGATGGCCTCTGCCGTTGCAGAGTGCTGGCTCTGGGCGCACGCGCTCCAGAGCTCCGGCTCGGTAATTGGACACATAGGTCCAGCTGCTCCGCGGCACGTGGGATCTTCCCAGGCCAGAGATCGAACCGGCAACCCTTGCACTGCAAGGCAGTGTCCTTACCCACTGGACCACCAGGGGAAGCCCGATGTTTTCTTTTGTTTATTTGTTTTTATTTATTTTTCTTTTTTTTTTTTTTTTGGCCATGTTTTTTTATTCTTTTTTCTTTTACAGAGTTTTGTTGTTTACAGATATGTATAATCCCAGATTGATTTTGAGAGCATCTACATTGCTCTGTAACACATCTAACCCATACCCTCTACGTGCTGCATACACACCGTGGTGTATGCCATCACCATTCAAGTGTGAGACTCTGGGTGAATGCACAGAACACACGTCTATGAACTGTGGCCCAAGGCTTAGAAAATGTGGTCGCACCTGGGATCCACTGAGGTTGGTGAGCAAAAGAGTAATATAATGAAATCAGTGTTTGAAAAATTATTGGACTACCCTGGTGGTCCAGTGGGTGAGGACGCCGCCTTGCAGTGCAAGGAGCACCGGTTTGATCCCTGGCCTGGGGAGATTCCACGTGCCGCAGAGTGGCTGGACTGATGTGTCCACCTACCGAGCTGGAGCTCTGGAGCACATGCGCCCAGAGCCGGTGCTCTGCAAGGAGAGAGGCCACTGCGATGGGAGGCCCACATGGGCCAAAGAACAAAGATAAACAAAAAAGAAAGAGGAAAAGACATTGACCACAACAGTGTGTATGGTATGTACCATTTGTACACAAAAGTAAAATGCTATATGGGTATCTACGTAGCATATCTGCGAAGCGAAACACAAGAAACAAATGACTGTAGGTTGCCTGTAGGAAAGGAGAACCTGAGGACCTGACTGTGGTGGGCTGAAGACTCTTTTTTTAGGACTTACTTTTTGTATACTCTTACACCTTTTGAATTTTATTATTATTATTATTTTTTTTTTTTTTTACCATACGCATGGGTTACTTCTGAAAAAAAATATTTTAAGAGACCAATTGACTTGAGAGGAGCAAGAGAGTCCTTGGGAAAGGAAGAGAAAGCCACTTTGCCAAGTGGCACAGCTCAAGAGTATATGAATACCCCAATGTTCATTGCAGCTCTCTATACAATAGCCAGAACATGGAAGCAACCTAGATGTCCATCGACGAATGAATGGATACAGAAGTCCTGGTACATATATACAACGGAATACTACTCAGCTGTTGAAAGAAATGCAGAAGACTCAGTCCTAATGAAGTGGCTGGCTCTAAAACCTATCATAAAAAGTGAAGTAAGTCAAAAAGAGAAAGACAAATATAGTATACTAACACACATATATGGAATCTAGTAGGACGGGCTTGATAACACACGCAGTGAACTCATGGAAAAACAGACAGAGCATAGACATAGGGACATCGTGGCAAAGAAATAGGGAGGGGGAGGCATGGAGGGAGTAACATGGAAACCTATACTGTCATGTGTGGAAAAGATAGCTACTGTCATTGTGCTAAGGGAATAGGAGTGCTCACAATGGCTTGGGGCGATGGTCCGGAGGGGTGGGATGGGGGGAACTGGCGGGGTGGGGACCAGGGATATGCATATGACTGATCTGGGAACATACATGTCTGTGAACAACAAAACTCTGTAAAACCTTTAAAATAAAGAATTTTTAAAAAAAGAGTATATGAATAAATGTTGCTCACAGAGATGGCTATCAAGCAAAAAGGATAAAGAACTCACGCCCATAAACCCGAGGACTTCGTACAGATTTGAAATTATTTCAATTATTGAACCAGCAATAAAGGAACTACTGTGTTTTCAAAAACTAAGGAAATAAGAAACAGAGGGAGGATGGGAAGGAGGGAGGGAGAAGGAGAAGGAAGCAGAAAATTCAAGTGGGAAGAGACTGCAGGATGGCAAAGGAAACCAGTGATTTCCCAGGTCACTCAAGGCATGCGCTGCTAAGGGTCTACACCAGGTAGGAGAGAGGGATGGGAGAGGGAGGAGGGAAAGCAAGATTCTGTGCCATTTTAAAAGGGGGAATCGGATGTGCCGACTGACAGGGCATGTTGGAGGACTAGGAATGAGCATATAGCGAGCAGGAGGATCTGACAGTGACGGCTTTCCAGGAAAAATTGCTGCATTCGCAACATCTGCACGCATCAGAGAATTACACCTGGATTCTTCATTTCCATGCCTTGATTTTAATCCTTAGGAAAGTAGGCCTTGGGGTACTACTTGTGATTCTAAAATGGAATAAGTAATGATTTAATTCCCAGCCAGTAAAGGGCAATCCAAATGACTGGCTCCACCATTTCCCCAGGGCTAGTTTGTAACCTGGGACAGAAATAAGCTGTGTGTATTAAATCAATACAATCCCTCACAAGTTAAAAAAAAAAAGTCATTGCTTTGGTGGCTATGCATTCTATGAACTTTTTCTATTTTTTAATGGTTTGCTTTCTTCAGCTGTAAGTCTGGCCACATGTCCACAGCAAGCCAACACGAACCAGGGCTGGGAAGTCATATGTCAATGATTTCAATCGAGGATATGAAAAAAAGGTACATAGGGACATCGTGGCAAAGAAATAGGGAGGAGGCTGGGAGTACATAACATACTGTCATGTGTGGAAAAGATAGCTACTGTCATTGTGCTAAGGGAATAGGAGTGCTCACAATGGCTTGGGGCGATGGTCCGGAGGGGTGGGATGGGGGGAACTGGCGGGGTGGGGACCAGGGATATGCATATGACTGATCTGGGAACATACATGTCTGTGAACAACAAAACTCTGTAAAACCTTTAAAATAAAGAATTTTTAAAAAAAGAGTATATGAATAAATGTTGCTCACAGAGATGGCTATCAAGCAAAAAGGATAAAGAACTCACGCCCATAAACCCGAGGACTTCGTACAGATTTGAAATTATTTCAATTATTGAACCAGCAATAAAGGAACTACTGTGTTTTCAAAAACTAAGGAAATAAGAAACAGAGGGAGGATGGGAAGGAGGGAGGGAGAAGGAGAAGGAAGCAGAAAATTCAAGTGGGAAGAGACTGCAGGATGGCAAAGGAAACCAGTGATTTCCCAGGTCACTCAAGGCATGCGCTGCTAAGGGTCTACACCAGGTAGGAGAGAGGGATGGGAGAGGGAGGAGGGAAAGCAAGATTCTGTGCCATTTTAAAAGGGGGAATCGGATGTGCCGACTGACAGGGCATGTTGGAGGACTAGGAATGAGCATATAGCGAGCAGGAGGATCTGACAGTGACGGCTTTCCAGGAAAAATTGCTGCATTCGCAACATCTGCACGCATCAGAGAATTACACCTGGATTCTTCATTTCCATGCCTTGATTTTAATCCTTAGGAAAGTAGGCCTTGGGGTACTACTTGTGATTCTAAAATGGAATAAGTAATGATTTAATTCCCAGCCAGTAAAGGGCAATCCAAATGACTGGCTCCACCATTTCCCCAGGGCTAGTTTGTAACCTGGGACAGAAATAAGCTGTGTGTATTAAATCAATACAATCCCTCACAAGTTAAAAAAAAAAAGTCATTGCTTTGGTGGCTATGCATTCTATGAACTTTTTCTATTTTTTAATGGTTTGCTTTCTTCAGCTGTAAGTCTGGCCACATGTCCACAGCAAGCCAACACGAACCAGGGGCTAGGTGCCTTGAGCAAGTGTCTCAAGGTGCCATGATGCAAATTTCAAGCCCCTGCCTGGCCCATGGGGCTGTCACAAAGATCAGATTTCCTAAGAGACATGATTGTGTAACCTTTCATGGCATTCCCTGCTTTCTTCCTCTCAGTCAGCCTCACTGGGGCCTGCTCATCAGAGCCTGGGAGCACGGTGATCCTTCCATGAGTGGCCATACCAAGGGGAAGATCACTGCCTGCTACAGCATCTCTGGTGTGAAACAGCGTTAAAACACAGTAAAATCCTGAAACACAGTGATACCGATATTCATCATGGTGTATCACTCAGAATTAGCAAAGGGGGAGGGTTCTGCCAGCTTGAGAAGCCATGTCTCCACAGATTCCTGACACCCTACTCCCCTGAATCCTTCCCTTTGACCCCTCAACATCTGCTGCTCTCTAACATAGACCTTTCCAAGGCTCTGCCCCCAACTCTCTGCTCTTTCTGTCATTCCCTCCAAATCTACATTCTTACCTTCCACTCCTGAGCAGCTTAGGCCCAACTCCACCTTGCAGCCTTGATTTCTCCAGATCTAGATATCGGCTACCCTGTAAGAGTCTCCCCCAACTTACCAGGAGTCAGTATTTCCAGACATAAACTCTTTCCTCCACTCTAATTCCCATCCTTTCTCCTCCTGACTTCTCTACACTATACCACTCTTCTCCTAGTCACTCAAGCTAGACTGCTGGATCCATTTTCCTTCTTCCTGTCTTGCCTCATGCTAGAGACCTCATCCTAATTCAAGACCTACTTGCTTCACTGCTCCTATTGTAATTCACTTCCTGCGTAAATTTCCCTACATATAGTGTCCACATCTCTGACACACTGTTGCCAGATCATCCCTTCAAATATTCCGATAGTTTCTCTACTCAGAAAACCTTCTGTGGCTTCCCTTGTTATGGAATTAATAGTAGTCTGGTAAAAGATGGGTCCTTCAAATTTTTTGTATGGCTTTTATTGCCTCTTGATGATTAATTTCTTTAAACTTTCATTAAACTTTCATATTTTCAGCTTATAGCACATTCTGGAGTAATGAGTTCTCTAAATTTACTCTTTGAGGATAAAATAGCTTCTCAATATGTGTTGTTTGTTTTCAAGCAAAATAAAGTGCTACTTAAATTGACTTAAAATATAAAAGACAACTTACTATATAGGACAACTTACTGACGCACATAAGCACAAAATCCACATTTGTTTTAGTGAGCCACGACTCAGTGCCATACTAAGAATGGCTGTGTTTCTCTCTGTCTCTCTTTTGGACAAGCAAGATGGCCACCAACAATACCAGCTATCCATTCAACTTTTTTGCCAACCCAGAAAAGAAAAGTCTTTTCTTATAACTTTGGCAAGAAAGTTCTGGTATGGACTCTGACTATCCCTGCTATGGTCACGTACCATCTTTAATTAAGTACAGTGGTGAGGGAAAATACTTTAAGTATACCTACATACCTGTGCCAGGCTTCCTCGTGGCTCAGTGGCAAAGAATTCACCGCAATGCAGGAGCCATAGGAAATGCTGGTTTGATCCCTGACTCAGAAGATCCTCTGGAGGAGGAAATGGCAACCCACTCCAGTATTTTTTTTTTTTTTAGGGTTTTTCTTTTTTTTGAATTTTGGTCTCTTTCATTAGTTTTCTATTTATTTGTTTTCATCCATCTCCATTCTTCGGCCTCCCATTGCAGTGGCCTCTCTCGGTTCAGAGCACCTGCTCTGGGCTCATGCACTCCAAAGTGCTGGCTGATAATTGGACACACTGGTCCAGCCGCTCTGCGGCACATGGGATCCTCCCATGACAGGCTTCGAACCAGTGCCTTTTGCACTGCAAGGTGGACTCTTTACCCACTGGACCACCAGGGGAGTCCCTGCGAAGCCCCCGCTCCAGTATTCTTGCCTGGAAAATCCCACGGACAAAGGAGCCTGGCAGGCTACAGTCCATGGAGTCGCAAAGAGTTGGACACAACTGAAGTGATTTAGTATACACGCATGCATGCATCTCTGTGACAGAGAGATGAAGGCCAATTAACCTCATCCAAATTTCAAGGTACTCGTTCTCTACAGAATAGAAGGCTTGTACCCGCAACAGTATAAACTGCTAGAGACACAAATACACACACACTTTACATGGCTTTGGCTGCATGTAACGAAACACCTAATTCAAAGGAACTTAAACAACCTTAGTTATCTTACCTAACCAAAAATCTGGATGGAGAAAATTTCAGGATTGTACAATGTCCCTTTCTGTCTTTCTGCTAGGTCATCCTCTCTCTTCCGGCAAGTCACTATATGACTCCGGCAGCTCTAAGCATTTAGACCTCACAAAATGGTGTTATAAACAGGAAAGAGAGGGCAAAAGAGACACTATCTTTCCCAGAAGCCCCTGGCTGACGGTTCTTTCTGTCATTGGCAGACGCCATCATAAACCCATTCCTGCTCAATCCTTGGGAAAGAGAATGGGATAACTGGCTTAATGTACACATTTGTCCTTTGAGTTAGGTAGAGTTTTAGGAAGAAAAAAGGTAAAATCGTCTTTGGTGGATTATTAATAATGTTTGCCTTTCTTATTTGATTCCTCGCACCTATATAACATTTTTATAGTGTTTCTCATGAAGTTTTAGATTGCCTTTTTATTTTTAATCATAACATTTCAGAGTTCAGATGAACTTAGGTCATTCAGTTGAGGGCTTTTCAATGCTTTTTTAATTCCAGACTTGTAAGCCATCAAACAAATGCAAATAAATAGGAGAGGTTATAAATGAGCTGGCGAAGTGTGGGAGTCAGACAAAGAGGGTGAGGCCACTCTGGCTAGTGGCCCTGAGGCACTTCTGGAAAGCTAGAGCCCTACAGAATGCAATTTTAAAACCTCATCTCTCCTCTCTTAGTTTAAGGAACTGAACTCCTGAGAGGTAAAATGATTTGAACTTCTTCCATAAGTTACTAAGACTGTAGTCTAGATTTCTGTATTCCTTAATCCCTTTGTACCTCTTCCATCTTTATAATTTTATAATGTATTTATCTTCAAAATTTATCTTCAAGTTTTGTAGGCACACACTAAAACAAAATTCTTAAATAAATTGATGTGGAAGTCTTACCTTATTTCAGCAGTCTATTGTGGTTTTTATTTAATTCCAGTCTTGATATACGGTATTCTTGAGCTGCACATGCAGTGTTTCTGGTGCAACTGCACAGTGATTTAATCTGTTATAGGCAGAACAAGAGCGTGGCTAAGCAACAAAACATTAAGCGGGATACCACTTGTGTTCCAATCTTGACTCTGAGAGCTTCAATTTTTCTAATTTGTTTAGTTGGAGTAATCATAACACCTGCTTCACTGGGTTGAAGTCCACATATTATGTACTTACATAGCCCAGCACATAATAACTGCTGTGTGTTTACTGTTATTTCTCATCTTTTCCCCTCCACCTCTATAAAATTGTTTTTGGCCTTCGAAGATCCTGTAAATTGCTGGGAATTTCCCTGTCAGGAGCTAAAAGGTCAATAATAATTAAATCCAGAGTCTTCTATTTTCTATTTAGGTTCATTTCCTTCACTTTATTTACTCCCCCTCACAGATCTTTCATGTATGGTTTGCAATTTTACTTTTCATAGATGGAAATGAAGGGTAATGATCAGACTCATACTATTGGTGTAGAAAAGAGTCCTTGGATCAAGTTTCTCACTATGAAAGAAGGGACCGTTTAAAGAATTTAGGTCACTTGTCGAGAATCACTAGCGTTCCAAAGTTCCCTGTTCAGATCTCATAGTTCCAATATACTTCGATATGAGTGCTAGTTCCCCTTCACTGCTCGTAAATCCTACTCCCAGATCCTGACAAATACTCCCGGGTATTTGTCTGAATAGCTAAGATAAGAAAAATAAAACGTGAGTGGTGGTTTTAAATCATCTATACCTCTGAAGAGACAACCAAGTAATTGTGTAACTTTGTGTCTACGTATTAATAAAACTTTCATGTGCCGCCTTCACCAAGGACGACTGCAGAAGAGAACCTCCTCTTAAAGTATAGTGAGGGTTTTTTACTGGCAACTGCTGACATTTTGTTATAGCTATTTAATTTAAAAAACTCATTGCTTCTTCTGATGATAAATCCATAAATTTCCAATTCTGCAGCAGAAAAGTCACTGCACATTGACATATATACTCTAGTAAGATATCGAAAATAGCCTCCAAAAGGAGCATTGGTGGTTCAGTGGTAGAATTCTCGCCTGCCACGCGGGAGGCCCGGGTTCGATTCCCGGCCAATGCAACGTTGCGTTTTCTACGTTTTTTTCCCCAGCTCCCCAAAACAAGCTCATTAAACACTTAGGAATGGTCATTTTACGCAAATAAAGACGACTTGAGTGTAACTTACCCATTTGATTTTCTCCTCGAGCAATTAAAACGGCCGATTCCCTGAAGTTCGCCATATTTTTCGGGGCTTTTATATATTTTGGGGGCGCCATAGAGTACATGTGCGAAATGTAAGGGGACATACAGTTTTTATAGTATAAGGATTTTAAAAGATTAAAATAAAAAGTTCCGGCTGTGTGGAGATGCCGGGGATTGAACCCGGGACCTCACACATGCGAAGCGCGCGCTCTACCACTGAGCTACATCCCCCAGCCGGGAAATCTGTTTCTGGTATAGGTATTCATTCAGTCTAGCGCTAGACCGATTGCTACGATTAAGTTCCCGGACTTTACTTTGGTAAGTTTCTCTGCGGCATCTTCTTTCTACCCTTCTCACTTTCGTCTTAAACTGTTTCTGGGGAGTATCGGAACTCCGTGCAGAGCCAGCGTTTTGAGACGCCAACTCGACCGGCTCTACGGCACTCCTGCCGGGCGCCTGGAGCCCGATCCCGCCGGCACCCTGCCAGGCCAGCGGAGCGGGACCTAGGCCTGCGGAGCGCCATCTGAGCCGGACTCCTCCCTCGGCTCACTGCGCAGGCGCTGCAGGTGGGCGGCGTCCAGCCCGCGACTCTGCTGCGGAGTGGAACCCCGAGTCCTTCCAGGTCCAAGGAAGTAGACGAGAATCGCCGCGTGCGCTGTCCTGGTGCCAAAGGCGACCTGCTCCTAAAGCACAGCGGCTGGGACCTTCCGTACACAGTCGAAAACCTCTTGGATTTACCTGTACAACACTCCTCCCCCACCAAAATAAACCCATACGTTCACGCCAAATCCCCAGAAACTGGGCTTTGTAGGAGTTACACAACCATCTCTTAGAGGAGAAAAATGACTTCACAACATGATTTTGTGTGGGGTCCACACTGAAAGAAAATGACACCGACACCCACTTTGTAGCTTAATTTTACGTAAATGGGAGGTACCTGCTCAAGTTGCATTTTTCTTTCCGATATTTACACCGTGGACCCATCTGACTGATAGGTTGTGATAGGAATTGTAAGCCGCTTAACTCTATTGTGTTCTCTGAACTCTTCTTAATTAACCGCTAATACTACTCCCAGGTCCAAATGAAGAAGTGTACCCCAGTTCTGTTTCCTTGAAATAACATCTCTCCAGTTATTTGAGTGCTGGGTGATAACGATTAACTAACAATGGAATGATGTGTTTGACCCTTCCCAGTGCAGTTTAAACTGATGCCACCCTAGGGAAGTGAAGGCTGAGTGGGAGAAGCCTAGAGCACCCTAGTGGGAAAGAGCAGGGGAGAGATTTGGTGTCAAGAGAACTGGCTACCTTCACTTTCAGACGACCTGTAAGGCTGACCCAAAAGACACAGGATGAGGGCCTAGAATTTCCACAAATTTCCTTTGCAGGAGGGCGCCCCTCTTAAAAGAAATAGTCAGCAGGCCAAAAGCCAGAGCAGAAAAGCACAAGTTTCAAAATAACTCTGGGTAAACCACAAATTTCATAATCAAGTCCTAGATTAAATATAAATAAGTTACTGTGTTTGCTTACAGTAATTTCAACAAATAATGGCTCATAATCAGATTTTAATGAGAACAAGCCACATACTGCTGTAACACAATTACAATGCAGAAAGTTAAAAAAAAAAAAAAGCCACGTCACTGAACCATCATTAAGGAGCTCCGCTCCAAACCAAAACATTTCCAAACCAACTCCTGCTTTCCATCCAGAGGCACTAGAATATAAGCATCTTCAGCTGACTGAGTTGAGAAAGAGACAGAATCATTTTTCAGCAACCAGGGTTTTCACCAGTGCAAATGACAACTGTACCGTTCAGTTAGTTGTGAACGAAGCACATACGCCTTTGGTGATCTCACCTTGAAACCCTCTTGAGGATCCCTTCCTCATATTATGGTTTATTTCTCCATAATCTGAGGCACTTCCTTTCTGCGACTTCGTTCTCAGGCAAGAACCTTTGTTCTTAAGGTTCAGAGTAAACCTTAAGAAGGTTCCTTTTAAATTGGTCACTCTGCCTATTCTACGAGTCTAGGGCCTAACTTGGTGCATGTGATAAAGAAAAGGAAGCCAAGCTCTAAAGCCAACATAGGATAAAAAATTGATTTACTGGCCTGGCATAACCCAAGAGAAAGATGGCTTTTTCAACCACTGTGATGGATAGGAAAGATGAAAGCAAGGGCACATTTTGATTTAGAGGATACTTCTTAGATTCCAACTATTCCGTATGCAAATAACGCTGCCTCTGCTTGTAGATGAAGAGAGGCTGACCAAGAAGTGTGTAAAACCATGGAGTGTTACAAAATTCACTTCTATCTTCCACCATCCCCACATCTGTCTTGTCTTCCCATTCTCAGTCTCTCTGTCACACACATTGCGTGTGCGCATACACACAGACACACCCAGACACCCTATTCTCAGCAATCGACCTTATATCCGTGCTTGAGGCAAGTGACTTTTATCTCTGGTACTATTTCCATATTTCCTTTCAGATTCTTGCTTCAGCTCTTGGCAGGCTTCATCCAGCAGGTATAGTGCATCTTTCCCTCCAAGCTGGCAACTAAGTTAAGATGTTTATTCCCATTTCAAGCAGTAGTCCTTACTCCTGTCTGCACATTAGAATTAAAGACTGAGTCTTTGAAAAATGATACTTGCTTGAGCCCACTCCCCAAACAATTAAGTCAGAATTATTAGGACCGAGTGTAGGGATCAGTATCTTTTTACATGTCCAGGTTATTCCAGTGTGCAGCTAAACCCAATAGACTTAAGGTCTATTTTTCATGACATCAGCAGAGATCTAGTACCAGTTTTAAGCAACCTTATTGTGTTAATCATTTCACAATATATATATATATATATATATATATATATATATCAAGTCATTTCATGTACCTTAAATTAATACAATCTTATATGTTAATTGTATCTTAATAAAACTGGGGAAAAACACCAAGAGATGTCTATCACCAGTCCAGTGATTCTCAAACTTGGCTGTACATTAGAAGTACCTGGCAAGCTTTTAGAAAATTCTGATGCTTGAATCCCATCCTTAAATATACTTATTTAATTGGTCCAAGGGTGGTCTGGTTATAGGAATTTTAAAGGTGATTCTAATAAACAAAAACCAAGAGATCTAGGGCCTAACTTGGTGCATGTGATAAAGAAAAGGAAGCCAAGCTCTAAAGCCAACATAGGATAAAAAATTGATTTACTGGCCTGGCATAACCCAAGAGAAAGATGGCTTTTTCAACCACTGTGATGGATAGGAAAGATGAAAGCAAGGGCACATTTTGATTTAGAGGATACTTCTTAGATTCCAACTATTCCGTATGCAAATAACGCTGCCTCTGCTTGTAGATGAAGAGAGGCTGACCAAGAAGTGTGTAAAACCATGGAGTGTTACAAAATTCACTTCTATCTTCCACCATCCCCACATCTGTCTTGTCTTCCCATTCTCAGTCTCTCTGTCACACACATTGCGTGTGCGCATACACACAGACACACCCAGACACCCTATTCTCAGCAATCGACCTTATATCCGTGCTTGAGGCAAGTGACTTTTATCTCTGGTACTATTTCCATATTTCCTTTCAGATTCTTGCTTCAGCTCTTGGCAGGCTTCATCCAGCAGGTATAGTGCATCTTTCCCTCCAAGCTGGCAACTAAGTTAAGATGTTTATTCCCATTTCAAGCAGTAGTCCTTACTCCTGTCTGCACATTAGAATTAAAGACTGAGTCTTTAAAAAATGATACTTGCTTGAGCCCACTCCCCAAACAATTAAGTCAGAATTATTAGGACCGAGTGTAGGGATCAGTATCTTTTTACATGTCCAGGTTATTCCAGTGTGCAGCTAAACCCAATAGACTTAAGGTCTATTTTTCATGACATCAGCAGAGATCTAGTACCAGTTTTAAGCAACCTTATTGTGTTAATCATTTCACAATATATATATATATATATATATATATATATATATATCAAGTCATTTCATGTACCTTAAATTAATACAATCTTATATGTTAATTGTATCTTAATAAAACTGGGGAAAAACACCAAGAGATGTCTATCACCAGTCCAGTGATTCTCAAACTTGGCTGTACATTAGAAGTACCTGGCAAGCTTTTAGAAAATTCTGATGCTTGAATCCCATCCTTAAATATACTTATTTAATTGGTCCAAGGGTGGTCTGGTTATAGGAATTTTAAAAGGTGATTCTAATACACAACCAAGATAGAAAACCAAAGTGTTCAAGTATATACTTTCTCAAGCTCTTCACCCAGTTATGTGAGCAGCCAAGCCTGCTAAAATTCTGATAGAAGAGGACTCATGTCCAGGGCCCCCCACATTGGGAAACTGCCATTGCTAGAGGATGAAAGAAACTAAATCCAACTTCTCTTCCCAATTTTCCTTGGTATAAACTAAAACTGTGAGGTAGATGAACCTAGAGTCTATTATACAGAGTGAAGTTTATCAGAAAGATAAATATTGTATACTAACACATATATATGGTATCTAGAAAGATCATACTGATAAATGTATATGCAGAGCAGCAATGGAAAAACAGACATAGAAAACACTGAGGGGAGGGCGGAAGGGGTGAGATGTATGGAAAGAGTAACATGGAAACTTACATTACCAGATGTGAAATAGGTAAATAAGGGGAGTCTGCTGTAAGACGAAGGGATCTCAAACAGGGGCTCTGTAATAGTGCAGAGGCGTAGGATGGTGAGGGAAGTGCAAGAGGGAGGAGACATACGCATATCTGTGGCAGATTCAGGTTGATGTGTGGCAGTAAACAACAAAACTCTGTAAATAAATAATAAATAAATAATAATAATAAAATAAAAACTGGTGGAGGCCGGTGTTCAAGTGCTAAAAGCAAACATATCTTACCCTTGCACATCCTGTCTCTTCCAGCCTATCGCCACATGACGTGAATGGCTTCTTCCAGTGAGCTGTCCCCGCTGATCTGCTGGCTGTTAGAAGGGCTCAAGATGAGTCTAAGAACGAAGGAGCGGAGTACTCTGCATCTGGCACCTGGGAAGGCTTTGCACTTGAGACTTCCTGGATGAAAAAGGACTGCTTTACTCAGCACCTAAAGGAATAGGCAGCTCTTTGAAATACATTATTTTGCTCCTCAGGATCATAACTATTAGTAATTCTTCATCACCACAGTTAATTATCATTAACAACAACCCAAGGGCCAAAAAAAGCTACTGGTTACATTTAATTCAGACAGTTAATAAACATTAGTCTTTTAAATAAGTTCCCCAAAGTGAAAAAAGGTGATTCTAATACACAACCAAGATAGAAAACCAAAGTGTTCAAGTATATACTTTCTCAAGCTCTTCACCCAGTTATGTGAGCAGCCAAGCCTGCTAAAATTCTGATAGAAGAGGACTCATGTCCAGGGCCCCCCACATTGGGAAACTGCCATTGCTAGAGGATGAAAGAAACTAAATCCAACTTCTCTTCCCAATTTTCCTTGGTATAAACTAAAACTGTGAGGTAGATGAACCTAGAGTCTATTATACAGAGTGAAGTTTATCAGAAAGATAAATATTGTATACTAACACATATATATGGTATCTAGAAAGATCATACTGATAAATGTATATGCAGAGCAGCAATGGAAAAACAGACATAGAAAACACTGAGGGGAGGGCGGAAGGGGTGAGATGTATGGAAAGAGTAACATGGAAACTTACATTACCAGATGTGAAATAGGTAAATAAGGGGAGTCTGCTGTAAGACGAAGGGATCTCAAACAGGGGCTCTGTAATAGTGCAGAGGCGTAGGATGGTGAGGGAAGTGCAAGAGGGAGGAGACATACGCATATCTGTGGCAGATTCAGGTTGATGTGTGGCAGTAAACAACAAAACTCTGTAAATAAATAATAAATAAATAATAATAATAAAATAAAAACTGGTGGAGGCCGGTGTTCAAGTGCTAAAAGCAAACATATCTTACCCTTGCACATCCTGTCTCTTCCAGCCTATCGCCACATGACGTGAATGGCTTCTTCCAGTGAGCTGTCCCCGCTGATCTGCTGGCTGTTAGAAGGGCTCAAGATGAGTCTAAGAACGAAGGAGCGGAGTACTCTGCATCTGGCACCTGGGAAGGCTTTGCACTTGAGACTTCCTGGATGAAAAAGGACTGCTTTACTCAGCACCTAAAGGAATAGGCAGCTCTTTGAAATACATTATTTTGCTCCTCAGGATCATAACTATTAGTAATTCTTCATCACCACAGTTAATTATCATTAACAACAACCCAAGGGCCAAAAAAAGCTACTGGTTACATTTAATTCAGACAGTTAATAAACATTAGTCTTTTAAATAAGTTCCCCCAAAGTGAAAAATTATAGTGATCATAATTTGCATTTAGATTTAGAAGTATTTATTGAACAGTGCTAGAGTCTACTTGGAAGGATGCAAATTCTATAATTTAGATTCTGGTTACAAATAGATGGAAACAGAAGGAGGTACATATTTAAGATGACATTTAAGAGAGAAAAGATGTTACATAAAGCCCATACTTTTGGAAACTATCAATGGTCAATTTCAGAAAGGGTGTTATAGGTCTACAAGGAGAAAAACAACCAATATTTATCTGTATTGTACATGGAAGAGTTTCTGAAATTTAAATTATCAACCACAGAAGCCACTCTAGTCTTATACTTGTCCATTCACAAAAGCTGGAAATAGAATACAGACTCTTTTGTGGTGGTTTCTGACTGAGGTATTATTTTATCAACCAGCTAGTACCCTAGAGATTAGGTATTATATTTTATTCTATATGAATTTCCCATAGCATCAAGCACTGAGTTCTACTGAGGCACATAATACATTCTGGTTTTATAATGTCAAGTGAGAAATTGGTAAAAAGGTTGTTTAAGGCTAAATGGACATAAAAGATTCTATTGCACTGATGAAGATATTCTAAATGATATTCTAAAGGATTGTGATGATGGTTGCACAACTCAGTAAAATTACCCAAAATTATAATATTTAGCTTGATAGTTCAAATGGTTGAGCTCTATGATATGTAAATTAGACCTCAATAAAGCTTTAAAAAAGGGGGTGTAAGGAGATAGAATGTGAAACAATGAAATAGGATTAATGTGACAGGGAGAAGTTGAACATACAGATTGCATAATTGATCTGAAAAAGAAAACAGATGATGCACAAAGAAAGAAAAGTGGAGAGTGGAAGGCAATGATTTATTTCCTGAGAATGCAGAAAGGAGCAAACAGTTGTTACACAGATAGGGAAACTTGTTTCCAATAACTGTTACTAGGGTATGGAATGAATAGCATTTAGATAAATGCTATGTAGTGCTTCAGAAAGAATTCCATGGCTTTGCAAATACAAATGTATATATTGCATGAATACAATAATAATCTATAATATATAATTCTTCATCACCACAGTTAATTATCATTAACAACAACCCAAGGGCCAAAAAAAGCTACTGGTTACATTTAATTCAGACAGTTAATAAACATTAGTCTTTTAAATAAGTTCCCCCAAAGTGAAAAATTATAGTGATCATAATTTGCATTTAGATTTAGAAGTATTTATTGAACAGTGCTAGAGTCTACTTGGAAGGATGCAAATTCTATAATTTAGATTCTGGTTACAAATAGATGGAAACAGAAGGAGGTACATATTTAAGATGACATTTAAGAGAGAAAAGATGTTACATAAAGCCCATACTTTTGGAAACTATCAATGGTCAATTTCAGAAAGGGTGTTATAGGTCTACAAGGAGAAAAACAACCAATATTTATCTGTATTGTACATGGAAGAGTTTCTGAAATTTAAATTATCAACCACAGAAGCCACTCTAGTCTTATACTTGTCCATTCACAAAAGCTGGAAATAGAATACAGACTCTTTTGTGGTGGTTTCTGACTGAGGTATTATTTTATCAACCAGCTAGTACCCTAGAGATTAGGTATTATATTTTATTCTATATGAATTTCCCATAGCATCAAGCACTGAGTTCTACTGAGGCACATAATACATTCTGGTTTTATAATGTCAAGTGAGAAATTGGTAAAAAGGTTGTTTAAGGCTAAATGGACATAAAAGATTCTATTGCACTGATGAAGATATTCTAAATGATATTCTAAAGGATTGTGATGATGGTTGCACAACTCAGTAAAATTACCCAAAATTATAATATTTAGCTTGATAGTTCAAATGGTTGAGCTCTATGATATGTAAATTAGACCTCAATAAAGCTTTAAAAAAGGGGGTGTAAGGAGATAGAATGTGAAACAATGAAATAGGATTAATGTGACAGGGAGAAGTTGAACATACAGATTGCATAATTGATCTGAAAAAGAAAACAGATGATGCACAAAGAAAGAAAAGTGGAGAGTGGAAGGCAATGATTTATTTCCTGAGAATGCAGAAAGGAGCAAACAGTTGTTACACAGATAGGGAAACTTGTTTCCAATAACTGTTACTAGGGTATGGAATGAATAGCATTTAGATAAATGCTATGTAGTGCTTCAGAAAGAATTCCATGGCTTTGCAAATACAAATGTATATATTGCATGAATACAATAATAATCTATAATATATAATACACATATGAGTTAAGGATTCTGTACATATTCATTAATGCAAAACATCTCTGTTATTAATTCATTAACTACTGATTGGCTTATAGATATAATTGGGATTATGAGAGAAGGAGGCATCTAAGATAGTTCCCAGTATTCTGGCTTGAAAAACTATACATATCATAGTGTCATTCAGTGAAACAGAGAACACAGGAGGAATCCTGCTCTTTACAGGTGGTCATAATTCCATTTTTTTTTTTAACATTTATTTTTTATTTATTTGTCTTTTGGGGGGGGGGATGGGGAGGGAGGGGAGCGGGCGGGCCACTTCTATTGGTCTTTCATTTCTCTATTTTCGTCCGTCTTTGTTCTTTGGCTCCTGTGGGCCTCCTATCGCAGTGGCCTCTGTCGTCGCAGAGCACCGGCACTGGGCACATGCGCGCCAGAGCTCCGGCTCGGTAATTGGACACATCGGTTCAGCCGCTCCGCGGCACGTGGGATCTTCCAAGGCCAGGGATTGAACCAGCGCCCCTTGCACTGCGGTGTCCTTACCCACTGGACCACCAGGGGAAGCCCCATAATTCCATTTTTATTCCATTCAATTTGGGGTGCATTCATCTCTTCCAAATGAAGATTTTAAGTAGATACTTAGATGATTAATTTGGAGAAAAGAAAAGAGGATTTGTCTTGAAATATATATTTGAGAAACACTGGTGTAGAGAAAACAAAGCCATGGATTGGATGAGATGAGAGAGAGAGCAGAGAACAAGACAAGAAGAGACTGAGGGTCTGGTTTGAGGAACCCTAATATTGGAAGACCGATAAATAAGAATGAAAAGGAACACCCAGAGATAAAGAGGAAAGCCAGAATAAGATTTCAGGGACCCCAATTATAAAAGAATATTTCTCTACAAAGTTTAAAGATATTGGCCCCTGAGAAACCAGGTAAGTTTAAAAATCATTTTAAATTTCGAAAATTTATAATGTTCCTTAGATTTAGGGACATGGAAAGATTGGTTGACTTTAATAACAATTATTTCACAAAAAGCAAACGTTAATTCTTCTCATATACACCATGCAATTCACAGTTAATCTCTCTGGGGAGTTTTCCTGTCCTAGTGGAAGAGCTCTTTCATGCTCATTACCTTTTAATACGTATCTTAAAGAAACTATTTCTTTTGAAGCAAATGCAACTGAAAATTCGTGAGATCCTAGGAATCAAGAAAGGACAAGAGACACAACTATCTTTAATCTTAAAAAGTTTGCAAATAAGAAAGTGTCTTCTTTTCTCTTTTCTGGTCTTAAAAAGATGACATTTATTCATTCATTTACTCAATGAGCATTTATTGATCACCTGCCATATCTGGGCACTACGCTTGGAACTGGGTATAAAAAAGTAACAAAGTGAGCAATGCCCCCACCCTAACTGTCCTAAGAGGTAAGGGAAGAAGCAGTAAATATAAAGAAAGCACTGAGTGCTTACCTGGTCGTCCAGTGGGTAAAGAGTCTGCCTTGCAGTGCAGGGGTCACCAGTTCGATCCCTGGATGGGAAGATCCCATGTACCACAGAGCAGCTGGGCTGGTGTGTCCAATTGCCAGCCAGTGCTTTGGAGCAAGAGGCCCCACTGCAATGGGAGGCCCACACAGGCCAAATAATAAAGATGGATGAAAAATAAATGAATAAAAAAACAAATAAAATGTTTAAAAAAAAACAGAAAGAAAGCACTGATTATACAATAAAGGCTATGAAACTAAGCATTCCATGTGAGCACAAAAGAGGAACACATAAAAGTTTCTGTGGAGCAGTTAGCCTAGTGAGGATGGGGGAGGGGTGAAAAGGAAGATGAAAAACAAACTAAGTAGGAAGAACAGAATGCACAATAACGACCTCGAAGCCAAAAGGATTATAAACTTTTCAGGAATAAGATATATTTAGTGGGGCGTGTGTGCTGTGTTGTGGAATATGACAAGAAGGAGAGGAAGCTGGAAAGTAGACAAGGTCTAGTGTACGCAGGATTTTGTAAATATCATAAGAGCATATAGAGTTGTGAGAAACCATGCAGAGTTCTAAAGAGGAAAAGAAGATGAGATTTTATTTTTAGAAAAAGCATTCTGGCCTCGGATTATAGAACATATGGAAGTAGGTTCCAACAGGAAGCAAGGAGACCACTGGAAGCTTCCTTCTGGCATCAAGCAAAGAAATAATGGACTCAGACAAGAGATGATGATCTAGAGCTGCACTGTCTAATATGGTAGCTACTCGCAACATGTATCTATTGAAATATGGCTAATCCAAATTGAGAAGGTAAAATATCTTATTAGTAGTTTCTTCATGATGACTATATGTTGAAATGATAATATCTTAATATGTTGGAATGAGTAAAATATATCATTAAAATGAATTTCACTTTCTTTTTACTTTTTGTTTTTTAACAGTTTTATTGAACAACACTGATTTAGAGACTTTACACTGGAAATGGATAAGGAGAAAACTGAATAAAGGGATATTGAGGAAATCGGTTTAGCAGAACTTTCATATCAGTTGGATATGGGGGATAAGGAAAAGAAAGGAATAAGTGATTACAAAGCTTCTGACTTGAGCAACTAAATGAAAGAATGGTAGATTGAAGAGAGTCTAGGAATAAGAAAGGTTTTTTTTGTTTTGTTTTTATTTTAAGGCAGAAGAAGATTCAGTATGTTTGAATGAAAATATGGGGAAAAAATCAATAAAGAAAAAAAAAATGATAAAACAAATAAAATGTTTAAAAAAAAACAGAAAGAAAGCACTGATTATACAATAAAGGCTATGAAACTAAGCATTCCATGTGAGCACAAAAGAGGAACACATAAAAGTTTCTGTGGAGCAGTTAGCCTAGTGAGGATGGGGGAGGGGTGAAAAGGAAGATGAAAAACAAACTAAGTAGGAAGAACAGAATGCACAATAACGACCTCGAAGCCAAAAGGATTATAAACTTTTCAGGAATAAGATATATTTAGTGGGCGTGTGTGCTGTGTTGTGGAATATGACAAGAAGGAGAGGAAGCTGGAAAGTAGACAAGGTCTAGTGTACGAGGATTTTGTAAATATCATAAGAGCATATAGAGTTGTGAGAAACCATGCAGAGTTCTAAAGAGGAAAAGAAGATGAGATTTTATTTTTAGAAAAAGCATTCTGGCCTCGGATTATAGAACATATGGAAGTAGGTTCCAACAGGAAGCAAGGAGACCACTGGAAGCTTCCTTCTGGCATCAAGCAAAGAAATAATGGACTCAGACAAGAGATGATGATCTAGAGCTGCACTGTCTAATATGGTAGCTACTCGCAACATGTATCTATTGAAATATGGCTAATCCAAATTGAGAAGGTAAAATATCTTATTAGTAGTTTCTTCATGATGACTATATGTTGAAATGATAATATCTTAATATGTTGGAATGAGTAAAATATATCATTAAAATGAATTTCACTTTCTTTTTACTTTTTGTTTTTAACAGTTTTATTGAACAACACTGATTTAGAGACTTTACACTGGAAATGGATAAGGAGAAAACTGAATAAAGGGATATTGAGGAAATCGGTTTAGCAGAACTTTCATATCAGTTGGATATGGGGGATAAGGAAAAGAAAGGAATAAGTGATTACAAAGCTTCTGACTTGAGCAACTAAATGAAAGAATGGTAGATTGAAGAGAGTCTAGGAATAAGAAAGGTTTTTTTTGTTTTGTTTTTATTTTAAGGCAGAAGAAGATTCAGTATGTTTGAATGAAAATATGGAGTCAGAAGAGAGGGAGACAACAAAGATCTGTGAAGAGTGTCTTAAGAGTCTCCTTTCAGGAAGACACATCTACCTTCTTGAGGCAAGAGAAAAGTGGGGACAGATGGGTTCTGGGATATAGTTAATTTCATAGATTTGGAGATAGTAAATTTAAGACATTTCCATGAAAAAGCTTCTATTTTCTTTGCAAAGAAAAGAGTTCATCCACTTGGCCTTATAGACAAGTTTTTATGTTTAAAGAGTTTATGAAAATGAAAAAAGTCTAAAGGAGCTAGAATGATTTCCAGGCAGCATCGAAACCCAGATGAAGTTAAAAGTGAGGAATGTGGAGAGTCACTGGTAGGTACAGAGAAAGGGGAATACCATATTGCTTTGGTAGAGATTCTTGAGGTGCTTAATATGAAAGGACAATGAGACCAGGAATTTGGGAGCTGACAAGGGTACAACTGAAAAGATGAATATGAAATCTAAGGTTTTCCTAAAAGGTAATAAAGAGAATGGGTTCACCAGGTGCTTGAAGAATTTTTCTGAGGTCCAATGAGAGAGCTGTGGGCAGTGGGATCTTTGGAATAAATATTTGAAAGACAAGGAAGTTCCAGGTGATGATATTGATAGGAACAGAGTAGAATAGTTAGGTAGCTGTGGAGTCCTAGTAGGGGACTGTAGGTGGAAAGGTAAAACCTGGAAAAAGTTTGGAGGCCAGTAAGTTAACGATAACTCAAGAACGCTGCTCCTTATTCAATAAAGCAGGAAGAGTCGGGGAAGGAGGAGCTAATGATGTATGCCTTGTGTCTGCATCTACATCTACTTGAGGAATGCAGTCTTCTACCCTCCTATATATAAAAGAATTTCACTTTTTTTTGAACTTTAGAGAACTTTACACTGGAAATGGATAAGGAGAAAACTGAATAAAGGGATATTGAGGAAATCGGTTTAGCAGAACTTTCATATCAGTTGGATATGGGGGATAAGGAAAAGAAAGGAATAAGTGATTACAAAGCTTCTGACTTGAGCAACTAAATGAAAGAATGGTAGATTGAAGAGAGTCTAGGAATAAGAAAGGTTTTTTTTGTTTTGTTTTTATTTTAAGGCAGAAGAAGATTCAGTATGTTTGAATGAAAATATGGAGTCAGAAGAGAGGGAGACAACAAAGATCTGTGAAGAGTGTCTTAAGAGTCTCCTTTCAGGAAGACACATCTACCTTCTTGAGGCAAGAGAAAAGTGGGGACAGATGGGTTCTGGGATATAGTTAATTTCATAGATTTGGAGATAGTAAATTTAAGACATTTCCATTAAAAAGCTTCTATTTTCTTTGCAAAGAAAAGAGTTCATCCACTTGGCCTTATAGACAAGTTTTTATGTTTAAAGAGTTTATGAAAATGAAAAAAGTCTAAAGGAGCTAGAATGATTTCCAGGCAGCATCGAAACCCAGATGAAGTTAAAAGTGAGGAATGTGGAGAGTCACTGGTAGGTACAGAGAAAGGGGAATACCATATTGCTTTGGTAGAGATTCTTGAGGTGCTTAATATGAAAGGACAATGAGACCAGGAATTTGGGAGCTGACAAGGGTACAACTGAAAAGATGAATATGAAATCTAAGGTTTTCCTAAAAGGTAATAAAGAGAATGGGTTCACCAGGTGCTTGAAGAATTTTTCTGAGGTCCAATGAGAGAGCTGTGGGCAGTGGGATCTTTGGAATAAATATTTGAAAGACAAGGAAGTTCCAGGTGATGATATTGATAGGAACAGAGTAGAATAGTTAGGTAGCTGTGGAGTCCTAGTAGGGGACTGTAGGTGGAAAGGTAAAACCTGGAAAAAGTTTGGAGGCCAGTAAGTTAACGATAACTCAAGAACGCTGCTCCTTATTCAATAAAGCAGGAAGAGTCGGGGAAGGAGGAGCTAATGATGTATGCCTTGTGTCTGCATCTACATCTACTTGAGGAATGCAGTCTTCTACCCTCCTATATATATGTTGCTGCCCACCCAAAGAGGAGGAGCAGAGCTTTTCTGCCTGCCTGCTTGCACCTCTTACAAGTGCCCTATCCTAATAAATTGTCTTCTTGTCTATCACTCTGCCTCTTGTTGAATTCCTTCTGTGTTGAGGCACAAAGAACCTGAGACTCAATGGGTCCAGATGTTGGGTGAGTGCTGGATTAAGCCTCAGCCACGTGGGTTCAAGTCCCAAGCAGGGTTTTGGCTGGAGTTAATCCTTCGCCACATAGGTGCAAATCCCAAGCAGAGGTTTTTGGGTTTTTTTTTTTAAACATTTATTTTATTTATTTATCTTTTGGGGGGTTGGGGGGATGGGGGGATGGGTGGGCCACTTCTATTGGTCTTTCATTTCTCTATTTTCATCCGTCTTTGTTCTTTGGCTCCTGTGGGCCTCCTATCGCAGAGCACCGGCTCTGGGCACGTGCACCCCAGAGCTCCGGCTCAGTAATTGGACACATCAGTCCAGCTGCTCCATGGCACATGGGATCTTCCCAGGCCAGGGATCGAACCGGCGCCCCTTGCACTGCAAGGCAGTGTCCTTACCCACTGGACCACCAGGGGAAGCCCCCAAGCAGAGTTTTGACTGTGACTGAGCCTCAGCCACGTAGGTACAAGTCCCAAGCAGGATTTTGGCTGGGTTCAAGTCCCAGCCAAGTGGGTTCGAGTCCCAAATTGCGTTTTGGCTGGAATTCAAGCTCCAGTCATGTGAGTTCAAGTCCCAGACAGGGTTTGATTAGGTCTGGGCCCTGAGTTTAAGTCTCAAATTGAGGTAGAACCCTTTCAATATTGCCCTGAGAAAGGATATCTAAAGTAGAGTGGAGGTGGTTAATAAATATGAGATGCTCGAAAAATTGGAAGGCTTGAAATATTCACAGGACATTCATTCACCTCAAGAAGATGGTCGAGCCTGGGTGGAAAAGGCAGTGAGCCCAGTGCATATCGTTAAGAAATGGAGGGACTTCCCTGGCGGTCCCGTGGCTAAGACTCAGCTCCCAATGCAGGAGGCCCAGGTTCAGTCCCTGTCAGGGAACTAGATCCTCCATGCCACAACTATGAGTTCAAAGGCCGCAATGCAGATAAAAGATCCAGGGTGCCAAAGTCTGGTCAAATAAGTAAATATTATAAAAAAGAAATAGACAAGGGGTTGAGGGTTAGTGATGGGAAGGAAGTAGGTTTATAGCATAGCAGTTACCCAATAAGTGTTTCTTTAAATAGTTCACACACAAATTAATAATCCTATTTTGTAATTTCACATTAGAAAAATATTCTATTTTCCTTTCCACAAACATATGGAGACACAGTATATATCTACTCTCTCTCTCTCTCTGACACACACACATATTTTCTACACTGGTGTTAACATTAATCCTATTTTTAGACAAAACTGTTATAGAAATTGGGGGTAAATGTGTTAAATTGTGCATTTTCTTTTTGTGATACAAATAGGAAAAAAAATGTACAGTTTCTAAGCATCATTAACAATAGACACTTCATAAATGTGCTCAAACAATAGCTTCTAAAGGTTAGAGGCAGGCCATGCTGGTACATGCTGAAGAAGCATCTTTAGACAGATTCTCTACACTGAAAAGTGTGCTGAACCAGGAATCAGAAGACCTGGTATCTCTAAGGGGCAAAGGGAGATTGGAATGAATTGGGAGATGAGGATTGGCATATACATACCACTACGTATAAAACAGGTAGCTCATGAGAACTGACTATATCGCACAGGGAACTTGACTCAATGCTCTGTGGACCTAAAGAAGAAGGAAATGCAAAAAAGAGGGACTATATGTACACATATAGCTGACTCACTTTGCTGTACAGCAGGAACTAACACAACATTGTAAATCAACTATACTTCAATAAATGTTAATTAGAAAAAAAGAAAATTAATTAGAAAACTAACCAAGCAGATTGGTTAGTTATCAGTTAGGTGTTTGGGGCTGAAGATTTAACTTTGTTGAGTCTCCACCTTCACATCTGTGGAAGACAGGTGGCTTTTATAGCTCCTACAACTCAACAGGGTTTTTGTGAGGATTCAAATTCTTTTGTGACCTGATAAATGCTCATATAAGTTATCTGAGGGAACTCTTGACCTAGTTCCAACAAAAATTTATCATAGTCACTAGAGTACTGATAATACATTCATGATGGGGAATTACGAATTGGTTCAAATTGACAACAGCTGGAGGATGGTTATGCTACTTGTTTACTGATTATTAATCATTCTGAACTTCTGTGGAATCTCTTTCCTTGTTTAGAGGAAATACCAAAATACATCATTTTTTTGTTTGTTTAGGTTTCCCTAAAAGTGTGGACCTTGAGTCATCTCATCAGAGTATTTCAAAATACTTGTTTAAAGCACAGTTGTCTGGATTCAGCCCTTTGGGCTCAGAATCAAGAACATGTATCCAAGTGTGACTCTACACACTATAAAATTTTTTAGAACAACTTTGTTGAGATATAATTCACCTATTTACAGTGTATGTTTCATTTTTAATTTTTTTGGTATATTCACAAAGTTGCACAATCATCACCATAAAATTTAAAGTCTATTGGATTAGTTAAAAGTTTCATGGAGGTGGTTGCTTCGTGGGTCCAGGTATAAAAAGCCCTTCCCTGCCCCCAGGTGTAAAGACAAGATAAAAGACAGACCAGTCTGCTCGTCTGCTTTCTGAGCACCGGTGGCCCCTTGCTATTCTCTATTTTATGAAAGGGTTAGGAGATAGTATAGAGAGTACATGCAACTGTTGCATGGCCAAGTTGCTGAGTATGTGGACCAGAAAGCGTTCGTAAGGCGAAAGAATCATGATTAGGCTAAGACCTCTCAGCTCCTCTTAAGGCCTGCATCCTGATCTAAAGGCCTGTTTCTCTTCTTAAGAATGCAGGATCAATGCAACTTCTTAGTATCCTTGGACAGAACCTGTTGTTAATAGCTTATTGATATTTTCAGTTTGCCAGCTTCTAGAACTCCATTGTTGACTCAGTTTCATCTCTGTTTAATTTGATGGGAAAGACTTTAAAATGGAAACACTTCATTGTTTCTGGTAAATGGTAACCTAAATGGTAAAGTGTGAGCCAGAAACACCCAAGACTTTAGAAAGAGTCACGGCTCTAGTTAGGCTGATGTTTTAGGGATCCTGAAAAGTGCTTTTCTTACTCTATGGGCAGAATAATGTCCTCGAGAAGCATATTCGGAAAGCTAAGTAAGTTTCTTTTCTGGCTTTTACAGAGAGAGCTTCTTATTAAGTTTACAGTGTTGTAAATTCTTGAGCGTCATAGTCACTTAAGACCTCCCTGGTGGTCGTTGCTTAGACTCTGTGCTTCCAATGCAGAGGGTCTGGATTCCATCCCTGGTTGGGGAATTCCACATGCCACAACTAAGAGTTCACATGCCACAACTAAAGATCCCACAAGCTGAAGCTAAGACTCGCTGCAGCAAATAAATACATAAATATTTTAAAAAAGAACAGTAAAGCATTGCTTTACAAAAAAAAAAAAGAGTATTACATATACACATATACATATGCGTGGATGGGTGGGTGTATCTGATACTCCCTAGGCCTCTCTTCTCTTCTGTTGGAACTGATAGTCACTCTAGGGAAGTCATATCAACAACATCTAAATTTGATTACAAAGATTAAAAACAAAACCCCACAAACTCTTATAGGGGGTTTAGACCAAACCTTCCTTTTATAGATGAGAAAGCTAAGGGTCAGATGGTAACTTTGAGCTTGAGCACACTTTTGTGCTTTCCTTGGAGAAGGTGGTCATATCTCTAGAAGGAATTTTTTGAATTAAAGTTAAGAACTCAATGAAATACGATTTTCAGGGTAAATTCTAAAAGCTGTCATGAAGTAAGTCCTAGTCTCTGTTAAGAGCCAAGTATATATTTTCAAGATTATGACATTAAAATGAAAGCAAAGTGGAAGTTATGCTTTAAAATTGGTTATCTTCCCTGATGTCAAAATAAAAGCAGAGAGCAAGTTATGTTTTAAAGCTGGATATTTTCCTCCGTTATATGCAAAGATTGTCAATTCAGTATAAAGCTCAGCTCAAAGTATCTATGAATAGTTTCCAAATTCCAGAGACCTCTCTGGGAACATTGTTCAAACAGCTGGTGATATTGTCACATATAGATCCCATCTGGAAACACTTCATTGTTTCTGGTAAATGGTAACCTAAATGGTGTTCCCCTTTTACGGCTCTAGTTAGGCTGATGTTTTAGGGATCCTGAAAAGTGCTTTTCTTACTCTATGGGCAGAATAATGTCCTCGAGAAGCATATTCGGAAAGCTAAGTAAGTTTCTTTTCTGGCTTTTACAGAGAGAGCTTCTTATTAAGTTTACAGTGTTGTAAATTCTTGAGCGTCATAGTCACTTAAGACCTCCCTGGTGGTCGTTGCTTAGACTCTGTGCTTCCAATGCAGAGGGTCTGGATTCCATCCCTGGTTGGGGAATTCCACATGCCACAACTAAGAGTTCACATGCCACAACTAAAGATCTCACAAGCTGAAGCTAAGACTCGCTGCAGCAAATAAATACATAAATATTTTAAAAAAGAACAGTAAAGCATTGCTTTACAAAAAAAAAAAAAAGAGTATTACATATACACATATACATATGCGTGGATGGGTGGGTGTATCTGATACTCCCTAGGCCTCTCTTCTCTTCTGTTGGAACTGATAGTCACTCTAGGGAAGTCATATCAACAACATCTAAATTTGATTACAAAGATTAAAAACAAAACCCCACAAACTCTTATAGGGGGTTTAGACCAAACCTTCCTTTTTATAGATGAGAAAGCTAAGGGTCAGATGGTAACTTTGAGCTTGAGCACACTTTTGTGCTTTCCTTGGAGAAGGTGGTCATATCTCTAGAAGGAATTTTTTGAATTAAAGTTAAGAACTCAATGAAATACGATTTTCAGGGTAAATTCTAAAAGCTGTCATGAAGTAAGTCCTAGTCTCTGTTAAGAGCCAAGTATATATTTTCAAGATTATGACATTAAAATGAAAGCAAAGTGGAAGTTATGCTTTAAAATTGGTTATCTTCCCTGATGTCAAAATAAAAGCAGAGAGCAAGTTATGTTTTAAAGCTGGATATTTTCCTCCGTTATATGCAAAGATTGTCAATTCAGTATAAAGCTCAGCTCAAAGTATCTATGAATAGTTTCCAAATTCCAGAGACCTCTCTGGGAACATTGTTCAAACAGCTGGTGATATTGTCACATATAGATCCCATCTTCGTTTAAAGCATGGGCCCCCACAACATTACCCTTGTTTATATGTCTTGAAGCAGCCCCTAGTTCCAGGAAACACTTTGTCATCATGCACTTGACAATTTTTGGTTGCCATCAACCACGTCACAAACTTAATACTCAGCTTTCCCAGTCAGTCTTTCCAGGGACCTAACTCACCTCTGTCTGTTTGGGTTTCCATGCTGACATTTAGAAAAACAACAGCCATTCGACTCATAAAGCCCTTTCTCTATATTCATACTAATTTTAATATTGACTTTCTCCTAAAAGCTCCAAAATATTTTAAGGATTTTTTTCTCCTTTTTTTAAAATTTTTACAGGATCGAGCTTCCAACTTGTATTTTTTAAGTGCTTCCAAATTTTTTCTTAACATATGTTGCACAAAGTCTGTCTTATTAACAGAACCCACTCCTCTTCCAAATAGTATAAAACCCCAAAGATTTAGCCTTTCAGTGAGCATTTCTAGGTTGCACCATTAATTTGAACTTTGTGATTAGCTCAAATTAATTTGTTTAAATAAGGCTCTCCCAAGTCTCTTTTCTATGATCATCAAAGATTCTGAGTTCAAATCCATTTTAGGAACACTCAGTTTGGTGTTATATTTGGATGGGAACATTTCTTTGTACTCATGAAGGCAGTGAAAGATTTTTTAAATGAACACAGCAGGATAATATTTGCTTCTAACATTTCTGAACAGTTCTCCTTTGCTTCCTCTTTCCACTCAGAAAAGTCTATTTAAAATCATAAGATTTGATAAATATGTATAATAAAGTAAGAATCTTAGAGATTCTTGTGTGTGATTAAGCACTTTGATGCTGGAATCAGAGTACCTGGGATTGAATCTTAGCTCTCTTATTTCTTACATGAACAACTTCAAGACAGTTGCTCACCTTCCTGTGTCTCAGTTTCTAAAAGGAGTAGTAACAAAAGCTAAATGGAAACTGAGTAGTAAATATATGCAGATCTCTTAGAACTTGACCTAATACATAGAAGTACTAAACATTAGCTATTTCTATATAGTTGAATTTATAACTAGTCCAAATTCCAGAGACCTCTCTGGGAACATTGTTCAAACAGCTGGTGATATTGTCACATATAGATCCCATCTTCGTTTAAAGCATGGGCCCCCACAACATTACCCTTGTTTATATGTCTTGAAGCAGCCCCTAGTTCCAGGAAACACTTTGTCATCATGCACTTGACAATTTTTGGTTGCCATCAACCACGTCACAAACTTAATACTCAGCTTTCCCAGTCAGTCTTTCCAGGGACCTAACTCACCTCTGTCTGTTTGGGTTTCCATGCTGACATTTAGAAAAACAACAGCCATTCGACTCATAAAGCCCTTTCTCTATATTCATACTAATTTTAATATTGACTTTCTCCTAAAAGCTCCAAAATATTTTAAGGATTTTTTTCTCCTTTTTTTAAAATTTTTACAGGATCGAGCTTCCAACTTGTATTTTTTAAGTGCTTCCAAATTTTTTCTTAACATATGTTGCACAAAGTCTGTCTTATTAACAGAACCCACTCCTCTTCCAAATAGTATAAAACCCCAAAGATTTAGCCTTTCAGTGAGCATTTCTAGGTTGCACCATTAATTTGAACTTTGTGATTAGCTCAAATTAATTTGTTTAAATAAGGCTCTCCCAAGTCTCTTTTCTATGATCATCAAAGATTCTGAGTTCAAATCCATTTTAGGAACACTCAGTTTGGTGTTATATTTGGATGGGAACATTTCTTTGTACTCATGAAGGCAGTGAAAGATTTTTTTTAAATGAACACAGCAGGATAATATTTGCTTCTAACATTTCTGAACAGTTCTCCTTTGCTTCCTCTTTCCACTCAGAAAAGTCTATTTAAAATCATAAGATTTGATAAATATGTATAATAAAGTAAGAATCTTAGAGATTCTTGTGTGTGATTAAGCACTTTGATGCTGGAATCAGAGTACCTGGGATTGAATCTTAGCTCTCTTATTTCTTACATGAACAACTTCAAGACAGTTGCTCACCTTCCTGTGTCTCAGTTTCTAAAAGGAGTAGTAACAAAAGCTAAATGGAAACTGAGTAGTAAATATATGCAGATCTCTTAGAACTTGACCTAATACATAGAAGTACTAAACATTAGCTATTTCTATATAGTTGAATTAAACAGAATAAAATTCAGAGATCAATTACCAGGAATATAGGAACTGTAGAGTTTTGAGGCTATACACACAGGATATCTGAGATACACAAACAGGAAAATGCTAGGAGGAATTTGATAGAAGTTTCCCATACTTTACCTATTACTTTGAATTTTTACTTTGTTGTTTTATTTATTGGTTGCCTCGAGGAATATTACTTACTTCCTTGGATTTCAACTTGCATCATAAAGAAATAATGGGAGATGGTATTTAAGGATTCTTCTATGGCTGCTACTGTTATCACATTCTATTTTGACACACATTTCATGATGGGGTTGGGATCTGAATGAAACATTTTCCAAATGATTGTGACTAATCTAAGCCATCATGATCTAGGGATTCTTCTATAACCAGAAAACACATCAACAAAGACTGGAGAAGTCTGTTGGGAACAGTGGGCAGGAGAACTGCTTGCTCTCACCCATCAGGAAAGTCATTCATAAACACTAACCAGATTTCCTCTAGACTTGTGGCAATGCCAGAAGCTGAAACAAATATTTAGAGTGAATCAAGTGATTCATTCTTGATTTACCTTGTTTTGGTTAGATAAAGGCAGTGATCCAGCCATTGCATAGAAGTTTCCTCTTGTAAACTTACTTGACTAATGTTGAACTACTAAAGCTATTCAGAAGACTTCACTTGTTCCTTAAAGAAACAGTCAGAGACCATGATTTAAGGATTCTCCATTAGAGAATCTCCACTAGATTAAATACACTTAACTCTTTGTTGTGGATAAAATGCAGTGCAATTTACTATACAGGCATACATTCCTGTGGATGTGAAGAGAATAGTGACAGTCCTAAAAATTCAGTGCCTAAATAATGATGGAGACTCATTTGCAATGTATGAATTCAAATTCATGTGTGAATTTGAAATCCTTATGTTCCATGCCCAGAAACTCAGCTATTCATTTTCTGTCTTCTGTTGTTCTCCAGTACTATAAACCTCACCTTCCTGAACAGGTTTCAAGACTCACATTTCTTTCTCATCTCCTTCAATGTTTGCACTATATGAAGCTGTTCATTTAACTGTACCACAGCTTTACCACTGGTATCCAAGCCTCCACTCAACCTCTCAGATGTCGTCAGATATGCTGTTGGCAGTCTCATGGGTGGTACGGGCAATGGGCCTCCCAAAGGCAAACATCCTGTGCATGTTCAACTGCAATCCATGCCGCCAGATAGGAGGTTCACAAGTAAGGCCAGAGGAAGGACTATCTAATCTGGGAGGCCCACAGGACTAGGTTGTGATTAGAGGAAGGCCATTAAGACATCCAGCTTAAATATACTCTCTAGTGTAAACGCACAACCTACACTTCACCAGCACTAGGCAACTTTTAAGCTATTTGTTGGACGGTAAATACAGAAATGGATGTACCTGACCCTACTGTTAAGCACTGTAGAGCCCATAAAATTGACATTCTGAGACAACAGGGTTAGAAAGAAACACAACAGCACTTGTCAGTTGAGTAAATGGTGTCTATTGTCAAAGTGCCAAAAAAAAAAAAAAACATGAAAAATTGAAACAATTACATCACCTGAAATAGGTTTTTGCCTATAAAACGACCAAGTCCACTCTGTAATAAAAACTATAGCTCCGTATATATGTCAGTGCCTATAGAAAGGGTAAAGGATCCTTGTGCATCCATGGAAAATCTGATTTAAAAATTAAGACACTTTTTAATTAGGACAGATCATTAAATAGCACCATCTATATTCCATTCACAGAACCCTTCTTCCATATTTTAGCCTAATCTCAGAAATGTGTCAATATGTATAACTATCATTCACTGTTTATTTAGACAGTCAATAGCATATAATCCAAATTTGTATACATTTGTGATTTTAAGAACTAAAAAATAGAGTCTCAGAAGCACCCAGGCAGATTATAAAAATGAACAAAAAACTATCTCTATGTGCCTTACAACAACACCCTCCCAAGACAATGGAGAGACAACTGAAGAGATTTAAAGGAAAAAAATAACTAAAAATATTTACACTTGGAAAGTTGTCTTTCGGGCATGAGGGAAAAGGAAGAGGTTCTTAGGTATGCATTGTCTCAGAAAATACCATGCCCTGCAGTTATATTCTGGAGAATTTAGAGATGATTCAAAACTAAGATTTCAAAATGCATAAGTAGTGATATGAAAGAACTTGCATAGTTTTTCTTACTAAGTGTGATTTTCATTAACCTAGTTGAAAATGTGTTATCAGATGAATTCTGCAGTTTTGAAACAATCTTTCAGTGCTGTTTTAATCTATTCCTTTTTCTTTCTCTTTTCCAATTATCTGAATAGGAATGTTTATTTGCAAATATCTAACTTTTGATTTATAATGAACCTCTTAACATGTTTAGTCACAATCTAGAATAGTATCTGTTGTTCTCTAGTTTTATCACTTGTTTAAGTATGATAAACAACTTCTGGTTAATGATTACATTTTAACTTTGTTGGACAATCAAAAACCTGACCCTACTGTTAAGCACTGTAGAGCCCATAAAATTGACATTCTGAGACAACAGGGTTAGAAAGAAACACAACAGCACTTGTCAGTTGAGTAAATGGTGTCTATTGTCAAAGTGCCAAAAAAAAAAACATGAAAAATTGAAACAATTACATCACCTGAAATAGGTTTTTGCCTATAAAACGACCAAGTCCACTCTGTAATAAAAACTATAGCTCCGTATATATGTCAGTGCCTATAGAAAGGGTAAAGGATCCTTGTGCATCCATGGAAAATCTGATTTAAAAATTAAGACACTTTTTAATTAGGACAGATCATTAAATAGCACCATCTATATTCCATTCACAGAACCCTTCTTCCATATTTTAGCCTAATCTCAGAAATGTGTCAATATGTATAACTATCATTCACTGTTTATTTAGACAGTCAATAGCATATAATCCAAATTTGTATACATTTGTGATTTTAAGAACTAAAAAATAGAGTCTCAGAAGCACCCAGGCAGATTATAAAAATGAACAAAAAACTATCTCTATGTGCCTTACAACAACACCCTCCCAAGACAATGGAGAGACAACTGAAGAGATTTAAAGGAAAAAAATAACTAAAAATATTTACACTTGGAAAGTTGTCTTTCGGGCATGAGGGAAAAGGAAGAGGTTCTTAGGTATGCATTGTCTCAGAAAATACCATGCCCTGCAGTTATATTCTGGAGAATTTAGAGATGATTCAAAACTAAGATTTCAAAATGCATAAGTAGTGATATGAAAGAACTTGCATAGTTTTTCTTACTAAGTGTGATTTTCATTAACCTAGTTGAAAATGTGTTATCAGATGAATTCTGCAGTTTTGAAACAATCTTTCAGTGCTGTTTTAATCTATTCCTTTTTCTTTCTCTTTTCCAATTATCTGAATAGGAATGTTTATTTGCAAATATCTAACTTTTGATTTATAATGAACCTCTTAACATGTTTAGTCACAATCTAGAATAGTATCTGTTGTTCTCTAGTTTTATCACTTGTTTAAGTATGATAAACAACTTCTGGTTAATGATTACATTTGTTTATCTCAGATCCTTCTAAAAATCTCAGTAAAATAAACATAAAGGACTAAAAAAAATTGACAGGAGGAAAAATAATGTGAGAAGAAATTAGTGAAAAGAGGAGATGGACAAATTTGAAAGAAGAAAAGCAAATGGTAAATGCTGAGAAGGCTTAGGAATACACCAGGTACCAAAAACGGTGGGAATAGTGGCTGGAATTGAAAATAGAATAAATAGCCATTAACTTCTCACATCTTCATGCCACATTACCCAGCAATAGCTACCCACACACACGATCACCTTATTCAAGGAACTACCACCCTCCCAGGTAGGTTCTAGGTTTATAGATGGATTTCTTTTTGTATTTGGCAACAACCAGTGATTCATTTTCCAGACGAATTAAACTATGAGGAATCCACAGTAAGACACCAGACAATAGGAAGTAAGCTCCTGCCGAAAATGGAAATTAGGGAGGATATGTGAAATTCCTGTAAAATACCAAGACATCTCAGCTGTCTTCCCTGTTCTGTATCTAGGAGAGATTATCAAATAGAAAACGAATGTGTGGTAGGTGAAATAGTAACCCCCCCTCCCCAAAGATGGCCATGCTCTAATCCCCCCGTCCTGTGAATATGTTATGTTTCATGGCTAGCAGGGATTAAGGTTACAGATGAAATGAAGGTAGCTAATCAGCTGACCTTAGAGCAAGAAGATTATCCTGGATTATTTGAGTGGCCTGAAATAGTCAGAGTGTTTTTTAAATGTGGAAGAGGGAGGTAGAAAACTAGAAGTCAGGGTCAAAGCTATAACATGTGAGAAAGACTTGAGCAGCCATTGCTGGTTTTGAACATGGAAGGGGGCCATGAGGATAAAAATGTGGTCAGCTACTAGAAAATGGAAAAGGCAAGAAAACTAAAAGCAAGAACAACAACAACAAAAAATGCAATCCTGATTCTAGTCTAGTGAGATCTGTTTTAGGATTCTGAACTACAGAACTATAAATTTATGTTGGTTTAAGTCATTGAGGCAATTTGCTATAGCAATCACAGAAAACTTAAATTCCAATAGTATCTGTTGTTCTCTAGTTTTATCACTTGTTTAAGTATGATAAACAACTTCTGGTTAATGATTACATTTGTTTATCTCAGATCCTTCTAAAAATCTCAGTAAAATAAACATAAAGGACTAAAAAAAATTGACAGGAGGAAAAATAATGTGAGAAGAAATTAGTGAAAAGAGGAGATGGACAAATTTGAAAGAAGAAAAGCAAATGGTAAATGCTGAGAAGGCTTAGGAATACACCAGGTACCAAAAACGGTGGGAATAGTGGCTGGAATTGAAAATAGAATAAATAGCCATTAACTTCTCACATCTTCATGCCACATTACCCAGCAATAGCTACCCACACACACGATCACCTTATTCAAGGAACTACCACCCTCCCAGGTAGGTTCTAGGTTTATAGATGGATTTCTTTTTGTATTTGGCAACAACCAGTGATTCATTTTCCAGACGAATTAAACTATGAGGAATCCACAGTAAGACACCAGACAATAGGAAGTAAGCTCCTGCCGAAAATGGAAATTAGGGAGGATATGTGAAATTCCTGTAAAATACCAAGACATCTCAGCTGTCTTCCCTGTTCTGTATCTAGGAGAGATTATCAAATAGAAAACGAATGTGTGGTAGGTGAAATAGTAACCCCCCCTCCCCAAAGATGGCCATGCTCTAATCCCCCAGTCCTGTGAATATGTTATGTTTCATGGCTAGCAGGGATTAAGGTTACAGATGAAATGAAGGTAGCTAATCAGCTGACCTTAGAGCAAGAAGATTATCCTGGATTATTTGAGTGGCCTGAAATAGTCAGAGTGTTTTTTAAATGTGGAAGAGGGAGGTAGAAAACTAGAAGTCAGGGTCAAAGCTATAACATGTGAGAAAGACTTGAGCAGCCATTGCTGGTTTTGAACATGGAAGGGGGCCATGAGGATAAAAATGTGGTCAGCTACTAGAAAATGGAAAAGGCAAGAAAACTAAAAGCAAGAACAACAACAACAAAAAATGCAATCCTGATTCTAGTCTAGTGAGATCTGTTTTAGGATTCCGAACTACAGAACTATAAATTTATGTTGGTTTAAGTCATTGAGGCAATTTGCTATAGCAATCACAGAAAACTAATTCGAAGGGGTTTATTCCAAATAAAAGGACAACAATACTGATATTTGGACAGGTAGGTCCCTCTCCTTTCATTTTGCAGTAGTTAAACCTCAAATCAACCACATCCATGTCACTTCGTACTGAGCCCCACCCCTCTACACACACATACATACATACACAGAGCCTCCACTTAGCATATAGAGCTTCCCTCTAGAATCTAAGAGATAGCCTACTATCCTGAAGGATGTGGATAAACCTCCAAAATACAAAATAGGAATACATATTTTTAAAAGATAAAATTGAATGCAGAAAAAGAGAAATGTGGGGGACAGAAAAAACTGTGTTTGAAATATATAATTAATGTAATCAGAAAGCTAAGTGACATATCGTAAGTAATCAAGAAGAGTGTGTTATCAAAGAAAAACAAATGGAGAGAAAGAAAGAAAAAAAAGAATGAAAGCTCATAGAAATGATAAAACATGTCAGTAGAATTAAAAAAGTTTTTTTTTTAATTTTGTATCACAAAACACAAAATCAGAGCAGTAAGAATTTGAGGAGAGGTGGGGAGAAGGGCAAATTGATAAAAAGAAATTATCAAAGAAACAATATAAGAAAATGTCCTATTACTGAAGAGCATGTTTCTACAGAGTTGTTGGTACAATAAATGCAAAGAAACAGACATCAAAGGTCATGATAAATTTTCAGAACACCTGAGACAGAGGCAAGAGCTTCCAGAGAGAAAGAAGAGATCACACTCAATAAAGGGGAACTGCAAACCCAGGATGCCAGGAGAGTGGAGCAATGCCTTTATAACTCTGAGAGAAAATATTTAGCCTTGAATAATCTGTCCACCCAAATTATCAACTGAACATGAGTGAATAAAAATTTGTCAGACATTTAAGTTCTCAAAAAACTGGCCTTCCAATGCATGATTTGTCTACCAAATGAGGGAGTACAGTTAAAGAGGGAAAATCTTTAGAAAATAGTCAACACAGAGTGGTGAAGGAAGTTCAGGATGAAAATTATGCAGAAGACCTGGAAAGCAGTCAATCTGTGTCCTTGGAACAGGAGGACAGATAGGGTGAGATGATGACACAAGAAAAGCAAGCAAATAAGCAGGCAAGAGGAATTTAATATGTTAGACTCTGGTGATATGTTTTCACTTCAGTGAGAGAGTTTAATGTTTTTTAATTAATATTAAAAATTGAGGGGGTTTAAATAATGCTAGGTGTACAGAAAATAAAGAAAATTTATAATAAAAGCAGGGCTTCCAGGTGGTGCTAGTGGTAAAGAATACATCTGCCAATGCAGGAGACATAAAAGTTGCAGGTTTGATCCCTGGGTTGGGAAGATACTCTGGAGGAAGACCAGGCAACCCACTCCAGTATCCTTGCCTGGGGTATCCCATGGACAGAGGAGTCTAGCTGGCTATAGTTCAAAGGGTTGAACAGAAACAGACACAACTGAAGTGACTTAGCATACAAGCATGCATAATAACAACCAAATTAGACAGTAATTAACTCTGGAAGGCAAAGTTACAGAAGAAAGGAAGTAAAATCAATAAATTACACGTTCATCTATAGACAATACTTATATGGACAGAATAATACAAACAATTTATATTGATTTAACCAATAATTGTGCTATAAAAATATTTGGAGAATGAGAAGGGGCATGGAAGATTGCTAAATACTAGTATTCTGGAGTTGAGAGGTAATAATTAATGTTTAAAATCAATAACTATAAATGGCAGTAAAAGTTAAGACACATGATAATGGAGTCTAGAAGATACACCAGAAAGAAATGAGGGTGGTTATCTCTAGGGAGATAGACTAGGACCAAAGCAGAAGAATTCTGTGTTTGTGTTCATCTTTTAAAATTATATGCATATATGACCTTGATTTTAAAAATTAAAATAAAAAATGGCTAAACTATTTACTAAATTGTGATCCACAGTGACAGAATTATTATATGTAGGCCCCTACTCTCCCTTCCATAAACAGCTACATAGAACAAGAATGGTCATTTTTATTGTTAGGAAACTTGAGTTGTGAGTTCCTACAACTTTAACACTCATATTGATTACCTGAGTCATTTTTTTTTAATTGGAAAAGACTAATAATCCATCCAGTAGTAAATATTATCCATCATCTAAGACAAATGAGCATTTCTTTGTTAATTATGCTTAAAATACAAGTATAAATAGCTTTACCTCAACTATATAAAACAAATACTTGATGCATACTATAACTCAGAGATAGTATTTCAGTGAGATTTCTATTTTTTTCTTCCTTCCTTACATTCTTTTCACTTTACATTTCCGTATTTTCCCATTTTAAAAACATAACTAGATACTCCCCTTGTAATCAAAAAAGGTATATATTGGTTTAAAACTCAGTTTAAAATAATATACAAAATTCTGTATATAACAATATACACACATGTAAGAGAAAGACAATGTTGGTAACAGTAAATTTTAGGGACAGTTATCTTTACTGGAGAAAAGAGCCTTTTCTCTCTTCTAATTTTCTATACTTTTCAGTCTTTGGTAACAACACTTTAGTATTAAGTAAATAATATAAAGAACATTTAATGCTGAAAGCTTCTTTTAACCCCAACAAATGCCTCATGAGTGTTCTTGGGTAGCTTCTGCAGGAGACATTATTTCTTGCCAACAGAAAGGTCATTTCTCTTTTTATTCTTTCAAATGGAGCTCCAAATTTGATCAGAAATCAGGCAACAATTTCAGCAATTGGTCAAGGACTGTTTTGAGACCAATTTGGAACCAAGCTGATGTAAGGAGAAGTCTGTGGAAGGTTGTTCACTCCTTGATCAGAAGACAATATCCAAGAATAAAGTCACTTGCCCACACACCTCCTGTCTTCTGCATTTGAAACACGCTTTTGCTGGGACAAGGGTACCAGAACACTTTTATTTTATTGCTGCCATCATTTAACATTGAGGGGAAGACCAGTAGCATCACAGAGACAGCAGGCTTAATGTCATAGAGCTACCAAGCCAAAATTTGTTAAAGCCACTATTAAATAAAAAATTTTTTTTTTTGCATATATGACCTTGATTTTAAAAATTAAAATAAAAAATGGCTAAACTATTTACTAAATTGTGATCCACAGTGACAGAATTATTATATGTAGGCCCCTACTCTCCCTTCCATAAACAGCTACATAGAACAAGAATGGTCATTTTTATTGTTAGGAAACTTGAGTTGTGAGTTCCTACAACTTTAACACTCATATTGATTACCTGAGTCATTTTTTTTTAATTGGAAAAGACTAATAATCCATCCAGTAGTAAATATTATCCATCATCTAAGACAAATGAGCATTTCTTTGTTAATTATGCTTAAAATACAAGTATAAATAGCTTTACCTCAACTATATAAAACAAATACTTGATGCATACTATAACTCAGAGATAGTATTTCAGTGAGATTTCTATTTTTTTCTTCCTTCCTTACATTCTTTTCACTTTACATTTCCGTATTTTCCCATTTTAAAAACATAACTAGATACTCCCCTTGTAATCAAAAAAGGTATATATTGGTTTAAAACTCAGTTTAAAATAATATACAAAATTCTGTATATAACAATATACACACATGTAAGAGAAAGACAATGTTGGTAACAGTAAATTTTAGGGACAGTTATCTTTACTGGAGAAAAGAGCCTTTTCTCTCTTCTAATTTTCTATACTTTTCAGTCTTTGGTAACAACACTTTAGTATTAAGTAAATAATATAAAGAACATTTAATGCTGAAAGCTTCTTTTAACCCCAACAAATGCCTCATGAGTGTTCTTGGGTAGCTTCTGCAGGAGACATTATTTCTTGCCAACAGAAAGGTCATTTCTCTTTTTATTCTTTCAAATGGAGCTCCAAATTTGATCAGAAATCAGGCAACAATTTCAGCAATTGGTCAAGGACTGTTTTGAGACCAATTTGGAACCAAGCTGATGTAAGGAGAAGTCTGTGGAAGGTTGTTCACTCCTTGATCAGAAGACAATATCCAAGAATAAAGTCACTTGCCCACACACCTCCTGTCTTCTGCATTTGAAACACGCTTTTGCTGGGACAAGGGTACCAGAACACTTTTATTTTATTGCTGCCATCATTTAACATTGAGGGGAAGACCAGTAGCATCACAGAGACAGCAGGCTTAATGTCATAGAGCTACCAAGCCAAAATTTGTTAAAGCCACTATTAGTTGGCTCCTTTGTTGCCTACAGCTGAGAGCTTTTCTAACAGCTACCTTCTCTGTGTGCATACATGTGATCACTGAAGTGACCCCACCATCTCCATAGAATCAGTTCTGCCTATATCAACAATGACAGCAAAGCATCTGTCACTGATTATATTTGGACACATATTTGTTGTTGTGTAGTTGCTAAGTCACGTCTGACTCTTTTGCAACCCCATGGACTGGAGTCTGCCAGGCTCCTCTGACCATGTGAGTTCCCAAGCAAGAATACTGGAGTGGGTTGCCATTTCCTTCTCCAGGCAATCTTCCTGACCCAGGGATCAAACCTGAGGCTCCTGTATTGCAGGTGGGTTTACCACTGAGCCATCAGGGAAGCCCCAACATATACTCACCAATAAAAATAAGGCAGCTATACTGGCAGAAATTTCATGCTTTCATTAAGTGGTAGAATTTAATATAAACCCACACTGACCAGACAAATTATCTTTGCAGTATGCCTGCATACAGAAATACAAAAAAGCAAATTTTTAGCTGAGTAGAAATAAAATAATAATCTGGTCTAATGATTTTCAAAATCTCACAATAAGAAGACCAAACCTCACGTTATGGGAGCCAAAAATCATCCATCATCAGCTATATATGTTTCTTGGTCTATATTATTTCTGTCCCAGACACTGGAAGTCTGGACTTCTCCCAGAGAAGAGACCCCAACAAATGCCTCATGAGTGTTCTTGGGTAGCTTCTGCAGGAGACATTATTTCTTGCCAACAGAAAGGTCATTTCTCTTTTTATTCTTTCAAATGGAGCTCCAAATTTGATCAGAAATCAGGCAACAATTTCAGCAATTGGTCAAGGACTGTTTTGAGACCAATTTGGAACCAAGCTGATGTAAGGAGAAGTCTGTGGAAGGTTGTTCACTCCTTGATCAGAAGACAATATCCAAGAATAAAGTCACTTGCCCACACACCTCCTGTCTTCTGCATTTGAAACACGCTTTTGCTGGGACAAGGGTACCAGAACACTTTTATTTTATTGCTGCCATCATTTAACATTGAGGGGAAGACCAGTAGCATCACAGAGACAGCAGGCTTAATGTCATAGAGCTACCAAGCCAAAATTTGTTAAAGCCACTATTAGTTGGCTCCTTTGTTGCCTACAGCTGAGAGCTTTTCTAACAGCTACCTTCTCTGTGTGCATACATGTGATCACTGAAGTGACCCCACCATCTCCATAGAATCAGTTCTGCCTATATCAACAATGACAGCAAAGCATCTGTCACTGATTATATTTGGACACATATTTGTTGTTGTGTAGTTGCTAAGTCACGTCTGACTCTTTTGCAACCCCATGGACTGGAGTCTGCCAGGCTCCTCTGACCATGTGAGTTCCCAAGCAAGAATACTGGAGTGGGTTGCCATTTCCTTCTCCAGGCAATCTTCCTGACCCAGGGATCAAACCTGAGGCTCCTGTATTGCAGGTGGGTTTACCACTGAGCCATCAGGGAAGCCCCAACATATACTCACCAATAAAAATAAGGCAGCTATACTGGCAGAAATTTCATGCTTTCATTAAGTGGTAGAATTTAATATAAACCCACACTGACCAGACAAATTATCTTTGCAGTATGCCTGCATACAGAAATACAAAAAAGCAAATTTTTAGCTGAGTAGAAATAAAATAATAATCTGGTCTAATGATTTTCAAAATCTCACAATAAGAAGACCAAACCTCACGTTATGGGAGCCAAAAATCATCCATCATCAGCTATATATGTTTCTTGGTCTATATTATTTCTGTCCCAGACACTGGAAGTCTGGACTTCTCCCAGAGAAGAGAACTGTCATCCTGTCACATGATTGCAATTGGCAAGTCTTACCAAGAAAGTTTGGCAGATTCTTAGAACAGGACTAACATATGTTTTATATATGTGTGGGTAGGTGTATATATAGCCATCCATCTACATACATATATGTATGCTTATTTATTTATAAGCCTTAGTTAAAGTTAGAAAAATTAATTTAGATGCATATGGGTAAGCCACACAAATTAGCACTAGTTTTAAAGGAATTAGTATAAACCTAAAAGAAATCATTCTGATTTTTTTAAGTAGAAATGCCAATGCAAAATTTAAAAGTAGAACATTATGTTAATAACTTTTATCTTTAGGTTATTGCTCATTTGTATCAATGATTCATTCATGCATTCAACAAGTGTTTATGAAATAAATTACAAAGACATATATAAAACACAAAGTCTTTGCCCCTGAGAATCCTTTAGTCTAGCAATAGTCAGAAAAAAGGAAATAGTTCATTCATTTCAATCATTTGAGAAATCATGACTGAGGATCTTCTATGTCTGTCATATGTCCTGATAATATGAAGGTGAAAAGACAGTGAATATATCTGCTTTCAAAGAGCCTATGCATTGCTGGGGGAAGAAAAACAGTTAATATACACCATAAACATATATAGAGGAATAAATGCATTGTAGAGACTTTAAATAGAATATGATAAAGAGTAGCTGTGTGACCACTTTTAAATGTGTGGACAAGGAAGACTCCTTCTAGAAAACAGTTTAGTGGAAGCCCAAGAGACCAGTGAAAGAAGATGTAAGGGGAAGGGGGGTCTTTATGCTGCTGTCATTGCTACTGTTACAGTAATAGTGATAGTGGTAGTGGTTATTGTGTGTGTGATAAAGTAGTTACTAGAGGTGCTTTATGACAATGGGAGTAATTGAGTGAAGACTGACGATTCAGGGGAGGATGAGGAGGTAATTTAGAAATCAAGCCCCTGATAAAGAGACCGGGTATGGGATATAAAGCAAAACTAGAGTGTGCTGCAGTGGTAGCAGCAGAGCACCTGCTCTGTCAGAAAACAAAGCAGACACAGTGAGGTGAGTAAACAGTTTTCGATAGGAAAGATCAAGGAATTTTTATAGAATTACTTTCACTTTCTCAATGATTTATGAAGCAATGTTATAAGCTTAAAGCATGGAGGGTCAAAGGGGTTAGGAGATTTAAGGAGTGAAGACAAGACGTTAAATCATAATATCATTTTTAAAAAGTGGGAATGCAAAAGTCCTATAAATGTAATAAGAGAGATCTTGACTGCCACAGTGGCTAATTTTATGGGTCAACCTGACTGGGCCACAAGGTGCCCAGATAACTGATTAAACGTTATTCTGGGTGCATCTGTAGGGATGTTTCTGGATGAGACTAACATTTGAATCTTAGGATATCCTGAGTAAGGCAGACTGTCCTCTGCCTGTCTGACACGACTGCTGTCCTGTGTAGTGGGTGTCCTACTGCCCGGTGCAACTGTTAATAACTTTTATCTTTAGGTTATTGCTCATTTGTATCAATGATTCATTCATGCATTCAACAAGTGTTTATGAAATAAATTACAAAGACATATATAAAACACAAAGTCTTTGCCCCTGAGAATCCTTTAGTCTAGCAATAGTCAGAAAAAAGGAAATAGTTCATTCATTTCAATCATTTGAGAAATCATGACTGAGGATCTTCTATGTCTGTCATATGTCCTGATAATATGAAGGTGAAAAGACAGTGAATATATCTGCTTTCAAAGAGCCTATGCATTGCTGGGGGAAGAAAAACAGTTAATATACACCATAAACATATATAGAGGAATAAATGCATTGTAGAGACTTTAAATAGAATATGATAAAGAGTAGCTGTGTGACCACTTTTAAATGTGTGGACAAGGAAGACTCCTTCTAGAAAACAGTTTAGTGGAAGCCCAAGAGACCAGTGAAAGAAGATGTAAGGGGAAGGGGGGTCTTTATGCTGCTGTCATTGCTACTGTTACAGTAATAGTGATAGTGGTAGTGGTTATTGTGTGTGTGATAAAGTAGTTACTAGAGGTGCTTTATGACAATGGGAGTAATTGAGTGAAGACTGACGATTCAGGGGAGGATGAGGAGGTAATTTAGAAATCAAGCCCCTGATAAAGAGACCGGGTATGGGATATAAAGCAAAACTAGAGTGTGCTGCAGTGGTAGCAGCAGAGCACCTGCTCTGTCAGAAAACAAAGCAGACACAGTGAGGTGAGTAAACAGTTTTCGATAGGAAAGATCAAGGAATTTTTATAGAATTACTTTCACTTTCTCAATGATTTATGAAGCAATGTTATAAGCTTAAAGCATGGAGGGTCAAAGGGGTTAGGAGATTTAAGGAGTGAAGACAAGACGTTAAATCATAATATCATTTTTAAAAAGTGGGAATGCAAAAGTCCTATAAATGTAATAAGAGAGATCTTGACTGCCACAGTGGCTAATTTTATGGGTCAACCTGACTGGGCCACAAGGTGCCCAGATAACTGATTAAACGTTATTCTGGGTGCATCTGTAGGGATGTTTCTGGATGAGACTAACATTTGAATCTTAGGATATCCTGAGTAAGGCAGACTGTCCTCTGCCTGTCTGACACGACTGCTGTCCTGTGTAGTGGGTGTCAACCAATCCACTGAAGGCCTGAATAGAAGAAACGGGCTGAGGAAAGAATTCACTCTCTCTGCCTTATTGCCCTGGAGCTAGGACACTAGTCTGTCTCTGGACTCTGGTCTCAGACTTGGACTGGAACCTACATTATTGACTTTCCTGGTTCCCAGGCCCCCGGACATGAACTGGAACTATACTATTCACTCTCCAGGGTTTCCAGTCTGCCGACTATAGGTCTTGGGACCTCTCAGACTCCATAATCATATGTTGTTGTTTAGTCAATACATCATGTCAGACTCTTCTCCGATTCTATGAACTGTAGCCTGCCAGGCTCCTCTGTCCATGGGGTTTTCCAGGAAAGAACACTGGAGTGGTTGCCATTTCCTTCTCTAGGGAATCTTCCCAACACAGTGATTGAACCCATGGCTCCTGCTTCATTCCCTGCATGGCAGGTGGATTCTTTACCCCTGAGCCACCTGGGAAGCCCATAATCGTATGAGTCAATTCCTTATTTTCTCTCTCTCATGTGTGAGCTCTCTTTTATTGGTCTCTTTCTCTGGAAAATCTTAATACAGCTACCCATTTGAGATTTATAGCCAGCATTTAAAATGGATACTGACTGACATAGTTAGTTACTGTGTCTTCATTGATGTTCAGTTGTTTAGGTGCATGGGGCCTATTGGGTATAGCCAGAGCTTCAGTTCACCCAGGTGAGAGATGGTGGTAGAAAGAAGTGAAGGATATTGTCAAAGAATGGCTTCATGTTGTATTATATGAATGCATCATGAATTGCAGCTGGATACAGTGGGAAGAGAGGACCTGGGGAGGACAGATGACAGTAATACAGTCACAAGCTGAACAGATTGGAACATCTTAATGAAGTCTAAATGCTGCTTGTGTACATGTGCTTGGTTTAATGAACTCTTTAGGAGAGAGTGGCATGCTTGAACTTGAAATTTTGGAGATGACAGAGTTATTGATGGTCACAAGGTCAAAAGTATGACCACGGAGAAAGTGGTTGAGGATGGGTGAGGAATGACATCATTCTGTGGTAAGATGGAGACTCCAGAAACTGAAAGTCAAAGGTATTTATCATCCATGTGGGCTCTGAAGTCAGTAAGAAGGAAGTCTATGAGAATAATGAAAGATAGTGGCCCAGGTGCTAATGTTATCAAATAATGAAGACAACTGTTTTCTAGACAGCAACAAAGAGTGGGAGAAGGTGACAAAGTCTGATTGCACAAATTTCAAAGAGCTAAGGGTTTGGAAGGATGAGGCAAGGGGAATACTGACTCCAGAATCAGGCCTGTAGGTAGGTAGGATGTACAAGGAAGACAGCTCATGCTGATTACAATGTATCAGAAGTAATTTCAACAGAGCACACCCAGGTTTTACATAGAGTAAAAAAGCAGGGACTTCCCTGGTGGTCCAGTGGTTAAAAATGCCTCTTGCAATCCAAGGGACACTGGTTCACTGGTTTGATCCCTTGTCCTGGAAGGTCCTACATGCAGTGAAGTAAACCAGGCCCGTACACCACAGCTACTGATCCAGCACTCCTGAGCCCGTGGGCTGCAACCACTGAGCCCAAATGCTGCAACTACTGAAGCCGATGCACCTAGAGCCCATGCTCTGCAACAGGACAAGCCACCACAATGAGAATCCTGTGTACCACAAGGAAGAGTAGCCCCCTCTCACCGCAACCAGAGAAAGCCTGCATGCAGCAATGAAGACCCACCAAAGCCAAAATAAATAAATAAATCTCAAAGAAAAAAATAAGTAAAGAGATGAAGCTGAGGATGCAGACAAGTGTGATGATGATAAGCTTGGCCAGCTCCAAGTGGCAGAGCAGCCATGACAGCAGCAGAAGTGAAGGAGCAAGTCATAGGAGTGAATGTATAAAATCAGATGAGGAAGAAGACCTTGAGTAGTATTCAGAAAACTTTTTCTGTAAGGAGCCATTTAGTAAATCTTTTAAGCTTTGCAGGCCTGAAGGCCTTTATCACAACCACTCAGCTCTGCATTTTTTATGTGAAAGCACCCAAAGAGATGGATGCTATTGTGTTGTGTTCCAATAAACTCTATCACAAAAACAGGCAGGGGGCTGAATTTGGCCCATGGATAATAAAAAGGTAATAAAGTGAACTTGAGTTCCTGATGATGTTTGTGGTAAGAGGTAGAAATGCAAGTCAAAACAGGCGTTTGACACCTTCTGAGAGAAGAATACTTCCCACTTCAAAGTGGGAGAAGTGAAACTATCAAGCATCAGTTGGCGCCTGTAGCTCCCAGATGTGTCAGCCAGGGATAAGAGAAAACCTCGACATGGAACTGCTGAGGTGGGCACCAAGCATTAGTTTTGGTGGGGAAGCTCCTTTAGAGTGACCCTAGGGTAATCCAGGATGGTGAATGGGTCTCATCTGGAGCTAGAAGCTGGAGACTGCTCTTCTGGATCCAGGATGCTCTATGTTGTGGACTCCAGTGAGCTGACTCCAGTTCAAGGAGAAAAGACAAGGCAAGGCTTCATATAAGTAGAGACACCTTGAGTCTTTAAATAAAGAAAATATAGTCATTGGTAAATACGGGGATGGGCAAAGCTTTCTTACTCCACTCATGTCTGTATCCCAAACTCAGTCACTGAGCAGGTCAGCTCAGGTTCTTCAGTATTTAAAGATGATCCAGCAGCTTCCAGTCAGGCATGCTTTGAGACTCTGCTAAGTATCAAATCATATTTTTGAGGGCCTAATGTTCTGCATCAGACTCATTTAGTCACTCATCAGTCACTCATTATGACAGCATTTTGAACTCAATCTATAAAAACAATTTTAAAAGATCCCTGGCCTGATAAAAAAGAAATATTGTCATTTCCAGCAGCATGGATGGAACTAAAGATTATCTTACTAAGTGGAGTAAACAAAACAGAAAAAGACTAATACTATGTGACGTCGTTTATATGTGGGATCTGAAAAATAGTACAAATGGATTTATTTACAAAACAGAAACAGACTCATAGAATAGAAAACAAATTTACAGTTACCAAAGGGGAAATAAGGAAGGGATAAATTAGGAACATGGGATTAACAAACAGACCTATTATATATAAAATATATAATCAATAAAGATTTACTGTATAGCACAGGGAACCACATCAATATTTTATAACAACTTATAATGGAAAAGAATCTGAAAAAACATACACGTATATATACCAACTCACTTTGCTATACTCCTGAAACTAATAAATTATTGTAAATCAGCTATAGTTTTTAAAAAAATCCCTGGACTGAAGTTCAGTGCAAACATCAAGCGTACTTTACTTAGAGATGATCTCCTGGCTACTCATTTCTAATGATTCTCGAACAACAGGTCTTCACATTCATTTCTAAAAGATTCTTTAAAACTCCCAGCTCACTAACTATACCCTACAGAATAGGACCAGACATTATTGATGCTGTTGTTTTGCTGTTGTTGTTGCTATTAGCAAAACAAGTTTCCCAAATGTTTAAATTATTCCCTGATAACAAGCCAGGTAACACTTTATAGGGGGATATTAACTCTTTAGGACCTCAGGGTGCGATTTGTTGTACTTTGCTAATAATCCAAAGGTATCTAATGTGCTTCTTAATAGTAAATTGGGTCCTGGGATACTGGTTTATTGCTTACAACTTGTAAGGTTTCTGTTTTGTTGATGACAAAAGAGATGGGACTGTCTTTTAAGAGCATATTTCACTTGATCTTAGTGAAAGAAGACACAAAAAAACAGTTTGATTCAATTAAAGTACATTAGTGTGAAAACCTATCTTTTTTTCTTTATTTAAACCATTTTTAAAATTAAAAAAAAAATTATTACAGAGTTTTGTTGTTCACAGACATGTATGTTCCCAGATCAGTCATATGCATATCCCTGGTCCCCCCCCTGCTCCCAATCCCTCCACCCTACCCCTCCAGGCTGCCGCACTGAGCCTACTCCCACAGCACAATGACAATAGCTATCTTTTTCACATATGATAGTTTAGTATTTAAACCATTTTTTAAATTTGTTCTTTTGAACTTTTAATTTTATATTGGGGTATAGCCAATTAACAATGTTGTGATAGTTTCAGGTGAACAGTGAAGGGATTCAGCCATACATATACATGTATCCATTATCCCTCCAACCTACCTCCTATCCAGGGTGCCACATAACATTGAGCAGAGTTTCATTTTCCAAACAGAAGGTCTTTGTTTGTCATCCATTTTAAATATAGCAGTTAAACAATTTCTTCCTTATAGGAAATATATACTGTATGCAAAGACACCTCATGGTGGATTAAATAAGATTTGATATTCATTTAGCAATTATTATATGAAAAGTCTTGAAGAAACAAAACTTTACATATTCTTGGTGTATTTAGGTACATTTATATAGAATCAGTATTTGAGATCAAGAAAAATCAACAATTTAGAAAGAATATTTGAATATATTAATATACACATTTTATAAATAATAATAGTAGTAACCAATTACTGAACTTCTACTATTTCTCAACATTACAGTAATAATCTTATGTGCATTCATTTATTTACTTCTCACTGCAACCCTATGGGGTGGCTATTGACATACCATCTTAAAGATAAGTAAATTGTGATCAACAGCTAATAAGTGTCACAGCTGAGTTTCAAAATTAGATCCATTTGACTGCAAAGCCCTTGATCTTAATCTGTATGCTTCAGAAACACACATTTTAGGCTGGGTAGAATCAATAAGTAAAAGCCAGTTATTGTAGGATATGGATTTTTGCCACTCTTGACAGACAGAAAGATGTGACATTTCTAATGCTGGCAATAGGTCTTCAAGAGTTCCTCTTAAAAATGCAAATCTGTACTCCTAGAAGGATAATATATTAAGAAAATAAACATTTTAAGCTCTTAACATGTATGTCCTTGCAAAATCTTAAAGGAATGGGACAAAGGGCAGGTAAGTTTTGATAAGGTTGAGGAGTGACAGGTATGGAATAATGGAGGAGCAAGTCTGAGCAGGGGTTTTGGAGCATCACCTCCAGGAAACACGCAGCATGTCAGAACGGGGCATGTGTGGTGGGGCTCCTAACTAGGGACAACAGGAGAGAACATCGCAGACAAGATTTTATAGCTCCATCATTTGCCTAAGGCCGATACTGCTGCTTCTATTAAACTCAACAGTATGCCATTAGTAAGTATGATAAAATTGGTTTGTATGAATTCAAAACTATAGTAGCTGCTGTAAGCAATGACTGAGTTATAATAGCTATTGTCAAAGAGCTTATAATCAAAGAAGCATTTTCCCCTTTCACACCTATTTGCTCCACCACTCTTTACATAACATCAGATTTTACCCATAACCTCTTGCAACATGATTCTGAATTAGTTTTATACGCAGACCAGGGATGCTAAGAGAATTGATTGCTAATTAGTTCTGTTGCTTCTTTTCATTGCAGTCACATTCTTAAGTCAGTATACTCGTCGATATATGACTCATCCACAAAACTTAACTGCAATTTTAGTTAAATACTTAGTTACCATCATTGTAATGCTAATAATTATAAAGACGACGATGATGATAATAATAATAATAAACTGGAATGGTTTTAGGGTTAGAAATGTGAGTTTGAAAACGCTATCTTCATGATCCGCGTTTATCCTACATCAATAATTCTGCATCAAATTTGCTCAATTTACAAATCAAAAATAGATTTTTCTGTCAGCAAAGACTAGGCTGAAAATCAAGCACAGCTTGTACATCATCATTAACCATAAAGGCTCTGAAATCAGAACCTAGCTGCCAATTTTGTTGATGATGCATAAGATGAAATCGAGTACAGCTGGCTCTTCTGTCCTATGCTAGCTCTGCAGTACTGACATTAGTGAAAAATCTGTTTGTTTTTTGTTTCAGGAAATTAAATAGCTATGACTAAAATGAAGCAGAGGGAACAGATATATCTGGGTGATAAACAGGTGCTATTTTTAAGTTTATTTCACTTCCATTACTGCAACACTACTTTGACCAATTGCAGTGGCCTCAAATAAAATATGTGAAACTTAAAAAAAAAAAACATAGAGGAGTCTTTTTTTTTTATAAATGGGGACCAAATTACACAAACCATTTATAATTTAAAATCAATCATAAGAAAATATAATTTTCTTAATGATTATTCCTCCTAATAGGGTATCTATAGGCTGATTACACCTTTAAAAAAGTAGATTTATGTCTTGAGAATAGGCACTTCATATGATTTAAGCCCAAGCTGAGTACATTAGTGATGGAGAAATAAACCAATTTCTAAATATTTCCTTAAAGTGAGGAAGTGAGAGAATTTTTGGTAAGGCAATATTAAGTTAATGTCATTAAACTTAATTCCAAATCCCTAAATTTATTGGAAGTTTGTTGAATCAAGGAGATACTTATCCTCTTTTTCCAGGCAAGCATTAAATATGCTATGCCAGCGTGGGGTGGAAGTAAGGACTGAACACACATGATAACTGCCAACACTTCAGGAAATCCGGTGAAAGAAATCTTTTTTAAGATACACACACAAGGATAGTGGGAAGGAATAGTTAGGGAATATGGGATGGGCATGCACACACTGCTGTATTTAAAATGAGTAACCAACAAGGGTCTACTATATAGCACATGGAACTCTGCTCAGTGTTATATGGCAGTCTGAATGGGATGGGATGGGGTTGGGGGAGAATGGATACATATATATATGGCTGAGTCCCTTTGCTGTTCACCTGAAACTATTACAACATTGTTAATTGACTATATAACCCCATACAAAATAAAACGTTTTTCAAAAAAAATAAGGAAAAAGAGAGGAGATGGCAGCAATATACTTTTGAAAACTGGAAAATAGTAAATGAAATCTGACAGACTTAGCCCATCTCAAAGAGGGAAAACTAAGCAAGTAAGGGAGAAAGTCGAGAAAAACCTCCATTAACACAACAGAAATGACAGCAGTAGGGAATTCTGAAACTGAAATGAAATGAAATGAAACTGAAATGAAAGAGGGAAGGTCTCCTGGAGGATTTGGTGAAAGCTGACCAAGGAGCAATTCTCTCTGTGGATTCCTTCCCAAAGTGATGCCAAAGGAAGACTGACTCTTCCCACTTTGAAATAAGGCCCCAGTCTTATTTTGGAGTAATGGAGGCCAGGCACAGCTCAAGACCTGAATATTCTATTGAAAACACCCCCTCAAGCCCCTTCTCCACTCAGTTCCCGGACACTGGCAGGCAAATCTTGACCCTCCACAAAAGACAGAGGTGGATTTTTCCCTAGTAGCTAGCCATCCCACTTGAAACGATCTAAAACTATTGTGAACAAGGATGCTCACCAAATAGTCTTTCCAGATCACATTGCAATAAAGTGCAACATCAGTGGGTGTATGCATTCAAAACTCCCAATTAGCTTTTAGTCTTTCTTTCTTAATTGAAAGCAGAAAATCAAGGATTATAAGATATCTGAGAAAATATCTAACACAGAGGGGCTGGGGGAAGGATGGAACAAGAATTGTAATTTAATGAATACAGAGTTTTAGTTTAGGAAGATGAAAAAGTTCTGGAAGTGACGGTGGTGATGGTTGCACAACAATGTGAACTTACTTAATGCCACTGCACTCTACAACTAAAATTGGTTAAAATTGTAAAGTTATGGTTTTTCATATTTTAGTTAGGGAATATGGGATGGGCATGCACACACTGCTGTATTTAAAATGAGTAACCAACAAGGGTCTACTATATAGCACATGGAACTCTGCTCAGTGTTATATGGCAGTCTGAATGGGATGGGATGGGGTTGGGGGAGAATGGATACATATATATATGGCTGAGTCCCTTTGCTGTTCACCTGAAACTATTACAACATTGTTAATTGACTATATAACCCCATACAAAATAAAACGTTTTTCAAAAAAAATAAGGAAAAAGAGAGGAGATGGCAGCAATATACTTTTGAAAACTGGAAAATAGTAAATGAAATCTGACAGACTTAGCCCATCTCAAAGAGGGAAAACTAAGCAAGTAAGGGAGAAAGTCGAGAAAAACCTCCATTAACACAACAGAAATGACAGCAGTAGGGAATTCTGAAACTGAAATGAAATGAAATGAAACTGAAATGAAAGAGGGAAGGTCTCCTGGAGGATTTGGTGAAAGCTGACCAAGGAGCAATTCTCTCTGTGGATTCCTTCCCAAAGTGATGCCAAAGGAAGACTGACTCTTCCCACTTTGAAATAAGGCCCCAGTCTTATTTTGGAGTAATGGAGGCCAGGCACAGCTCAAGACCTGAATATTCTATTGAAAACACCCCCTCAAGCCCCTTCTCCACTCAGTTCCCGGACACTGGCAGGCAAATCTTGACCCTCCACAAAAGACAGAGGTGGATTTTTCCCTAGTAGCTAGCCATCCCACTTGAAACGATCTAAAACTATTGTGAACAAGGATGCTCACCAAATAGTCTTTCCAGATCACATTGCAATAAAGTGCAACATCAGTGGGTGTATGCATTCAAAACTCCCAATTAGCTTTTAGTCTTTCTTTCTTAATTGAAAGCAGAAAATCAAGGATTATAAGATATCTGAGAAAATATCTAACACAGAGGGGCTGGGGGAAGGATGGAACAAGAATTGTAATTTAATGAATACAGAGTTTTAGTTTAGGAAGATGAAAAAGTTCTGGAAGTGACGGTGGTGATGGTTGCACAACAATGTGAACTTACTTAATGCCACTGCACTCTACAACTAAAATTGGTTAAAATTGTAAAGTTATGGTACATATATTTTTCCACTATAAATATAGAGGGCTTCCCTGGTGGTCCAGTGGGTAAGGACACCACCTTGCAGTGCAAGGGGCGCCGGTTTGATCCCTGGCCTGGGAAGATCCCACGTCCCTTGGAGCAGCTGGACCCATGTGTTCAACTACCCAACTGGAGCTCTGGAGAGCATATGTCTAGAGCCAGTGCTCTGCGACGAGAGAGGCCACTGCAATGGGAGGCCCACACAGGCCAAAGAACAAAGATAAATGAATGAAAGATCAATATAAGTGGCCAAAAATAAATAAATAAATAGAAAAATTAAGTATCTGAGAACGGCAATTGGAAAATAAAGGTAAGGAATTTTCTCAAAAATACAGAAGAAACAAAATGAAATGAAAACAAGTAGAAAAGTGATAAGAAATTGAAAGACCAGACCAGGAGGTCTAATGTATCATATATAATGAATACATTTCCAGAAATGGAGAAAAAGGAAAGTATAAAAGAGGAAATCACTAGCGAAATATTTCAAAAAATTCCTGGGGCTTTCCTAGTAGTTCAGTGGCTAAGACTCTGCTCCCAATGCACGGGGCCTAGGTTTGATCCTTGATCAGGGAACTAGATCCCACGTGCTGCAACTGAAGATCCCGCATGCTCCAACTAAGATGTGGCACAATAAAAAAATATATAAATATTTAAAATTAAAAAAGAAAGCTCCTCATAACCATAATACATTAGCTTCCAAATTGAAAGACTTACTCGGTCTTCAATATAATGGATGAAAATAGAATCACATCAAGGCATTAACACTGGAAAATTTTAGAACAATGAAGACAAAGAAAAGATCACCAAAGTTTCCAGAGATGAAAGAAATGAATCAGTAATGCCGATGGCACTGTATTCCTTACAGTAATGTTAGAGGAAACACTCTGACTAAAACTGCCCACTGTGGTCAGCCACCATAGTAGCATTTGCAGTGAGTTATTTTATGACAGGAGGTCCTGGTAGGGAGCACAGAACTAATAAACCACCACCAACTGAAGAATTTAGGAGAGGTTGGACATGCAGATGACACCACCCTATGGCAGAAAGTGAAGAGGAACTAAAGAGTCTATTGATGAAGGCAAAAGAGGAGAGTGAAATTCTCGCTTAAAACTCAACATTCAAAAATTGAAGATTATGGCATGCTGTCCCATCACTTCATGGCCAATAGATGGGGAAAAAATGGAAACAGTGACAGCCTTTATTTTCTTGGGCTCCAAAACCACTCTAGATGATGATTGCAGCCATGAAATTAAAAGACACTTCCTCCTTGGAAGAAAGCTATGACAAACTTAGACAGCATATTAAAAAGCAGAGACATTACTTTCCCGACAAAGGTCCATACAGTCAAAGCTATGTTTTTTCCAGAAGTCAGGTACGGATGTGAGAGTAGAAGGCTGAGCATGTAAGAATTGATGTTTTTGAACTGTCGTGCTGGAGAAGACTCTTGAGAGTCCCCTGGACTGTAAGGAGATTAAACCAGTCAATTCTGGAGAAAATCAACACTGAATATTCATTGGAAGGACTGATGCTGAAGTTGAACTTCTAATACTCTGGCCGCTTGACACAAAGAGTCTACTCATTGGAAAAGACCCTGATGCTGGGGAAAAGGTCAGGCAGAGAAGTGGGAGACAGAGGATGAAATGGTTAGATGGCATCATCGACTCAATGGATGTGAGTTTGAGCAAACTCTGAATGATAGTAAAGGACAGGGATGCCTGGCATGCTGCAGTCCATGAAGTCACAAAGAGTCGGGCACAACTAGACAACTGAGCAACAATAGCAAAAGGAGTTGCCACATGTCCCACCACCTCCCAGAATCCTTCTTGCTGGCATCCATCTTGGCTGAGCAATGTGTGCGCCACCAGAAAGGACCCTGAGTCAGAGTGATGGGCCCAAAACAACTTAAAACTAATGCTATCACCATAAAACCTGAGACTGGGAGCCATGTGGCATAGCAGTACTACAGGTTTTCCTTATCCTCCTGCTCTCTACCTGGGTGCCCCTTTCCCAATAAAGTCTCTTGCTTTGTCAGCATGTGTGTCTCCTCAGACAATTCACTTCTGAGTGTTAGACAAGAGGAAGAGTGTTAGACAAGAGGTCTCCCTTCCTGCAACAGTAAGCCTGGGATGAAATTTAAAGCAATGCCTTTATATTTCTGAAATAAATAAATAAATAAATTCACACCTAAAGAATAAAGAGATTTTGAGAAATGTAGGAGCTTTAAAAATTTACCTCCTAGGGCTTCCCTGGTGGTCCAGTGGGTAAAGAGTCCACCTTGCAGTGCAAGGGGCACCAGTTCCATCCTGGGCCCAGGAAGATCCCACATGCCACATAGTGGCTGGACCAGAGTGTCCAATTACGAGCCAGCTCTCTGGAGTGCGTGTGCCCAGAGCCAGTACTCTGTGGCGAGAGAAGCTGCTGTGATGTGAGGCCCACACAGGCCAAAGAATAAAGATGGATGAAAAATAAATAAATAACTCAATAAAAATTTACCTCCTAGACACTCTTGCTCTGAGGCTACTGGAAGACATACTTTGAGAGAAAGAAAATGTATGTCGGCAGGGAGGAGAAGTTGGGGGAGAGCACTAAGTGAAAGAGGACTGCATGGGCAGAGGGAACAGGGAATCCAATACAGAGAAAGGGGAAGAGAAGCCCTAGACAAGAGAATAGGATTATAGGATAACCATGGGTCACCACACACAGGTCAAACTCCTTACTGGATCTCCTTAGACAGTTGTTGGCTGAGGACAGTGCAAGGCAATCCTTCTTCAGTCGTCAGTTGAAGGGGGGTAAAGTTTGAGACTCAATGGATGTGAGTTTGAGCAAACTCTGAATGATAGTAAAGGACAGGGATGCCTGGCATGCTGCAGTCCATGAAGTCACAAAGAGTCGGGCACAACTAGACAACTGAGCAACAATAGCAAAAGGAGTTGCCACATGTCCCACCACCTCCCAGAATCCTTCTTGCTGGCATCCATCTTGGCTGAGCAATGTGTGCGCCACCAGAAAGGACCCTGAGTCAGAGTGATGGGCCCAAAACAACTTAAAACTAATGCTATCACCATAAAACCTGAGACTGGGAGCCATGTGGCATAGCAGTACTACAGGTTTTCCTTATCCTCCTGCTCTCTACCTGGGTGCCCCTTTCCCAATAAAGTCTCTTGCTTTGTCAGCATGTGTGTCTCCTCAGACAATTCACTTCTGAGTGTTAGACAAGAGGAAGAGTGTTAGACAAGAGGTCTCCCTTCCTGCAACAGTAAGCCTGGGATGAAATTTAAAGCAATGCCTTTATATTTCTGAAATAAATAAATAAATAAATTCACACCTAAAGAATAAAGAGATTTTGAGAAATGTAGGAGCTTTAAAAATTTACCTCCTAGGGCTTCCCTGGTGGTCCAGTGGGTAAAGAGTCCACCTTGCAGTGCAAGGGGCACCAGTTCCATCCTGGGCCCAGGAAGATCCCACATGCCACATAGTGGCTGGACCAGAGTGTCCAATTACGAGCCAGCTCTCTGGAGTGCGTGTGCCCAGAGCCAGTACTCTGTGGCGAGAGAAGCTGCTGTGATGTGAGGCCCACACAGGCCAAAGAATAAAGATGGATGAAAAATAAATAAATAACTCAATAAAAATTTACCTCCTAGACACTCTTGCTCTGAGGCTACTGGAAGACATACTTTGAGAGAAAGAAAATGTATGTCGGCAGGGAGGAGAAGTTGGGGGAGAGCACTAAGTGAAAGAGGACTGCATGGGCAGAGGGAACAGGGAATCCAATACAGAGAAAGGGGAAGAGAAGCCCTAGACAAGAGAATAGGATTATAGGATAACCATGGGTCACCACACACAGGTCAAACTCCTTACTGGATCTCCTTAGACAGTTGTTGGCTGAGGACAGTGCAAGGCTCTTTATTTCATATCCTTCTTTCAGTCCAGTTTGAACAGCTGTACAGAGAGAAAAGTGGTAGAATTACTCCAAATGCTGATGGTGCGTGAGGCAATAAAGGAGTATGTTTCTGACTTAAAACGGTTTGACTGAATGCTGTCAGCCATATTTGCCAGAGCCTTCTGATCCCTGCAGACTACAATTTAGAAGAAAACACATGTTTTCCTAAATACATTAGATTCTCTCGTAGGGACATTCTCCTGTGTAGGAATCTGTATGTGAATGTGCTTCATGTGTGCATAAGTCTCTGAAGGGATATACAAGAAGCTGATGATGTATTTGTTTCTGGGGAAAGGAAGTATGGGATTAGGCAAAGAGGGTATGAGGAAAAGTTAGTTTGCAAGATTTATGCTTTTGTTCCCTTTGAATCTGTATCACAGTTCAAAAGTTGAATAATTGCATTCTTTAAAAAAATTATAGTTTTAAGCGAGAAATTCAATATCTAGGAGTTTATACTGAAGAAATCTCTATCCTTAAACCAAATGATGTAGGTGCAGGGAATATCTTTGTGTCAGCAAAACTTTGGGAACAATTTATATATTCATTCACTTGATACTGATAAAATATATTATGTGTATAGCCCTGCAAGGGAATAGTATGCAACCAGAAAAAAATTAAAAGCCCTTTATGAACTGCTACAAAACTATTTCAAAAATGTTTTGTTAAGGAAAAACAGACAAGATACAAGTGTACATTTGCTTGTATAAATGCAGACTACCTCTGGAAGAAAATACAAACATTTTATAACATTAGTTTAGCCTGAACTTCATGGTGGGAGAACAGGGATGTGACAGAAATTATTCTCTGGACAAAATTCTGTACCTTCTGAATTCTGAGACATTTGAATATCTTACCTTCAAAAAGCAAACTGAATTACAGTTTTGAAAATGTGGGGCATTTTTAAATAGCATAGATTATTTTCATCTCAATTTTTTTTTAAACAGTATGAGCTTTATCTAATCAGGGAGGAGAAGTTGGGGGAGAGCACTAAGTGAAAGAGGACTGCATGGGCAGAGGGAACAGGGAATCCAATACAGAGAAAGGGGAAGAGAAGCCCTAGACAAGAGAATAGGATTATAGGATAACCATGGGTCACCACACACAGGTCAAACTCCTTACTGGATCTCCTTAGACAGTTGTTGGCTGAGGACAGTGCAAGGCTCTTTATTTCATATCCTTCTTTCAGTCCAGTTTGAACAGCTGTACAGAGAGAAAAGTGGTAGAATTACTCCAAATGCTGATGGTGCGTGAGGCAATAAAGGAGTATGTTTCTGACTTAAAACGGTTTGACTGAATGCTGTCAGCCATATTTGCCAGAGCCTTCTGATCCCTGCAGACTACAATTTAGAAGAAAACACATGTTTTCCTAAATACATTAGATTCTCTCGTAGGGACATTCTCCTGTGTAGGAATCTGTATGTGAATGTGCTTCATGTGTGCATAAGTCTCTGAAGGGATATACAAGAAGCTGATGATGTATTTGTTTCTGGGGAAAGGAAGTATGGGATTAGGCAAAGAGGGTATGAGGAAAAGTTAGTTTGCAAGATTTATGCTTTTGTTCCCTTTGAATCTGTATCACAGTTCAAAAGTTGAATAATTGCATTCTTTAAAAAAATTATAGTTTTAAGCGAGAAATTCAATATCTAGGAGTTTATACTGAAGAAATCTCTATCCTTAAACCAAATGATGTAGGTGCAGGGAATATCTTTGTGTCAGCAAAACTTTGGGAACAATTTATATATTCATTCACTTGATACTGATAAAATATATTATGTGTATAGCCCTGCAAGGGAATAGTATGCAACCAGAAAAAAATTAAAAGCCCTTTATGAACTGCTACAAAACTATTTCAAAAATGTTTTGTTAAGGAAAAACAGACAAGATACAAGTGTACATTTGCTTGTATAAATGCAGACTACCTCTGGAAGAAAATACAAACATTTTATAACATTAGTTTAGCCTGAACTTCATGGTGGGAGAACAGGGATGTGACAGAAATTATTCTCTGGACAAAATTCTGTACCTTCTGAATTCTGAGACATTTGAATATCTTACCTTCAAAAAGCAAACTGAATTACAGTTTTGAAAATGTGGGGCATTTTTAAATAGCATAGATTATTTTCATCTCAATTCTTTCTTTTTTCTCTATTGAAAAGCCAGTATGAGATCTTTCATCTAATAATAACACTCTGGTAGTTCTGCAATGCTTAAGAAATGAAATCTGTTACTCCTGCTGGGACCAGAACAGTTTTCAGCATATGTGGGCAGCAGTGGGTGAAGAAGAGCTTTTGGATTTAAGGCATATAAACTAAATACCAAAGTTGAATGTATTATAACAACATTGTTAATATAGGAGAAATTTTATACTAATGTCACTTATGAAGACATCAGTTTTGTATTTCTCTAAGATACAGATAGATCAATTAAGATGGACCAAAGGGACTTCTTGATGGTCCAGTAGTTAGGAATCAGCCTTTCAATGCAGGGGACACAGATTCGATCCCTGGTCAGGGAACTAAGATCACACATGTCTTGGGGCAACTATTGAGCCTGAGCTCTCTAGAGCCTGTGCAAAGTCTGAGTACTGCAACAAAGACCCAGCACAGTTAAAAAAAAAAAAAAAAAACCAAAGATATGAAAAGAAAGGGACAATGGGAGTTCCAGATGGATTTCAAAGCTATGTCTGGGTTCTTTTTCAATACATGACTTAATGGGTTAGAGGAGCATATTTTCTATTTCCTCCTTTCTTTTCCACGTTTACAGACCATCACATATATTAGTAATGTTGGTATGAACTTAACTCCATAGAAGACTTTTGAAAAAGCTATAAACAACTAACTTTCAGGGAATATAAATGAGTTTTGTGTTTTAAAAAGCTCCTGATGTAATGTGATAAAGACAAGATGCAGTGGTAAAGACCCTTGCCCCAAAATGGTCTATTTGTATCCAAAATCTGTATTCAGAGACCCCACCATGGTCTCTAACACAGCCCATGTTACCATCTATGGATTGATCTAGCACCAAAAATATTTGATGACATTATAAAATTATTTTTTAAAAAAGCATATCCCACAAGCCTTTGCCTATATGAACGTTTGCTTTCCCAAATGAAACTGACAGATTTTCCAAGACATCACTGCTTCTACTGTGTTGCCATCTGTCTCAATACTGAAAACCTGAGTAATCTTTAAGTGGGTAAATCTTTAAATGGAATCTTCTTAGCATGATAAGTGACTCTAATGGCATCTCTTAATGAACAAATGGCTACCAGCTTTGAATACTTACATCTCCAAAAGAAAAGTACAACTTTCAATAGAAATCCAAGGACAGTAAACAAGCAGAATGAAGGTTTTTACAGTAGGCATTGACCAAGCTTTGGGGAGGGTCAAGGGCCAGCGCTCTTTAGAAAGACAACCATGGCAGTCCCATGGCAGCTGTGTGGAGTAGAACCTGGCCAGGGCAAGGAAGCCATTAGTGACAGGAAACAGTATAGGCAGCTGTGGCCAAAATCCAAGTAAAAATGATGAAACATGAAGGAAGAGGGAGGAAACAGACTCTGAGAGGAAGGAAGTAGGGGTACGGGGATACAATGTTTAGAGTTAGAATGGACAAGAAGTTTTGACACCTCTGGCAAAGAAAGTCGCTGCTCCCTCTCCTCAGCTGTCTGTGCATCCACAGCTCTTTCAGGGCCTTCTTCTCAGTGTGCCTTCGGGGTCACCACTCACTTGCTACTTGACAGAAGTTGGGACCACAACTCTGGCCTTAGGGAGGTGCGTTGTCCTTAAGGTTGTCCTTCCTGGTGCGCATCTTCTTTGCCTTGATTGTCCCACACTTCCACTATTCAAGTCTGGGCAGATATCAATAATGACTGAAGGTTAGAACTGAACAAAGGAAATTGCCACATAAAGGACAGATTATTCTCATTTCCTGCCTTGCAGGCAGATTCTTAACCCACGGGGCCACAGGGGACCTGTCTTCAGATCTCTATAGCACAAATCTTTACCATGGTGTGTATGCTCTAGGCAATATCAAAAAAACCCCAAAATGGTCTATTTGTATCCAAAATCTGTATTCAGAGACCCCACCATGGTCTCTAACACAGCCCATGTTACCATCTATGGATTGATCTAGCACCAAAAATATTTGATGACATTATAAAATTATTTTTTAAAAAAGCATATCCCACAAGCCTTTGCCTATATGAACGTTTGCTTTCCCAAATGAAACTGACAGATTTTCCAAGACATCACTGCTTCTACTGTGTTGCCATCTGTCTCAATACTGAAAACCTGAGTAATCTTTAAGTGGGTAAATCTTTAAATGGAATCTTCTTAGCATGATAAGTGACTCTAATGGCATCTCTTAATGAACAAATGGCTACCAGCTTTGAATACTTACATCTCCAAAAGAAAAGTACAACTTTCAATAGAAATCCAAGGACAGTAAACAAGCAGAATGAAGGTTTTTACAGTAGGCATTGACCAAGCTTTGGGGAGGGTCAAGGGCCAGCGCTCTTTAGAAAGACAACCATGGCAGTCCCATGGCAGCTGTGTGGAGTAGAACCTGGCCAGGGCAAGGAAGCCATTAGTGACAGGAAACAGTATAGGCAGCTGTGGCCAAAATCCAAGTAAAAAAATGATGAAACATGAAGGAAGAGGGAGGAAACAGACTCTGAGAGGAAGGAAGTAGGGGTACGGGGATACAATGTTTAGAGTTAGAATGGACAAGAAGTTTTGACACCTCTGGCAAAGAAAGTCGCTGCTCCCCTCTCCTCAGCTGTCTGTGCATCCACAGCTCTTTCAGGGCCTTCTTCTCAGTGTGCCTTCGGGGTCACCACTCACTTGCTACTTGACAGAAGTTGGGACCACAACTCTGGCCTTAGGGAGGTGCGTTGTCCTTAAGGTTGTCCTTCCTGGTGCGCATCTTCTTTGCCTTGATTGTCCCACACTTCCACTATTCAAGTCTGGGCAGATATCAATAATGACTGAAGGTTAGAACTGAACAAAGGAAATTGCCACATAAAGGACAGATTATTCTCATTTCCTGCCTTGCAGGCAGATTCTTAACCCACGGGGCCACAGGGGACCTGTCTTCAGATCTCTATAGCACAAATCTTTACCATGGTGTGTATGCTCTACTTATGGAAGTTTAATTTCATGGAGGGTTCAGCCCCCTTTTCCATCAATGAAATCCACAGTATGTTATTATATTTGCAGCAACACCTTTCCCAAGCCTGAGTTAGGCATTATGAAGTAACACTCCAGAGGGTCTAACAGCACAGCCCCTGAGAGTTAGCATTTTAACTTGTGCCTATCAGTAGCAGTGAAGACTTGCCATCTCGTTCTGTTACTGAGTCCAAGCTCACTCTGCTTGCTGCACGACAGGCCAATGAATCTGAGAGACGAGGTGTTGAGGCAAGGAAAACGACTTGATTCAGAAAGCAGCTGACCAAGAAGATGCCAGGCTAGCGCCTCAAAATAACCATCTTACTGGGGTATGGATGCCAGGTTCTTTTATAGATCAGAGATGGGGGGAGGTGAGGAAGGTGAGGAAGCAAAGTAAAAAGTAAAAAGACCATTAATCTTGCAAGCAACTCCTGGAATGGCAAGCCTCAGGTAGGGGATGTGTTAATTTTTCCCTTCCTGCCATCCACAGGTGGACAGGGTTCAGAACAAAGGCACTTTAGTTTAACAGGCAGGCAGAGGGGCAGGGTCCTCCAGGAAGGCCATTAAATATGATTATAAAAACAAAATCAATGAAAAGCAAATCAAAGAAACAGTTTGCAACACAGAATCAAAATTGTTTTCCTCCCTGCAACAATTCTTCTCCATCATCCACTGGATTCTATACGTACAAATCTCTCAAAGGCAAATACTAATTATCAAAGACAAGTCACATTAAGGAAAAGAAAAATTTCCCTAAATATAGCATAATCTGCACTGAGTCTACCTTAAATGGAGATAACTGGCTACATTTTTATTCAGTCATGTCGATTCTCACTTTGTTCATCCTTCTTCTTCTAACCATGCCCAGATTCTATAGGTCTGTAAGAACCAGGATGCATTACAGTAACCTTTTCAAGTGACAGCAACTCCCTTCCTACACAAAGATGTTGAAACCATAGAATTATTAAACAGTATAGATATAAATGTCATGTGTTGTGTGTATCTGTGTGTGCATATGTGTGTGTGTGTGTGTAAAGTGAGTGGAGGGTCTTTTTCCAGTTATAATTAACCTGGCTCTTTTAAGTATCTGATTTAGTTTGCTATTTGAACTAATGTTTTGGCTCTTGGCTACAATAAAACATTCTGTAATCACCAATAGTGCACAGTTCTAGGGAGAAAACAGACAGGAACAGGGAATAAAATCCTTAAAGGAAAAGAAGGTGTTAAACTTTAAAAAGGGAAGGAACTTAACCAAATTTTAAAAAGTGAGAATTCTTTAACTTTGTAATTTATGGTTATAATTTGTGTAAGAATATAGAATGCTATCGTATGATGGGTTCTGATAAAATTTAACCTTTCACTCTCTTAGAATGTGTAACTTTGTTATTCTTGTTAGTCCAAGCTCACTCTGCTTGCTGCACGACAGGCCAATGAATCTGAGAGACGAGGTGTTGAGGCAAGGAAAACGACTTTATTGGGAAAGCAGCTGACCAAGAAGATGCCAGGCTAGCGCCTTGAAATAACCATCTTACTGGGGTATGGATGCCAGGTTCTTTTATAGATCAGAGATGGGGGGAGGTGAGGAAGGTGAGGAAGCAAAGTAAAAAGTAAAAAGACCATTAATCTTGCAAGCAACTCCTGGAATGGCAAGCCTCAGGTAGGGGATGTGTTAATTTTTCCCTTCCTGCCATCCACAGGTGGACAGGGTTCAGAACAAAGGCACTTTAGTTTAACAGGCAGGCAGAGGGGCAGGGTCCTCCAGGAAGGCCATTAAATATGATTATAAAAACAAAATCAATGAAAAGCAAATCAAAGAAACAGTTTGCAACACAGAATCAAAATTGTTTTCCTCCCTGCAACAATTCTTCTCCATCATCCACTGGATTCTATACGTACAAATCTCTCAAAGGCAAATACTAATTATCAAAGACAAGTCACATTAAGGAAAAGAAAAATTTCCCTAAATATAGCATAATCTGCACTGAGTCTACCTTAAATGGAGATAACTGGCTACATTTTTATTCAGTCATGTCGATTCTCACTTTGTTCATCCTTCTTCTTCTAACCATGCCCAGATTCTATAGGTCTGTAAGAACCAGGATGCATTACAGTAACCTTTTCAAGTGACAGCAACTCCCTTCCTACACAAAGATGTTGAAACCATAGAATTATTAAACAGTATAGATATAAATGTCATGTGTTGTGTGTATCTGTGTGTGCATATGTGTGTGTGTGTAAAGTGAGTGGAGGGTCTTTTCCAGTTATAATTAACCTGGCTCTTTTAAGTATCTGATTTAGTTTGCTATTTGAACTAATGTTTTGGCTCTTGGCTACAATAAAACATTCTGTAATCACCAATAGTGCACAGTTCTAGGGAGAAAACAGACAGGAACAGGGAATAAAATCCTTAAAGGAAAAGAAGGTGTTAAACTTTAAAAAGGGAAGGAACTTAACCAAATTTTAAAAAGTGAGAATTCTTTAACTTTGTAATTTATGGTTATAATTTGTGTAAGAATATAGAATGCTATCGTATGATGGGTTCTGATAAAATTTAACCTTTCACTCTCTTAGAATGTGTAACTTTGTTATTCTTGTTACTGTGGTAATTATTTCACAAGGATAAGGTATACTCTAAGATCCCAGCTATAAAAACGTATGATTATTTCTGCTTCCACATTCATTTATTTCATGTATTCTGTGATTTCCACTCTTTATAAATAACTGTAGATAGTCTAATGGCCGGGTCCTAAAATTTCAAGATGAATTAGTGGGAATTTTTGCCCTCATAGAGCTCAGTTTAATAGGGAAGACAGGAAATAAAAAACTGCACATGGGTCACAACAAAAGGATGCAGAGTGTGATAAGTGATCAATTTAAGGTTATGTAAGTTGGATGTGTAAGGAGGAGGGCTGTGCGGGTGTCAGGCAGAATTTCACAGAAGCTAAAGCCCCCAAACTGGGTATTGAAGAGTAGACAGTATGGGAGGTTCATTTCAGCTTGAGGAAAGAGCCAGTGCCAAGATCCTAATACAGGAAGCAACACAGGAAATTTGGGGAATCGCTCTTCGTTGAGTAGGAGAGGAAGCTGAGGCTGGGTGCATCAACAAATAAAGAGGTGGGAGACAGACAGGGACCAGAAAGGCTGCTGTGTTTCACCTCTCCAGCTTTTACCACTAAACTCTCTATTGTGATGGTAGAAGGGTTCAATACCTCTGTAGCAAGAAGAGTCTCATACTCCCTGGAAGTTTAACCCCAAATGGGCATTCCTATTTGATTCTGACATGCCACTCCCTATGTGATAATATGAAATGCTCCCTCCCCTTGCCCAGTAACAGCAGCATAATAAATTTTATTCTATGTGTATGCATCAAGATTAGTCATCAGCTAAATTCTGTATGTACTATTCCCCAGCACTAAGGCCTTGAGCAGGTAGGTATTAAAGACAAGCGTATTTCTTTACAATGTAAATGACAGAAAATTCAATTCCATTTGACTGTAGCTAAAAGGGAACTGATTTAGTCACATAACTGGAGAGTCTGATTGGTCTCGCTCCAGGAATAGCTTGATCCAGGCTCAAATGGCTTGAACATCAAATTCTCCTTCATCTCTTGAATCCATTTTCTCGGTCAGCTGCACTCACGAGCAGACTCTTGTCTATGGTGGCAGTTTTCATCTTTCCACGAGGATGTGCAGAGAACAAAAAAAGGGAGAGATCGTTGCTGGTGGCTCCCACACATGTTCTGGCCGGTCACTGTGGCTACGTGGGGCTGCTGATTGGTCAGTGAAGGAAGAACTAAGGTAAGCGCTGGTACAGATGAATGAGGTCCGGGTAATATTTGTATGATGACTCATTGGCTGCAGCACACCTGGATACTAGAGCCGTGACCTCTGGGGACTTGTTTGCCAAGTCTACCTTGGATTCTGTGCTTCAACAACTCCTCCAGTATCAGCCTCCAGCTTCCTGTTTTTTCCTCAGGAAACACTGATCATGCTCTGTTTTTCTCTCTCCTCTTCCATGTGCCTGAGGATATCCTCCTTCAAGCTTTAGGGAAACACTATCCGCTCTGAAGTTCCTTCAAGATACTCAGTTGTGTGCTGAAACTCTTTTCCCTGAGAATTTAGGATTCTACAAAACAAAGTCAGAAATATACATAGATTACTTCCATTTGCCTTTCTTCTCTTTTCCTGGGACAATGAACACCAAGCAGGAGATCTGCTTACAGACACGGGAAAGGAGACAAGCAATAGCAGAAAATACAAGGAGAAAAAAATCAGTGTAAATATAATTTAGATTTCAAAATATTATCCCAAGGACTCACACACATGGGATTTCAAATAGGTAATATAGAAAGTACTGGGTTTTTTCTTTCCTACTCTCCTCTTCCTCCTTTCTCTCTAATATGAGAAAACAGACAGACCACTGACATATAAGCTGGTGAATGAGTAGCCCTTATACATAATGTGTGATGTAACTTTCTTGACAGGTATTACATGCTACTCTTCTTTTTAGGATGGAATTTACATATCAGTCTCAGCCAAGAATAGCACTGTTCTGACTAATACAAGCTTATACTATTTTGTGTTCATAGTTTTGAATATTGTGGCCATGGAAAATTGCTTTTTTAAAAAAAAAATATGTTGGGTTTCTTTCTGCTTTTTGGACGACTGAACCCTTTATGAGCACGTCTAAATAGCACATTGAAAAACAAAGACTTTCTAGCAAAAGGAAATCAAGGAGTAATAGATTTTCATGTATATCATTGATGTCTTTCACTAGGAGGTACAGAGTCAGGTTCCAGATAGAAACTGCTCTGAGAAGTCAACAACAGGGAGAATTTAACTCAAGGAATTTTTAAAAACAGGTGATGGAAGGGAGAAGAGAACCCCCAAGAGGGCAGTGACTCTGAATAGGATAGAACAACTATAATTCTTAAGCAGGAGGAACAAAGGGAAAACGGAATGTTACTGGTTCAAGTCTCACAGAGCATCTGGACTTCCCTGGTGGCTCAAAAGGTAAAGAATCTCCCGGAAATGCAGGAGACAGGTATGATCCCTGGGTCTGGAAGATCCCCTGGAGATGAGAATGGCAACCCTCTCCAGTACTCTTGCCTGGAGAATTCCATGGACAGAGGAGCCTGGCAGGCTAGTCTATGGGGTCACGAAGATTTGGACATGATTGAGCCACTAACTGAGCAACCAGCACTTTGACTTTTCAGAACAGGGGGCACATGTGGAATATTCTGACTTTTCCCAGGTCTCTCCTTTCCTGCTCTCGCTTCCCATTGGTCAAACACCCAATTCCTCAGAGAAGGATCAGCTTCCCTGTGATTACAGACCGGAGATGGGGAGAAGAAGAGCCAGGAATGGATCAGAGAGCAAACAGGCCTGAGATCCTGATCCCTCACTAAGAATTACAAAAAATAACTGTTAACAAATCCTGGTTCGATGCTATAATTTACACAGGAAGAACAAAGCTGTTTATAATGGGCCTCAACCTGGCTGGCACAACTCTCTAAACACAGATCAGGATTAACTGAGTAATAAGGCAAAGCTGCACAATAGTTTCTTAAAATAAATTCTTCAATATCATTACTGTAGAGGAGTCTTTTCAAAGGATTTAACTTCAGGTAGACGGAAACTGCGGAAATATTGAAAGATGTCCAGAGGTGAAAACAGTCACTGTTTAAAAAACTTTAACAAGTTTTATGGTCTCAGGGAGATCCAAATAAAAGACTGTCAAATCTTCAGTCACTTATTTTAACAAATTTCAGCATGACTGTTCTGGTTTTTTGTTTCTTTGTTTTTCTTTTGCCCTGAGAAAATTGGTTCTTTCACTGTATTTCTACTGGGCCTAGAACTAAGCTTTTTTTCACCGCTCTAAAACTGCACCATGTTTCTGTTTTAGCCTGGATACTCCAATTCTCATACTATTAAACTTGTAAAATTTTTAATTAATTTATTTTTAGTAGAAGGATCATTGATAATTGTTTTATAATACTGTGTTGGTTTCTGCCATATATAAATATCAGCCATAGATATAGGTATGACTCTTCCCTCCTGACCCTCCCTCCCACCTCTCACCCCATCCCTCCCCTCTAGACTGCCACAGAACCCCAGGTGTGAGCTCCCTGAGTCATAGCACAGATTTTCACTGGCTGTCTAATTTTACATAGGTTACTGTGTATGACATGTATGTTTCAATGCCACTCTCTCCATTTGTCCCATTCCCCCCTCCCTCTGTTCTCTTATTCTGTTAAACTTTTAAGGTTGAGGAAAATGGAGAATGGAACTGGTGGCATGAAAAAAGGATAAGAAATAAGCAAAAGAGTTTCCATTTAAAACTATGTGAGAAGCTAAAAGTTTCAGGAAAGTAGCCGTGAAAGAAAAACACCTCTTTTAAACTGCAGAAGAAGGAACTTTAAGACAAAATTAAATCAGAGATACAGAACGTTTTATGGGAAAGGGGAGACAGATGTGTTTTTGGAACCGGGAAAATACTGGTTAACTTTTAGTTGTGATCACACTTTGGTGGTGTCTATGTGAAGCAAATGCTTTGGCTCTAAACTTGTTTCTTCCGCTTTTATGTTTTCTGCCTTTACCAACCTGGAGACTGGAGAATGAGGCAAATTCTGACCCTCTGGTGGGGTCAATCAGATGACTTTTGCTTGTCTCATAAATACCGCCCATGGATAAACAATTTAGTGTCTTTCAGTTGAAAACTTCCTCCTAAAGACCATAAAAGCCAGGTCTGAGGAAAAAATTGGAGAAAGTGGTCCTCATATATTTTGCTACTCATAATCTATTTATTTGCATGGTGAATATGACGTTGGAAAGGGCCTAAGATATCATCAGACTGTAATTGTGTTTGCTGTTATTTGAATGAAGCAAATAATGGCAACTATTTTTCTCTCTTAATATGGTTTTAATGGTTCAAGTGAATTCATTCTTTTTCTGAAGTAGCCCTAATCTATTTTCTTTCTGAAAAAAGTACCAAATAATAAACTACAAGAAGACTGAATAGTTCTACATTTGATTATCCTTTTCCCATAAGGCACTGAATATTAACATTGGTAATATTAACACAGTTACATCCTTTTAGTCTGCCATATATAAATATCAGCCATAGATATAGGTATGACTCTTCCTCCTGACCCTCCCTCCCACCTCTCACCCCATCCCTCCCCTCTAGACTGCCACAGAACCCCAGGTGTGAGCTCCCTGAGTCATAGCACAGATTTTCACTGGCTGTCTAATTTTACATAGGTTACTGTGTATGACATGTATGTTTCAATGCCACTCTCTCCATTTGTCCCATTCCCCCCTCCCTCTGTTCTCTTATTCTGTTAAACTTTTAAGGTTGAGGAAAATGGAGAATGGAACTGGTGGCATGAAAAAAGGATAAGAAATAAGCAAAAGAGTTTCCATTTAAAACTATGTGAGAAGCTAAAAGTTTCAGGAAAGTAGCCGTGAAAGAAAAACACCTCTTTTAAACTGCAGAAGAAGGAACTTTAAGACAAAATTAAATCAGAGATACAGAACGTTTTAGGGGAAAGGGGAGACAGATGTGTTTTTGGAACCGGGAAAATACTGGTTAACTTTTAGTTGTGATCACACTTTGGTGGTGTCTATGTGAAGCAAATGCTTTGGCTCTAAACTTGTTTCTTCCGCTTTTATGTTTTCTGCCTTTACCAACCTGGAGACTGGAGAATGAGGCAAATTCTGACCCTCTGGTGGGGTCAATCAGATGACTTTGCTTGTCTCATAAATACCGCCCATGGATAAACAATTTAGTGTCTTTCAGTTGAAAACTTCCTCCTAAAGACCATAAAAGCCAGGTCTGAGGAAAAAATTGGAGAAAGTGGTCCTCATATATTTTGCTACTCATAATCTATTTATTTGCATGGTGAATATGACGTTGGAAAGGGCCTAAGATATCATCAGACTGTAATTGTGTTTGCTGTTATTTGAATGAAGCAAATAATGGCAACTATTTTTCTCTCTTAATATGGTTTTAATGGTTCAAGTGAATTCATTCTTTTTCTGAAGTAGCCCTAATCTATTTTCTTTCTGAAAAAAGTACCAAATAATAAACTACAAGAAGACTGAATAGTTCTACATTTGATTATCCTTTTCCCATAAGGCACTGAATATTAACATTGGTAATATTAACACAGTTACATCCTTTTAGAGTGCTAGACTGCTAGTGCTCAAAGGGGTCTAGAAACCACTGATCCTTCATTCTAGAGATGGGGAAACTGAAGCAGAAACAGACTGTAATTTCTGCAAGGCCGCACAGAGAGATACAATGAAAATACAGTTAAAGCCTGAAAACACGCTCAGTCAGCCCATCACTATACTACTTTGTCTCGATTATGATCTAAGAACCACTTCCTCAGCCCCCTTTTAACTCACTTATATCCGTGCCTGGTCACTTCAAAACTTTGTTGGCTTCTGCCAATTATACATCAACAACCCAGCAAACGTGGCATTCATACACCCGAGATGTTTGGTTCAGTAAGAGGAACTACAGTCTTATACGTCTATTAATTGATGGTCCCAGGAAGACAGACTGCCTCCAGTTGTGTGTGGACACCTTAACAAGAAGGAGGAGTGTCCGGGGCTTCCCTTGTAGCTCAGTGGATAAGAACCCATCTGCCAATGCAGAAAACACAGGTTCGAGCCCTGATCTGGGAAGATCCCACATACCGTAGAGCACCTAAAACCCACACATCAACAAAGACCCAGCACAGCCAAAATAAATACATAAAAAGTTGTTTAAAAAAAAAAGAAAAAGAATGAGGAGTGTCCGGATGTGGGACAGAATGACCTCAATATGGACGCTAAAACAGAAAGTCCCCAGGGTTAAAAAAAATTATTTATAGAGAAATTCCCTTTTAAACGGCAGCACTGATGAAAGTCTAAGACGTTGAAAGATTACAGGCTTCGGAAAATTCAAACGTTCCATGTTCAAGGCCTGTGGTATGCTCAAAGCCAAAAAGACATGCAAAAAGACTCTGGGACTGAGTCCTGGAACTCATACCCACCCTGATTCCACTAGGCCCCCTTTATACAACTAACCAAATGAAAACAGTCACAGAGGCCTGCCCCGCAAAAAGCCTACATAAAATAATTCCGGTGGAAAAGAGGAAAGAAAGAATATGATCCAGACACAAAGTAGGATGTAGGCAGAACTCCAAGAAATGCAAACACAGGCACAGATTTTAAAATACGCTAGATCAGGACTTTTAAGAGGGAAGCGTTTTTGTTGTTGTTGTTTTGATGAAAGGATTTACTGCCATCAACACAGCCGACTTGTAGGGGTGTGAGAAAGCGGAGCAAGCATCAAGTTGTTTAATTCAGTATGGGAGGGAGGCGACCTGCTCACTGAACTCGTCGCCAAGCTGCCCGCGCCGTCCCGTCCCCGGGTGTGGAAGTCGCCCCCTCCCGCCCCGGGGGAGAGGGATGGGTCCCGACCCTCGGGGCTTCCCGCGGGCTCAGCTAGGTGCTTCCCACTCGCGCGCGGGCGGCTCCGGGCCGGGCTGGCCCCGGCGCGGACCAGGAAGCGCGGCGGCAAGGGCCGAGGGCGGCCGGGGAGGGCGGAGGGCGGCCGCGGAGGAGGGCGGCGGGCGGTTTTATTGTTTCCTTTCGCCGTCCTCCTCCCGCGCCTCGCCCCGGCGTCACTGGAAAGCCGCCCGAGCCGCCCGGCGGCGGGTTATTTATAGCGCGGGCTGCGCGCGCGTCACGGAGCCCGGCCCGGCTGACGGGGCCGCTGACGCGCTTGGCCGCGGGGCCGAGTCCGCGGGGCTGCGCGCCGGGCGCCGGCGACAATGGGCTTCTGTGTGTGCAGCTGCCGTCGCCGCTGGGGCCGGGGCCGGGGGCCGGGGCGGGCGGCCGTTCCCGACCCCTTCCCTTTGCCGGCGATCCCCGAAAGGTAACCGGCCTCTTCTGCCCCTGGCCGGACCCGCCAGCCGCTCTTTTCTTTTGAAACATGTCATCAGTAAGCCTGTTTTCCCGGCAGCACTGATGCTCAAAGCCAAAAGTTCCATGTTCAAGGCCTGTGGTATGCTCAAAGCCAAAAAGACATGCAAAAAGACTCTGGGACTGAGTCCTGGAACTCATACCCACCCTGATTCCACTAGGCCCCCTTTATACAACTAACCAAATGAAAACAGTCACAGAGGCCTGCCCCGCAAAAAGCCTACATAAAATAATTCCGGTGGAAAAGAGGAAAGAAAGAATATGATCCAGACACAAAGTAGGATGTAGGCAGAACTCCAAGAAATGCAAACACAGGCACAGATTTTAAAATACGCTAGATCAGGACTTTTAAGAGGGAAGCGTTTTTGTTGTTGTTGTTTTGATGAAAGGATTTACTGCCATCAACACAGCCGACTTGTAGGGGTGTGGGAAAGCGGAGCAAGCATCAAGTTGTTTAATTCAGTATGGGAGGGAGGCGACCTGCTCACTGAACTCGTCGCCAAGCTGCCCGCGCCGTCCCGTCCCCGGGTGTGGAAGTCGCCCCCTCCCGCCCCGGGGGAGAGGGATGGGTCCCGACCCTCGGGGCTTCCCGCGGGCTCAGCTAGGTGCTTCCCACTCGCGCGCGGGCGGCTCCGGGCCGGGCTGGCCCCGGCGCGGACCAGGAAGCGCGGCGGCAAGGGCCGAGGGCGGCCGGGGAGGGCGGAGGGCGGCCGCGGAGGAGGGCGGCGGGCGGTTTTATTGTTTCCTTTCGCCGTCCTCCTCCCGCGCCTCGCCCCGGCGTCACTGGAAAGCCGCCCGAGCCGCCCGGCGGCGGGTTATTTATAGCGCGGGCTGCGCGCGCGTCACGGAGCCCGGCCCGGCTGACGGGGCCGCTGACGCGCTTGGCCGCGGGGCCGAGTCCGCGGGGCTGCGCGCCGGGCGCCGGCGACAATGGGCTTCTGTGTGTGCAGCTGCCGTCGCCGCTGGGGGCCGGGGGCCGGGGGCCGGGGGCGGGCGGCCGTTCCCCGACCCCCTTCCCTTTTGCCGGCGATCCCCCGAAAGGTAACCGGCCTCTTCTGCCCCTGGCCGGACCCCGCCAGCCGCTCTTTTCTTTTGAAACATGTCATCAGTAAGTTTCCCTCGTCCCAACCTCCGCGTCCACCTCCCCCGCGTCCCCTTCTTTGCCCCGCACCCTGCCGAGAGAGGGGGACGTCGCCGGCCGGGGGCGACCCCTTTTGCGTCCCGGGGAGCGGACCCCGCCCACGGCGCGCCCAGCGGGGGACGCGGTGACCGAGGGGCCGGGAGCGCCGGGCAGGTAACGTATCCTGGACCTGGAGCGGGGGCTTTGTTTGGGTCGCGGGAGGGGACCCGGGGTGGGTGTGGGACGCCGGGCAGCCCTTCTGGGACTCCCGTCTCCCCTCCGCTCTCCGCCCCCGCGGCCGGCGCGCTGGAAGCCAACCTGGGTGTGTGGGCGCGAGGAGCGAAGGAGAAACTTCTGCGCGACTAGCGGAGGCGCCTCCGGAGAGGCCGGGACACTGGCGGACCCCCGCCCCCTCCCGCGCGGCCGCCCCTCCCCCGCCCGCTCCCGCTCCCGCTCCCCGCCGCCCTCCCCGCGGGTGCAGCCCTCGCCCGTCCCCGCCCCGCGGAGGGAGGGGCCGGCGGGGATTTTAGGGACTTCCTGGGACGCGGAGACCAGCTCTGAACCGTCCCCTTTCAGCCGCCCGGAGCTGGGCGAGTTTGCGCTGCAGCCTCTCGCACGTGGCAAGCCAGCCGAGAACTTGCCTGTGCCTTCTAGGAAATTGCAATGGATTTGTAATGCACTTTCGCTAATTGGGAGTTCAAAATTAAACTTTAATAAAGCATTTGTGTCGTCTCGTCTAATTGTGGAAGCTTCCATCCGTCCTGATAGATAGACTCTTAAGTCCCAAGTTAATGGCGCTAAGCTAGATTTCCCCCCCAAGTACAATTCCGTCAGCCGGCGTTGGCGCAGCTGGATTTCCGTTAGGTACAGATGTTGCTAATGGCAGCTTAAGCACGGATGGGCAGATAGCATACGGAATGCAACATGTTGCCATATGGTTCCGTTAGCCTTTCACCTCCAGGGATATCAATCACATATATTCTGGGAGGAACTTAATGACTCTCTGAACGCAAAATGAATTACCTGGTACAATTTATATCCCTTGACCTGATACATTATAACAACAGGAAGATAGCATCTCACAGTTTCAGTGGTATAAATTGAACTCCAAGCTACATTTCAAATTTTGTAACATCTATTTTTAGTTTGAGGGGCTCTGTCAAACCTTTCTGGCTGTTAAAATCCCTTTCTGTGTTGCTTCCTTTGTCCCCACCTTTGACTGATGGAAAGTTTATAAAGTGTAGCTAAACTGTTGTCCTGGTAATCGTCAATCAGCTGATCAAACACTAATTGAAGAAGTATGGAGAAATAGAATTTACGATTTCCCGAGCTAGTTACTTAAGAGCAATCTTTAGGAATGCCAGACTTTCAGAACCCTAAAAATTAAAGGACTCCCAAGAAAAATATGTGTTTTGTAAATCGTTTCAGTATCACTCCTAAATCCATTTATTAACTCTTGGAAATTCTGATTTTTTAAATATATACTTCATTCTTAAACTTAGTAACTTACAGATTAGTACTCAGAACTAAGAAATATAAGTACCTCTGTACCAAATTAGTTTCTTGACACCTCACCCCACTCCCGACCCCACACGCCCTCACCTATGAGTGTAGCTGAACTTGAATTTTGTATGTGGTGGTACTTTGCTTTTTTTGCTCCCAGCATGTCAGTGGCAGCATACTGAAGTAACTGTTAAGACCCTAGTGGAATGATTCTGTAATATTTCACAGGTCTTTAAAAAATATCCTGATGATTAATAAAATGTTTAATTGACTGACTCTAATTTCAGATTATAAACATGGTTGTCTTTTATTGTATTGCTGCTTTTTCCTTCACTGCTGCAAAGAGGCAACGCTGAAAGACAGGAAATAACTTAGGGTTAAAAAAAGTAAAATAATTTACTGTAACTTTTAAAAAACTTTTGCCTATTAAGGGATATATGAAAGCTGTAGGCATATTATCTTTCAAAAGATTTTGCTTCCAACAATACGTAAATCACATTAGTTCATGTGAACAGATAAACTAGGGAAATACACAAAATAGACATAGTCTGAAAACATTTTCAGTCATACAAGTTTCACATTCATCTTTAAATTTTAAGATAGCGTTTCTCCTTTTTTTTTTGTAATGGCTGATGATTTGCTAGCTAGTGCTTGAGTTAGGGCAATAATTTTGATAATAATTATCAAATAATGTAAGATCATTTGTGTATGTAAATAGAAAATCTTCTACAGAACATAATAAGATATAGCTGGGTTAGGACAACCCTCACTGGAGACTGCTTTTGGCAATCCTTTGGGAATTTTTGGCTGAGTTTTAACCTTGATCAGTAGTGAGGCTGTAATATTCTGTCTCTGCATAGCATCCAGCTTAAACACTAATTGAAGAAGTATGGAGAAATAGAATTTACGATTTCCCGAGCTAGTTACTTAAGAGCAATCTTTAGGAATGCCAGACTTTCAGAACCCTAAAAATTAAAGGACTCCCAAGAAAAATATGTGTTTTGTAAATCGTTTCAGTATCACTCCTAAATCCATTTATTAACTCTTGGAAATTCTGATTTTTTAAATATATACTTCATTCTTAAACTTAGTAACTTACAGATTAGTACTCAGAACTAAGAAATATAAGTACCTCTGTACCAAATTAGTTTCTTGACACCTCACCCCACTCCCGACCGCCCCACACGCCCTCACCTATGAGTGTAGCTGAACTTGAATTTTGTATGTGGTGGTACTTTGCTTTTTTTGCTCCCAGCATGTCAGTGGCAGCATACTGAAGTAACTGTTAAGACCCTAGTGGAATGATTCTGTAATATTTCACAGGTCTTTAAAAAATATCCTGATGATTAATAAAATGTTTAATTGACTGACTCTAATTTCAGATTATAAACATGGTTGTCTTTTATTGTATTGCTGCTTTTTCCTTCACTGCTGCAAAGAGGCAACGCTGAAAGACAGGAAATAACTTAGGGTTAAAAAAAGTAAAATAATTTACTGTAACTTTTAAAAAACTTTTGCCTATTAAGGGATATATGAAAGCTGTAGGCATATTATCTTTCAAAAGATTTTGCTTCCAACAATACGTAAATCACATTAGTTCATGTGAACAGATAAACTAGGGAAATACACAAAATAGACATAGTCTGAAAACATTTTCAGTCATACAAGTTTCACATTCATCTTTAAATTTTAAGATAGCGTTTCTCCTTTTTTTTTTGTAATGGCTGATGATTTGCTAGCTAGTGCTTGAGTTAGGGCAATAATTTTGATAATAATTATCAAATAATGTAAGATCATTTGTGTATGTAAATAGAAAATCTTCTACAGAACATAATAAGATATAGCTGGGTTAGGACAACCCTCACTGGAGACTGCTTTTGGCAATCCTTGAATGGCTGGGATTGTATTTGTCTCTGTAGCATCAGCATTCAATGAGTTTTAACCTTGATCAGTAGTGAGGCTGTAAATCATGACTCGTCTGCATGACTTCTGAATAGGCAGTGAGTGTGTCCTTTAATCAGTCACACAGAACTCGCCTTATAAAGCTGTTATTGTCATGAGCAGATATTGCAGGCTTTTGTTAAGCCCTATGATTATTAACGTGTTCGTTCTTCAAAAGCCAGGCTGAAAGTCCTGCTGTGCCTTATTTCAGAATGCAAGTCCATTAGTACATAAAATCCTAAGTGGCAATATTTGCCTTTTCTCAAGTTATAATATTACATACATCACACATAATTTCTGGCCCATCTGTGGACAAAAACTATGTGTATTTGGTATACATATATAGTAACAAAAACAAGATCTGCATTTTGCATCATGACTTATTTGAAATGAAGATTTGATGGATGTCCATTGTTACTCTAGATGAGGTGGCTGGCTGCCAAGGCAATCCCTAAAGCTCGAAAAGTCCTGGCATTGTTATTGTCTACCAGGGAATCACTTTCTATTTTTTTGAGTTCCTAACTTCACCTCCCTCTTTCAATATGGCCCTTCCATACTGCTAATCTGAGAATTTGTTTGAATATGAACATGTGTTTGTATTAGCCAAGACTTTCACCAGTGTTTCTGGTTTCCTGCTGGCTTACAGTCTTCTCTTGAGCTGGCAAGTATATTTAATTGAAAGTGGAGAAATCCTACCAAGACAATGTATATTCCCCATGCTCTAACTAATTTTAATTGTGATGTGATCCTCGGTGCTTTCTTATTTTTTAACTTATGAGTGCATTTTAAAATGTTTAAGATAGGGCAGATTTATGCCTTTCTCAAGGTAACAGGACACACATCATAGATAAGCATGAGGCCTCTGGTCGAACACTTCCTTTGAGTGAGTGGGGGTGGGAGGAGAGCCACCGGGAAAGAGGGTACAGTCCCACTCCACTGACCCTGTTTGCTTTTCAAATTGAAAACCCACATTGCTGCATTGGAAACTTGTTTCTCTCTTTTATAGCCTTTCATTTAAAATTTTTTTTAAAAACCTGTCAATCTGTAAATATTTAACCAGCCAAGCAGGAAACAGCTTTTTATGTTCGACTGTATGCAGCTTTGGTTTTGTCTGGGTTAGTGTGAGGGCCATGTAAATGTATAAAATTTGATTTGGTTTTTATTATTTTGAAGATCTACAGAGGCTTCTTTAATGAATCTTGTTCTATGTCATGTTCTGTATTCAGATATTGAAATACAGTATTTTTATACATTTATAAGATTGTGTTTGCATTTATTTAATTTACGTTTCTTTTTTTAAAGCATGTAGCCTTGAATGTTTGTTCTACTTTTTTTTTCTTCACATCATTACTCTGGTACTGCTTGATGTAACTTGATTAGCTCCCTCCCCCGTCATGATTGGTAATTAAAATAGGCATTAAAATTAGTCACTTAGCAATTTTGCTGTTCAATTGGCAATTAAATTACTTAATTGCAATTAAAGTCCTAATTTTAATTGGCAAAATGATAGATGTAGATTTAAGATAATATGTATAAATACTTTAATAAGTGTCTATATAAGGATTACTTAATTACTCAACTTCAAGTTTATGCTGTTAACTTTAGAACTTTTAAGTGAGCAATGAAATTTATATCACATCTATTCAAAGGTATGTTAATTAGATTTATTGCTTATCACTATAAGGGCCCTTGCTATAAGTTACTTTTGTAGTGTTAAAATTATAGGCTTGATAATTGCAGGATTAAGATGAAGAAAAGGGCATATATGTCTTTGTCATACTATATCAGTAATCATATATCATTATATATCATGATATATTTTCAGTTTTTATTAAATTGAAAAGTTCCTATATGTCAGAATTAGTCTGAGTAATAAAAAAATCAAAAGTGGTTATTTTATCATTAAAGATACAATAAAAACTAGCTAGCTGTTATACATAATGAAATCTGTTGCAAAGTGTCTGTATTTCATCAACTGAAAGAAAATCCTGTGTAATACTGAGATGATTACTCATGTTATTAGCCCCTTGTAGAATTTCAAGTGTCCTTATTATTTTCTTGGCATATAGCAACATTCCAGAAACTTGTTTCTCTCTTTTATAGCCTTTCATTTAAAATTTTTTAAAAACCTGTCAATCTGTAAATATTTAACCAGCCAAGCAGGAAACAGCTTTTATGTTCGACTGTATGCAGCTTTGGTTTTGTCTGGGTTAGTGTGAGGGCCATGTAAATGTATAAAATTTGATTTGGTTTTTATTATTTTGAAGATCTACAGAGGCTTCTTTAATGAATCTTGTTCTATGTCATGTTCTGTATTCAGATATTGAAATACAGTATTTTTATACATTTATAAGATTGTGTTTGCATTTATTTAATTTACGTTTCTTTTTTTAAAGCATGTAGCCTTGAATGTTTGTTCTACTTTTTTTTTCTTCACATCATTACTCTGGTACTGCTTGATGTAACTTGATTAGCTCCCTCCCCCGTCATGATTGGTAATTAAAATAGGCATTAAAATTAGTCACTTAGCAATTTTGCTGTTCAATTGGCAATTAAATTACTTAATTGCAATTAAAGTCCTAATTTTAATTGGCAAAATGATAGATGTAGATTTAAGATAATATGTATAAATACTTTAATAAGTGTCTATATAAGGATTACTTAATTACTCAACTTCAAGTTTATGCTGTTAACTTTAGAACTTTTAAGTGAGCAATGAAATTTATATCACATCTATTCAAAGGTATGTTAATTAGATTTATTGCTTATCACTATAAGGGCCCTTGCTATAAGTTACTTTTGTAGTGTTAAAATTATAGGCTTGATAATTGCAGGATTAAGATGAAGAAAAGGGCATATATGTCTTTGTCATACTATATCAGTAATCATATATCATTATATATCATGATATATTTTCAGTTTTTATTAAATTGAAAAGTTCCTATATGTCAGAATTAGTCTGAGTAATAAAAAAAAATCAAAAGTGGTTATTTTATCATTAAAGATACAATAAAAACTAGCTAGCTGTTATACATAATGAAATCTGTTGCAAAGTGTCTGTATTTCATCAACTGAAAGAAAATCCTGTGTAATACTGAGATGATTACTCATGTTATTAGCCCCTTGTAGAATTTCAAGTGTCCTTATTATTTTCTTGGCATATAGCAACATTCCAGAACCTTTAAAGTGTCTTCCAAACTTTGTACTTTTTAATGACTCCCATGTTTAGTGAAATTAGCTATGAAATCGAAAACCAAAGTAACCCTGCCTAATCCAAAAGAATTCTTACATAAGAAAGTATTGATGATTGCCAGGGACTGCAAAGAGGGGAGAATGGAGAGTTGTTGGGGAAGGGTTACGGAGTTAGAGTTTCCTGAGAAGTAGAGTTATGGGGTGGGTGATGGTCATGGGTGCACAACAGGGAGACTGTACTTAACACTGCTGAGCTGTGCAATTGAAAATGTAAGATGGGAAATTTTATGTGCGTTTTACCACCACAACAAAAAGAAAGTATTAAGTGGTTAATTTAAAAGCAAAGTATTTAGGAGATAGTTACTGAGAGTCAAGAATTAGAGAAAAGATGAAGGATTTTTATTATGCAAAATACTTTTTGAGTGGCATGAGGTTTTACCATATGTTCAGTTTTGTGATTTTAATGTACAAGTAGATGCTTCTAGAAAAAAAAGAGTGCTGTTTTCTTCTGCACAACTTTACACATTTCTAGAACTGAGTTCTATGTCAAAGTAAGAAACAATTTGTAAAGTCTTTGCATGAAGTGATTTGGGGTGAAAAATGGGTTGGGTAAAACTGAGTAAAAGCCACAATTACCCAAAATGTAATGATCAGCTAAGCATTTGACTTATTCTCTAGGCATCTCATAGAAAAGGAAAAAAAATGGTTGGTTGAGTAGTATCTTTTTAATGCAGGTGAATGGTAAAGTAAATAATGAAAACCTTCCATATTAAAATGTGATTTTGTATTTTCAGAAACAGGTTTTTCTCAAAGTGAAAATTTATTCTATCACTAATGTAAAATTGAATGACCACAAATGCTGTGAAATTTGTCCAAATGTAACTATAAAAAATACATCTCATTTTTATGCTTAACATAGGTTCCATTAACTAATGCTATAAAATACTTTCATTACCTTGATTCTTATAGAATAACAATTATGTCTGTTTGCTATATTTCAGTTGTAAGAGCTAAGGGGTACTCTGAGTACATTTGGGGGGCATAATGAAATAAATCCCTAAAGATCCCTTTCCCATGCATTAAGATAGAAAATCCTTATGGAATTATGGATTCCATAGAATTAAGAATTAAATCCATGTTTGCTTTCTAAATTATACCAAAATCTCAATTTTATTAAGTATAATCTGCCTAGCCTTTCATAAAATAAAATGTTTAGATTTAGATGTATATGTTACTTAGATTGTTTTTTGTGAAAATGGTTTTTCTATATAAGAACTAATATGTTCTGCCTAATACTGGCTAATATCATAAAAGATAATATAGTAACATTATTTCCCTATGTGCTTTTCTGCAGTCATCTAATACTGTATGAAATAATAATTTCGTAATTTATTTTAGTTGGTTTCAAAAGAAGGAGCTACTTATGGGTAGGATCAGTTTTTATTCCCATTCATTTTAAATTGTTAAGAACACTGACCTTCATTTGGGGTAACTTTATGTATTTATACATGGCAATAATTTAAAGTTATAACAGAATCTGGACCCTGAAAAAAACATTATTGTCATTTTAATTGAGTTATAAAGTCATTTATATTAAAGAATCTATTTACATTAAGAATCCTATAGGATTGCAGTCATATAAATGCAGAATTTCAGCTTCTTTTAGCCTAGAGCATCATCTGAACATTTTCTAAAAGGTTGTTCAGTTTTCCATTTTGATTCCATTATATGTGTAATTAAACTTCTATGCACAAAAGCATTCTCTTATGTACTAGCAAATACACCCACAGGAATCCTCTTCTAAACTATAATTTATTTAAACATGTAATCATAGGATTTTAAAACATGCTTTTATTTTTCCAAACTATATGCCAGTTTGAACTGCTTGGTGATAAAATGAAAGATTTTATTACTATTTTGATTTTTTTCTCTCTCTGTGACCTAACAGTGAGTTAAGTGCAGGTGGGCAGAAATAAAAGCTACTGTGAACCTAATTCCAGTGTTAAGCTGTTTCCCTTTCTGAGAAAAACAGAAGAGAATCAAAGATTTGTAGTTATTTATGAATTCCAGCAGAATACGAATGTCTGGGCCTGCTGCAAACTCTCCTGGGGCTAGGCCTAACTAGTAAATAGCGTGTGTGTGTGTGTGTGTGTGTGGGTGTGAGTGTGGGTGTGTGTGTGTGTCCCTATTTGTGTGATGTATCTTCCTGAACGTAGTGGAGTCAGGCCCCCTACTGACAGCATCAGTCAATTACAGACATTGGCCTACTGAGACCTCTTCCTTCCATGAGTATCTGGTGGGGACACTGGTGTTTTGAACAGTGGTGGTCCTTCTTTACACTTTCTAGTGTCTACTGAATCCTTTCCACGTGGAGCACATCTGAGCCCTACCCCAAAATAGCTTACTCATTAATTGGTTTAAGAGAGTTTATCAGTCTTGATTCTGGTGTGTCTTAATAAGAAGACATACTTCCTAGAAGATATTCTAGAATAGGGATTTGAGGAAGAGAGAACTCATATGGATTATAGAATAGAAGGCCAAAAATCCATTTCTTCCCCCTCTCATGTTGATGTTATTTTTATTCGATCCATTCCCAGTTACTAATAATTGCTACAATACGGTGCTATGAAAACTGCGTTTTGATCTTGGGTGCATAAAGATTTGAGCGATGACTGTTACCAGGAGCCAGACTCTGACAGGTTGCTGTTACAGAATAACGTATCCCGTGACCGTGTTTGCCTTCCTTGAAACTCACTTTAAGAACTCTGGCACACCTTTTCCATTCACTAGGAGAGAGTTTTCAAATTGTCCGCAGACTCACCCCAGGCTGAAGCCAAGTGTTTTAAAAATATAGTTTAAGGGAGGAGGAGCCTGTGGAGGGAATGCAGCTACTTAGAGCTGCATATTTGTGTTCGGAGAGTGGTGGTCACAACGTTTTCTCATTGCCCCGCCTTCTTAGGAATATATTAAAAAATAATAACTGCCACCCCACCAAGGCTGTGCTTGAGTTTCCGACTGCCTGAAAATAGCTGCTGGGAGCCTGCCCACCGCTGGGATCAAAGAAAGCACCCCCTGGCCGCGCCCTGCTCCTTTCTGAGAAAAACAGAAGAGAATCAAAGATTTGTAGTTATTTATGAATTCCAGCAGAATACGAATGTCTGGGCCTGCTGCAAACTCTCCTGGGGCTAGGCCTAACTAGTAAATAGCGTGTGTGTGTGTGTGTGTGTGTGGGTGTGAGTGTGGGTGTGTGTGTGTGTCCCTATTTGTGTGATGTATCTTCCTGAACGTAGTGGAGTCAGGCCCCCTACTGACAGCATCAGTCAATTACAGACATTGGCCTACTGAGACCTCTTCCTTCCATGAGTATCTGGTGGGGACACTGGTGTTTTGAACAGTGGTGGTCCTTCTTTACACTTTCTAGTGTCTACTGAATCCTTTCCACGTAGAGCACATCTGAGCCCTACCCCAAAATAGCTTACTCATTAATTGGTTTAAGAGAGTTTATCAGTCTTGATTCTGGTGTGTCTTAATAAGAAGACATACTTCCTAGAAGATATTCTAGAATAGGGATTTGAGGAAGAGAGAACTCATATGGATTATAGAATAGAAGGCCAAAAATCCATTTCTTCCCCCTCTCATGTTGATGTTATTTTTATTCGATCCATTCCCAGTTACTAATAATTGCTACAATACGGTGCTATGAAAACTGCGTTTTGATCTTGGGTGCATAAAGATTTGAGCGATGACTGTTACCAGGAGCCAGACTCTGACAGGTTGCTGTTACAGAATAACGTATCCCGTGACCGTGTTTGCCTTCCTTGAAACTCACTTTAAGAACTCTGGCACACCTTTTCCATTCACTAGGAGAGAGTTTTCAAATTGTCCGCAGACTCACCCCAGGCTGAAGCCAAGTGTTTTAAAAATATAGTTTAAGGGAGGAGGAGCCTGTGGAGGGAATGCAGCTACTTAGAGCTGCATATTTGTGTTCGGAGAGTGGTGGTCACAACGTTTTCTCATTGCCCCGCCTTCTTAGGAATATATTAAAAAATAATAACTGCCACCCCACCAAGGCTGTGCTTGAGTTTCCGACTGCCTGAAAATAGCTGCTGGGAGCCTGCCCACCGCTGGGATCAAAGAAAGCACCCCCTGGCCGCGCCCTGCTCCTTTGCGGAAGGGGAAGGGAACCCGGGAGGGCGCCACCGAGCCAGTGCTGCTGCTATTTTGGGCCCAGCCTGGCGGGTGCGTCAATGCCTGCGCCCCTGCGTCACCGCCACCCCCACCCCTTTCCTTCTCCCCGGCTCTCCTAACTCTCACTTTTTCCCTTTCGTTCGCGTGGAATCGTTTCTGCCCACAGGGCGCTGACGCTACCCAGCTCATGTTAATAAGCTATTCTTCACCCTCCTCCCCTCACCCCCCTACTCGCACACCCTTATCCGCCACCACAACACCCCCCGCCGACACACACACACACACACACACACACAACACGCTTTCGCACACACTTCCTGGTTTTTGTTTTTGTTTGGTTTTTTTTTTTTTTTTCCTCGCGCCCGCTAGGGTACCGCCGAAGCGCGGCAGAGGCAGCGGCAGCGGCGGCAGTCGTAACATCTGGGGAAAACTTAAGGTGGTCACGCAGGTTTTCCCGAGGCCGCGGTGCGGAAGCCCCTGCGGCTTCTCGGAGCAGCCTAGGGGCACCGGATGGCAGCGCCTCTCAGACCGCCGGGGAGCAGGAGGCGGCGAGAGTGGGCAAAGGAGGGGTGTGGGGGTGCAGATTAGAGCTGAGCGGCTCCGGGACTCGGAGAGCTCCTAGGCGCTTTCGGCCGGCGGGTACTGGGAATCTCAGGATGAAGGGAGCAAAGGGGTCCCGCAGCCTGGAAACCAGCTACACCAAGAAGGGAGGGGCGGCTGCAAGTCCTCGCGGGCGGAGGACGGGGACGCCTCGAGCCCTCCCTCCCGCGTGACTCCCCAGCCCCACTGAAGAAGTCCAGAGATCAGTGCAGCTCGGGTCCAAGGACCAGGAAGGGGCTGGCTCCCAGGAGAAGCGGTGTGTCTTTGCTAGAAGGAGCTTTGTGCCTTCAGCCTGGTGGATTGCGTTGCGAAGCGGGGCCGACCGCAGCTAGCGCAGCCGCGGGGATGCGGCGAGCTCCGGCCGCCTGCCCGGCCCTCACTTGGGGGGCTGAATCCACACACGGTGCGCTACACAAGAGATCCAGCCAGCCCCGCCCCCCACGTCCCCGGGTTTAGCCTTGCCCTTTAGGCTCTGCACCGAGGCCCTTTTGCTTTGCGGAAGGAAGGGAACCCGGGAGGCGCCACCGAGCCAGTGCTGCTGCTATTTTGGGCCCAGCCTGGCGGGTGCGTCAATGCCTGCGCCCCTGCGTCACCGCCACCCCCCCCCCTTTCCTTCTCCCCGGCTCTCCTAACTCTCACTTTTTCCCTTTCGTTCGCGTGGAATCGTTTCTGCCCACAGGGCGCTGACGCTACCCAGCTCATGTTAATAAGCTATTCTTCACCCTCCTCCCCTCACCCCCCTACTCGCACACCCTTATCCGCCACCACAACACCCCCCGCCGACACACACACACACACACACACACACACACACAACACGCTTTCGCACACACTTCCTGGTTTTTGTTTTTGTTTGGTTTTTTTTTTTTTTTTCCTCGCGCCCGCTAGGGTACCGCCGAAGCGCGGCAGAGGCAGCGGCAGCGGCGGCAGTCGTAACATCTGGGGAAAACTTAAGGTGGTCACGCAGGTTTTCCCGAGGCCGCGGTGCGGAAGCCCCTGCGGCTTCTCGGAGCAGCCTAGGGGCACCGGATGGCAGCGCCTCTCAGACCGCCGGGGAGCAGGAGGCGGCGAGAGTGGGCAAAGGAGGGGTGTGGGGGTGCAGATTAGAGCTGAGCGGCTCCGGGACTCGGAGAGCTCCTAGGCGCTTTCGGCCGGCGGGTACTGGGAATCTCAGGATGAAGGGAGCAAAGGGGTCCCGCAGCCTGGAAACCAGCTACACCAAGAAGGGAGGGGCGGCTGCAAGTCCTCGCGGGCGGAGGACGGGGACGCCTCCGAGCCCTCCCTCCCCGCGTGACTCCCCCAGCCCCACTGAAGAAGTCCAGAGATCAGTGCAGCTCGGGTCCAAGGACCAGGAAGGGGGCTGGCTCCCGGGAGAAGCGGTGTGTCTTTGCTAGAAGGAGCTTTGTGCCTTCAGCCTGGTGGATTGCGTTGCGAAGCGGGGCCGACCGCAGCTAGCGCAGCCGCGGGGATGCGGCGAGCTCCGGCCGCCTGCCCGGCCCTCACTTGGGGGGCTGAATCCACACACGGTGCGCTGCACAAGAGATCCAGCCAGCCCCGCCCCCCACGTCCCCGGGTTTAGCCTTGCCCTTTAGGCTCTCAGACTTGAGACTTCGAGAGCCCTTGTGCTTCAGAGGAGGGTAGATTTATTTTCCTAAAACTCGTGGAAAGGCACGAGTTGATGGCCATCCAGGAGTAAAAGGTGAGACTAGAGCACCTTTCTGCAGAACACACCTGTTGCCCGCTGTTTGGCTGCATTGTCTGCGAAAGAAAAGTGGGCGACGCCTCACCCTGACTTTTGGGGTCCCTAAAGGGCTGGATCAAGGCCACCCTTTCCTTTTCCCTCCCCTCCCCACGCACCACGTCCTCCCTCGCACGTGAGCACTTCAAGGAAAGAAGGAAACACAGAAAATAGGCTTTACCCATTCTCTTACAACTTAAAGAGTGTGTGTGTTGGGGCGGGGTGCGGGGTGGGGATATGCCAGAGGAGAAGAGCTGGGAAAGAGAGAAAAGGGGGATGCACTGGACTAGGGAAATCCCACTTCGGTCGTAATGAGCCCTCTGAGCGTCTCGTGTCATGGGACATCTGCACTCGCTTCCGCTAACAGGGGTGGCAATCGTGGGTGGATGAGGTTAAGGCGCAGCCAGGCACACCCCATCTCGTGCGATTCCAGGTGCTGGTACCTGGCCCACGCCTGGGTTCCCTTCCGCTTGGCTTTTGTTGCACCCTCCCCCAAGTGTGAGCTGCACCGAGGCAGCAGTGGCGCAAGGGTTTGGGTGGGGGGAAGTGAGGTGAGATGTCGAGGCGCTGCGGGTTTCACGAACCTGAGAGGAGAGGTCACACCTCTTTCGGAAAAAAAAAAAAAAAGAAAAAAACCCTAGCTGGCTACCAAGGTGAACCCTGAACGGTTCCCACCTTAAAATCGGCCCTGCTCGTGACGTCAGGTCGGAAATATACCAAAGCGAGAGCCGGCCAGGAGTCTGGGGAGCGCGGCGGCGCGGCGATTGGGCGGCTGGCCGCTGACGCGCGCTGACGCGCGGAGACTTTAGGTGAATGTTGGCAGCAGCAGCGCGAGCCACATAAACAAAGGCACATTGGCGGCCAGGGCCAGTCCGCCCGGTGGCTCGCGCAAGGCTCCGCGGTCCCGCTCGCCTGCCCAGCCGGCCGCCTTCCCCTGCTCCCTTCCAGCTCTCGGCGCTGCGACTCCCTTCGCCCCTCTTGCCCACCCCTCCCCGACCCTGCCACCCCGACTCCTGGAGGGAACTACACTTCGGCCGAGTTGAATGAATGAAGAAAGACGCAGAGAACTCCTAAGTGAGTAGGTGCGGCCCTCGCAGCTCGCGCTCTTTTATCCTTCTTTTTTCTTTTGCAAGTCTCTTCTTTCCGTTTGTGTGGTGCAGATTCTCTGAAAGTGGGCGCCGGAGGCGCGGAGCGCGAGTGGGGCTGGAGGATGGAGAGTAGGTGTGCGCAGCTCCAGAGGGCATTTGTCGGAGCTCTTGCTTTGCCACCCAACAGAGATTTAGCGGCTCCTCATTGGTGGACGTGGCAGGGAGGCTTGCACAGTTTGAGGAGCTGCGGACTTGCCCGTGGAAATGTGCGCAAAGTTTGTTTTTAGTGCGAAATTGATTGTGGTCTTTGAACACGTAGACTCCAAGTCTTGGGTATACGAAGGGGACTGGACGCGGCCCACAAAGTGACCCACAGAGAGAAAGTTGTTCAGTTTATGTGTTGCTTGGGAACTGTGTCACCGCGACTGGCCAGCGTGCTCGTGTTTCCTGGGTATTGTTGAGTAAGGAAGGGTGGTTGATCGAGTGACCTGTTACTAAGTTGTTTGAAAATTTCTGGTTTTCACTTATGCCGCGCTTGTTCATGAGTTTGTCAGAGAGAGAGCCAGAAACAGAGATTATTTAGAGTAGCTATAAAGCTGCGAAGTTACCAGAGGGTTAATATCCAGCACAGGCTTATCTGTCAAGGATTGGGGGTGGAGGTGTCAAGAGTCCCTTTCTTTCCACATTTTCTGGTTACCCTCCCTCCTCCATGAAGCAAGATTATGACTGGGGTTAAGGAGGAGAACAGAATCGGATGTTTGGCTTTCTTTTTCATTAGTAATAAAATTGTCTTTGCTCTAGAATTCTTTCCAAGTGGGAACATCTGAAAATTACTAGGACACAAGAATGCCTTGTTTCAGCAAGTAGGCAGATTGTGGAGGGCTGGATAGGGAAGGTACTCAGCTTGCTATGTTGAGAGGTGCTTCAACCACTGATGCCAATATTGGATAAGCAGTATTTGCCTCTCTCTGCAGCTCACCTAAGATGCTCCTGAAAAAACGGGATCCCCCTTTTCCACCCCTTGGCCATTAAAGATGAAAGACAAATTTCCTGGAACAGAGAATGCCAGATCACCTGTATCCCCAAACCTAGTGCTCAGTCAGAAACTCTTAGGAAATCCTGATGCTTTGGTTCAGATTGCCTTCAGGGCTACCCAGGCCTTGCTAACATTTTGTAACTTCCTAGGGGTGGAGGGAGAGATTGTTTTCACATTTTATCTTCTTGACTTCTACTTTCTTCCTCTCTACTAGATGAAAAGCCAGTTTCACCACGGGGGATGAGAGTCAGGAGAAAGTTCCAATGCTGTATTCTATTAAACCCTAATTAAACTAAAATGAAAATGATACACCCTTCCCACTGCCCCCCTCCCACACACCCAGCAAAGGGCCTGATGTATTTCACCATAAGTATCAACTAAGTATATGGAATACCTTTCCTCCTTTGGAATTGTCTTTCTGCAAATATTAACAGAGTCCCTGGCTGAAATTTTCTGTTGTTACCAGCCATCTCTTTTACACATTCATTTTAACTTCTAAGTTTGATAAAGGCTAACAATTAAACAATCAAGAAGGGCACAAAAGGGCCTGCCTAGTGATACAGATGGCCAGCCAAATCTGTCCATAAATTCACCCTAAGAGTTCCTGTGTCTTCATTTCAGGGAGGAGATCTGACAGGCTGGGCTCTCTACTGCTTTTCTAAAAATCTTGGAAACTTTGCCCTTCATTGAATTACGACACTGTCCACCTTTAATTTTCTCGAAAACGCCTGTAACTCGGCTGAAGGTTAGTGCAACTCATTTTTCCCCCCTCCCTTGAGTTCCTTAAACGTCAAGAAAGAGGGCAATGCGATCTTTCCCAGTAAACCCTGTAACTTAAGAAGTTTTCGGGGGGCTTGGGGCTTTCATGTTTGAGATTTGGGAACATCTAAAACTAGGACACAAGAATGCCTTGTTTCAGCAAGTAGGCAGATTGTGGAGGGCTGGATAGGGAAGGTACTCAGCTTGCTATGTTGAGAGGTGCTTCAACCACTGATGCCAATATTGGATAAGCAGTATTTGCCTCTCTCTGCAGCTCACCTAAGATGCTCCTGAAAAAACGGGATCCCCCTTTTCCACCCCTTGGCCATTAAAGATGAAAGACAAATTTCCTGGAACAGAGAATGCCAGATCACCTGTATCCCCAAACCTAGTGCTCAGTCAGAAACTCTTAGGAAATCCTGATGCTTTGGTTCAGATTGCCTTCAGGGCTACCCAGGCCTTGCTAACATTTTGTAACTTCCTAGGGGTGGAGGGAGAGATTGTTTTCACATTTTATCTTCTTGACTTCTACTTTCTTCCTCTCTACTAGATGAAAAGCCAGTTTCACCACGGGGGATGAGAGTCAGGAGAAAGTTCCAATGCTGTATTCTATTAAACCCTAATTAAACTAAAATGAAAATGATACACCCTTCCCACTGCCCCCCTCCCACACACCCAGCAAAGGGCCTGATGTATTTCACCATAAGTATCAACTAAGTATATGGAATACCTTTCCTCCTTTGGAATTGTCTTTCTGCAAATATTAACAGAGTCCCTGGCTGAAATTTTCTGTTGTTACCAGCCATCTCTTTTACACATTCATTTTAACTTCTAAGTTTGATAAAGGCTAACAATTAAACAATCAAGAAGGGCACAAAAGGGCCTGCCTAGTGATACAGATGGCCAGCCAAATCTGTCCATAAATTCACCCTAAGAGTTCCTGTGTCTTCATTTCAGGGAGGAGATCTGACAGGCTGGGCTCTCTACTGCTTTTCTAAAAATCTTGGAAACTTTGCCCTTCATTGAATTACGACACTGTCCACCTTTAATTTTCTCGAAAACGCCTGTAACTCGGCTGAAGGTTAGTGCAACTCATTTTTTTTACCCTCCCCTCAGTTCCTTAAACGTCAAGAAACAGGGCAGTGCGATCTTTCCCAGTAAACCCTGTAACTTAAGTTTGTCCCAAACCCATCGCCTTCGGGAACAAGTTTCTCATTGTGCAATTCAACTTCATTTCTGGATTGAGCCTTGCTGAACCCGAGCTCCAGAGGAACGGCTCATTGGAACGGGAATGCTCACAAAAGGGCTGAAGGGGGAGGCGTTGGAACTATGCGGGAATGGAGACCCTGATAGCTTTCCATCTCCGGGTCTTTATTGGGTCAGCCCTTCCTTACCTTGCACTGTTCCGCTCCGCAATCTTCGCGCTCTCCGCCCTTCCTCTCGCGCCCCTACTTGCTCTCTGACCGCTGCGGGCTGCCGGTGTAGCTCCAGGTGTACCCGAGCCCGGGAGAAAGTGTTGAGTTGACCAGGCTGAGTGTATATTACCCTGTTTCATTTCCAGCCATGCCTTGTGTTCAGGCGCAGTATGGGTCCTCGCCTCAAGGAGCCAGCCCCGCTTCTCAGAGCTACAGTTACCACTCTTCGGGAGAATACAGCTCCGATTTCTTAACTCCAGAGTTTGTCAAGTTTAGCATGGACCTCACCAACACTGAAATCACTGCCACCACTTCTCTCCCCAGCTTCAGTACCTTTATGGACAACTACAGCACAGGCTACGACGTCAAGCCACCTTGCTTGTACCAAATGCCCCTGTCCGGACAGCAGTCCTCCATTAAGGTAGAAGACATTCAGATGCACAACTACCAGCAACACAGCCACCTGACCCCCCAGTCCGAGGAGATGATGCCGCACTCCGGGTCGGTTTACTACAAGCCCTCCTCGCCCCCGACGCCCACCACCCCGGGCTTCCAGGTGCAGCACAGCCCCATGTGGGACGACCCAGGCTCCCTCCACAACTTCCACCAGAACTACGTGGCCACCACGCACATGATCGAACAGAGGAAAACACCGGTCTCCCGCCTCTCCCTCTTCTCCTTTAAGCAGTCGCCCCCCGGCACCCCCGTGTCTAGCTGCCAGATGCGCTTCGACGGGCCCCTGCACGTCCCCATGAACCCGGAGCCGGCGGGCAGCCACCACGTGGTGGACGGCCAGACCTTCGCGGTGCCCAACCCCATCCGAAAGGGGCCGGCAGTGCGATCTTTCCCAGAAATGTAACTTAAGTTTGTCCCAAACCCATCGCCTTCGGGAACGGAATTCAACTTCATTTCTGGATTGAGCCTTGCTGAACCCGAGCTCCAGAGGAACGGCTCATTGGAACGGGAATGCTCACAAAAGGGCTGAAGGGGGAGGCGTTGGAACTATGCGGGAATGGAGACCCTGATAGCTTTCCATCTCCGGGTCTTTATTGGGTCAGCCCTTCCTTACCTTGCACTGTTCCGCTCCGCAATCTTCGCGCTCTCCGCCCTTCCTCTCGCGCCCCTACTTGCTCTCTGACCGCTGCGGGCTGCCGGTGTAGCTCCAGGTGTACCCGAGCCCGGGAGAAAGTGTTGAGTTGACCAGGCTGAGTGTATATTACCCTGTTTCATTTCCAGCCATGCCTTGTGTTCAGGCGCAGTATGGGTCCTCGCCTCAAGGAGCCAGCCCCGCTTCTCAGAGCTACAGTTACCACTCTTCGGGAGAATACAGCTCCGATTTCTTAACTCCAGAGTTTGTCAAGTTTAGCATGGACCTCACCAACACTGAAATCACTGCCACCACTTCTCTCCCCAGCTTCAGTACCTTTATGGACAACTACAGCACAGGCTACGACGTCAAGCCACCTTGCTTGTACCAAATGCCCCTGTCCGGACAGCAGTCCTCCATTAAGGTAGAAGACATTCAGATGCACAACTACCAGCAACACAGCCACCTGACCCCCCAGTCCGAGGAGATGATGCCGCACTCCGGGTCGGTTTACTACAAGCCCTCCTCGCCCCCGACGCCCACCACCCCGGGCTTCCAGGTGCAGCACAGCCCCATGTGGGACGACCCAGGCTCCCTCCACAACTTCCACCAGAACTACGTGGCCACCACGCACATGATCGAACAGAGGAAAACACCGGTCTCCCGCCTCTCCCTCTTCTCCTTTAAGCAGTCGCCCCCCGGCACCCCCGTGTCTAGCTGCCAGATGCGCTTCGACGGGCCCCTGCACGTCCCCATGAACCCGGAGCCGGCGGGCAGCCACCACGTGGTGGACGGCCAGACCTTCGCGGTGCCCAACCCCATCCGAAAGCCCGCATCCATGGGCTTTCCCGGCCTGCAGATCGGCCACGCGTCCCAGCTGCTTGACACGCAGGTGCCCTCGCCGCCGTCGCGGGGCTCCCCCTCCAACGAGGGGCTGTGCGCTGTGTGCGGCGACAACGCGGCCTGCCAGCACTACGGCGTGCGCACCTGTGAGGGCTGCAAAGGGTTCTTTAAGGTGAGCTAGGTGGAGGGCAGAGGAGGCAGGCAGAGGCCCCCCTCCTACCCGCAGCCGAGCCTCAGAGTGTGGTCAGCAGGGGTGTAAGCCCCTGGCCCTCACTGGCCCCAGGGCGACTCCCGGGGTCCCTGGAAGCTGCCCTGCAGCCGCTCTGGACGGCGGCGGGGACTTACGGGCGCCTGAGAAAGGCAAGGAGGAAGGCGGGGAGACCAGGGGTCGCAGCTCCCTCACGCATCCGGCCCACTAGGCCCCCGCCTGAAGTTGCCAGAGCAGAGTTGGCAGAGGGTCATTTGCATGTGCTCGGAGCTGTCTTCCCTGTTCAGATTGAAATTGGTTAGGACAGAGAACCGTGTCTGAGCTAACCAAGTGGAACAGAATTCCCTATGGTCAAATTAAGTGATCTCTTTATTTCGCCATCCTGATTGAATAATCTTATCATTTTGAATAGAGAAGGTCTCTAAGGAATGTAAATAATATGAATGCCCACGGATTTGTATTTACTGAGCGTCTCCTTCTCCTTCTCTTGGCATATAAAACACAGCAAGGAGCGGCAAGGTTAGCTCAAATGTTAACGCTATCAATTTTCTTCTGTTAAATGCCCTGGGGGAGGAGAAAGAAAGAGAGAGGAAGGAGAAAAGGAAAAATACAGGAGTTGTGTATGTAATTTGTTTATGGGCAGGGTGGGTCTCCTCCGTTCAGAAATTGTGTCGGTTACCCTACTACCAGAACTACTGGCCACCACGCACTGATCGAACAGAGGAAAACACCGGTCTCCCGCCTCTCCCTCTTCTCCTTTAAGCAGTCGCCCCCCGGCACCCACGTGTCTAGCTGCCAGATGCGCTTCGACGGGCCCCTGCACGTCCCCATGAACCCGGAGCCGGCGGGCAGCCACCACGGGTGGACGGCCAGACCTTCGCGGTGCCCAACCCCATCCGAAAGCCCGCATCCATGGGCTTTCCCGGCCTGCAGATCGGCCACGCGTCCCAGCTGCTTGACACGCAGGTGCCCTCGCCGCCGTCGCGGGGCTCCCCCTCCAACGAGGGGCTGTGCGCTGTGTGCGGCGACAACGCGGCCTGCCAGCACTACGGCGTGCGCACCTGTGAGGGCTGCAAAGGGTTCTTTAAGGTGAGCTAGGTGGAGGGCAGAGGAGGCAGGCAGAGGCCCCCCTCCTACCCGCAGCCGAGCCTCAGAGTGTGGTCAGCAGGGGTGTAAGCCCCTGGCCCTCACTGGCCCCAGGGCGACTCCCGGGGTCCCTGGAAGCTGCCCTGCAGCCGCTCTGGACGGCGGCGGGGACTTACGGGCGCCTGAGAAAGGCAAGGAGGAAGGCGGGGAGACCAGGGGTCGCAGCTCCCTCACGCATCCGGCCCACTAGGCCCCCGCCTGAAGTTGCCAGAGCAGAGTTGGCAGAGGGTCATTTGCATGTGCTCGGAGCTGTCTTCCCTGTTCAGATTGAAATTGGTTAGGACAGAGAACCGTGTCTGAGCTAACCAAGTGGAACAGAATTCCCTATGGTCAAATTAAGTGATCTCTTTATTTCGCCATCCTGATTGAATAATCTTATCATTTTGAATAGAGAAGGTCTCTAAGGAATGTAAATAATATGAATGCCCACGGATTTGTATTTACTGAGCGTCTCCTTCTCCTTCTCTTGGCATATAAAACACAGCAAGGAGCGGCAAGGTTAGCTCAAATGTTAACGCTATCAATTTTCTTCTGTTAAATGCCCTGGGGGAGGAGAAAGAAGAGAGAGAGGAAGGAGAAAAGGGAAAAATACAGGAGTTGTGTATGTAATTTGTTTATGGGCAGGGTGGGTCTCCTCCGTTCAGAAATTGTGTCGGGGTTACCTAAATTTTTGGATTTTCAAGTGAAAAAACAGTTTTTTTTTCCGGCCTATATTGTCTCCTTTTACAGCGCACGGTTCAAAAAAACGCAAAATACGTGTGTTTAGCAAATAAAAACTGCCCAGTGGACAAGCGGCGCCGGAATCGCTGTCAGTACTGCCGGTTTCAGAAGTGCCTGGCTGTTGGGATGGTCAAAGAAGGTAGGTTGGGATTAACAGCCCACTCTCCAGTATGCGCCTTTGGGAAACTGCTACCCTTACCCTAACCCCGCTTTCTGCTTCCCAGAGCCGGGCTGGGGGAAAGTAGTGGGTGTCTCCGCCTCTCCCCACCCGCCTCTGGCCTCTATGACCGGTCAGCTGTCTGCAGCCCTTCCTGCCCTGGAGAAAGCCGCCAGGACCTTCTCGCCTTTAACTGTATGACCCATTTGGAAGAAGACAGAAAACAACCCCGCATTTCTTATGCTTCTCATCAATAAAGGCTTGACAAGCAGTGGGGCCCTGTGCCACTGCTCAGGACGTCCTGCGGCCAGCTGCTTTCTCTGGGGCGGGGCCCAGGAGGCAGCTGGATCCTACTTTGGGCAGCCGCGCTCACCGGACTGTTCCTTTGCAGTGGTTCGAACGGACAGTTTAAAAGGTCGGAGAGGTCGTTTACCTTCTAAACCGAAGAGCCCACAGGAGCCCTCTCCCCCCTCGCCCCCGGTGAGTCTGATCAGTGCCCTCGTCAGGGCCCATGTCGACTCCAACCCGGCTATGACCAGCCTGGACTATTCCAGGGTAAGAAGCTGGAGGGAATATCAATTTGGACAAACCGACAGATGGGCAGGACCCCTTCCCTACACCCCCCAGGCCCAAGGGACCGAGGAAGCATGCAAGGCTGTGGCTTCACCTCTCTGGGCAGGGCCAGAGAAGATAGATCGTATTGTTGGGGGTGTGGGCATGAGGACATGGCAGGGGAAGGAAGGGAGAGTGGGCCACTGTGGTCAAATCTCCTTGAGGCCCCTTCCCAGTACCCTGGTATGTACACGTGCTTCCACCAATGCCTAAACCAGAGGCCATGCAAAAGCCCCCTCTTGGCCTCTAGCCCCAGTCCTGCATGGAGAAGCTTGAACCCTCACTCTGTCTGGTGTTGTCAGGGTGAGGGACACCTGCTCCGCCTTGGGGAAGAAGAGAGAAGGTGTAAGGAATGGCAGTGGGTGGGGAAATCAAGTGGTCAGATTCCTCCTTTACCCCAGCTGTGAGCAATGTGTGGACTTTAATTGGAGGAAGTGTATTGGGAAACCTCAGAGGCACTGCAATTTTATGAAGATTTGCAAAGGGCATCTCTGTTCAAGACCCACTGTGGGACTGGCCTGAATACTAACATGTCAGTTGTTTTGTGGAGATAAGAGTGAACGTTTCCCAGGGCTGGTTGGCACTGTATTTAGTCTGTATGGTAATAGTAATTTACATATTTAAAGCAGCGACCTCATAGCACCATCCCTAATTGAATTAATTGCCCCGGAACATCTAATTTCCTTACTGGTCAGAGAGAGGTTTAATTGTTATAAAAACCAGGCTCCCCTACTAGAAATGAGGTTAGCAATTTCACGGGTTATATATTTTAGAGAACCTCATTAAGTGCTTTTTAAAATGAAATTCCAGTTCCAGGCGAACCCTGACTATCAGATGAGTGGAGATGACACCCAGCATATCCAGCAATTCTATGATCTCCTGACTGGCTCCATGGAGATCATCAGGGGCTGGGCCGAGAAGATCCCCGGGTTTGCTGACCTGCCCAAAGCCGACCAGGACCTGCTTTTTGAATCGGCTTTCTTAGAACTATTTGTGCTACGATTAGCCTACAGGTAATGGAGGGGGCTGTTCAGGAAGGCTGGGAATGGAGGAAGAGAGGAATCAAGAAAGGACAGGAAAGAGGAGAAGGAGAAAAAGGACCAAGGTTGGGGGAGAAAGAAAGGCGAACAGATGGGAAATGAGAAAGGAGGAAAAGGGAGAAGATAAAAAGAAGAGCAGGAGTGAGCACAGAAGCCTTAGATGAATAGAATGGAGGTGGGATAGGGGGCGTTCTTGATTGTTATGAAATTAAACCCTTTCAAGGTCCACTGGTCTACGTTTTATTAACTCTTCGGTAATTAGGTGCCTCTTAAATCCCTCATTTATTGCTCTTCAAGTAATTAGTTGTTTAGCTTTTTTTTTTTCTCTCTTTTTCTCCCCCCTCTCTCTTTGGTATTAATTGCAGGTCCAACCCAGTGGAGGGTAAACTCATCTTTTGCAATGGGGTGGTCTTGCACAGGTTGCAATGTGTTCGTGGCTTTGGGGAATGGATTGATTCCATTGTTGAATTCTCCTCCAACTTGCAGAACATGAACATCGACATTTCTGCCTTCTCCTGCATTGCTGCCCTGGCTATTTAGGCACTGCAAGTTTATGGAGATTTGCAAAGGGCATCTCTGTTCAAGACCCACTGTGGGACTGGCCTGAATACTAACATGTCAGTTGTTTTGTGGAGATAAGAGTGAACGTTTCCCAGGGCTGGTTGGCACTGTATTTAGTCTGTATGGTAATAGTAATTTACATATTTAAAGCAGCGACCTCATAGCACCATCCCTAATTGAATTAATTGCCCCGGAACATCTAATTTCCTTACTGGTCAGAGAGAGGTTTAATTGTTATAAAAACCAGGCTCCCCTACTAGAAATGAGGTTAGCAATTTCACGGGTTATATATTTTAGAGAACCTCATTAAGTGCTTTTTAAAATGAAATTCCAGTTCCAGGCGAACCCTGACTATCAGATGAGTGGAGATGACACCCAGCATATCCAGCAATTCTATGATCTCCTGACTGGCTCCATGGAGGTCATCAGGTGCTGGGCCGAGAAGATCCCGGGTTTGCTGACCTGCCCAAAGCCGACCAGGACCTGCTTTTTGAATCGGCTTTCTTAGAACTATTTGTGCTACGATTAGCCTACAGGTAATGGAGGGGGCTGTTCAGGAAGGCTGGGAATGGAGGAAGAGAGGAATCAAGAAAGGACAGGAAAGAGGAGAAGGAGAAAAAGGACCAAGGTTGGGGGAGAAAGAAAGGCGAACAGATGGGAAATGAGAAAGGAGGAAAAGGGAGAAGATAAAAAGAAGAGCAGGAGTGAGCACAGAAGCCTTAGATGAATAGAATGGAGGTGGGATAGGGGGCGTTCTTGATTGTTATGAAATTAAACCCTTTCAAGGTCCACTGGTCTACGTTTTATTAACTCTTCGGTAATTAGGTGCCTCTTAAATCCCTCATTTATTGCTCTTCAAGTAATTAGTTGTTTAGCTTTTTTTTTCTCTCTCTCTCTCTTTTTCTCCCCCCTCTCTCTTTGGTATTAATTGCAGGTCCAACCCAGTGGAGGGTAAACTCATCTTTTGCAATGGGGTGGTCTTGCACAGGTTGCAATGTGTTCGTGGCTTTGGGGAATGGATTGATTCCATTGTTGAATTCTCCTCCAACTTGCAGAACATGAACATCGACATTTCTGCCTTCTCCTGCATTGCTGCCCTGGCTATGGTCACAGGTCAGTACCACAGGCACAGGGCACTTCTCCTGAACTGCCCCACGGGCTTTCCCTTCTTGCTCACCCTACCTGGTCCTGTCGGCTAGTTAACTGCTTGGTGCATTCCTCTTTTGTTTCTGATTATGTTTTCTGCAGAGAGACACGGTCTCAAGGAACCCAAGAGAGTGGAGGAGCTGCAAAACAAGATTGTAAATTGTCTCAAAGACCATGTGACTTTCAATAATGGGGGCTTGAACCGCCCCAACTATTTGTCCAAACTGTTGGGGAAGCTCCCAGAACTCCGTACACTTTGCACACAGGGGCTGCAGCGCATTTTCTACCTGAAACTGGAAGATTTGGTACCACCACCAGCAATAATTGACAAACTTTTCCTGGACACTTTACCTTTCTAAGACCTCCTTCCATGCACTTCAGAGAAACTGGAAAGAAACCCAAACTGTCCAGATGGGGCAAGTCACAAGGGCAGAGAGATCCCCCTGAGCTGTCTCAGCTCTAGCCAGCCCCCTCCCCTTCCATGCACCCTGACCCTTGATCCCTAAAGAAAAAAACAGAAACAAACAAACAAAAACAAAAACTGTTGCTATTTCCTAACCTGCAGGCAGAACCTGAAAGGGCATTTTGGCTCCGGGGCATCTTGGATTTAGAACGTGGACTACACACAATACAGTGGTATAAACTTTTTATTATCAGTTTAAAAATCATTTTATTGTTCAGAAGGAAGATTGCTAATGTATGACGGAAAACATTTGGCCATGTTTGATTGTTGCAGTTAAAATAAATGTAATACCCATACACGCATATACACACACCCACATTGTAAGGGGACCTACAAGAATTGCCCTTTAAAAGACTTCAAAGTTTTCTGCTGTAAAGAAAGCTGTAATATATAGTAAAACTAAATGTTGCGTGGGTGGCATGAGTTGAAGAAGGCAAAGGCTTGTAAATTTATCCAATGCAGTTTGGCTTTTTAAATTATTTTGTGCCTATTTATGAATAAATATTACAAATTCTAAAAGATAAGTGTGTTTGCAAAAAAAAAAAAAAAAAAAAACTACACTAAAAGGGACAAGCATGTTGATTCTAGGTTGAAAATGTTATAGGCACTTGCTACTTCAGTAATGTCTATATTATATAAATAGTATTTCAGACACTATGTAGTCTGTTAGATTTTATAAAGATTGGTAGTTATCTGAGCTTAAACATTTTCTCAATTGTAAAATAGGTGGGCACAAATCTTACACATCAGAAAAACCTGACAAAAGGGACACATAGTGTTTGTAACACCGTCCAACATTCCTTGTTTGTAAGTGTTGTATGTACCGTTGATGTTGATAAAAGAAAGTTTATATCTTGATTATTTTGTTGTCTAAAGCTAAACAAAACTTGCATGCAGCAGCTTTTGACCGTTTCCAGAGTGCTTATAATATACATAACTCCCTGGAAATTACTGAGCACTTTGAATTTTTTTTTTAACGTCTGAGATTGTCAGTTAATATATTATGTTTGAGTAAGAATTTTAATATTGCCATATCCTGTAGTATTTTTCTTTGTATATTTCCAGTATGGCACATGATATGAGTCACTGCCTTTTTTTCTATGGTGTATGACAGTTAGAGACGCTGATTTTTTTTTTTTTCCTGATAAATTCTTTCTTTGAGAAAGACAATTTTAATGTTTACAACAATAAACTCTGTAAATGAACAGAATTTTGTCTTCTTTCTGGGTTAGGTAAAAATCATTACTGAACAGCAATATGCCATAGACAGAGTTGGAGACTGATTTGGCCTAGGTCACTTATTCAACACCTGAGTTTCAGACTGAAAGCCTAGACCTGTTCTGGCAAAAGGAACTGAAAAACTGAACTAATTGTCCAGAGAAATCAGTACAACATTTTTTCTTAAGCAGAACTTTCCAATGTGGCAGCACACGTTTATCAGAATCAGGTGAGAGTATCTCAGCTCTTCTGTTAATTCTGCTCATAAGTGCAGCTTTCAGAGAAGTTTGGTAGACCTAAGAGTGTTTGAAATTTTCTAATTTCAAAGTCCTGTCAAATTTTTGTCTTGCACTATATTTAGAAGCTATGTTTTAAAGATACAGTTCATATGTATATAATCTCTGACTTTTTCCAATTCCTTGTAAAGGGTCTTGGAGGAAGAGTCAAGCGTTTCGGTCCCTTTGGGTCTTGGGTCAACAGTCTTTGGCAAAGAGCAGAACTCAGTTGAGCTATTTCTTACAATTTTTTGTTTTCCTTCTTCAGCGAATAGTGATGAGGTTCAATTTGCTGTCTTAGAAAAATACATGTCTTAAAAGCTCCTCAGATAAAGAATAAAATATCTGTTTGTAAGTGTTGTATGTACCGTTGATGTTGATAAAAGAAAGTTTATATCTTGATTATTTTGTTGTCTAAAGCTAAACAAAACTTGCATGCAGCAGCTTTTGACCGTTTCCAGAGTGCTTATAATATACATAACTCCCTGGAAATTACTGAGCACTTTGAATTTTTTTTTTAACGTCTGAGATTGTCAGTTAATATATTATGTTTGAGTAAGAATTTTAATATTGCCATATCCTGTAGTATTTTTCTTTGTATATTTCCAGTATGGCACATGATATGAGTCACTGCCTTTTTTTCTATGGTGTATGACAGTTAGAGACGCTGATTTTTTTTTTTTTCCTGATAAATTCTTTCTTTGAGAAAGACAATTTTAATGTTTACAACAATAAACTCTGTAAATGAACAGAATTTTGTCTTCTTTCTGGGTTAGGTAAAAATCATTACTGAACAGCAATATGCCATAGACAGAGTTGGAGACTGATTTGGCCTAGGTCACTTATTCAACACCTGAGTTTCAGACTGAAAGCCTAGACCTGTTCTGGCAAAAGGAACTGAAAAACTGAACTAATTGTCCAGAGAAATCAGTACAACATTTTTTCTTAAGCAGAACTTTCCAATGTGGCAGCACACGTTTATCAGAATCAGGTGAGAGTATCTCAGCTCTTCTGTTAATTCTGCTCATAAGTGCAGCTTTCAGAGAAGTTTGGTAGACCTAAGAGTGTTTGAAATTTTCTAATTTCAAAGTCCTGTCAAATTTTTGTCTTGCACTATATTTAGAAGCTATGTTTTAAAGATACAGTTCATATGTATATAATCTCTGACTTTTTCCAATTCCTTGTAAAGGGTCTTGGAGGAAGAGTCAAGCGTTTCGGTCCCTTTGGGTCTTGGGTCAACAGTCTTTGGCAAAGAGCAGAACTCAGTTGAGCTATTTCTTACAATTTTTTGTTTTCCTTCTTCAGCGAATAGTGATGAGGTTCAATTTGCTGTCTTAGAAAAATACATGTCTTAAAAGCTCCTCAGATAAAGAATAAAATATCTGTTTGTCAGGTCCTAGGTCTCGTTAGGTACAAGCAAGTTATACCACAGTCTCTAGAATTCCACTCAAAACTAACTTTTAGCAAAAGAAAAGCGAAGCCACTTCTGGTCTCAGCTTCCTCTCAGCGACCTCCTCCTTAGGATAGAGGTCCAGACAGCTGTGAATTCTAGAAAGTGCAGGATGTGGATGGGTTTCTTCGTTGATCCTGGTGAGATAGCCTCCTGATCACTGAAATTTACAGAAAGCGTTATTATTTTTTTTAATGCAGAGTTAAAACAGTAAATTGCCAGGAAAGTTCTTAGGTTATTTTTACTTTGCTTACTTTTTTTTTTTTTTTTTTTTTAAAGATATGTTTTGCGGGTCAGGCAATAGAGACGGCAGGTCTCCGTGGTAATTTAAGGTTATTCTCATGCGATGGGCTTCTCTACAGGTAACTCCGAGGGCAAAAGTCGGTGGCCACATAAAGAGATTAAGCAATAAGCGGAATGTTCGATGCCCTCGCTTTCTCGAAAGGATGGCGCTTGCCATTTCCTCTTATTTTCACAGCTTCTGCCCACTAATAATCAGAGAGAGAAAGCTCTTTAGAAATGCTGGGAATCTGCAGAGCTGTCATCAGTCGTCTCCCAGGTGTCTGCAGCCCCGAGACAATTACATGCCAACTGGGAATCCTCCAGGGTTGAACCCAGAAACGAACTCTGTTGCAGGTTCTCCCTTAAGGAAGCGGCTGCGCATCACCCATGGCCAATGGGGTGTTAGAAAGTGCGCCTCCCGAGAATTTGGGGTGAAGGGAGGGAGAGTGACTCTCTCCATGCTCGCACGCAGTCTGCACCGGCTCCGCATACCTTTAGTTGTAATTCCTAAACTGGAAAGTGGCTACTGCTTTTTCTGCTTCACAGTTACCGAGTCAGTTTCCATCTCCCGGCTGCGCCCCAGGTCTTGGAAAAGGGTCAAGCGTTTCGGTCCCTTTGGGTCTTGGGTCAACAGTCTTTGGCAAAGAGCAGAACTCAGTTGAGCTATTTCTTACAATTTTTTGTTTTCCTTCTTCAGCGAATAGTGATGAGGTTCAATTTGCTGTCTTAGAAAAATACATGTCTTAAAAGCTCCTCAGATAAAGAATAAAATATCTGTTTGTCAGGTCCTAGGTCTCGTTAGGTACAAGCAAGTTATACCACAGTCTCTAGAATTCCACTCAAAACTAACTTTTAGCAAAAGAAAAGCGAAGCCACTTCTGGTCTCAGCTTCCTCTCAGCGACCTCCTCCTTAGGATAGAGGTCCAGACAGCTGTGAATTCTAGAAAGTGCAGGATGTGGATGGGTTTCTTCGTTGATCCTGGTGAGATAGCCTCCTGATCACTGAAATTTACAGAAAGCGTTATTATTTTTTTTAATGCAGAGTTAAAACAGTAAATTGCCAGGAAAGTTCTTAGGTTATTTTTACTTTGCTTACTTTTTTTTTTTTTTTTTTTTTAAAGATATGTTTTGCGGGTCAGGCAATAGAGACGGCAGGTCTCCGTGGTAATTTAAGGTTATTCTCATGCGATGGGCTTCTCTACAGGTAACTCCGAGGGCAAAAGTCGGTGGCCACATAAAGAGATTAAGCAATAAGCGGAATGTTCGATGCCCTCGCTTTCTCGAAAGGATGGCGCTTGCCATTTCCTCTTATTTTCACAGCTTCTGCCCACTAATAATCAGAGAGAGAAAGCTCTTTAGAAATGCTGGGAATCTGCAGAGCTGTCATCAGTCGTCTCCCAGGTGTCTGCAGCCCCGAGACAATTACATGCCAACTGGGAATCCTCCAGGGTTGAACCCAGAAACGAACTCTGTTGCAGGTTCTCCCTTAAGGAAGCGGCTGCGCATCACCCATGGCCAATGGGGTGTTAGAAAGTGCGCCTCCCGAGAATTTGGGGTGAAGGGAGGGAGAGTGACTCTCTCCATGCTCGCACGCAGTCTGCACCGGCTCCGCATACCTTTAGTTGTAATTCCTAAACTGGAAAGTGGCTACTGCTTTTTCTGCTTCACAGTTACCGAGTCAGTTTCCATCTCCCGGCTGCGCCCCAGGTTGTGTGGGGTGGGGAAACTGCCTCGCGTGCATCTCTGTTGCAGCTTCCGGGATCCGTGAGGCTGAGGACTTTTCTTGCCCTGGTCTTTCTAGGAGTAAAGCCCAAGAACATCAACGGACATGCTGCTTTGCCAAAGGCAAGCGTTGTGTTGAACTTCTCTAGAAAGAGATGAAAACTTTACTGTGGGGGCTTCATATTACCCTCCCCTCCCCAAGTCCTCGTAAGAGTTTCTGTTATTGTGTGTCATCTCAACAATGGAAAACATTATACCATTGTTAGAAGACGTGACCAAAGACTTCTCAGCTCTAAAAGAAGGTCTAATTTTTAAGTCTTCACAGTATTTAGACCCACGGTGAACGGTTGCTTAAAACGACCTGAATTTATGGAGAGTTGCCCTTAATACCAAGCACGGGTGAGCAGCGTTACCGCCTGTAACTTGGTGGGCTCTGCTTCTTTGCCGTCCAGGCGACTGCTGAAGTCCCTCGCTCTCATCTTCCACTTTCGGAAAGAGCTCAAGAGAGGGAAGAGAGTGCTTGGATTTCTGATCCTGAGTCCAACAAGAGAGATAGCCTGGTCCAAGAAGCTGACAGCACCTTTCGGTAACAACGGCACCCAGTGACCTTATCTTGTGTATTTCTTTTTGGTGCTCAGCTCCATCCCTCGAGAGTCGAATGTGTCCTCTCCACTAAGAATGCCAGTCCTAAGTCTTATGGGGCACTGGTTCTGAGAGAGCAAGGAGCCGGACAAGAAGCAGATACTCCTGCCAACTTAAGAATGTCGTTTGAAGGTTCAATTTCAGTTTGCCAAGAGAATCTTTTGGCTTTATAGGCACCTACAGTCAATTGTCTAACTGTATATTAAGCTTAGGCGTCGGCAGTGAATATTTTAAAGATACAAACAGGTCTGTAACGGAAAAGTTTTATTTCACTGTAATATTTTGGTCACAGAGTTTTCCGGTGCAGGATACGTATCCATTCCCCCAGCTCCTGTCTGGGGTAGAGAGACCACCAGCTCACTACCCCAAGCATCTCGAGACTTGCGCATCTTTGCGCCACCAACTCCCTGCCTAGCTCCGCATTTGCGTCCGTTTCCTTTTTTATCCGCGGCGCGGCAGCGCGGAGGTGGCTGCGGAGAGTGAGGGCTTGGGGTCTCCCTGGTCCGCCTGGCTTCTCAGTGTGAGAAGAGGTGCTTGTTTCCGTCTCTAAGCCGTGTTGCCCGCCGCACCTCAAGAATGGGACAAGTTCTATCAAGGTGGGAGGGTAAACGAGGTATCTAGTCCTGCGGATTTAACCCCCCCCCCCCCCCCGCGACCCCGAATTATTGTGATGGTTGGACAAGAGGTCTGGGAGTGAGTATCTCTTAAACATTCTCCTCTAAAAGAGGTTAGGGCTTCCCCGCGCCGCACCTGTGCCCGCTATTCGGGAACAGGGACTGTCACTAAGTGAGCACGCCTGGAAATTTCTCAGCGATCCAAGTCTCCTGTGCACTCGGAATCCGGGACTTGACTCAGTTTTAGAGTCCCACCGGGGAGAGGGATGGTTTGGGGTCCCAGCCAACGCCCAGACATCCGATCCTCCCCACCGCCCCCACCGTGGGTCTCAACCGGGACTAAAAAGAGCGCACCCGGTTGCAACAGTCCTCGAGGAAAGGTTCTGCCTAGTTCTGTGCATCTGGAAGAAGTCAACCAGGGGAACGCGTTTTGCACAGCTGCAGTGTTTTTTGTTTTTGTTGTTGTTGGGGGTCTCAGTCAGTTCAGTTGATACCGGCTGACTTCAACTAGCGAAGCAAAATAAGAATTCTAAGCAGGTCCGTCACTTTCTGGTAATTCGTTTTTAATAATAAAACACACACACACAAATCCGCTTTTCATTTTTCTTTTTGAGTTCTACTAGAAATCTCAAATTGGATATTACGCATAACCATTTAGGATGGCGAGGCTGTCATTTAAATCCATTTTCACTCCGTCTTTCCGTTTCCTGAGCACGGTTGGAGACGACAGCTGGGGCCCGCAGGGTCTCTGCTCCGACTTTAATTTGGCGCTTCTTTACGGAAGGTCTCTCTTCTGTCCGAGGACGTTTCCCTCGTGAAGGACAGCGGGGCTCCACCCTACGCCAGGGGCGCAATGAGGTGGCTGCACCCCAAGTTCCTAGCCGCGACGTGCGCTCCCTGCCCAACAGGCAGTGGCGGGAGAACTCCGGAGAGCTAGATTCCAACCGCTTACTCCCCACCCTAAGCCTTCTCACTAGACCCCCTTCCCAGCGTGGTCTGATTTTGAGGCCCTAGGATCACTGGAGAGGATGGGTGTCTGTGGTTGGGGGTGCGAATGTGGGAACGCACGCGCTCCAGCTCTGCCCGCTGCATTTTGGAGACTTAGAATTTGGCTCAGCAGGTTGTATCAGGAAGACTTTGTTCCGGGAGTCCCGGACCAATTAGAACGAACTCGCCCGTGTTAACTGTTTCCTCCGTTTCCTGCCCTGCCCTCCCCAGCTGATTCCTGCTTCTTTCCCAGTTGTTCAGTGTCTCCCAGCGCCGGAGGCCGCAACAGGTTCCAATCGCCGCGTGGCCAGGTTCGGTGCGACACGGGCGGGCACGTGTCGCCAAGAGCGCCCCCGGCTTCTTCTGCAGCCACTGATCAGTGGTCACCCCTGGGTCTACCTTAGTTGTAAGCCGGGCCGAAGAATCTATTCACTCCGTACTGGGGCAAATCTTTTTTCCTAGTAGTGGGGCGCACAGATAGGCGTGGCCGCGGAGCCAGGACGCGAGTCAGAGGCGCATCCGCACTGCGGGAGGGCCCCCACCTCCCACCCCCACCCCCACCCCACCCCGCACCCACCGCACACGTGTGCTCCGCACGTGTGCTTTCGGTCCCGACGCTCTGAGAAGAGACGGTGCGCATCCGGCTCTGCTTTCAGGTCGCCTGGAACCACGGGTTAGGAGCCCTAGGCTGGCGCGCCCGGAGATGAGACTCGTCAGGAGGCCAGATGGTTGCGGCGCCTGGAGGGGCCTCAGGGAAGCCCGTCCTCCTGTCTGCCTGCGGCGGACGCGCTCCTTCTTCCCCGGGGAGACAGCGACTGCGGGGTGCGGGCTGCCCTCGGCTCGGCTTAGCACAGCTCTTGTGTGCAGGACCTGGCGTAGAGGCGCGCGGGCGCCCGGATCCTTGGAGAGACGGGCTTCCACGCTTGCCTCCGCGTTTCTCCCGCGCTTGATCTCTCCTACTCCTATTTCTCGCTATTTCTGTCTAAACTTGCTTTTAGAGAAACTAGGATTTCCAGGACACGTGTCCTAACACAGAGAGTACAGAGTTTCTGTTAGAGATCCCTGGGGCAAGAGGGTGGTCGAGGGGCAGCTGCGAATGTCAGAGCTCCATCGGACACTAGAAGGGCTTCTAGAGGAACTGCTCCTGCTAAGAGGAGATCGTGTTAAAGGTCTCAGATTTCCAGAAAAAAGTACGAGGTAGAGGCAGGGAGGACTTCAGTAAGCTACAAGTAAGTCAGTGTTTTTCAAACTGAAGATCCTGACCCAGTCGTGGTTTGTAAAATCAATATAATGGGTTGCGATCAGAATTTGCTTTCAAAGAAATAGAAGAATAATAGAATGGAAACCATTCTGTGCTTTGTACAGAGTAGTCAAAGTGTAACAATGTCTAAGCACTGTTGGCTGAAACTTTGCTAGGTCACAAGTATAGACTTTATGAGAGTGGTCCAGGCAAAAAGTCTGAGAGCCGTTGCCCAGGGACCAGACTATGCCGGAAGTGAAGGACGGGTGTTGCCTGTACTGTGAGATGCTGATAAGGCAATTTCAGCGCTGTGGTTTTGTGGTCAGTCTTCTCTCTTCTGTATATATTTTTTATTTACGCTCCCCATCTCCTCCGTGCCCCTCCACAACTCCAGCAAGATGCCACATTTCTTTATCCTCTGGCTTGATAAGTGCTTGGAGCCCTGTTGGGCATTGTAAGGACCAGAAGACAACCGCACAAAGCCATTCCCTTTTCCTTTCCTTCAGTCACTTAGCACCTGAGAAGAGAGTGAACAATGAAGAAGCTTCCTGGGGAAGCTAGAGAGAGGGTTGGGGAGTGACCATCACATTGTCCACTCAGTATGTGCCAGGCCTTTTCACTTATTGCCCAACACTAGGAAAGAAGTAAAAGCTTTTGAGAAAAATGAGCAGAGACAGGGATGGGTAAAGACAATGAATCATCCTGAGAAAGACCAGATGAGTAGGGACTGAGTAGATAGAAGAAGAAGGGGAGGTCTGAGGATTTACTTAATCAGAGTGCTAGAACTGAAGGCCAATAAAAGATGGGAAGGAGAGGACTAGCTCTCCTACGTCCTTTTTGATCTCTCCTACTCCTATTTCTCGCTATTTCTGTCTAAACTTGCTTTTAGAGAAACTAGGATTTCCAGGACACGTGTCCTAACACAGAGAGTACAGAGTTTCTGTTAGAGATCCCTGGGGCAAGAGGGTGGTCGAGGGGCAGCTGCGAATGTCAGAGCTCCATCGGACACTAGAAGGGCTTCTAGAGGAACTGCTCCTGCTAAGAGGAGATCGTGTTAAAGGTCTCAGATTTCCAGAAAAAAGTACGAGGTAGAGGCAGGGAGGACTTCAGTAAGCTACAAGTAAGTCAGTGTTTTTCAAACTGAAGATCCTGACCCAGTCGTGGTTTGTAAAATCAATATAATGGGTTGCGATCAGAATTTGCTTTCAAAGAAATAGAAGAATAATAGAATGGAAACCATTCTGTGCTTTGTACAGAGTAGTCAAAGTGTAACAATGTCTAAGCACTGTTGGCTGAAACTTTGCTAGGTCACAAGTATAGACTTTATGAGAGTGGTCCAGGCAAAAAGTCTGAGAGCCGTTGCCCAGGGACCAGACTATGCCGGAAGTGAAGGACGGGTGTTGCCTGTACTGTGAGATGCTGATAAGGCAATTTCAGCGCTGTGGTTTTGTGGTCAGTCTTCTCTCTTCTGTATATATTTTTTATTTACGCTCCCCATCTCCTCCGTGCCCCTCCACAACTCCAGCAAGATGCCACATTTCTTTATCCTCTGGCTTGATAAGTGCTTGGAGCCCTGTTGGGCATTGTAAGGACCAGAAGACAACCGCACAAAGCCATTCCCTTTTCCTTTCCTTCAGTCACTTAGCACCTGAGAAGAGAGTGAACAATGAAGAAGCTTCCTGGGGAAGCTAGAGAGAGGGTTGGGGAGTGACCATCACATTGTCCACTCAGTATGTGCCAGGCCTTTTCACTTATTGCCCAACACTAGGAAAGAAGTAAAAGCTTTTGAGAAAAATGAGCAGAGACAGGGATGGGTAAAGACAATGAATCATCCTGAGAAAGACCAGATGAGTAGGGACTGAGTAGATAGAAGAAGAAGGGGAGGTCTGAGGATTTACTTAATCAGAGTGCTAGAACTGAAGGCCAATAAAAGATGGGAAGGAGAGGACTAGAAATGCAGGATGCCAGGGCATCAACAATAATGTGGATGGCCTTGGAGAAAAAAAAAGAGAGCAATAAGAGCAAACGAAAAGGGCACATAAAGGATGCTGGAGGGTGGGGGGAGCAAATCTAAGGTGAAAGCTGGGTGTGGAAACCCATAGTAAAAGGATTACGTAAGGTGTGGCTTATTATGGCTTTAGGTATGGGAAACTTTGGGTTAATGGGGACCACACAGCAGTTTCAAGCTGTGTCATAAAGGAATTAAAAGGGCAAAACCCAAAACATTGGCTTGGAAAAGTACTTCCCCTGTTATTCCATTCTAACCAAGGATCCTTGAAAGCAGGCTTGTTTCCGAAGGGGTGCTGCCATCTCCAGGCTGGGGTGATATGGACCCCTTTGAAAATTTAGGCCACCGTGAACAGCAGAAGCAAATGGTGGAAGAGGCTGTCTTCTGTGGTTTCTGAGATTCCTCCATTACAACGCATAAGTCTGCTTGCCTTGTTGCAAGGCTAGGTCTCATATCATATATTCCTCTCAGCTCCAACCTTTAGGTTCAAATCGTTGCTTCCATTTTACAAATGGGATGAGGCTCAAAGATACTGTTAAATATCTTGGCTTCCAAGTACTTGGAATAGCTGGAATTTGAACTCAGAACCAAGATCAGAATCCCTACTGCCTTGATTTTGTGCTCCGTGGTGGAGAAGGATTGTTACCTTTCTCCGCGACAACCTCTACCAAAACTGACTTTTGGCTCAGAGTTGAGGCTCTTGTATTTAGACTTCAAAAGGGAAGAACTGACATGAAATCATAGTGGGGTAGTAATAATAGTATGTTGCTCTTCTTTCTTATTTATGAGAATAATCCTTTCCCTCAGAAGGAGTCATTTTTACTGTGTTTTGATTGCCTTCATAGTTAATGTGCGAAGGAGCTTTGAGTTGCTTGCTTTGCTGCCCAAGAAAAGAATAGGAATGATTGCTGTATTGTTTATGTCACTGAGAAAGTCATATTAAAGGTAGTAAAGAGGAAAAATGTTTTTCCTCCTCAAGCTGTTTGAATTTCCTTTTATTAATCATTTGATTTTTAGCCAGCTTCTATATTTTCTATCAGGAAAACCAAATTGCACATCAGTAAGCTCACTGTAGTCACAGCCTGGAGCAGACTACTCTGTAAAAACTGGCTATACATGAGCCAGTCACCCTTTCTCCTACTTCTCCGGTATTTGTGGTCTGCAGTGTTTAACTGTTATGAACATTTTCTTAAAAGCTTCTCTCACAGGCCACCAAATGGCATGAATGGATTTTGCTCAGAGTGTCTAGAGTAATATTTCTCCAGAAGACTATATGTATCTAGCTTGGCATGGTCAATGGGCTGCAAAAATAGTCTTATTATACTGCACAATTTATTAGAATATAGCACCTGACAAACAAAATATGGTGGATTTAGGTCAGCTGTTTGCTTATACAATAGATTTTGTTCAAAAATTAGTCTGAGGGCTGGGAATGATAGTTTCTAGGGGGTATATCCCCTTTGAAAATTTAGGCCACCGTGAACAGCAGAAGCAAATGGTGGAAGAGGCCTCCATTACAACGCATAAGTCTGCTTGCCTTGTTGCAAGGCTAGGTCTCATATCATATATTCCTCTCAGCTCCAACCTTTAGGTTCAAATCGTTGCTTCCATTTTACAAATGGGATGAGGCTCAAAGATACTGTTAAATATCTTGGCTTCCAAGTACTTGGAATAGCTGGAATTTGAACTCAGAACCAAGATCAGAATCCCTACTGCCTTGATTTTTTGCTCCGTGGTGGAGAAGGATTGTTACCTTTCTCGCGACAACCTCTACCAAAACTGACTTTTGGCTCAGAGTTGAGGCTCTTGTATTTAGACTTCAAAAGGGAAGAACTGACATGAAATCATAGTGGGGTAGTAATAATAGTATGTTGCTCTTCTTTCTTATTTATGAGAATAATCCTTTCCCTCAGAAGGAGTCATTTTTACTGTGTTTTGATTGCCTTCATAGTTAATGTGCGAAGGAGCTTTGAGTTGCTTGCTTTGCTGCCCAAGAAAAGAATAGGAATGATTGCTGTATTGTTTATGTCACTGAGAAAGTCATATTAAAGGTAGTAAAGAGGAAAAATGTTTTTCCTCCTCAAGCTGTTTGAATTTCCTTTTATTAATCATTTGATTTTTAGCCAGCTTCTATATTTTCTATCAGGAAAACCAAATTGCACATCAGTAAGCTCACTGTAGTCACAGCCTGGAGCAGACTACTCTGTAAAAACTGGCTATACATGAGCCAGTCACCCTTTCTCCTACTTCTCCGGTATTTGTGGTCTGCAGTGTTTAACTGTTATGAACATTTTCTTAAAAGCTTCTCTCACAGGCCACCAAATGGCATGAATGGATTTTGCTCAGAGTGTCTAGAGTAATATTTCTCCAGAAGACTATATGTATCTAGCTTGGCATGGTCAATGGGCTGCAAAAATAGTCTTATTATACTGCACAATTTATTAGAATATAGCACCTGACAAACAAAATATGGTGGATTTAGGTCAGCTGTTTGCTTATACAATAGATTTTGTTCATCTTTGACATTTAATTTAAGCTTCACTTATCTGAGGGCTGGGAATAGGATAAGTATGTTCTGCATGTGTTATGCTTCTTGTTTTATAAAACTTACTTGTCTGCGGCTATCCAGAAATAATTCACAATCAGTGACTTAGGACAAGGAAGCCTTGTGACATGGTCTGAAAGTGCCTTTCTGAAATGAAGTTGTGAAAAGTTGAATTATGGAGACCCTAACAGGGGTTTTATTTTTGAGGAATGAAGATAACTACATTTGCTTTCCTGGTCTTTTGCTGAATTAATAACCCCCCACACCCCTACCCCCTGCCCCATATAGTGAATTGATCCAGCTCAAAAGAAGCTTCCAGAAGTACATAATGAATCTTTTTGATGCCAAAAATCCGTATTCTATGTAATTGTTCTGATCTCAGTAGCGCTGGGCAGATTGTGCTTGGGCCACATGTGTGGAAATGACATCAAAAGCATTTGACACATCGGTGCCTTATTTTTAATATATCTGAGAAAAATAAAGTCTGTTGCTGTAAAATCTGCACTTGCAGATGTGTTAGCCCTAAATAACCTTTAAAATTGGTCGTGGTGTGGTGGGAGATCTTGGTATTCATGAGTATTTTGACATGTTTGACATTTTATGTATGGTGTACTGCTGTCTTTCTTGCATTTTTTTCCCAATAGTGCACGATTTCCTACTAAAATGCAGCTTTTGGTGTTTATTTTTCGTGTCTACAAGTTTCTTTACTGGATAAATGATGTGTTATTATTTATGCAAATAATGTTTTAATGAATTAGGTTATTACTGGTTTCTATGCTATGGCCATAAAGAGAGAGACATATAAAGAAGAGATAATTTAATTTTTAGTTTTTAAAGAAAAAATATATTTGATATATGTCAAACATACCAAATTTGCTACAGTCCTGGATTAGAGCATAAGGGAAAGCAATTCTATGGGACGATTATGCTTTCAGAAGCTGAGGAATTTGTGTGCCAGAATCTGGTGTAATGAATAGAGGTTTTGAAGTCTGTCTGAGAAGCATTTAAAATTGTCCTCTATTCATTTATTTTTGGAAGAAATGTAAAGGATCCTTAGTAGGGAATTACCAATTGAACTGAGAAATTTAGGTGTCTTTGAGATAAGTATACTGTAAAACATCTGTGTACCTAAATGTGTTTTTTTTATAAAACTTACTTGTCTGCGGCTATCCAGAAATAATTCACAATCAGTGACTTAGGACAAGGAAGCCTTGTGACATGGTCTGAAAGTGCCTTTCTGAAATGAAGTTGTGAAAAGTTGAATTATGGAGACCCTAACAGGGGTTTTATTTTGAGGAATGAAGATAACTACATTTGCTTTCCTGGTCTTTTGCTGAATTAATAACCCCCACACCCCTACCCCGCCCCATATAGTGAATTGATCCAGCTCAAAAGAAGCTTCCAGAAGTACATAATGAATCTTTTTGATGCCAAAAATCCGTATTCTATGTAATTGTTCTGATCTCAGTAGCGCTGGGCAGATTGTGCTTGGGCCACATGTGTGGAAATGACATCAAAAGCATTTGACACATCGGTGCCTTATTTTAATATATCTGAGAAAAATAAAGTCTGTTGCTGTAAAATCTGCACTTGCAGATGTGTTAGCCCTAAATAACCTTTAAAATTGGTCGTGGTGTGGTGGGAGATCTTGGTATTCATGAGTATTTTGACATGTTTGACATTTTATGTATGGTGTACTGCTGTCTTTCTTGCATTTTTTTCCCAATAGTGCACGATTTCCTACTAAAATGCAGCTTTTGGTGTTTATTTTTCGTGTCTACAAGTTTCTTTACTGGATAAATGATGTGTTATTATTTATGCAAATAATGTTTTAATGAATTAGGTTATTACTGGTTTCTATGCTATGGCCATAAAGAGAGAGACATATAAAGAAGAGATAATTTAATTTTTAGTTTTTAAAGAAAAAATATATTTGATATATGTCAAACATACCAAATTTGCTACAGTCCTGGATTAGAGCATAAGGGAAAGCAATTCTATGGGACGATTATGCTTTCAGAAGCTGAGGAATTTGTGTGCCAGAATCTGGTGTAATGAATAGAGGTTTTGAAGTCTGTCTGAGAAGCATTTAAAATTGTCCTCTATTCATTTATTTTTGGAAGAAATGTAAAGGATCCTTAGTAGGGAATTACCAATTGAACTGAGAAATTTAGGTGTCTTTGAGATAAGTATACTGTAAAACATCTGTGTACCTAAATGTAGATAGATTCAGAGTTTTGGACAACATTCTTTGAATAAGATATAGGTTTTATACTGTGGTCATCTTTCCCTTGTAGCATCTATCTTAAATCTATGGGTAGAGCTGAGTAAATGAATTCAGAGGATTTAGTTAATCTTTGGTGAGGCATCTTTCAAATTTATCCATACCATATTGCAAAAAGAATTACATTTTTTTTTGAGTGTTGGAAAAAATAACAACTTTGAAAAGATTTTGCTACCACTTTTCACCTTGTGTGAGAAACATGGTTCTACACAAAGTCTGTTCTAATGTCTTTTTGGACTTGTCGAAGGATGGATGGATTTGGCTGAAAGTTTTATAATTCAGAACTCATAAGTTGCTAATTACCTTTTTCCTCTTTAAAGCTGATATTGCTAATAATGTGACTTCCCCTTAAATGTTACTCTCTTTAAGGCTGTAACTGACTCTAGGGCTTTGACATTTTTTTTGTCCCAGATATTTCTCCTGTTCTTAGCCTTTACCTGTTGTCACCTGCCAGAGCTGCACTCTAGCTTCAGGAGGGGAACAAAGGGGCAGCTTTCTCCGTCCAGGATGTCAGTGTTGCTTTTCCTCCAGAGTGGAAGTTTTATGTGCACTTTCCTATGGATCCTCTCCCTGGGGACTAACACATCACCTCCATGACACACACAGCAGTTGTGGCCTGGGGTTTGACAAGAGTTTACTTTCAGTTAGCACAAGTATTTAACGTTGCATCTTGCAATTCAAATGGTATCAAGATACCAGCTTGCACACTATCTGCTGTCTACCGGTATTCTCCAGTTTCTCTTCTGAACTCAGAAAGCCTTAGGTCTTTCACATTCCTTTGAGGATCTTTCTGAACAACATTTCTTTCCTAAAACACAAAACAACAGAAAACTTTTAACATGAAAGGTGAAGCGCTGTTCTTTTAAAAATAGTATTTTCATTTGTAGAGCAAAGTGAATAATAGAGTCTAACACTAACAAGATTGTGAATCTCATTCCCAATGTTTTATTGAGTTAGGAAAAAATGTAAGGCTTGTCTTCAATGTGCAGTGTTTTGTGTGCTTAACATTGCTTTCAGCAAAATATGTACTGTTATTCATTCATTACGTAGCTTGTATGTACTTAACAAAAAAGCAAGAAAAAGAAAATCAAGTGCTTGTCTTTCCTTGAGTTAATTTCCCTTAACATGTATTCAAAATAAGCATTCCAGTGTAGCATAATATAAAATAGTTATGGAATTTGATGACTATAGGAAAGTTGGTGTGGGTGAGAAATGCATCATTCATTAGATTGCAAGTAGCAATGTATGATACAGAAAAGGCAAGGTACTTTAAACAGGAAGCTGTAAATAAGCATTTTTTTCCTTTCTGTAACTAGAATACAAATACTTGTATTATGTAGACATATTCATAAATTTTAATGGTAACTTAGTGAAACAGGACTATAAATATGGAAACTAGGCATATTATTAAATGTATGTGATTTTGCAATGAATGATTATTATTTTTAAAAGTCTATGTTCCTATGGCTTTCACTTAAAAAGTCAGTCTCCCAGTACTGTGAACAACCTAAGCATGTTTTTCCTCCAGCTAATAACAGTAACTTCCAAAATTGGAGACTGAACAGCAGTAATCAAACTTAACAACCTTGTGATCAAATTACAAAACTGATGACTAAAAAGAACATGAAACATGTGATACAGTTTCCCAAAATCTTACCTTATTCTGATTAGCATGAGCACTGTCACATGTGCTGCGAATTGGTTGAAAGAGCATAAATAAAATAAACTACTGACTGGCAGTATGCTGACTTATGTGGTGTGATTCAGTGGGGGTGCTGTTGTAAGGTTTTTATTTAACCTTGTTATTAATAATCCTTAAAATGGACAAAGATCACATTAATTGCACTCACAAATAGTACTGAATGGAGAACTTGGTGAGACAGGAGAAATACAGAGGCACAGAGAGAGGTCTGGCATACACGGAGAAAATAAAGCACTTCTTAGCTGAGAAAGATGAAAGCAAATATATCCAATATATGTCTCAGCCTAATGGACTTGAAATACAGATTATGAGCTTTTGAGCAAGGCTAGATAATAGAGTCTAACACTAACAAGATTGTGAATCTCATTCCCAATGTTTTATTGAGTTAGGAAAAAATGTAAGGCTTGTCTTCAATGTGCAGTGTTTTGTGTGCTTAACATTGCTTTCAGCAAAATATGTACTGTTATTCATTCATTACGTAGCTTGTATGTACTTAACAAAAAAGCAAGAAAAAGAAAATCAAGTGCTTGTCTTTCCTTGAGTTAATTTCCCTTAACATGTATTCAAAATAAGCATTCCAGTGTAGCATAATATAAAATAGTTATGGAATTTGATGACTATAGGAAAGTTGGTGTGGGTGAGAAATGCATCATTCATTAGATTGCAAGTAGCAATGTATGATACAGAAAAGGCAAGGTACTTTAAACAGGAAGCTGTAAATAAGCATTTTTTTCCTTTCTGTAACTAGAATACAAATACTTGTATTATGTAGACATATTCATAAATTTTAATGGTAACTTAGTGAAACAGGACTATAAATATGGAAACTAGGCATATTATTAAATGTATGTGATTTTGCAATGAATGATTATTATTTTTAAAAGTCTATGTTCCTATGGCTTTCACTTAGAGAAGTCAGTCTCCCAGTACTGTGAACAACCTAAGCATGTTTTTCCTCCAGCTAATAACAGTAACTTCCAAAATTGGAGACTGAACAGCAGTAATCAAACTTAACAACCTTGTGATCAAATTACAAAACTGATGACTAAAAAGAACATGAAACATGTGATACAGTTTCCCAAAATCTTACCTTATTCTGATTAGCATGAGCACTGTCACATGTGCTGCGAATTGGTTGAAAGAGCATAAATAAAATAAACTACTGACTGGCAGTATGCTGACTTATGTGGTGTGATTCAGTGGGGGTGCTGTTGTAAGGTTTTTATTTAACCTTGTTATTAATAATCCTTAAAATGGACAAAGATCACATTAATTGCACTCACAAATAGTACTGAATGGAGAACTTGGTGAGACAGGAGAAATACAGAGGCACAGAGAGAGGTCTGGCATACACGGAGAAAATAAAGCACTTCTTAGCTGAGAAAGATGAAAGCAAATATATCCAATATATGTCTCAGCCTAATGGACTTGAAATACAGATTATGAGTGCAAGGGAAATATTTGTAAAATGCTAATTCTTAGAGCGAAGGCTAGATTAAAAGTTTGGTAGAAATAATCCACATAAAATTAGAGCAAAAACAAAAAAAGCTTAAATGCTTTTAAAGCTGCATGCCCAGGGACTTCTCCCCATCATAACAAGCGAGGTGCTAATCCTTTTCTGAAGAAAGCTTTGAGGAGGCAGGGCCAGAATCATGGGTTCAGTCCTGAACCTCCCAGCACTAAGGGATGCTGACAAATTGGACAGATTTCAGAAAACCCCAGCAAAAATGATTAAGGGCTGGAACAACTGACTTAGGAGAAAAGATGAAAAGACATCCAAACAAGACAAGCAGTAGAGTGGGGAGGAGGCACAAGAAAACCATGTATGATTATTTGAAGAGGATAAATACCAAGGTAGAAGATGAATTGTTTAGACTGGTCCAAGGTGGTCATAACTTTGAAATAAGGGAAAGAAAGTAACTAAAGAGGGATTTGGTAGATTATCAGAAATATAATTTGCATAATGCTACTTGTAAAATAAGGGGACCAACTTTGAGGAATTAATAACCTATATTGCATTATTATTATTTTAATGCCCAAATACCACTTATTCACTACTAGGAAAATTCTGAGATGAGAAGGAAGAAAATCAAAGAGAAAACAATAGTTTACTTCAACTTAGAATGGGAAGGATTTTCTATGAAGTTTAAATTAAATATACACATTTGAATAAAGGTCAGAGTGAGTCTTAAATGAAGCAGACTTAAAAATAGGACCTCTCCTACTTTCAGAAGTCTTCTGAGCAGTAGAACTACTCTTCCTATATAGTCTAGAGTAGGGTAATCTTATCTTGGTCAATGTAATAAGAGGGTTTTAGTGTTTTCTTCTAATAAAGTATTCCTTTCATGGAATCGTTCCCCTCATAATGGAAGTGATGTTGATGGAACACAGCCTGGTATCGAATACATAAAAGAACCAAGACGTGTTCTCTTTTGTCTTTTATTAGTCTTTTTTTTCTGGCATACCCTCTGAAATTTAGTGCTGCTTGGAAGACAAGAGTACGAATGGAATGAAGTGGCCACTTTAAAAGTATAATAAGCAAGGAAGTGAGAGAGAAGATATTACAAAGCATTCTGCTCTAGGAGGCAAGAAACGAAAATATTTCTTCCACTGTCAATGAGAAATAGAAATAGATATAAAAATGTTAATGGTAAAAAGAAGAGAAAAAGAAGTTAGGGAACTCAAGGCTCAAAAGGATCTCCTTCTTTCCCTGCCACAGTAAGGGAGTGATTTTTCGGTGCTGGAAGATGCAGTCTGTGAGGTAGAGATGCAGAAAGAGAATCTCATTAACATGAGCTCTCCGCTCCCTATGCACTTTGAAACTGCCTGCTGTCAGGCTGCTGAGAAGCCAACATATGCAGGCTTCCAGAGTGTGCCTGCTGCAGAAGGCTGAGTGTAATTATATCTGGATAGGATCCTCTATATGATTCCACGATAATACTGACTTATAGTCTGTCTTTATTTGAACTGATATTTCCTATATGCCTAAGCTTCTGACCGTAAGGTATTATATTGGCAGTACACAGGTATTTTCTCTTAAGCTGTGTAGTAAATGTGGATGTCTGAACGTGGGTGGATTTACTGTGCTGATTGGAGGGAAAAAAAACAAACAAACAGCCAACATTTATTTTTCTTTTTGCGGGAGATGTTTATATCCAGAACATAAAACTTGTGTCAATTATGGTCTATTGATTTTATCTGGAATATCTTTACATTTCTAAAGAGTGTATTTTATACCAAAACTCACCACATAGTTTTAGTTTCAAGATGATACAAAGTGTCTGTGTGGTACCTTCTTAGTGTGCTGCAGAAGATCTTAAGTATTTTTCTTTTATTATTATTATTTGTTAAAAAATGTTTCAAAAAATGTTTTATCCTAATAAAAGTCAAGTCAACTATATTTACTGTACAGTTTTATTAAGTGAAGAGGATGCTGTAAGCATTCAGTATTTATTTTTAATTTTGTAAATGGTCATAATTTCTGTTTTTATTTTAGCAAACTCTTCAGTCCAGAGATTTAATTTAGTCATTTTTACCTTAAAAAGTGATAGAAAAGAGATTGCACAGGTGGACAGTGCTATAAGCAAACATTTATAATCACTTAACTGCTTTACTTTTGTTACTGTGCTAATGATTTAGTGGAAAAAATGACCTTACTTTTGCACAAAAAATTAATTAATGTAAATAAAGCTGCTATCATTGACATCTTTTTGTAAAATTAGTGATAAACTTTTCTAACAAGGAACATTTCTGCTGTAACTGTGCATTTAAAAATACCCCTGTGGATAAAGGAGGGGTTGACTTTTATTTTCAATGTTGTTTCAAACACTCTTAATTCTTCAGATCATTTAAAGGAATATTGAATTTTAGATTATTCTATTTAACCTAGGTTCTACAACTAATGGCATAGTTTGTTTATTATTCTAATTTATCAATAGCCAGGAATTTGCTGTAAGTGATACTGAGGGTTTTCCTTTTTAAAGCAAATTATTCATTTATTTTTCCTTTTTAATTTTGTCATGGCTCCGAAGTGGAATCTCAGTCCTAATTCTTCCATTTGAGTGCTAAACCTTTCATTTAGTTTAATTTTTGCATTATTTTGAACTCAGGATTTTGACCACAAGACTTCCTAAAGTGATTAAGCATTTTCTCTCTCTCTCTCTTTTTAAGATTTTTGTTTGTTTGATGCGTACCATTTTTTAAAGTCTTTACTGAATTTGTTACAATATTGCTTCTGTCTTATGTTTTGCGTTTTTGGCCAGGAAGCATGTGGGATCTCAGCTCTCTAATCAGGGATCAAACTCGCAACTCCTGCACTGGAAAGCAAAGTCTTAACCACTTGACTGCCAGGGAAATCTCTGCGATTTTTTCTTCCTGTGCTGTTTGTGATTCTTTCTGTCTGTCTTTTGAAAGCAAAGGATAAATCCAACTAGGACAGAGGGATCATATTAAGGAAGCTGAGAAGCAATGACGCTGTATAAGTGAGTTGTCTAGATCCTTGAAAATTCACTAAATCATTGTATACATTTTGGGGGAGGTACAAGAATGTTACTATTGACTGTGGTATAACTTGTGAAATATTTATAATGTTTATTTTGTGAATTTGATTTTTGAGACAGTTCACATTTGTTATCTTCTTAGGAAGATAAGCACTTGTCTGTTTATAGAATTATAAAATGAACTTAAAGTTGTTTCACAAGGTTATATAAGGCCATCTTTCTCTGGGCCAATGTTGTCTTGTTTCCCTTGCACGTCAAAGACAATATCCCACTTTGCCTCCAAGTGCACGGAGGGAATTGTGTCATGGAATGGGGATTTGCAAAAGAATTTTATGAGCACTTTAATTTTAGATGCTAACTACTTTGAATATGCCATTAAAAGCAATGAAAGATTTATCTTTTGATAAATTTCTGGGACCTAGTGAAAATCCTTAGGCACTCAAGTGTTTTACTCCATAGTGCATTAACACATTTATATTCCAGATAAATGTCTCACAAATGACTGTTTTTAGGCCCACTTTAGGAAGGGCATATTTTGCATATAAAATATTATGATACTGTGACAGAATATTACAGCATTTAGTGAATGATTTTGTGAATACTCTACCAAGTGTTTTCAGGATGCCAAGTGTATCTAAATTACATTATGTACATTTGGCTTACTTATACAAAATGTATTTATTTATAGAAAAAGTAGTTTTTTTGAGATGGTTCTTTAACATATGTGAATAACTCCCATTGATTTTTTTCCAAGGAATAAGATTTCTTTGAGTTGGTATGAACATGAGTTTTCAACAATGGTAAGCTTTGTTGCTTAACACTTTCTTTGTGGATTTTATAAATAAGGACTTATGTTCTAAAGATATGCACAGTGCAGAGGAAATGCTTGAGGCAGTAGATATATGCTGTTTCATACACAGATACCCAATTGCTCTGACACTAATTAAGGCATAAATAGTGGTATACCTCACCAAAGGCAAGCAAAACATTTGTTTAGTCATTAAAGTAGAATTTACTTCTTCACAGGTTCAAAGTTCATGCTTAAAGCAGGCTAGGTCAGATAGACAAAACATAAGCTTAGTAGATGTATGCACAGAGCCCACCCCTTTGCTGTACTGAGTGCACTGAACTCCCATTGAGAGTCTAAGATCTGGAGCCTAGTGGAGCTAGGGAGCATCAACATATTTAATAGGGCAACCCCTGTCTGAGAGCTTTTTATTTTCTGTCACTGTGTATAAGACTCTCTGTACCTATCCTGCTCCCCTTGCTCTTTCTATTTAGAGTTTTTAAAGGAAGAGTGAAAGTTGCTCACTTGCGCCTGAGTCTTTGAGACCTCATGAACTGGAGCTTGCCAGGCTCCTCTGTCCATGGGGTTCTCCAGACAGGAATACTGGAGTGAGTTGTCATTTCCTTCTCCAGGTGATCTTCTCAACTCAGGAATCAAACCCATTTCCCGCATTGCAGGCAGATTCTTTACTGACTGAGCTACAAGGGAAGCCCTTAAGGGAGGAATGAAAATCCTTACACCATTTAAGTGCATTAACACATTTATATTCCAGATAAATGTCTCACAAATGACTGTTTTTAGGCCCACTTTAGGAAGGGCATATTTTGCATATAAAATATTATGATACTGTGACAGAATATTACAGCATTTAGTGAATGATTTTGTGAATACTCTACCAAGTGTTTTCAGGATGCCAAGTGTATCTAAATTACATTATGTACATTTGGCTTACTTATACAAAATGTATTTATTTATAGAAAAAGTAGTTTTTTTGAGATGGTTCTTTAACATATGTGAATAACTCCCATTGATTTTTTTCCAAGGAATAAGATTTCTTTGAGTTGGTATGAACATGAGTTTTCAACAATGGTAAGCTTTGTTGCTTAACACTTTCTTTGTGGATTTTATAAATAAGGACTTATGTTCTAAAGATATGCACAGTGCAGAGGAAATGCTTGAGGCAGTAGATATATGCTGTTTCATACACAGATACCCAATTGCTCTGACACTAATTAAGGCATAAATAGTGGTATACCTCACCAAAGGCAAGCAAAACATTTGTTTAGTCATTAAAGTAGAATTTACTTCTTCACAGGTTCAAAGTTCATGCTTAAAGCAGGCTAGGTCAGATAGACAAAACATAAGCTTAGTAGATGTATGCACAGAGCCCACCCTTTGCTGTACTGAGTGCACTGAACTCCCATTGAGAGTCTAAGATCTGGAGCCTAGTGGAGCTAGGGAGCATCAACATATTTAATAGGGCAACCCCTGTCTGAGAGCTTTTTATTTTCTGTCACTGTGTATAAGACTCTCTGTACCTATCCTGCTCCCCTTGCTCTTTCTATTTAGAGTTTTTAAAGGAAGAGTGAAAGTTGCTCACTTGCGCCTGAGTCTTTGAGACCTCATGAACTGGAGCTTGCCAGGCTCCTCTGTCCATGGGGTTCTCCAGACAGGAATACTGGAGTGAGTTGTCATTTCCTTCTCCAGGTGATCTTCTCAACTCAGGAATCAAACCCATTTCCCGCATTGCAGGCAGATTCTTTACTGACTGAGCTACAAGGGAAGCCCTTAAGGGAGGAATGAACCCAATCAGGAGCCCTTCAGGAATTAGATCAGCTGCTTAGTTTGAAACTCTCTTGTTTTAGAAAAACAAAGGGAAGAAGCAGGCTCCCTTGGAATGATGGCTTTAGGAGTACCCTGGGGCATAGTTCTGAACAGTTGGAGGTAAATATGCGAGTTGACTAAATGCATGATGATTGTTGTTCCATAACTCAAGAATTCAATGTGTTGTATCATGGACAAGATAGAGTGAGATTCCTGGCACTTCCTGTGTGCACTGAAATAAAAGTAGCAATCATTGTAATTAACCAAATGCTTAAGTTTGCTGAGAGGTGCAGACAACTAGCTGTGCTTGAGCAATTCATCTAGTTTATCTATGCCTCAGTTTCCTCATCTGGAAATGCAATAAAAAGTAGTCTGGCATATGATGAGTCCCCAGTAAGGAATGATTATTTCTATTGCCACTATCTTATTAGGCCCTGAAAATATAAGCACTTTTAATTTCAGTACTTGATAGTTTGTAGTATTGTTCAATATGAAAGGCGTCTTTTGCGTTTATTTAATTGACTAGTCCTGACTGCAAATTCTCTAGGTGCTACTGTAGAAGCACTGAGAATACAAAGAAGAAAATCCATAGTCACTTCTCTCAAGTCTTCTACAGTTTAATAAGGACACAGATGAAAACAAAGCTTCTGAGATTGCTCAGTGATAAAGAATGTGCCTGCCATTATAGGCTATATGCGGAGTCAGGCAGATCTCCTGGAGAAGGGCATGGTGATCCACTCCAGGAATCTTGCCTGGAGAATCCCATGGACAGAGGAGCCTGGCGAATGACACACAGCACAGGACACAGCACATGACTACAAACACTTTCAACACAGTATGTTCATAACTCTACAAACAGGGACCTCTAAGCCATCTGTTGGGACTGAATACCCAAGTATTCCTGGGAGCATCTCTTGAGAGAAAGTAAGAATTTGCTTCTAAGACAATAGGGAACATAAGATTAAAGACCTAGAAATGGGAAAAGGCCTAGAGTTTTCTGGGAAATGCTGGCATATAAAATCTGACGGAGAAGATACTGGCAGACATAGATTGATGATCAGAACCTGAGTTCTGCAAAGCTGTACAAAGGAATTTATATTTTGACCAATTGTCGGTCCATGAAACTTCAACTGGGAAGTGAAATCATTGGATTAAGTTTTCATAACTCAAAAATGTGATGGCTTTAGGAGTTAACCAAAAATTGCGAGTTGACTAAATGCATGATGATTGTTGTTCCATAACTCAAGAATTCAATGTGTTGTATCATGGACAAGATAGAGTGAGATTCCTGGCACTTCCTGTGTGCACTGAAATAAAAGTAGCAATCATTGTAATTAACCAAATGCTTAAGTTTGCTGAGAGGTGCAGACAACTAGCTGTGCTTGAGCAATTCATCTAGTTTATCTATGCCTCAGTTTCCTCATCTGGAAATGCAATAAAAAGTAGTCTGGCATATGATGAGTCCCCAGTAAGGAATGATTATTTCTATTGCCACTATCTTATTAGGCCCTGAAAATATAAGCACTTTTAATTTCAGTACTTGATAGTTTGTAGTATTGTTCAATATGAAAGGCGTCTTTTGCGTTTATTTAATTGACTAGTCCTGACTGCAAATTCTCTAGGTGCTACTGTAGAAGCACTGAGAATACAAAGAAGAAAATCCATAGTCACTTCTCTCAAGTCTTCTACAGTTTAATAAGGACACAGATGAAAACAAAGCTTCTGAGATTGCTCAGTGATAAAGAATGTGCCTGCCATTATAGGCTATATGCGGAGTCAGGCAGATCTCCTGGAGAAGGGCATGGTGATCCACTCCAGGAATCTTGCCTGGAGAATCCCATGGACAGAGGAGCCTGGCGAATGACACACAGCACAGGACACAGCACATGACTACAAACACTTTCAACACAGTATGTTCATAACTCTACAAACAGGGACCTCTAAGCCATCTGTTGGGACTGAATACCCAAGTATTCCTGGGAGCATCTCTTGGAGAGAAAGTAAGAATTTGCTTCTAAGACAATAGGGAACATAAGATTAAAGACCTAGAAATGGGAAAAGGCCTAGAGTTTTCTGGGAAATGCTGGCATATAAAATCTGACGGAGAAGATACTGGCAGACATAGATTGATGATCAGAACCTGAGTTCTGCAAAGCTGTACAAAGGAATTTATATTTTGACCAATTGTCGGTCCATGAAACTTCAACTGGGAAGTGAAATCATTGGATTAAGTTTTCATAAAGATCACTCTGCCTAGAAATGAAGGATGGATTGAAGGTGAGAAGTTGCTTAAGAAATAAAGGGCTTCCCTGGTGGTCCACTCTTCGTGTGATCTGTTCTAATCACGGCTGTTCTTCTGCTATTATCATTTCCAGTGCTAGCAGCCGGTATTACCATACTCTTAACCAACCGGAATCTAAACACAACTTTCTTCGATCCCGCAGGAGGCGGAGACCCTATCCTATACCAACACCTATTCTGATTCTTCGGCCAACCTGAGGTTTATATTCTAATCTTACCTGGATTTGGCATGATCTCCCACATTGTGACCTACTATTCAGGTAAAAAAGAACCTTTTGGGTACATGGGCATAGTCTGAGCCATAATGTCAATCGGATTCCTTGGCTTTATCATATGAGCACATCACATATTCACCGTAGGCATGGATGTGGACACCCGAGCCTACTTCACGTCAGCTACTATAATTATTGCCATCCCGACTGGCGTAAAGGTCTTTAGCTGATTGGCCACATTGCATGGCGGCAACATCAAATGATCTCCTGCTATAATATGAGCCCTTGGCTTTATTTTCCTATTCACAGTCGGGGGTCTCACAGGAATTGTCCTAGCCAATTCCTCTCTAGACATCGTACTACACGACACCTATTATGTAGTAGCTCACTTCCACTACGTGCTCTCAATAGGAGCTGTATTTGCCATCATAGGGGGCTTTGTCCACTGATTCCCACTATTTTCAGGTTACACCCTCAACCCAACATGAGCCAAAATTCACTTCGCCATTATATTCGTTGGAGTAAATATGACCTTCTTCCCACAGCACTTCTTGGGACTATCAGGAATGCCACGGCGATACTCCGACTACCCTGATGCATACACAATGTGAAACACCATCTCCTCAATGGGTTCTTTTATCTCTCTAACAGCAGCTATACTCATGGTGTTTATTATCTGAGAGGCATTCGCATCTAAACGAGAGGTCTCAGCTGTAGACCTAACAACCACAAACCTAGAGTGACTAAACGGATGCCCTCACCCATATCACACATTTGAAGAACCTACCTATATTAACTCAAAGTATGTAAATGAGTAAGTAAGAAAGGAAGGAATCGAACCCCCTACTATTGGTTTCAAGCCAACACCACAGCCACTGTATCTTTCTCGATTAGAGATATTAGTAAAATATTATATAACTTTGTCAAGGTTAAGTTGCAGACAAAAACCTGCATATCTCAATGGCTTATCCCCTCCAACTAGGCTTTCAAGATGCCACCTCTCCCATTATAGAAGAATTGCTTCACTTCCATGACCATACGCTAATAATTGTATTCCTCATTAGCTCGTTAGTATTATATATTATTTCCTCGATATTAACAACAAAACTCACTCACACCAGCACAATAGATGCACAAGAAGTGGAGACCATCTGAACCATTCTGCCTGCCATTATCCTAATCCTAATTGCCCTTCCCTCCCTACGAATTCTTTATATAATAGACGAAATCAACAACCCCTCCCTCACAGTAAAAACTATGGGCCACCAATGATATTGAAGCTATGAATACACTGACTATGAGGACCTAAGCTTCGACTCTTATATGATCCCCACATCCGAACTCAACCCAGGCGAACTGCGACTTCTAGAAGTAGACAACCGAGTTGTACTACCCATAGAAATGACTATTCGTATACTAATCTCTTCAGAAGACGTCCTGCACTCATGAGCCGTCCCCTCCCTAGGACTAAAGACAGATGCCATTCCAGGACGCCTAAATCAAACAACCCTTATATCTACACGACCAGGACTATACTACAGACAATGTTCAGAAATCTGTGGCTCCAATCACAGCTTCATGCCCATCGTCCTCGAACTGGTCCCATTAAACTACTTTGAAAAATGATCTGCATCCATACTATAGCCTCGCTAAGAAGCTAAACAGCGCTAGCCTTTTAAGCTAGAGATTGGGAAGCCACCTTCCCCTAAGCGATATGCCTCAACTAAACACATCAACATGAGCCATCACCATCATATCCATGCTTCTAGTACTATTCAGCCTTTTCCAACTAAAACTTTCTAAGCACACCTACTTCATAAACCCCGAATTAACCTCAACCAAGACACAAAAACACAACACCCCATGAGAGCTAAAATGAACGAAAATTTATTTGCCTCTTTCATTACCCCAACACTCCTAGGCCTCCCCATCGTAATTCTAATTATCATATTCCCAGCCATCATATTTCCAACTTCAAACCGCTTGACCAATAATCGCCTAGTCTCTCTCCAACAATGACTAATCCAACTAACAACTAAACAAATGCTAGGCATCCATAACAAAAAAGGACAAACCTGGGCCCTAATGCTTATATCACTTATTATATTCATTGGATCTACCAACCTACTAGGTCTACTACCACACTCATTTACGCCCACCACACAACTATCAATAAACCTAGGAATAGCAATCCCCCTATGAGCAGGAACCGTAGTCATAGGCTTTCGCAACAAAACTAAAAAATCTCTAGCTCATTTCTTACCGCAAGGCACACCAACCCCTTTAATCCCAATACTCATCATTATCGAAACAATCAGCCTTTTTATTCAACCAGTGGCCCTGGCCGTACGACTAACAGCTAACATCACAGCAGGCCACCTGCTTATGCATCTAATCGGAGGAGCTACTCTCGTACTTATGAACATTAGCACCACCACAGCCCTCATCACGTTCATCATCCTAATACTACTAACCATGCTTGAGTTTGCCGTAGCTATAATCCAAGCCTACGTCTTTACCCTACTAGTCAGCCTCTACTTACACGACAACTCATAATGACCCACCAAACACATGCTTATCACATAGTAAACCCAAGCCCATGACCTCTAACAGGAGCACTATCTGCCCTCTTAATGACCTCAGGCCTAACAATATGATTCCACTTTAACTCTTCTATTCTCCTTATAATCGGGCTATCAACCAACATACTTACTATATACCAATGATGACGTGATATTATTCGAGAAAGCACCTTTCAAGGCCACCATACACCAACCGTACAAAAGGGACTACGTTACGGCATAATCCTATTTATCATCTCAGAGGTCCTATTCTTCACTGGATTCTTCTGGGCCTTCTACCACTCAAGCCTAGCCCCTACCCCAGAGCTAGGGGGATGCTGACCACCTACAGGGATTCAACCCCTAAACCCCCTAGAAGTTCCCCTCTTAAACACCTCTGTACTCCTAGCCTCAGGAGTATCAATTACCTGAGCACACCACAGCCTCATAGAGGGCCACCGAAACCACATACTCCAAGCCTTGTTCATTACTATCTCCCTAGGAATCTACTTTACACTTCTACAAGCCTCCGAGTACTACGAGGCACCCTTCACCATTGCAGACAGAGTTTACGGCTCAACCTTCTTTGTAGCCACAGGGTTCCACGGTCTCCATGTAATCATTGGCTCTACCTTCTTAGTCATCTGCTTTCTACGCCAACTAAAATTCCACTTCACATCTAGCCACCACTTTGGATTCGAAGCCGCTGCCTGATACTGACACTTCGTAGATGTAGTCTGACTATTCCTCTACGTCTCCATCTACTGATGAGGCTCATATTCTTTTAGTATCAAATAGTACAATTGACTTCCAATCAATTAGCTTCGGTAAAACCCGAAAAAGAATAATAAACTTGATATTAGCCCTACTAACCAACTTCTCCTTAGCCGCCCTACTTGTCATCATTGCATTCTGACTACCACAACTAAATACTTATTCAGAAAAAACAAGCCCCTATGAATGTGGGTTTGACCCTATAGGATCAGCCCGTCTCCCATTTTCTATGAAATTCTTCCTAGTGGCTATCACCTTTCTCTTGTTTGACCTGGAAATTGCTCTCCTACTTCCCCTTCCATGAGCCATTCAGACAGAAGACTTAACTACCATGCTCACAATAGCCCTATTCTTAATCTCACTACTAGCAGCGAGCCTAGCTTACGAATGAACCCAAAAAGGACTTGAGTGAACAGAATATGGTACTTAGTTTAAACAAAACAAATGATTTCGACTCATTAGATTATGATTAAGCTCATAACTACCAAGTGTCACTAGTATACATAAACATTATCGTAGCATTCACAGTAGCCCTAATGGGTCTATTAATATACCGATCCCACCTGATATCATCCCTGCTGTGCTTAGAGGGAATAATACTATCACTCTTCGTCCTAGCAGCTCTAACAATCTTAAACACCCACTTCATCTTAGCCAGCATAATACCAATCATTCTGCTAGTATTCGCAGCCTGTGAGGCAGCCCTAGGTCTGTCCCTACTGGTCATAATCTCAAACACATATGGCACCGATTACGTACAAAACCTCAACCTGCTACAATGCTAAAATTTATTGTACCCACAATAATACTCCTGCCCCTGACCTGACTATCAAAAAACAACATAGTCTGAATTAACACCACCGCCCATAGCTTAGTAATCAGCCTTACAAGTCTTATCCTACTCAACCAATATGGAGATAATAGCTTAAACTTCTCACTGACTTTCTTCTCCGACTCACTATCAACCCCACTTCTAATTCTCACCACATGACTCCTCCCCTTGATAATTATAGCCAGCCAAAACCACTTATCCAAAGAGCCCCTCACCCGAAAAAAACTATATATTTCCATACTAATCACACTCCAACTATTCCTGATCATGACATTTACCGCAGCAGAACTTATCCTTTTTTACATCCTATTTGAAGCAACACTAATCCCCACACTCATCATCATTACCCAGTGTGGAAATCAAACAGAACGCCTCAACGCAGGTCTATACTTCCTATTCTATACACTCGTAGGCTCCCTGCCTCTTCTAGTAGCACTCATATATCTTCAAAACACCACAGGCTCCCTAAACTTTCTAATCCTTTACTACTGATTACAGCCCCTGCCCAACTCCTGGTCGAACGTTTTTATATGACTAGCATGTATAATGGCCTTTATAGTAAAAATACCCCTATACGGCCTACACCTGTGGCTACCCAAAGCCCATGTCGAAGCCCCTATTGCAGGCTCCATAGTACTAGCAGCCATTCTACTCAAACTAGGCGGCTACAGAATACTACGCATCACAATATTCCTAAACCCCCTGACAGACTTTATAGCATATCCCTTCATCATGTTGTCATTATGAGGTATAATCATAACCAGCTCTATTTGCCTACGTCAAACAGACCTAAAATCCCTTATTGCATACTCTTCCGTCAGCCACATAGCACTGGTAATTGTAGCCATCCTAATCCAGACACCTTGAAGCTTCATAGGAGCAACAGCCCTAATAATCGCACATGGCCTCACGTCATCAATATTATTCTGCCTAGCAAACTCAAACTACGAACGAATCCACAGTCGCACCATAATTCTAGCCCGAGGTCTCCAAACCCTACTCCCACTAATAGCAGCATGATGGCTCCTAGCTAGCCTGACCAACCTAGCCCTGCCCCCCTCTATCAACCTGATTATCAAAAAACAACATAATCTGAATTAACACCACCACCCATAGCTTAGTAATCAGCCTTACAAGTCTTATCCTACTCAACCAACACGGAGATAATAGCTTAAACTTCTCACTGACTTTCTTCTCCGACTCACTATCAACCCCACTTCTAATTCTCACCACATGACTCCTCCCCTTGATAATTATAGCCAGCCAAAACCACTTATCCAAAGAGCCCCTCACCCGAAAAAAACTATATATTTCCATACTAATCACACTCCAACTATTCCTGATCATGACATTTACCGCAGCAGAACTTATCCTTTTTTACATCCTATTTGAAGCAACACTAATCCCCACACTCATCATCATTACCCAGTGTGGAAATCAAACAGAACGCCTCAACGCAGGTCTATACTTCCTATTCTATACACTCGTAGGCTCCCTGCCTCTTCTAGTAGCACTCATATATCTTCAAAACACCACAGGCTCCCTAAACTTTCTAATCCTTTACTACTGATTACAGCCCCTGCCCAACTCCTGGTCGAACGTTTTTATATGACTAGCATGTATAATGGCCTTTATAGTAAAAATACCCCTATACGGCCTACACCTGTGGCTACCCAAAGCCCATGTCGAAGCCCCTATTGCAGGCTCCATAGTACTAGCAGCCATTCTACTCAAACTAGGCGGCTACAGAATACTACGCATCACAATATTCCTAAACCCCCTGACAGACTTTATAGCATATCCCTTCATCATGTTGTCATTATGAGGTATAATCATAACCAGCTCTATTTGCCTACGTCAAACAGACCTAAAATCCCTTATTGCATACTCTTCCGTCAGCCACATAGCACTGGTAATTGTAGCCATCCTAATCCAGACACCTTGAAGCTTCATAGGAGCAACAGCCCTAATAATCGCACATGGCCTCACGTCATCAATATTATTCTGCCTAGCAAACTCAAACTACGAACGAATCCACAGTCGCACCATAATTCTAGCCCGAGGTCTCCAAACCCTACTCCCACTAATAGCAGCATGATGGCTCCTAGCTAGCCTGACCAACCTAGCCCTGCCCCCCTCTATCAACCTAATCGGAGAGCTATTCGTAATTATATCTACCTTTTCATGGTCAAACACTACAATTATCCTAATGGGTTTTAACATAATTATCACTGCACTATATTCACTGTATATACTAATCACAACGCAACGAGGTAAATACACACACCACATCAACAACATCCTCCCATCCTTTACACGAGAAAACGCCTTAATGTCACTACACATGCTCCCCCTACTCCTCCTATCACTAAACCCAAAAATTATCCTAGGCCCTGTATACTGTAAATATAGTTTAAAAAAAACGCTAGATTGTGAATCTAATAATAGAAGCCCACACCTTCTTATTTACCGAAAAAGTATGCAAGAACTGCTAATTCTATGCTCCCACGACTAACACCGTGGCTCTTTCAACTTTTAAAGGATAGAAGTAATCCATTGGTCTTAGGAGCCAAAAAATTGGTGCAACTCCAAATAAAAGTAATAAACATATTCTCCACCCTCTCCCTAATAACCCTTTTCTTACTATTAATCCCAATCATAATAACAATCACCAACCACTACAAAAACAGCACATTCCCCCTATATGTAAAAACAATAGTTTCATGCGCTTTCCTCACTAGCCTAATCCCTACAATAATATTCATTCACACAGGCCAAGAAACAATTATCTCCAACTGACATTGAATGACCATCCAAACCCTTAAACTATCCATAAGCTTCAAAATAGACTACTTCTCCATAATATTCACCCCAGTCGCACTATTCATCACATGGTCAATCATAGAGTTTTCAATATGATATATACACTCAGACCAAATATCAACAAATTTTTCAAGTATCTACTACTATTCCTCATTACGATACTAATTTTATTTACAGCTAATAACCTATTTCAACTGTTCATCGGCTGAGAAGGAGTTGGTATTATGTCCTTTTTACTAATTGGCTGATGGCACGGACGAGCAGACGCTAACACAGCAGCTCTTCAAGCAGTCCTATATAACTGTATCGGAGATGTCGGCTTCCTTGTAGCAATAGCATGATTCCTCTCCAACCTTAACACATGAGACTTTCAACAAATCTTCATACTAGCTCCCGACACCCCCAACCTACCCATGCTAGGCCTTGTTTTAGCAGCGGCAGGGAAATCAGCTCAATTCGGACTCCACCCATGACTACCCTCTGCCATAGAAGGCCCCACACCTGTCTCAGCCCTACTCCATTCAAGCACAATGGTTGTAGCAGGTTTTTTCCCCTACTCCTCCCCTAACCCCCCACTTAAGACGCCTTAATGTCACTACACATGCTCCCCCTACTCCTCCTATCACTAAACCCAAAAATTATCCTAGGCCCTATATACTGTAAATATAGTTTAAAAAAAACGCTAGATTGTGAATCTAATAATAGAAGCCCACACCTTCTTATTTACCGAAAAAGTATGCAAGAACTGCTAATTCTATGCTCCCACGACTAACACCGTGGCTCTTTCAACTTTTAAAGGATAGAAGTAATCCATTGGTCTTAGGAGCCAAAAAATTGGTGCAACTCCAAATAAAAGTAATAAACATATTCTCCACCCTCTCCCTAATAACCCTTTTCTTACTATTAATCCCAATCATAATAACAATCACCAACCACTACAAAAACAGCACATTCCCCCTATATGTAAAAACAATAGTTTCATGCGCTTTCCTCACTAGCCTAATCCCTACAATAATATTCATTCACACAGGCCAAGAAACAATTATCTCCAACTGACATTGAATGACCATCCAAACCCTTAAACTATCCATAAGCTTCAAAATAGACTACTTCTCCATAATATTCACCCCAGTCGCACTATTCATCACATGGTCAATCATAGAGTTTTCAATATGATATATACACTCAGACCAAATATCAACAAATTTTTCAAGTATCTACTACTATTCCTCATTACGATACTAATTTTATTTACAGCTAATAACCTATTTCAACTGTTCATCGGCTGAGAAGGAGTTGGTATTATGTCCTTTTTACTAATTGGCTGATGGCACGGACGAGCAGACGCTAACACAGCAGCTCTTCAAGCAGTCCTATATAACTGTATCGGAGATGTCGGCTTCCTTGTAGCAATAGCATGATTCCTCTCCAACCTTAACACATGAGACTTTCAACAAATCTTCATACTAGCTCCCGACACCCCCAACCTACCCATGCTAGGCCTTGTTTTAGCAGCGGCAGGGAAATCAGCTCAATTCGGACTCCACCCATGACTACCCTCTGCCATAGAAGGCCCCACACCTGTCTCAGCCCTACTCCATTCAAGCACAATGGTTGTAGCAGGCATCTTTCTATTAATTCGCTTCTACCCTTTAACAGAAAACAACAAACTTATCCAAACCATCATACTATGCCTAGGGGCCATTACCACACTATTCACAGCAATGTGTGCACTAACTCAAAACGACATCAAAAAAATTGTTGCCTTCTCCACCTCAAGCCAACTAGGCCTGATAATAGTAACACTAGGCATCAACCAACCTCACCTGGCATTCCTTCATATCTGTACTCACGCCTTCTTCAAAGCAATACTGTTCATATGCTCCGGGTCCATTATCCACAGCCTGAACGACGAACAAGACATTCGAAAAATAGGGGGACTGTTCAAAAGCATGCCATTTACCACATCCGCCCTAAGTGTAGGAAGTTTGGCACTTACAGGTATGCCCTTCCTCACAGGATTCTACTCCAAAGACCTTATCATCGAATCCGCTAACACATCTCACATCAATGCTTGAGCACTACTAGTAACCTTAATTGCCACCTCCCTAACAGCCGTCTATAGTACCCGCATTATCTTCTTCGCCCTACTAGAACAACCCTGATTCCCTCCCATAATCACCATCAACGAGAACAACCCTCTCCTAATTAACTCAATCAAGCGCTTACTGATTGGCAGCATTTTCGCTGGATTCTTCATATCCAACAACATCCCCCCAACTACAATCCCCCAAATAACCATGCCCCTCTACCTAAAACTAACAGCCCTAGCCGTAACCATCACAGGATTCACCATTGCCCTGGAGATCAGCAACCTAACAAAAAACCTAAAACTCTCACACCCATCAAGCATATTTAAATTCTCAACCCTTCTAGGCTATTTTCCCATCTTAATCCACCGCTCAGCACCCCACCTATATCTATCGATAAGCCAAAAATCAGCCTCTTCCCTCCTAGACCTCATCTGACTAGAAAACATTCTACCTAAAACAACCTCTTTCGCCCAAATAAAACTCTCTACCATGGTAACTGACCAGAAAGGACAAATTAAACTATATTTCTTATCCTTTCTGGTCACAATCTCTATCAGTATAATTATCTTTAATTTCCACGAGTAATTTCTATGATAACAACAACACCAACCAACAACGACCACCCAGTCACAATCACTAACCAAGTACCATAACTGTAAAGCGCCGCAATACCTATGGCCTCCTCACTAAAAAACCCAGAATCCCCCGTATCATAAATCACCCAATCCCCAAGACCATTGAACTCAAATACAACCTTCAACTCTTTCTCCTTCAACACATAAAAAACCATTAACAACTCCATAACAAAACCCGTAATAAATAAACCTAGTAGCGTCTTATTAGAAACCCAGACCTCAGGATATTGCTCAGTAGCCATAGCAGTTGTATAACCAAATACCACCAACATCCCACCCAAATAAATTAAAAACACCATCAACCCTAAAAAAGAACCACCAAAATTTAACACAATACCGCAACCCACAGAACCACTAACAATTAATCCCACCCCACCATAAATTGGTGAAGGTTTTGAAGAAAACCCACCTTGCAGTGCAAGGGCCACTGGGTTCAATCCCTGGCCTGGGATGATCCCACGTGCTGCAGAGTGGCTGGACTGGTGTGTCCTATTACAAGCCTGCACTCTGGAGCGCATGCACCCTGCTCTGCTACAGGAGAGGCCAGTGCAATGGGAGGCCTGCACATGCCAAAGAATAAAAAGATGGATGAAAATAAATGCAACAAATAACAAAAAGAGGCATATGTCTAGAGAAAAGATTGGTCCCTGAACTAAAGCAATGGCAGTGGGCATACTGGAAGGAAATGGGCATGCTGTCTGTCTTGGTCTCTAAGCTGCAGAGGTGCTTCAATCTCCCCTCCTCTATTCTAGAATTCTCTCAGTGGAGTCTTTTCTTGAATAGATGTTAGCTATTCTTTTGTGGGAGGAGCAAAATCAGGAAGGAAGGATCTGTGTCTCCATCTTGGTGATGTCATTCTCGTCACTCATTTGAGAGTGGTTACTTATGAGGAGATGAAAAGGATTGAGAGAGGGTGAAGAAGACTTCTCCATTTTATTATACATACTTCTACACTGATAATTCCCCTCGCCCCTTGACCACCCAACAGGGACCATGTGCTCATTGGTGAGTTTTATAAATTAAGAAATTATTAAAATTATCTCATCATCAAATAAAATTAACCAAAAGACACCCACTCCTCATTGTAATCCTATGGGCTTAGAATATTTTCTGCCACTGCAATTTATACCTTTATACTATCTTAATTGGAGAAGTAATTTCATAACCATGAAACAAGTTGTATTTTATTTCTGATTTTTATACTTTATTATTTGAAGATATATTTTTCACTTACTACTTTCTAACATTTTTTGCTTTTCTTAAAGAATGTATAGTGTACCAAAAAAATGATCTACCAGGATTGTTGAAATAACCTTTGGCTGTGAGAATATCAAGAAATGACTGATAATTAGTTTTCATTTGTGAGAAGAGAAAAGCACAAAGAATAACTCAGCAACCATGTATGTGAGTCAATGTAGGAACCAGAGTTCTATTTTTTCTTCCATCTGAATGACTTTATTATTATTTTTTAGATATTATTCTACTATAGAAGGATAAATAGCATATGAGTACTTTAAATTTGTAAATCCTTGAAAATTTTATTAAAAGGAGAAAATTTGTTCATTTAAAGAGGAGCAATATTTAAATTAAAAATATATACTGATGCAAAGAGTAAGTTTGTTCATTAATGGCTCATGGAAAAAGTACTTGTTCTTTGTAACTTACATGTATCAAGATGACAAGAATTTAAATGGATCTTGGTTGTTGTTTTAAATATAATGTTAGTTTCAGGTGTAGAACGTAATTACTTGATACACAAATATTTTGCAAAATAAATACATACTGGTATTCTTTCCTCTCATCACAATTGTGCTTCAATCTCCCCTCCTCTATTCTAGAATTCTCTCAGTGGAGTCTTTTCTTGAATAGATGTTAGCTATTCTTTTGTGGGAGGAGCAAAATCAGGAAGGAAGGATCTGTGTCTCCATCTTGGTGATGTCATTCTCGTCACTCATTTGAGAGTGGTTACTTATGAGGAGATGAAAAGGATTGAGAGAGGGTGAAGAAGACTTCTCCATTTTATTATACATACTTCTACACTGATAATTCCCCTCGCCCCTTGACCACCCAACAGGGACCATGTGCTCATTGGTGAGTTTTATAAATTAAGAAATTATTAAAATTATCTCATCATCAAATAAAATTAACCAAAAGACACCCACTCCTCATTGTAATCCTATGGGCTTAGAATATTTTCTGCCACTGCAATTTATACCTTTATACTATCTTAATTGGAGAAGTAATTTCATAACCATGAAACAAGTTGTATTTTATTTCTGATTTTTATACTTTATTATTTGAAGATATATTTTTCACTTACTACTTTCTAACATTTTTTGCTTTTCTTAAAGAATGTATAGTGTACCAAAAAAATGATCTACCAGGATTGTTGAAATAACCTTTGGCTGTGAGAATATCAAGAAATGACTGATAATTAGTTTTCATTTGTGAGAAGAGAAAAGCACAAAGAATAACTCAGCAACCATGTATGTGAGTCAATGTAGGAACCAGAGTTCTATTTTTTCTTCCATCTGAATGACTTTATTATTATTTTTTAGATATTATTCTACTATAGAAGGATAAATAGCATATGAGTACTTTAAATTTGTAAATCCTTGAAAATTTTATTAAAAGGAGAAAATTTGTTCATTTAAAGAGGAGCAATATTTAAATTAAAAATATATACTGATGCAAAGAGTAAGTTTGTTCATTAATGGCTCATGGAAAAAGTACTTGTTCTTTGTAACTTACATGTATCAAGATGACAAGAATTTAAATGGATCTTGGTTGTTGTTTTAAATATAATGTTAGTTTCAGGTGTAGAACGTAATTACTTGATACACAAATATTTTGCAAAATAAATACATACTGGTATTCTTTCCTCTCATCACAAATTGCTTGTGGATAACACTAGGTTCTTCTAAAATATCCTGATGTTTCCTGGTTCTCTTAAGAAAAGCCCTAAATAAAAAAAAAAAAGAAAAGAAAAGAAAAGAAAAGACCTATTCAGGGGTTTCTATATAACCTCTCAGGTCCCAGACTCTTAAGTTCAAAGTCAGGTTTGTCTATATCTTGTTGCTGACAAATCTTAAGCAAAGAGTAATCCCAACATCATAAATGATGATGTATCCATTTTTAAAGGCAGCTTCTGGTGTCTAGGTCACATTTCAAAGCATCAGATAGCATGGTGCACTCAAAGGCTATGAATCCTTCTTATGGACAGATTATTTGTGGAATATGTCCTGTTTTATTTTGACTGTGATTGTTCCTTTCAAGTTTCTGTAAAGGTAAGCAAAAAAAAAAAAAAAAAAAAAAAAGAAAGAAATCAGGATTGTGGACCATTGAGGGAAAAGAGTCATTGTTATTCCAAAGATATTTTATTTGTAAGTCAAGAAATGTCTAGTGTACCATTCTTCTTTTACTAGTTGTTGTTGGTTGTTTAGTTGGTAAGTCGTGGCTGACTCTTTTTGGAACCTCATGGACTATGGCCTACCAGGTTCTGTATATGGGATTTCCCAGTCAAGAATACTGAAGGGAGCTGCCATTTCCTTCTCCAGAGGATCTTCTCAACCCAGGGATCAAAACCATATCTGCTGCTTGGCAGGCAGATTCTTTACCACTGAGCCATCTGGGAAGACCCTTTTCAAGTAGAGTAATGTAAACATAACCTTTTTGAATGAAAAGGAAGATACGTATCTCTGAGACAAAAATCACATATTATCTTTTATGCTAAGGGGAAGGTCTATAAATACTGATGCATATGAAAATATAACACATTAAAAGGAGCATTTTTTTTTTTTTACAAAGAATTGACACAATAGATTTGGCAAAAATAAGGCTTTCATCCTTTAAAACAATAGATCTGTATAAAGCAGCATTTCATGGAGAGGTATAAAGTACCCATGTATTGCAAGAAAGATGCAACTATATTGATGAAAAGCATATGCTTTTATATTTTATTTATATTTTACTGAGAACTTATGGTAAAAAATGTATTGCCTATTGCTAATAAAATCATGCTTGTAGCCTCCCAAGTATCTATTTCAAGGTTATAAATATTTACTAATGAAAGACTCAATCCCTAATCAAGATAAATTATAATTCAAGAACAAGATAATATCATCAAAAATTAACAATCAAAAATCAGAGAAAAAAGCCATCATTGCAGATGCCCTTGTAGAGTGACTTGTATTCTTTCTTACTGATCCCAACCAAGCAAAGAATTTTTACCTAACATAATTTTTTTGCATTATAGTTAATTCCCTGATATTTAACTAAGCATGGCAACCCACTCCAGTTTTCTTGCCTGGTAAATTCCATGGACAGAGGACCTTCATGGGCTACAGTCCATGGGGTTACAAAGAGTTGGCCATGACTGAGCAACTTTCACTTTGGGGCTTCCCAGGTGGCCTTAGTGCTAAGGAACCCACCTGCCAATGCAGCAGACATAAGAGACATGAATTCTATCCCTGCTTGGGAAGGATCTCCTGGAGGAGGGCATGGTAACCCACTCCAGTATTTTTGCCTGGAAAATCTCATGGACAGAGGAGCCTGGTGGACCATGGTCCATTAGGGTCAAAAAGAGCTGGACACAACTGAAGTGACTGAACACACAGAGTCTCAAAGTTTTTCTTGTTGATCCTTGTGAAGATTTCCTCATGAGTTGGTTTATAAAATACAGCTCACTTGGAGCTCAAGGACCACTGTGAGGTAGAGAATGATAGGATATGGGTCTGCGACAAAAACAGAAGCTGGGTCACCCAGGATCTTCTTAGTGGTGTTAACCTTATCCTGAGGGCAATGGGTCGCCAGTGACATAAATTATCACCACTGAGCCATCTGGGAAGACCCTTTTCAAGTAGAGTAATGTAAACATAACCTTTTTGAATGAAAAGGAAGATACGTATCTCTGAGACAAAAATCACATATTATCTTTTATGCTAAGGGGAAGGTCTATAAATACTGATGCATATGAAAATATAACACATTAAAAGGAGCATTTTTTTTTTACAAAGAATTGACACAATAGATTTGGCAAAATAAGGCTTTCATCCTTTAAAACAATAGATCTGTATAAAGCAGCATTTCATGGAGAGGTATAAAGTACCCATGTATTGCAAGAAAGATGCAACTATATTGATGAAAAGCATATGCTTTTATATTTTATTTATATTTTACTGAGAACTTATGGTAAAAAATGTATTGCCTATTGCTAATAAAATCATGCTTGTAGCCTCCCAAGTATCTATTTCAAGGTTATAAATATTTACTAATGAAAGACTCAATCCCTAATCAAGATAAATTATAATTCAAGAACAAGATAATATCATCAAAAATTAACAATCAAAAATCAGAGAAAAAAGCCATCATTGCAGATGCCCTTGTAGAGTGACTTGTATTCTTTCTTACTGATCCCAACCAAGCAAAGAATTTTTACCTAACATAATTTTTTTTTGCATTATAGTTAATTCCCTGATATTTAACTAAGCATGGCAACCCACTCCAGTTTTCTTGCCTGGTAAATTCCATGGACAGAGGACCTTCATGGGCTACAGTCCATGGGGTTACAAAGAGTTGGCCATGACTGAGCAACTTTCACTTTGGGGCTTCCCAGGTGGCCTTAGTGCTAAGGAACCCACCTGCCAATGCAGCAGACATAAGAGACATGAATTCTATCCCTGCTTGGGAAGGATCTCCTGGAGGAGGGCATGGTAACCCACTCCAGTATTTTTGCCTGGAAAATCTCATGGACAGAGGAGCCTGGTGGACCATGGTCCATTAGGGTCAAAAAGAGCTGGACACAACTGAAGTGACTGAACACACAGAGTCTCAAAGTTTTTCTTGTTGATCCTTGTGAAGATTTCCTCATGAGTTGGTTTATAAAATACAGCTCACTTGGAGCTCAAGGACCACTGTGAGGTAGAGAATGATAGGATATGGGTCTGCGACAAAAACAGAAGCTGGGTCACCCAGGATCTTCTTAGTGGTGTTAACCTTATCCTGAGGGCAATGGGTCGCCAGTGACATAAATTAAAAACAGATATTATCATTCTAATTGGAAGATGATGGCTTCAATAAAGAAAACTTTTCTCTGAGATCAAATATACCTAAAGAAGAATTCACATTGTAGATAAGTCATTAGTTAAGCAATTAAACAAATACTTACTAGATTTCTGTCATATACCAGATAACATGGGGGATATAAAAATGAAAGGACACAGATACTTAGTTAGCAGAACAGTAACTAAAAGCAACAAATATGCTATATAATGAGCAGTGTTGGAATAAAAGTATGCATATTGTGTTATAGGAACACAAGAAGATGTATGTTTATATCATTATGTTTAGGAAATGAAAAAAAGCTATGAATATATATAATTTTTTATACACACAAACATTATAGAAGTTATTTAAAAATACTTTGAGTGCTTGTGTGTATGTATGAAATCCTCATAAGGTGTTTAAGACTTTTTTTCCAAAAAATATTACACGAGTGAACTTGTTCCTTTTTCTGAGTTGGCCTAAAACATTTTAGGCTTCAGCATAATTTGATGTATAGAATGACTATATTGCAAATCCCTCCCTTACAGAAGAAATTGCTGAAATGAACAGACATTTATTGTTTTGCAAGATCTACCCTGCTACTCAAGACTCTTAGTATTAATTCATTTAAAGATATAGTGAATACCTAGTATGTATCAGGCAATATGCTAGGGCTGGGAATTAAAATGGAAAAGAAAGGCATAGTCTTGGTTCCTCCAGAGAATACAGTTTAGTGGGAAATACAGATAACTAAGCAATCAACCTCACACTGTTGAGTTTTTCTAGTTGGTGAACATTTTCTTCTTCCCTGGTAGTTGTCACTTCTCACTATTGAGTTGTTTCAAAATCGGATTTGAGATGATACTAATTAGTAGTTGTGAATGAGTAATACTGTTTTTTTTCTTGTTCACGAGTGACCTGCTTTGTTTATTATTCCTAAAAGATAACATCATAAATACAGAGTTGGTTTACATATACAATGTCTTATTTATTCAGTTGACTTGTTTAAACTTTTAGAAACAAGGCATTTACAAAGGAATGAATACTTATTTATAGCTGTCATTGATGGTGTGTTTGCTATGTATCCCTTATATGCAGTTACTCATTTAATCATCAGAACAACCCTGTGAAGAGAATCTTATATTTCTCATTTTATAGAAAAGGGAACAGAAGCACTGAGAGGTTAAAATAACTTGTACAGAAGAGATCTCTGAATCAATATACTATCCTGACTCCAGAATAAAGGGTAATAGCAGAACAGTAACTAAAAGCAACAAATATGCTATATAATGAGCAGTGTTGGAATAAAAGTATGCATATTGTGTTATAGGAACACAAGAAGATGTATGTTTATATCATTATGTTTAGGAAATGAAAAAAAGCTATGAATATATATAATTTTTTATACACACAAACATTATAGAAGTTATTTAAAAATACTTTGAGTGCTTGTGTGTATGTATGAAATCCTCATAAGGTGTTTAAGACTTTTTTTCCAAAAAATATTACACGAGTGAACTTGTTCCTTTTTCTGAGTTGGCCTAAAACATTTTAGGCTTCAGCATAATTTGATGTATAGAATGACTATATTGCAAATCCCTCCCTTACAGAAGAAATTGCTGAAATGAACAGACATTTATTGTTTTGCAAGATCTACCCTGCTACTCAAGACTCTTAGTATTAATTCATTTAAAGATATAGTGAATACCTAGTATGTATCAGGCAATATGCTAGGGCTGGGAATTAAAATGGAAAAGAAAGGCATAGTCTTGGTTCCTCCAGAGAATACAGTTTAGTGGGAAATACAGATAACTAAGCAATCAACCTCACACTGTTGAGTTTTTCTAGTTGGTGAACATTTTCTTCTTCCCTGGTAGTTGTCACTTCTCACTATTGAGTTGTTTCAAAATCGGATTTGAGATGATACTAATTAGTAGTTGTGAATGAGTAATACTGTTTTTTTTCTTGTTCACGAGTGACCTGCTTTGTTTATTATTCCTAAAAGATAACATCATAAATACAGAGTTGGTTTACATATACAATGTCTTATTTATTCAGTTGACTTGTTTAAACTTTTAGAAACAAGGCATTTACAAAGGAATGAATACTTATTTATAGCTGTCATTGATGGTGTGTTTGCTATGTATCCCTTATATGCAGTTACTCATTTAATCATCAGAACAACCCTGTGAAGAGAATCTTATATTTCTCATTTTATAGAAAAGGGAACAGAAGCACTGAGAGGTTAAATAACTTGTCAAAATCACACAACCAGCACATTGGAAGCAGAATTTAAGCCCTGGTAGCCAAGACCCAGAGCCATTGCTCTGAATCAATATACTATCCTGACTCCAGAATAAATTAATACATGAATATTTCATTGTACATAAGGGGAAAATTTAATACCAGAGTTCTAAACTGTAAAGCTATGATTGTCATTGATCATGATATAATCTGATTGTCACAAAAAGATTAGAAAACTTTTAAAATTATTCCATTTCTAAAATTTTTGTCTGTAAGTACAAAATAGAAGAAAAGGTAAAATTGGTGATCATGACATATTGTAAGAGTTTAACAATTTTTTATTGAGTGACTATTATGAGACAGGAATCAGATCTACCTACTAGGGTCTAAGCCAGTGAAACCTTAGTGTGGTTCAATAAAGCTATGATTTCCCAACTTTAACACTTATATTTAGAGTTAGAAGCAGGCAAAACTGATAACAGCAGATACATTTATTTGTATCTTCACAAAACATTTTCTCTTCCAGGATTTTCAACCATATTTCAGAAATTTTCTGGTACTATCCTAAAAAGATTTTCTTTCTAACCTAGACATCAGGTGTTTGGAAACCAACAAATAACCCCTTGATTTCATGCCCCTGACTTTTTTAAAAAGTGAAATTTCTTGTTTTGAGTTTATTTCTAGATTCATATGCAGTCATAAAGAATAACATTAAGGTATCCCATGTATTCTTTACTCAGTTTACTCCATTGATAACATCTTGTATAACTATGGTATAATATCACACCTAGGAAACTGACAGGTAAATTTTTTACCTATTTTCAGTTTCAACTTTCAGTGATTTAATACATTTTTTCTTGTTCACGAGTGACCTGCTTTGTTTATTATTCCTAAAAGATAACATCATAAATACAGAGTTGGTTTACATATACAATGTCTTATTTATTCAGTTGACTTGTTTAAACTTTTAGAAACAAGGCATTTACAAAGGAATGAATACTTATTTATAGCTGTCATTGATGGTGTGTTTGCTATGTATCCCTTATATGCAGTTACTCATTTAATCATCAGAACAACCCTGTGAAGAGAATCTTATATTTCTCATTTTATAGAAAAGGGAACAGAAGCACTGAGAGGTTAAATAACTTGTCAAAATCACACAACCAGCACATTGGAAGCAGAATTTAAGCCCTGGTAGCCAAGACCCAGAGCCATTGCTCTGAATCAATATACTATCCTGACTCCAGAATAAATTAATACATGAATATTTCATTGTACATAAGGGGAAAATTTAATACCAGAGTTCTAAACTGTAAAGCTATGATTGTCATTGATCATGATATAATCTGATTGTCACAAAAAGATTAGAAAACTTTTAAAATTATTCCATTTCTAAAATTTTTGTCTGTAAGTACAAAATAGAAGAAAAGGTAAAATTGGTGATCATGACATATTGTAAGAGTTTAACAATTTTTTATTGAGTGACTATTATGAGACAGGAATCAGATCTACCTACTAGGGTCTAAGCCAGTGAAACCTTAGTGTGGTTCAATAAAGCTATGATTTCCCAACTTTAACACTTATATTTAGAGTTAGAAGCAGGCAAAACTGATAACAGCAGATACATTTATTTGTATCTTCACAAAACATTTTCTCTTCCAGGATTTTCAACCATATTTCAGAAATTTTCTGGTACTATCCTAAAAAGATTTTCTTTCTAACCTAGACATCAGGTGTTTGGAAACCAACAAATAACCCCTTGATTTCATGCCCCTGACTTTTTTAAAAAGTGAAATTTCTTGTTTTGAGTTTATTTCTAGATTCATATGCAGTCATAAAGAATAACATTAAGGTATCCCATGTATTCTTTACTCAGTTTACTCCATTGATAACATCTTGTATAACTATGGTATAATATCACACCTAGGAAACTGACAGGAATATAATGTGTCGACCTTATTCAGATTTCACCACCTTTACATGAATTCCTTTGTGTATGCATGTGTGTGTATATTTTGTTCTATGCTGTGCTACCATATGGGAACGTTTGTGGAATGACAGTGATTTTAAATACTTTTATAACTTGAAAGAATTCTTGTGCTGTAATTCTGAGTCAAAAAACAAGATACCGGGGCTTCCTTGGTGGTCCAGTGGGTAAGGACACCGCCTGGCAGAGCAAGGGGCGCCCGGTTTGATCCCTGGCCTGGAAAGATCCCACGTGCCGCGGAGTGGCTGGATCGATGTGTCCAATTACCGAGCCGGAGCTCTGGAGCGCATGCCCCCAGAGCCGGTGCTCAGCAACGACAGACGCCACTGCGATGGGAGGCCCACAGGAGCCAAAGAACAAAGACGGATGAAAATAGAGAAATGAAAGACCAATAGAAGTGGCCCGCCCACTCCCTTCCCACCCCAACCCACCCCCCTCCCCCTGCAAAAAACCAAGATATCAAATTCTAAATACAACGAGGACTTAAAAGTTGGAAAAAATAACGTCATTTCATCCATACCAAGGCAGATTTTCCCCCTAACATTCTAACCTATCTGGAAAGGGATGCATCTCACTCCCTCTGCAAAGAAGCATTGTGAAAGTGCAATTGCACATAAAGTCATGATGTACTTCCTAGTGATGGTGTTATAAACAAAGCAGTGTATGGAAAGAAGACAAAAAGTAATATGCCAAAATGTTAATAGTAGTTATGTATATTTTTTATAGTTTTTCCACATTAGAAAAATTTTATTTTATTATTATTATTTTGGCCACTTCTATTGATCTTTCATTCATTTATCTTTGTTCTTTGGCCTGTGTGGGCCTCCCACCGCGTTGGCCTCTTTCCTTGCAGAGCACTGGCTCTGGGCGCATGCGCTTCACAGTGCTGACTCACAATTACACACACCAGTTCAGCCATTTGGCGGCATGTGGGATCTTCCCAGGGCAGGGATCGAACTGTCGCCCCTTGCACTGCAAGGCAGACTCTTTACCCACTGGACCACCAAGGAAGGCCAGAAATGGATATTTTTGAGTAAGAATTCCTATGTGCAGCCTGTTTTTGTGACTGCGGCCCCTTTGCTGAAATATCTCCTTCGTCCACTACTTATATCAATCCACATCATGTCAGCAACCTGTTAACCTCAGTAAAAAGAACTTTTACCTGAGAAGATGGAATCAGGCAAAGGGATTTGAGCCTGATCATAGCATCTACATTGTTTCTGACAATGAGCTCAAACAAAGGGGTACACTTAAAGACCACAAAGGTCTTTTCACCTTGGAAATTTTACAATTAAACTTACGAGGATCCTACAAAAATGATCTTTTGTCACCATTTTGGCCTCTAGAATTAGAAGACTGGGGGTAAAGTCTCTAACTGGTAGAGGATCAGAAACTGGAAAGTAACTAGTGCAGGTGGAAAAACTAATAAAATGTTGATGTCTTCACACAAAATAAAAATAGATAAAAATAGAGAAATGAAAGACCAATAGAAGCGGCCTGCCCACTCCCCTCCCTCCCCACCCTGACCCTCGCCCCCTGCAAAAAGCCAAGATATCAAATTCTAAATACAACGAGGACTTAAAAGTTGGAAAAAATAACGTCATTTCATCCATACCAAGGCAGATTTTCCCCCTAACATTCTAACCTATCTGGAAAGGGATGCATCTCACTCCCTCTGCAAAGAAGCATTGTGAAAGTGCAATTGCACATAAAGTCATGATGTACTTCCTAGTGATGGTGTTATAAACAAAGCAGTGTATGGAAAGAAGACAAAAAGTAATATGCCAAAATGTTAATAGTAGTTATGTATATTTTTTATAGTTTTTCCACATTAGAAAAATTTTATTTTATTATTATTATTTTGGCCACTTCTATTGATCTTTCATTCATTTATCTTTGTTCTTTGGCCTGTGTGGGCCTCCCACCGCGTTGGCCTCTTTCCTTGCAGAGCACTGGCTCTGGGCGCATGCGCTTCACAGTGCTGACTCACAATTACACACACCAGTTCAGCCATTTGGCGGCATGTGGGATCTTCCCAGGGCAGGGATCGAACTGTCGCCCCTTGCACTGCAAGGCAGACTCTTTACCCACTGGACCACCAAGGAAGGCCAGAAATGGATATTTTTGAGTAAGAATTCCTATGTGCAGCCTGTTTTTGTGACTGCGGCCCCTTTGCTGAAATATCTCCTTCGTCCACTACTTATATCAATCCACATCATGTCAGCAACCTGTTAACCTCAGTAAAAAGAACTTTTACCTGAGAAGATGGAATCAGGCAAAGGGATTTGAGCCTGATCATAGCATCTACATTGTTTCTGACAATGAGCTCAAAAAAAGGGGGTACACTTAAAGACCACAAAGGTCTTTTCACCTTGGAAATTTTACAATTAAACTTACGAGGATCCTACAAAAATGATCTTTTGTCACCATTTTGGCCTCTAGAATTAGAAGACTGGGGGTAAAGTCTCTAACTGGTAGAGGATCAGAAACTGGAAAGTAACTAGTGCAGGTGGAAAAACTTAACACACTGTTGATATCTTCACACAAAATAAAAATAGATAATATTACTGTTGCTTTATAAATAATTAAAAGAGACCTCAAGAGCTTAAATAATTTACTTAAAATTACACAGTTGGAGGCAGGCTTAGAATCCAAGTCTATTTTTAAAGAAATCTCTCTCTTAAAAAAAACAGACAAAATCAGCGCTATAGAGACATTAGGGGAAAGGAGAGGTTCATGCGGTAATGGAGTCTGAGTGTACTGTATATTGATTGAAGTGCAGAGGCCATTCTAGTCAGTTTGTAGGATTTGAGAATGCACATTTATATTTTATTTATTTATTTAATATAGATATATATATTTTACAGAGTTTTGTTGTTTACTACCAAACATCAATGTGAATATTTATATTTTAGAGATAGCAAGAAGAATATGTTTGCCTTGGAAACTGATTTTTAAAGTGAGGTTTCTTGACCCACCAGCTTCATTAGCCTCACTCAGTGGAACTTGTTAAAATACACATTTTCTGGCTCTTGGATCTAATGAATTAGAAACTTTGAGGATGGAGTCCAGAAGGCTCTTTTAACAAACCTTATACGGTTTTCTGATGGACAGTATGGTCTGAGAACCATTAGTGACCAAGTGGCAGGTGTATATAGAATAGTACATGAAAGTGAAGATTCGAAGATTTTCAGTGGCCAAAATTGGTGAGCTTATGTTTGAAGAAATTTCTCAGGAAATGCCCTTCTTCCTCTGCCTCTTGATTCTGATACACTTACAGTGATGCCCACTGACTTAAACCCTAAATTATAGCATATTTGATCCTCAGTAAAAGAACTTTTACCTGAGAAGATGGAATCAGGCAAAGGGATTTGAGCCTGATCATAGCATCTACATTGTTTCTGACAATGAGCTCAAACAAAGGGGTACACTTAAAGACCACAAAGGTCTTTTCACCTTGGAAATTTTACAATTAAACTTACGAGGATCCTACAAAAATGATCTTTTGTCACCATTTTGGCCTCTAGAATTAGAAGACTGGGGGTAAAGTCTCTAACTGGTAGAGGATCAGAAACTGGAAAGTAACTAGTGCAGGTGGAAAAACTTAACACACTGTTGATATCTTCACACAAAATAAAAATAGATAATATTACTGTTGCTTTATAAATAATTAAAAGAGACCTCAAGAGCTTAAATAATTTACTTAAAATTACACAGTTGGAGGCAGGCTTAGAATCCAAGTCTATTTTTAAAGAAATCTCTCTCTTAAAAAAAACAGACAAAATCAGCGCTATAGAGACATTAGGGGAAAGGAGAGGTTCATGCGGTAATGGAGTCTGAGTGTACTGTATATTGATTGAAGTGCAGAGGCCATTCTAGTCAGTTTGTAGGATTTGAGAATGCACATTTATATTTTATTTATTTATTTAATATAGATATATATATTTTACAGAGTTTTGTTGTTTACTACCAAACATCAATGTGAATATTTATATTTTAGAGATAGCAAGAAGAATATGTTTGCCTTGGAAACTGATTTTTAAAGTGAGGTTTCTTGACCCACCAGCTTCATTAGCCTCACTCAGTGGAACTTGTTAAAATACACATTTTCTGGCTCTTGGATCTAATGAATTAGAAACTTTGAGGATGGAGTCCAGAAGGCTCTTTTAACAAACCTTATACGGTTTTCTGATGGACAGTATGGTCTGAGAACCATTAGTGACCAAGTGGCAGGTGTATATAGAATAGTACATGAAAGTGAAGATTCGAAGATTTTCAGTGGCCAAAATTGGTGAGCTTATGTTTGAAGAAATTTCTCAGGAAATGCCCTTCTTCCTCTGCCTCTTGATTCTGATACACTTACAGTGATGCCCACTGACTTAAACCCTAAATTATAGCATATTTGATCTTGATTCCTGCCCCAGGAATCTACTATTTGCTGAATATGAATGTAGTCTATTTTACTCTTGACTTTGGTAGAGGTAGCTTGTACCAGCTCTGGGAGGTTTAGAGAGATAAAAGAAACTTGTGTGGTATGAATTTTGGTGAAATAAGATTTTCCAAACTGGAAAGTTTAAGCTATTGTTTTTAGTCTTGGGAGATCTATAAAGACTTTCAGCAGAGGAATGGCATGACACAATTGTATTTTTGGAAAATTAGTTTGCATCAAGGTTGCATCCATGTTCTAGCTATTGTATAGAGTGCTACGATGAACTTTGGGGTACAGATGTCTCTTTCAATTTTAATTTCATCAGCACATATGCTTAATAGTGAGATTGCTGGGTCATATGGCGCTTCTATTCTTAGTTTTTAAAGGCATCTCCATACTGTCTTCCACAGTAGTTGTATTAGTTTACATTCCCACCAACAATGCAAGAGTATTCCCTTTTCTCCACACTCTCTCCAGCATTTATTACCTGTAGATTTTTTGATGATGACCATTCTGACTTGTGTAAGGTGATACCTCATTGTAGTTTTGATTTGCATTTCTCTAATAATAAGTGAAGTTGAGCATCTTTTCATGTGTTTTTTGGCCATCTGTATGTCTTCTTTGGAGAGGTAACTCTTTAGGTCTTTTTCCCATTTTTTGATTGGGTTGTTTGTTTTTTCAGTGCTGAGTTGTCTGAGCTGCTTTTGTATTTTGGAAACTAATTGTTTATTGGTTGTTTAATTTGCTATTATTTTCTCCCATTCTGAGGGTTCTCTGTTCACCTTATTTGTGGTGCTGTACAAAAGCTTTGAAGTTTCATTAGGTCCCACATGTTTCTCCCACATGTTTATTTCTGTTTTTATTTCCATTATTATAAAAGGCTGGTCACAGAAGATCTTACTTTGATTTATGTCCTTGAGTGTTTTGCCTATATTCTCCTCTAAGAGTTTTTATGGTTTCTGTTCCTGCATTTAGGTCTTTAATCCATTTAGAATTTATCTTTCTGTATGGTGTTAGGGAATGTTCCAACTTCATTTTTTTTGTGTGAAGCTCTACAATTTTCCCAGCACCATTTGTTGAAGTGGCTGTCTTTGTCCCATTTTATATTTTCATTTCCTTTGTCAAAAGTAAGGTACCCATAGGTGCATGGATTTATCTCTATCTTGTTCCATTGGTCTATATTTCTGTTTTTGTGACAGTACCATAGCTCTGGGAGGTTTAGAGAGATAAAAGAAACTTGTGTGGTATGAATTTTGGTGAAATAAGATTTTCCAAACTGGAAAGTTTAAGCTATTGTTTTTAGTCTTGGGAGATCTATAAAGACTTTCAGCAGAGGAATGGCATGACACAATTGTATTTTTGGAAAATTAGTTTGCATCAAGGTTGCATCCATGTTCTAGCTATTGTATAGAGTGCTACGATGAACTTTGGGGTACAGATGTCTCTTTCAATTTTAATTTCATCAGCACATATGCTTAATAGTGAGATTGCTGGGTCATATGGCGCTTCTATTCTTAGTTTTTAAAGGCATCTCCATACTGTCTTCCACAGTAGTTGTATTAGTTTACATTCCCACCAACAATGCAAGAGTATTCCCTTTTCTCCACACTCTCTCCAGCATTTATTACCTGTAGATTTTTTGATGATGACCATTCTGACTTGTGTAAGGTGATACCTCATTGTAGTTTTGATTTGCATTTCTCTAATAATAAGTGAAGTTGAGCATCTTTTCATGTGTTTTTTGGCCATCTGTATGTCTTCTTTGGAGAGGTAACTCTTTAGGTCTTTTTCCCATTTTTTGATTGGGTTGTTTGTTTTTTCAGTGCTGAGTTGTCTGAGCTGCTTTTGTATTTTGGAAACTAATTGTTTATTGGTTGTTTAATTTGCTATTATTTTCTCCCATTCTGAGGGTTCTCTGTTCACCTTATTTGTGGTGCTGTACAAAAGCTTTGAAGTTTCATTAGGTCCCACATGTTTCTCCCACATGTTTATTTCTGTTTTTATTTCCATTATTATAAAAGGCTGGTCACAGAAGATCTTACTTTGATTTATGTCCTTGAGTGTTTTGCCTATATTCTCCTCTAAGAGTTTTTATGGTTTCTGTTCCTGCATTTAGGTCTTTAATCCATTTAGAATTTATCTTTCTGTATGGTGTTAGGGAATGTTCCAACTTCATTTTTTTTGTGTGAAGCTCTACAATTTTCCCAGCACCATTTGTTGAAGTGGCTGTCTTTGTCCCATTTTATATTTTCATTTCCTTTGTCAAAAGTAAGGTACCCATAGGTGCATGGATTTATCTCTATCTTGTTCCATTGGTCTATATTTCTGTTTTTGTGACAGTACCATACTGTCTTGATAACTGTTGCTTTGTAGTATAGTCTGATCCCTCCAGCTCCATTCTTCTTTCTCATTATTGCTTTGGCTATCCGGGGTCTTTTGTGTTTCCATATGAAATACGCTATTTTTTGATCTAGTTCCGTGAAAGAATGCCATTGGTAATTTGATAGGGATCACATTGAATCTGTAGATGATATTTGGTAGTGTGGTCACTTTCCCAATATTGATTCTCTGGCCCAGGAACATGGACTATCTCTCCATCTATGTATGTCATCTTTGATTTCTTTCTTCAGTATCTTGTAATTTTCTGTGTACAGTTATTTCGTCTCTTTAGGTAGGTTTATTCCTAGATATTTTATTCTTTTGGTTGCAGTGTTGAATGGGATTGCATCCTTGATTTCTCTGATTTTTCATTGTTTGTGTATAGGAATGTGAGTGATTTCTGTGTACTGATTTTGTATCCTGCAACTTTGCTGACTTTGTTGATTAACACTAGTAGTTTTCTGATAGTGACTTTGGGGTTTTCTATGCATAGTATCATGTTGTTTGCAAATAGAGAATTTCATTTCTTCTTTTCCAATCTGGATTCTTTTTATTTCTTTTTCTCCTCTTATTGCTGTAGCTAGAACCTCCAGAACTATGTTGAATAATAATGGTGAAAGCGGACGACTCTGTCTTGTTTCTGATCTTAGAGGGAATGCTTTCAGTTTTTCACTATTAAGACTAATGTTTGCTGTGGGCTTCTCATATATGGCTTTTATTATGTTGAGATAGGTTCCTTCTATGCTCATTTTTTGAAGAGTTTTTTTTTTTTTTATCATAAATCGGTGTTGGATTTTGTCAAAGGCATTTTCTGCATCAATATATGTGTCTTTTATTTGTTGAATGGTTTCTGTTCCTGCATTAGGTCTTTAATCCATTTAGAATTTATCTTTCTGTATGGTGTTAGGGAATGTTCCAACTTCATTTTTTTTGTGTGAAGCTCTACAATTTTCCCAGCACCATTTGTTGAAGTGGCTGTCTTTGTCCCATTTTATATTTTCATTTCCTTTGTCAAAAGTAAGGTACCCATAGGTGCATGGATTTATCTCTATCTTGTTCCATTGGTCTATATTTCTGTTTTTGTGACAGTACCATACTGTCTTGATAACTGTTGCTTTGTAGTATAGTCTGATCCCTCCAGCTCCATTCTTCTTTCTCATTATTGCTTTGGCTATCCGGGGTCTTTTGTGTTTCCATATGAAATACGCTATTTTTTGATCTAGTTCCGTGAAAGAATGCCATTGGTAATTTGATAGGGATCACATTGAATCTGTAGATGATATTTGGTAGTGTGGTCACTTTCCCAATATTGATTCTCTGGCCCAGGAACATGGACTATCTCTCCATCTATGTATGTCATCTTTGATTTCTTTCTTCAGTATCTTGTAATTTTCTGTGTACAGTTATTTCGTCTCTTTAGGTAGGTTTATTCCTAGATATTTTATTCTTTTGGTTGCAGTGTTGAATGGGATTGCATCCTTGATTTCTCTGATTTTTCATTGTTTGTGTATAGGAATGTGAGTGATTTCTGTGTACTGATTTTGTATCCTGCAACTTTGCTGACTTTGTTGATTAACACTAGTAGTTTTCTGATAGTGACTTTGGGGTTTTCTATGCATAGTATCATGTTGTTTGCAAATAGAGAATTTCATTTCTTCTTTTCCAATCTGGATTCTTTTTATTTCTTTTTCTCCTCTTATTGCTGTAGCTAGAACCTCCAGAACTATGTTGAATAATAATGGTGAAAGCGGACGACTCTGTCTTGTTTCTGATCTTAGAGGGAATGCTTTCAGTTTTTCACTATTAAGACTAATGTTTGCTGTGGGCTTCTCATATATGGCTTTTATTATGTTGAGATAGGTTCCTTCTATGCTCATTTTTTGAAGAGTTTTTTTTTTTTTATCATAAATCGGTGTTGGATTTTGTCAAAGGCATTTTCTGCATCTATTGATATTATCATGTGATTTTTGTCTTTTAATTTGTTGATATGGTATATCACATTGATTGATTTGCAGATTGATTGATTGAAGAATCCTTGCATGCCTGGGATAAACCCTACTTGATCATGATGTATGAGTTTTTGGATGTGTTGCTGAATTCTTTTTTTTTTTAAAGTTTTGACCCCTTTTATTGTTTTATTGATTGATTGATTGATTGATTGATTTTCATCCATCTTTATTCTTTGGCCTGTGTGGGCCTCCCATTGCAGTGGCTTCTCTCCTTGTGGATAACCAGCTCTGGGTGCATGTGCTCCAGAGTGCTGGCTCCTAATTGGACACACTGGTTCAGCTGTTCTGCAACACATGGGATCTTCCTCTGCCAGAGATCAAACTGGTGCCCCTTGCAGTGCAATGTGGACTCTTTATCCACTGGACCACCAGGGAAGCCCTGTTGTTGAATTCTGTTTGCTAGAATTCTGTTGAGGATTTTGGCATCTAAACTCATTAGTTATTTTATTTTCTTTTTTTATGTTGTCTTTGCCTGGTTTTGGTATCAGCGTGATGGTGGCCTCATAGAATGTGTGTGGGAGTGTTCTTTCCTGGTATGACAACTTCTTTATCCATTCATCTATCGATGGATACCTAGGTTGCTTCCATGTTCAAGCTATTGTAAATAGTGCTGCAATGAACAATGTGATACATGTGTCTTTTTGTTTTTTTAAAATCAGCTTTCTAACTCTTATTTATTTATTTATTTTTGACTTTTCTGGATTTTCTCTGCTGCTTTAGGCTCTTCTCTAGTTGCAGGGAGTGGAGGCTACTCTCTAGTTGAGGTGAACAGGTTTCTTGTTGCGGTGAGTTTTCTTGTTGTAGAACTTGGGCTCTACGGAACATGGGCTTCGGTAGTTGTGGCACATGGGCTCAATAGTTGTGGCTCCCAGGCTCTAGAGCACAAGCTCCATAGTTGTGGCTCATTGTCTTAGTTTCTCCACAGCATGTGGGATCTTCCTGGATGAGGGATCAAACCCGTGCCTCCTGCATTGGCAGGTGGACCCTTTATAACTGAGCTACCCAGGAAGCCCCATGTGTCTTTTTCAGTTTTGGTTTCCTCAGGGTATATGCCTAGTAGTAAGATTGCTGGGTCATACGGTGGTTCTATTCCGAGTTTTTTGAGGAATTTCCATACTGTCTTCTGTAGTGGCTGCATCAACTTACATTCCCATTGATAGTGCAAGAGGATTCCCCTTTGTCCACATCCTCTCCAGCATTTATTGTTTGTAGACTTTTTGATGATGGCCCTTCTAACTGGTGTGAGGTGATATCTCGTTGTAGTTTTGATTTGCATTTCTCTAATAATGAGTGTTGCTGAGCATCTTTTCATGTGTTTGTTGGCCATCTATATGTCTTCTTTGGAGATATGCCTGTTGAGATATTTTTCCCACTTTTTCATTGGCTTGTTTCTTTTTTTGGTATTGAGTTGTATGAGCTGCTTGTATATTTTGGAAATTAATCCTTTTCAGTTGTTTCAATTGCTATTTTGTTTTCCCCCTTTCTGAGGGTTGTCTTTTCAGTTTGTTTATAGTTTCCTTTTCTGTGCAAAAGCTTTTTTGGGGGCTACTTCTATTGATCTTTCATTTATTCATTTTCATCCTTCCTTGTTCTTTTGGCCTGTGTGGGCCTCCCATCACAGTGACCTTTCGCTGCAGAGCACAAGCTCTGGGCACATGCGCTACAGAGCTCTGGCTTGGTAGTTGGACACATTGGTCCAGCTGCTCCGTGGCACATGGGATCTTTCCAGGCCAGGGATCGAACCAGCACCCCTTGCACTGCCAGGCGGTGTCCTTACCCAATGGACCATCAGGAAAGCCTTGTGCAAAAGCTTTTAAGTTTAATTAAAAGCAAGGTCTCACTTGTTTATTTATTTATTTTATTTTCATTACTCTAGGAGGCATGTCATAGAAGATCTTGCTTTGATTTATGTCATCGAGTGTTCTGCCTATGTTTTCCTCTAAGAGTTTCATAGTTTCTGGTCTTATATTTAGGTCTTTAATCCATTCTGAGTTTGTCTTTGTGTTTAGTGTTAGGCAGTGTTCCAACTTTATTCTTTTACATGTAGCTGTCCAGTTCTCCCAGCACCACTTATTGAAGAGACTGTCTTTGACCCATTGTATATTCTTGCCTCCTTTGTCAAAAATAAGATACCCATAAGTGCATAGGTTTATCTCTTGATTCTCTGTTTCATTCCATTGGTCTATATTTATGTTTTTGTACCATAGTGCTGATGACTGTTGCTTTGTAGTATAGTCTGAAATCAGGAAGGTTGATTCCTCCAGCTTCATTCTTCTTTCTCAAGACTGCTTTGACTATCTGGGGTTTTTTGTGTTTCCATATGAATTGTGATATTTTTTGTTCTGACTCTGTGAAAAATGCTGTTGGTAATTTGATAGGGATCACATTGAATTTGTAGATTACATTTTTTAGTATAGTCATTTTCATGATAATGAGTGTTGCTGAGCATCTTTTCATGTGTTTGTTGGCCATCTATATGTCTTCTTTGGAGATATGCCTGTTGAGATATTTTTCCCACTTTTTCATTGGCTTGTTTCTTTTTTTGGTATTGAGTTGTATGAGCTGCTTGTATATTTTGGAAATTAATCCTTTTCAGTTGTTTCAATTGCTATTTTGTTTTCCCCCTTTCTGAGGGTTGTCTTTTCAGTTTGTTTATAGTTTCCTTTTCTGTGCAAAAGCTTTTTTGGGGGCTACTTCTATTGATCTTTCATTTATTCATTTTCATCCTTCCTTGTTCTTTTGGCCTGTGTGGGCCTCCCATCACAGTGACCTTTCGCTGCAGAGCACAAGCTCTGGGCACATGCGCTACAGAGCTCTGGCTTGGTAGTTGGACACATTGGTCCAGCTGCTCCGTGGCACATGGGATCTTTCCAGGCCAGGGATCGAACCAGCACCCCTTGCACTGCCAGGCGGTGTCCTTACCCAATGGACCATCAGGAAAGCCTTGTGCAAAAGCTTTTAAGTTTAATTAAAAGCAAGGTCTCACTTGTTTATTTATTTATTTTATTTTCATTACTCTAGGAGGCATGTCATAGAAGATCTTGCTTTGATTTATGTCATCGAGTGTTCTGCCTATGTTTTCCTCTAAGAGTTTCATAGTTTCTGGTCTTATATTTAGGTCTTTAATCCATTCTGAGTTTGTCTTTGTGTTTAGTGTTAGGCAGTGTTCCAACTTTATTCTTTTACATGTAGCTGTCCAGTTCTCCCAGCACCACTTATTGAAGAGACTGTCTTTGACCCATTGTATATTCTTGCCTCCTTTGTCAAAAATAAGATACCCATAAGTGCATAGGTTTATCTCTTGATTCTCTGTTTCATTCCATTGGTCTATATTTATGTTTTTGTACCATAGTGCTGATGACTGTTGCTTTGTAGTATAGTCTGAAATCAGGAAGGTTGATTCCTCCAGCTTCATTCTTCTTTCTCAAGACTGCTTTGACTATCTGGGGTTTTTTGTGTTTCCATATGAATTGTGATATTTTTTGTTCTGACTCTGTGAAAAATGCTGTTGGTAATTTGATAGGGATCACATTGAATTTGTAGATTACATTTTTTAGTATAGTCATTTTCATGATATTGATTCTTCCAACCCAGGAGCATGGAATATCTCTCCATTTGTTTATGTTGTCTTTGATCTCTTTCATCAGTGTCTTATAATTTTCTGTTCTTTATTTTAATAGCCTTCTGCTCAGTCAATCTTGCTGATCTTGGATGTCTTGAATAACGCACAGCAGGAATAGAGATATGAAAATAGGTGGTATATGGAATCTTGTAGAACAATCTGTTAGAGATTCCTTGTTTGCTTAGAAGTTGATGATAATAAAAAGAAGCCATTAACTTTGAGATGGAGAAAGGTTCCCAGGTTCCATTTTCTTGCCTTGCTAAATCATGATAGAATTTAGGGTTTGGAAAACAACATTATGGACATCATTTAATTACATGAAAAGTATATGAAAGGGAACATTTTTTTTCCTTCAGCAGATATGTTATGTGCTACTATACCCTTTACCTGACAAATCATATTTTCTTTTTTAATTCGTTGGATTTCTAATAAACTTTAAAGCAATATATGAAATAGAGCCTGAGAACCCCAAAACATTGAATCCAGTGCTCATAAAGTTTTTCTAAGAAAATGCTGATGCAGCTCTTGAGGCCGTCCCTGTTAATCCCCTGTTACTATAAATGTCTGAGGAGCATATTAACATGCCTATTAGCAATGCAAGTTGATTTCATTTTTGGGTCAAACAGCCAAAAGAGTATTTCTTTCTTTCTTTTTTTTTTTTTCTTCTTCTGATTGCCCTACCTGGGCTGTAACTAGCTGATCATTTACAAGTCGGAATGATATAATGCAATTAAGAATCTCTATAACATTCTAATTTGCATATCTCATTATATAGAGTGACACCATTAGAAGACATGTGTTGAAGCTTTCAAACTGATTATGATATGTGAATGTATTATGGGATGAATAAGCTTTGCTGAACCAAGATTGTACAGTATTCACAGCCATACATAGGCTAGCAGGTGCTTCTTGAGAAAATGATTTCTATGAGCAAATGTCAAATACTTTCTTTATTTTGCTTTTCTTCCTTATGAACAAAAGTACAAAAGTACAAAATAAGATAAATACTTTAAAATAGAAGTCTCAGAATACAGGAATTATTCAAACACAATTAGCTGGGCTTCTCTTACTGTTTGTCCCTCCAGATCTGTCTTTCCATTTGAGTTTGGCCAATTGGAGGCACCAGCAGTAGAGAGAGGTTGAGGTATATGTTTTCCTGGCTTCTTCCATGGTGGACCAAAATTTAACAGTGACTGTATTTGGAGGAAGGTTTCCATGAAATGAATAAAGCTTAAACTTCAGAACTGTCCACAAATTCAGACTTTAAGGCCTAGAGAGTAGCTTCAACAATATTTTGCGTAGTCACATATTTTTGTTAAAGGGAAGAAAATATTCTGACATTAAAAAGTATATTTAAAAAAATTAAAATATTTCCCTAATACATCACAATTTGAGTTTCCTGATTAGAAGATAAGTGGACACTTTTTTTTTTAAAGATTTATTTATTTATTAACTTTGGGCGGGGGTCGGGTTGGGGAGGGAGGACAGCGGGCGGGCCACTTCAACTGGTCTTTCATTTCTCCATTTTCATCCGTCTTTGTTCTGTGGCTCCTGTGGGTCTCCCATCGCGGTGGCGTCTGTCGCTGCAGAGCTCCGGCTCTGGGCGCATAAAGTTTCTAAGAAAATGCTGATGCAGCTCTTGAGGCCGTCCCTGTTAATCCCCTGTTACTATAAATGTCTGAGGAGCATATTAACATGCCTATTAGCAATGCAAGTTGATTTCATTTTTGGGTCAAACAGCCAAAAGAGTATTTCTTTCTTTCTTTTTTTTTTTTTCTTCTTCTGATTGCCCTACCTGGGCTGTAACTAGCTGATCATTTACAAGTCGGAATGATATAATGCAATTAAGAATCTCTATAACATTCTAATTTGCATATCTCATTATATAGAGTGACACCATTAGAAGACATGTGTTGAAGCTTTCAAACTGATTATGATATGTGAATGTATTATGGGATGAATAAGCTTTGCTGAACCAAGATTGTACAGTATTCACAGCCATACATAGGCTAGCAGGTGCTTCTTGAGAAAATGATTTCTATGAGCAAATGTCAAATACTTTCTTTATTTTGCTTTTCTTCCTTATGAACAAAAGTACAAAAGTACAAAATAAGATAAATACTTTAAAATAGAAGTCTCAGAATACAGGAATTATTCAAACACAATTAGCTGGGCTTCTCTTACTGTTTGTCCCTCCAGATCTGTCTTTCCATTTGAGTTTGGCCAATTGGAGGCACCAGCAGTAGAGAGAGGTTGAGGTATATGTTTTCCTGGCTTCTTCCATGGTGGACCAAAATTTAACAGTGACTGTATTTGGAGGAAGGTTTCCATGAAATGAATAAAGCTTAAACTTCAGAACTGTCCACAAATTCAGACTTTAAGGCCTAGAGAGTAGCTTCAACAATATTTTGCGTAGTCACATATTTTTGTTAAAGGGAAGAAAATATTCTGACATTAAAAAGTATATTTAAAAAAATTAAAATATTTCCCTAATACATCACAATTTGAGTTTCCTGATTAGAAGATAAGTGGACACTTTTTTTTTTTTTAAGATTTATTTATTTATTTATTTTGGGCGGGGGTCGGGTTGGGGAGGGAGGGGAGCAGGCGGGCCACTTCTATTGGTCTTTCATTTCTCCATTTTCATCCGTCTTTGTTCTTTGGCTCCTGTGGGTCTCCCATCGCGGTGGCGTCTGTCGCTGCAGAGCGCCGGCTCTGGGGGCATGCGCTCCAGAGCTCTGGCTCGGTAATTGACACATCGGTCCAGCCGCTCCACGGCACGTGGAATCCTCCCAGGCCAGGGATCGAACAGGCGCCCCTTGCACTGCAAGGCGGTGTCCTTGCCCACTGGACCACCAGGGGAAGCCCGACACTTTCTTTTATAATATCTAAATATATTTATACAAATACTGAAGAATAAACAGTGAAATATGAAACAAAAATGAATTGAACAATTAAATTAGCAGAAACTGTTCTGATAATGAATAAAATAAAGTTTCTGAGAGCTTGCTAAAATCTATAATTCGTTAAGAGAAGGAAATAATTATGAATAGAAAGAATGAATAGGCTCTTGAATTGTTTGATAATCTAATTAACAAAGAGAAATGAATCACACAGACACACTGGAGAAAGATGTAAATTTACTGATGCTTTGACATGAATTTCCAACACTGATAAAGATAATAAAAAATTCACAATAACACACTATAATGAAGAAAGTTAGGACAAACAAGTTAATGACTATTGTCAATTCTAATAGTATTTAATACTAGTTGCTACACAAGAAACTTTGAAATGACTTGAAATCATATAGTCTAGATATATCAGATATTTAATGGTTTATATAATTTGAATACTAAATAAAAATTACATGACATTAAAGTTAGGAACTGTAAAGCTATACATTGTAAGAACTGATTCTAAATTCACAATGACGAAAATTTTCAATCCTCAATGTTAGAGAAAATATTGACTTTCTCCTTATAAAAATCAATCTTAAAAATTATATGAAGAAGTGATCAGAATATGCAACAAGAGAAGTCAGATAAAAGATGCTTGAAAACTGTTTTTGCTAGTTAATATAATAATTTTGTTACATTTATGGCATTTATTCGATCTTAAAAATTTGAGATTTTTTTGTTTGAAAATATTCACATTCATGCCTAATTTTATAGTTGGAATTTTGCTTAAATTTTTCCTAAAGAGAGTACTGTATTTTTTCTTGTTTATTTATTTATTTTTACTTGAAGGATAATTGCTTTACAGAGTTTTGTTGTTTTCTGCCAAACATCAATATGAATCAGCCATAGGTATACATATATCCCCTCCCTAAAGGGAGTACTTTAAATTATCTAAACTGAAGCCCTGTAAGAGCTGAATCATGGCCCCTCTCCATACTACAGCTGTAACTGAGATCTGGTAATAGCTCTCACCTTGACCCTATGAGCCTAAGGGTAGTGTCAGTCGCTCAGTCATATTCTACTCTTTCTGACCCCATAGACTTTAGCACACCAGACTCCTCTATCCATGGGATTCTGACAAGAATACTGGAGTGGTTCATTCGCTTCTCTAGGAGATCTTTCTGATCCAGGAATTAAACCTAAGTCTCCTGCATTGCAAGTGGATTGTTTACTGTCTGAGAGCAACCAGGGAAGCCCAAGTGTAGGAAAGTTAGTAACCCCTTCTTGATTTTATGGTTCCCCGAAGGATGCATCATCTTGTTGGTTTCCTTAAACCATGGTTTCTCAACTTTGGCACACTGACATTTTGACTGGATAATTCTTTGTCAGGGGGTCTTTCCTTTCTTACACACTATAATGAAGAAAGTTAGGACAAACAAGTTAATGACTATTGTCAATTCTAATAGTATTTAATACTAGTTGCTACACAAGAAACTTTGAAATGACTTGAAATCATATAGTCTAGATATATCAGATATTTAATGGTTTATATAATTTGAATACTAAATAAAAATTACATGACATTAAAGTTAGGAACTGTAAAGCTATACATTGTAAGAACTGATTCTAAATTCACAATGACGAAAATTTTCAATCCTCAATGTTAGAGAAAATATTGACTTTCTCCTTATAAAAATCAATCTTAAAAATTATATGAAGAAGTGATCAGAATATGCAACAAGAGAAGTCAGATAAAAGATGCTTGAAAACTGTTTTTGCTAGTTAATATAATAATTTTGTTACATTTATGGCATTTATTCGATCTTAAAAATTTGAGATTTTTTTGTTTGAAAATATTCACATTCATGCCTAATTTTATAGTTGGAATTTTGCTTAAATTTTTCCTAAAGAGAGTACTGTATTTTTTCTTGTTTATTTATTTATTTTTACTTGAAGGATAATTGCTTTACAGAGTTTTGTTGTTTTCTGCCAAACATCAATATGAATCAGCCATAGGTATACATATATCCCCTCCCTAAAGGGAGTACTTTAAATTATCTAAACTGAAGCCCTGTAAGAGCTGAATCATGGCCCCTCTCCATACTACAGCTGTAACTGAGATCTGGTAATAGCTCTCACCTTGACCCTATGAGCCTAAGGGTAGTGTCAGTCGCTCAGTCATATTCTACTCTTTCTGACCCCATAGACTTTAGCACACCAGACTCCTCTATCCATGGGATTCTGACAAGAATACTGGAGTGGTTCATTCGCTTCTCTAGGAGATCTTTCTGATCCAGGAATTAAACCTAAGTCTCCTGCATTGCAAGTGGATTGTTTACTGTCTGAGAGCAACCAGGGAAGCCCAAGTGTAGGAAAGTTAGTAACCCCTTCTTGATTTTATGGTTCCCCGAAGGATGCATCATCTTTTGTTGGTTTCCTTAAACCATGGTTTCTCAACTTTGGCACACTGACATTTTGACTGGATAATTCTTTGTCACGGGGGCTGTTCTGTGTGGTGTAAAATGCTTAGTATCACCATTTGCCTTTACAAATTAATTCCAGTACCACTTCTCAGGTTGTGACAACCAGAACTGTCTGTCTCCAGGCATTGTCAAATATCTCCTGAGGGGAAAAATCATCATCCTCAGCTGAGGACCACTGTCTTAAAACCTTATCAATGGTCTGCTTAGTAAAATTCCTTTGATGATCCTTTCAGCTTGCCATTTTTTCCCCCTAAAACAATTATCAAAATGATAAAAACAGATTTAAAATTCTGAGAGTAAAAAATATGCAGTATACCATTTCTCCCATTAAAAAGTTATGCATTACATTCCTATATAATGCATAGTTTATTATACAAACATATATACAAACTATATAATGCATAGTTTTTAATGAAAGAAATGACACAGTACATATTTTTAACCCCATAGAATTTTAAATCTGTTCCTATCACTTTGATAAATGTTTTAGCAAGAAAAAAAAAAAAAAAGGGAAGCTGAAAGGGGTAATCAAAAGGATTTTAATAAAGGGGCTTCCATAGGTGGTACAGTGCTAAACAATCTGCCTGCCAATGCAAGAAACACAGGAGATTCAAGAAACAAGGGTTTGATTCTGCATTGGGAAGATCCCTTGAGTAGGAAATGGCAACCCACTTCAGTATGCTTGCTCAGAGAACACCGTGGACAAAGGAACCTAATGGGCTGCAGTCTAAGATGTCACAGAGTCCAACATGACCAAGTGGCTGAGTACATGTGAAGTAATAGTCTGAAGCAAATTATTTCTAAATGCGAAGCAGTTTTTTAAAAAGAAAAAAAATATGCAAACGTAAAACAAATATAAAAATGAAAAAATGAGAATACATTCTAGAGAGAAAAATGCATAATGTCAATAGCTAAATATGATGAAGAAAAATCTTTCTGATCCAGGAATTAAACCTAAGTCTCCTGCATTGCAAGTGGATTGTTTACTGTCTGAGAGCAACCAGGGAAGCCCAAGTGTAGGAAAGTTAGTAACCCCTTCTTGATTTTATGGTTCCCCGAAGGATGCATCATCTTTTGTTGGTTTCCTTAAACCATGGTTTCTCAACTTTGGCACACTGACATTTTGACTGGATAATTCTTTGTCACGGGGGCTGTTCTGTGTGGTGTAAAATGCTTAGTATCACCATTTGCCTTTACAAATTAATTCCAGTACCACTTCTCAGGTTGTGACAACCAGAACTGTCTGTCTCCAGGCATTGTCAAATATCTCCTGAGGGGAAAAATCATCATCCTCAGCTGAGGACCACTGTCTTAAAACCTTATCAATGGTCTGCTTAGTAAAATTCCTTTGATGATCCTTTCAGCTTGCCATTTTTTCCCCCTAAAACAATTATCAAAATGATAAAAACAGATTTAAAATTCTGAGAGTAAAAAATATGCAGTATACCATTTCTCCCATTAAAAAGTTATGCATTACATTCCTATATAATGCATAGTTTATTATACAAACATATATACAAACTATATAATGCATAGTTTTTAATGAAAGAAATGACACAGTACATATTTTTAACCCCATAGAATTTTAAATCTGTTCCTATCACTTTGATAAATGTTTTAGCAAAAAAAAAAAAAAAAAAAAAAGGGAAGCTGAAAGGGGTAATCAAAAGGATTTTAATAAAGGGGCTTCCATAGGTGGTACAGTGCTAAACAATCTGCCTGCCAATGCAAGAAACACAGGAGATTCAAGAAACAAGGGTTTGATTCTGCATTGGGAAGATCCCTTGAGTAGGAAATGGCAACCCACTTCAGTATGCTTGCTCAGAGAACACCGTGGACAAAGGAACCTAATGGGCTGCAGTCTAAGATGTCACAGAGTCCAACATGACCAAGTGGCTGAGTACATGTGAAGTAATAGTCTGAAGCAAATTATTTCTAAATGCGAAGCAGTTTTTTAAAAAGAAAAAAAATATGCAAACGTAAAACAAATATAAAAATGAAAAAATGAGAATACATTCTAGAGAGAAAAATGCATAATGTCAATAGCTAAATATGGTGAAGAAAAAAATCCTAAGAATAATTGAAACTGCTCAGAACATTTAAGCAAACAAAACAGGGAGAATTATAAAAGAAACAAAGATAGGTAGGGTTAGATGGTACTTTCATTGATGGTAAAGTAAAGAATATTGGTGAGTCCTCTTCCTTCAAATCCAACTGTAGTTTGTTTTTTTTTCTTCTTTTTTTGGTATTTGGTTGAAGGAGGTCCCTATATACAGTTGACATTTGAACAATGTGGCTGTTGGAGACCCCAACACAACCCCTTTTCACAGTCAAAAATCATTGCATAACCTATAGATGGCCCTCCATATCTGCAGTTCCCCATCCATCTAGTCAACATAATGTAGACTGTGTAGTACTGTAGTATTTACTATTAAAAAAAAAATCTGTGTACCAATACAACTGGACATCACAATTCAAACCTATGTTGTTCAAGAGTCAACTGCAATTTGGAAATTATTATCAGATATGTGATTTGCAAATATGTTTTTCCCATTTTGTAGGTTCCCTTTTCACTCTTGACTCTTTGCTGTACAGAACTTTTTTGGATTGATGTAATTATACTTGTTGTATGTATTTATTTATTTGCTTTTACTATCTGTGCTTTTGGTATCATATCCATGAAATCATTGCTAAGATCAATGCCGTTAAGTTTTCCCTGTTTTCTTCTAGGTGTTTTACAGTTTTAGGGCTTACTTTTTGTATTTTTTTTTCTTCTACATTTCTTTATTTTTTGGGGGGGTCGGTGGGGGAGGGGGGTGGGCGGGCCACTTCCACTGGTCTTTCATTTATCTATTTTCATCCATCTTTGTTCTTTGGCTCCTGCGGGCCTCCCATCGCGGTGGCCTCTGTTGTCGCAGAGCACCGGTTCTGGGCGCATGCGCTGCAGAGCTCTGGCTTGGTAATTGGACACATCGGTCTAGCCGCTCCGCTGCACATGGGATCTTCCCAGGCCAGGGATCAAACCGGCGCCCCTTGCACTGCAAGGTTTCCTTACCCACTGGACCACCAGGGAAGCCCGTTTCCATCTATTTTGAGTTGATTTTTGTGTGTGGTGTAGGATAAGGATCCAGTGTCATTCTTTTCATTTGGATGCCCAGTTTTCCCAGCACCATTTAAAGAGACTGTTTCCTATTGTGAATTCTTGATGTCCTTGTTGAGGATCAGTTCACCTTAAATATGTGAATTTATTTCTGGAATCCTCAATTCCATTATTCCATATTTACATCAGTATCATACTGTTATAATTAATGTAGCTTTGTAATAATATATTTTGAAATCATGAAGTGTAATGTCTTGAGTTTTTGTCTCTTTTCCAAGATTTTTTTAATTATTTCAGATTTGTTATGATTCCATATGCATTTTAGAGATTTTTCCTATTTCCGTAAAAAAATGCCATTGGAATCTTGATAGAGATTGCATTGAATATGTTGATCGCTTTAGGTCATATAGTCATTTTGACAATAATAAGTCTTTCAACTCATTAATATGGATGTCTTTCCACTTAAAGTGTTTGTTTTAATTAGTCATCAATGTTTTGTAGTTTTCAGTATGTGATCTTTTACTTCCTAATTTATTCCTAAGTATTTCATTCTCTTTGATGCAACTATTAATAAGACTGTTATCCTAATTTCTTTTTCAGATAGTTCACGTTAGTGTATAAAAATGTAACTGATTTTTGTATATTGATCTTGTATATTGCAACTTTATTAAATTTGTTGGATAGTTCCAATAGTTCTTTTTGTGAAGTCTTTAGGGTTTGCTACACGTATGATCAAAACCACAATGAGATATCGCTTTACACATGTTAGGATGCCTACCATAAAAATAAAACCCCATAAAAACAGTAAATGTCAACAAGGGTGTTGACAGGTTGGAACCCTTATACACTTTTGGTGGGAATGCAAAATGATGCAGTCTCAGGAAAAAAGTATGGAAGTTAATCAAAAAAATTAAAGAATTAAAAATTAAAAATTAATTAAAAATATCACATGGTTTCACAATACCATGTGATGTTAACTATTTCACTTTTGGGTATTTATTCAAAAGAATTGAAATCAGGACACTGAAGTCATATTAACACTCTCGTGTTCATTGCAGAACAATTCACAATGTTCATGATATGGAAACAATCTAAATGTTTGTCAGTGGGTAAATAAATGTAGCAGATGTGGTTTATATATACAATGAAATATTATTCAGCTCCCCAAAATAAGGAAATTCTGCCACATGTAACAATGTGCATAAACTTTGAAAAGATTATTCCATGTGAAAACTTCAGTTACAGAAAGACAAATTCTGCACTTATATATCTAAAAGTAGTCAAATTTACAGATGCAGATAATAGAATTATAGATTTTGGGGACTGGTAGGAAAGGGGAGGTAGGGATGAGGAACTGCTAATCAATGGTATAAAAGTCTCAGCTTTGTGAGAGAATAAGTTCTAGAGAGCTGATATACAACACTATGCCTATAGTTAACAATAATGCATTGCACACTTAAAAATCATGTTGTATTCTTCTCACAATTAAAAAAAAAAAACTTTAAAACTGGATAAAAATTTCGAAAACAACCTCCTGAAATTAATGAAAGACAAGTAATGAGTTGAGAAATGTTTGTTTATAAAAACTGCTGAATGTTAGGTAGACATACTGGGAGCTTGAGATGTTCTTGCCTGGGGCTGTTTTCTTCTCTGCCATCTTTTCCCACTATTCCTCTGCCTGTTTAGTAGAGTAATAGAACCAAGGCAAGGCTAGCTGTGAAAACATCAGTTTCACTGCCAGAGAGGACTGGCTTAACTTGGAGGGGAGAGTAAAAGAAAAGAATGAAAAATCCAAGCTCATTGATGTTAATAAAAATAGCAAACTTGGAAGAAAATGAATGGTGAAAACCTACAACTCCTCCAGGCTAGGGTGATAGCCCTGTTTAGGGCAAGAAATAGACCAGCTGACAAGCACAATAGTTAACAGTGAGATCCTGGAAATGAGATAGTAACTCTTGGGCTAGATAAGATCTACACCTTTCTCACTGACTGGAAGGCTGTGCCCATAAGCATTAAAGACCAGAGAGAGACTTGTGAAAAATAAAAGCCAAGAAATACTTGAAAGAAGCTCTTGACCCACACACAGTTCCATCAGCAGAGAGGGAAGACTTATTAGCTCAAGATGTTTGGATACATTTCCTGATCAAACTTTGGTAGACTGCTATGCAATGAGGATGACTCCTGATATGGAAACAATCTAAATGTTTGTCAGTGGGTAAATAAATGTAGCAGATGTGGTTTATATATACAATGAAATATTATTCAGCTCCCCAAAATAAGGAAATTCTGCCACATGTAACAATGTGCATAAACTTTGAAAAGATTATTCCATGTGAAAACTTCAGTTACAGAAAGACAAATTCTGCACTTATATATCTAAAAGTAGTCAAATTTACAGATGCAGATAATAGAATTATAGATTTTGGGGACTGGTAGGAAAGGGGAGGTAGGGATGAGGAACTGCTAATCAATGGTATAAAAGTCTCAGCTTTGTGAGAGAATAAGTTCTAGAGAGCTGATATACAACACTATGCCTATAGTTAACAATAATGCATTGCACACTTAAAAATCATGTTGTATTCTTCTCACAATTAAAAAAAAAAAACTTTAAAACTGGATAAAAATTTCGAAAACAACCTCCTGAAATTAATGAAAGACAAGTAATGAGTTGAGAAATGTTTGTTTATAAAAACTGCTGAATGTTAGGTAGACATACTGGGAGCTTGAGATGTTCTTGCCTGGGGCTGTTTTCTTCTCTGCCATCTTTTCCCACTATTCCTCTGCCTGTTTAGTAGAGTAATAGAACCAAGGCAAGGCTAGCTGTGAAAAACATCAGTTTCACTGCCAGAGAGGACTGGCTTAACTTGGAGGGGAGAGTAAAAGAAAAGAATGAAAAATCCAAGCTCATTGATGTTAATAAAAATAGCAAACTTGGAAGAAAATGAATGGTGAAAACCTACAACTCCCCCAGGCTAGGGTGATAGCCCTGTTTAGGGCAAGAAATAGACCAGCTGACAAGCACAATAGTTAACAGTGAGATCCTGGAAATGAGATAGTAACTCTTGGGCTAGATAAGATCTACACCTTTCTCACTGACTGGAAGGCTGTGCCCATAAGCATTAAAGACCAGAGAGAGACTTGTGAAAAATAAAAGCCAAGAAATACTTGAAAGAAGCTCTTGACCCACACACAGTTCCATCAGCAGAGAGGGAAGACTTATTAGCTCAAGATGTTTGGATACATTTCCTGATCAAACTTTGGTAGACTGCTATGCAATGAGGATGACTCCTGGGAAACCAGGCTAAAAAGTAAAAAAAATATATTGAGCAGAGACATCAGTTCTCTGCAAGGCAAAAAAAGTTTCCACAGATTAACTCCAGGCAAGTGATTGGAAAGAAAAACAAACAAAACAAAACAAAAAAAACTGCAATAGTAACTCTTAGGAGGGGAACGGAATTCAGAGTCGCTAAACTTTGATACCCAGTTTTCAACAAAAATTTATGGAAAGTTCAGAGAAAGAGACAAGTAGTTTCCTGAGTATTTTTCCTTTATTCAGGAAAAAATAAACAGCCAATACGAATTGACTCTGAGTGGGCACAGAGGTTGGATTTAGCAGGAAAGATTCAAAGCAATTATTATGAATAGAATTAAAGCAACTGTGTATTATGTTTACAGAATTCAAGGAAAATATGGTGATGATGACTCAGTAAATATAAAATATCAATAAAAATAGAAGTTATAAAATAGAACTAAGTGTAAATTCTATAGTAGGAAAGTACAATGGTCAAAATGGAAAATTTCACTGGTTAGGCTAAGCAACAGATATGAGATGGCAGAAAAATTAGTGATTTTGAAGATATAGCAAAATAAACTTAGCAATCTAAGGAATAGAAAGGAAAAAAACTTAATAAAAATGAACAGAATCTCAGAGACCCATGGGAAAACATTTAAATGTACTAAAACGCATGTAATGGAGTTTCAGGAAAAGAGAACAGAGAAAAGATTCAAATAATGGCTGAAAATTTTTCAAATTTAACAGAAATCAATCTAAAAATTCAAGGATCTCAATGAGTCTCAGTAGGATGCACAATTATATACACATCTGGACACATTGTTGTTAACCTGATGAAGGTGGCAAGAGAAAAATGCTCATCATATACAGAGGAACTACAGACAGCATGTTTAATACATGACTTATTTTTAGAAACAATGGAGACCAGAAGGACAAAAAATTCGGAGCAAGATCTACACCTTTCTCACTGACTGGAAGGCTGTGCCCATAAGCATTAAAGACCAGAGAGAGACTTGTGAAAAATAAAAGCCAAGAAATACTTGAAAGAAGCTCTTGACCCACACACAGTTCCATCAGCAGAGAGGGAAGACTTATTAGCTCAAGATGTTTGGATACATTTCCTGATCAAACTTTGGTAGACTGCTATGCAATGAGGATGACTCCTGGGAAACCAGGCTAAAAAGTAAAAAAAATATATTGAGCAGAGACATCAGTTCTCTGCAAGGCAAAAAAAGTTTCCACAGATTAACTCCAGGCAAGTGATTGGAAAGAAAAACAAACAAAACAAAACAAAAAAAACTGCAATAGTAACTCTTAGGAGGGGAACGGAATTCAGAGTCGCTAAACTTTGATACCCAGTTTTCAACAAAAATTTATGGAAAGTTCAGAGAAAGAGACAAGTAGTTTCCTGAGTATTTTTCCTTTATTCAGGAAAAAATAAACAGCCAATACGAATTGACTCTGAGTGGGCACAGAGGTTGGATTTAGCAGGAAAGATTCAAAGCAATTATTATGAATAGAATTAAAGCAACTGTGTATTATGTTTACAGAATTCAAGGAAAATATGGTGATGATGACTCAGTAAATATAAAATATCAATAAAAATAGAAGTTATAAAATAGAACTAAGTGTAAATTCTATAGTAGGAAAGTACAATGGTCAAAATGGAAAATTTCACTGGTTAGGCTAAGCAACAGATATGAGATGGCAGAAAAATTAGTGATTTTGAAGATATAGCAAAATAAACTTAGCAATCTAAGGAATAGAAAGGAAAAAAACTTAATAAAAATGAACAGAATCTCAGAGACCCATGGGAAAACATTTAAATGTACTAAAACGCATGTAATGGAGTTTCAGGAAAAGAGAACAGAGAAAAAAAGTAGAGAAAAGATTCAAATAATGGCTGAAAATTTTTCAAATTTAACAGAAATCAATCTAAAAATTCAAGGATCTCAATGAGTCTCAGTAGGATGCACAATTATATACACATCTGGACACATTGTTGTTAACCTGATGAAGGTGGCAAGAGAAAAATGCTCATCATATACAGAGGAACTACAGACAGCATGTTTAATACATGACTTATTTTTAGAAACAATGGAGACCAGAAGGACATGGAATGATATATTCAAAGTGAGAAAAACATTACGACCTTGTCAACCAAGAAAGTTATATTCGACAAAGCTATTCTTTATACATGAAGAAGAAACAAAGATGATCCTAAATGAAGGGTAAGAGAATCTGTTCTTAGACCTGTCTTAAGAGAAATACTAAAGAAAGCACTTCTTTAGGATGAAAGGAAATGACACTAGAGGCTAAGTTAAACTTATAGAAAGAAATGAAAATAACCATGAATAGCAAATATGTTGACAAATATAAAAATCTGTATAAAACTGTATATTTCTTTTCCTTTTCTTAATTCCTTTAAAAGGTATGATTTTTTAAAAAAATACTTATAACATGGTTGTTTATTTGATAACATACTTGAATGCATGTTAAGTCATTTGTATCCCACTCTTTGTGACCCTATGAACAGTCACCTGCCAGGCTCCTCTGTTCATGGGATCCTTGAGGCAAGAATACTTGGGGCAAGAATGGTGTGGGGTGCCATTTCCTCCTCCAGGGGATCTTCCTGACCCAGGAATCGAGCTCGTGTCTCTCATGTCTCCTACACTGGCATGCGAATTCTTTGCCACCAGTGCCACCATTATTTATTTGATAATATGCATAGGTAGAATATATATATTTAAAAACGCAGAGGAAGAGTGAATGAATGGGGTGATATTGGGACAAAATTGCTCTATTTTATGGAAGTATGGTGGTATTAATACAAAGCAGATTGTGAACAGCTCAGATGCATATGGTGATCTGCAGAGTAATCAATAAGAAAATTTTGGGCCCCAAGCTGCAGAGAAAAAAAAACAATTTGGGAAAACATTTAAATGTACTAAAACGCATGTAATGGAGTTTCAGGAAAAGAGAACAGAGAAAAAGTAGAGAAAGATTCAAATAATGGCTGAAAATTTTTCAAATTTAACAGAAATCAATCTAAAAATTCAAGGATCTCAATGAGTCTCAGTAGGATGCACAATTATATACACATCTGGACACATTGTTGTTAACCTGATGAAGGTGGCAAGAGAAAAATGCTCATCATATACAGAGGAACTACAGACAGCATGTTTAATACATGACTTATTTTTAGAAACAATGGAGACCAGAAGGACATGGAATGATATATTCAAAGTGAGAAAAACATTACGACCTTGTCAACCAAGAAAGTTATATTCGACAAAGCTATTCTTTATACATGAAGAAGAAACAAAGATGATCCTAAATGAAGGGTAAGAGAATCTGTTCTTAGACCTGTCTTAAGAGAAATACTAAAGAAAGCACTTCTTTAGGATGAAAGGAAATGACACTAGAGGCTAAGTTAAACTTATAGAAAGAAATGAAAATAACCATGAATAGCAAATATGTTGACAAATATAAAAATCTGTATAAAACTGTATATTTCTTTTCCTTTTCTTAATTCCTTTAAAAGGTATGATTTTTAAAACAATACTTATAACATCGTTGTTTATTTGATAACATACTTGAATGCATGTTAAGTCATTTGTATCCCACTCTTTGTGACCCTATGAACAGTCACCTGCCAGGCTCCTCTGTTCATGGGATCCTTGAGGCAAGAATACTTGGGGCAAGAATGGTGTGGGGTGCCATTTCCTCCTCCAGGGGATCTTCCTGACCCAGGAATCGAGCTCGTGTCTCTCATGTCTCCTACACTGGCATGCGAATTCTTTGCCACCAGTGCCACCATTATTTATTTGATAATATGCATAGGTAGAATATATATATTTAAAAACGCAGAGGAAGAGTGAATGAATGGGGTGATATTGGGACAAAATTGCTCTATTTTATGGAAGTATGGTGGTATTAATACAAAGCAGATTGTGAACAGCTCAGATGCATATGGTGATCTGCAGAGTAATCAATAAGAAAATAATGTGGTTAAAAATAAACAGAAAATTAAAACAAGGCTTCCCCTGGTGGTCCAGTGGGTAAGGACACCGCCTTGCAGTGCAAGGGGTGCCGGTTCAATCCCTGGCCTGGGAAGATCCCACGTGCCGCGGAGCAGCCGGACTGATGTGTCCAATTACCGAGCCGGAGCTCTGGAGCGCATGTGCCCAGAGCCGGTGCTCAGCAACGACAGACGCCACTGCGATGGGAGGCCCACAGGAGCCAAAGAACAAAGATGAAACAAAGAAACAAGGATGAAAATAGACAAATGAAAGACCAATAGAAGTGGCCCTCCTGCTCCCTTCCCTCCCCAACCTGAACCCCGCCCAATAAATAAATAAATAAATCTTTAAAAAAAAAAAAGAAAATTAAAACAAGTCACTAAAAATATTAAGTATAAAAGAAAGCCATTTAAAGCAAGGCCAGAGGGATCAAAATGACATATATGGAAAACTAATAGCAAAATGGCAGATATAAATTTGACCATATCAATAATTACCTTACACACAGGTTGACTTGGACTTGCTTGGTGGCTCAGTGGTAAAGAATCTGCCTGCCAGTGCAGGAGACACGAGTTCAAACCCTGGGGTCAAGAAGATCTTCTGGTATAGAAAATGACTGACAAACCACTCCAATATTCTTGCCTGGGAGGGCCTGTTGGGCTATAGTCCATGGCTTCACAAAAGACTTAGTGACTAAACAACAAGTTGGCTTAAGGTAAAAAGGAGCAAACCTTTGAAGTATACGACAGTGTGAATGTACCTCAAGCACATGATCAGTGAAAGAAGTCTGACACTAAAGACCACAATGTGCTTGGTTCTATTTAAATTCACTTTCAGAAAAGACAAATCTAAAGAGAGAGAAAGTAGATTAGTGGTTGCCTGGATTTGAGTGTGGGGGCAGGTCTGACAATAAGCAGGCATGAAGGATCTTTTAGGGTAATAGAAATGTCCTAAACAAAAGTGTGATGATAATTGCACAGTTTTACATGGTCACTAAATGGTGGTATTAATACAAAGCAGATTGTGAACAGCTCAGATGCATATGGTGATCTGCAGAGTAATCAATAAGAAAATAATGTGGTTAAAAATAAACAGAAAATTAAAACAAGGCTTCCCCTGGTGGTCCAGTGGGTAAGGACACCGCCTTGCAGTGCAAGGGGTGCCGGTTCAATCCCTGGCCTGGGAAGATCCCACGTGCCGCGGAGCAGCCGGACTGATGTGTCCAATTACCGAGCCGGAGCTCTGGAGCGCATGTGCCCAGAGCCGGTGCTCAGCAACGACAGACGCCACTGCGATGGGAGGCCCACAGGAGCCAAAGAACAAAGATGAAACAAAGAAACAAGGATGAAAATAGACAAATGAAAGACCAATAGAAGTGGCCCTCCTGCTCCCTTCCCTCCCCAACCCGAACCCCGCCCAATAAATAAATAAATAAATCTTTAAAAAAAAAAAAGAAAATTAAAACAAGTCACTAAAAATATTAAGTATAAAAGAAAGCCATTTAAAGCAAGGCCAGAGGGATCAAAATGACATATATGGAAAACTAATAGCAAAATGGCAGATATAAATTTGACCATATCAATAATTACCTTACACACAGGTTGACTTGGACTTGCTTGGTGGCTCAGTGGTAAAGAATCTGCCTGCCAGTGCAGGAGACACGAGTTCAAACCCTGGGGTCAAGAAGATCTTCTGGTATAGAAAATGACTGACAAACCACTCCAATATTCTTGCCTGGGAGGGCCTGTTGGGCTATAGTCCATGGCTTCACAAAAGACTTAGTGACTAAACAACAAGTTGGCTTAAGGTAAAAAGGAGCAAACCTTTGAAGTATACGACAGTGTGAATGTACCTCAAGCACATGATCAGTGAAAGAAGTCTGACACTAAAGACCACAATGTGCTTGGTTCTATTTAAATTCACTTTCAGAAAAGACAAATCTAAAGAGAGAGAAAGTAGATTAGTGGTTGCCTGGATTTGAGTGTGGGAGCAGGTCTGACAATAAGCAGGCATGAAGGATCTTTTTAGGGTAATAGAAATGTCCTAAACAAAAGTGTGATGATAATTGCACAGTTTTACATGGTCACTAAAAATAATTGAATTGTACCATTATAATTATCTATAAATAAAATTTTAGCAAATCTCTTTAAAGGAAAGTAAATCATCATGTTGGGAGACAATTGATGCTTTCTTTTAGAAACAAAATGGAGGGCTTCCCTGGCGGTCAAGGGGTTAACACTTGCAGTGCAAGGGGCACTGGTTGGATCCCTGACCCATGAAGATCCCATGTGCCGCAGAGCGGCTGGACAGGTGTGTCCAATTAGGAGCCAGCGCTCTGGAGAGCATGCACCCAAAGCCTGTGCTCTGCAAGGAGACAGTCCACTGCAATGAGAGGCCCACACAGGCCAAAGAATAAGGATGGGTAAAAATAAATAAATTTAAAAAATAAAAATAAAAGAGACCAAAATTAAAAAAAAAATAAGTTTTTGAAAATTATTTAAAAAAATGGAAATGATGCTTGAATTTAGCCACGGAACTCTAGTTGTCTTATAAAATCATCAGTATATTTTAATTCATTGTCTTTGTTTGAATTTTCCTGTATATATTATCAAAATGTCTTGTAGGCAAAAGAGTATGTGGTAAATAGTTATCCTTCAAAGTTCTGAGTGAGTGTGACACTGGAAATGTTAGAGAAATTTCTATTTAGGTTGGAAAGGGATACAGGCCTTCTCCTTATCATTTCACCATTTTATGATTTATAGTTAGGCTTGCCTAATTTTATTATGTCCATTTCATTTTTGATTTTCTAAGTGCAATGACCTAGCTCAACTTTCTCTTCATTCAATCCTTCCATACAATTTGATCTGGTGATAATTTTACTCATTTTGTCAATATAGGTAACTATATATAAATATACACACACATACTGTGGCTACCTGATGCAAAGAGCTGACTAATTGGAAAAGACCCTCATTCTGGGAAAGATTGAGGGTAGGAGGAGAAGGGACTGACAGGATGAGGTGGTTGGATGGCATCACTAACTCACTGATTCAGTGGACATGAGTTTGAGCAAACTTCAGGAGACAGTGAAGGACAAAAGCCTGGAGTGCTGCAGTCCATGGAGTTGCAAGGAGTTGGACAAGACTGAGTGACTGAACAACATTATATACAGTTACATTATATACATGTATATACACATATCACTGGCTTGCATTTATGACATTGGGTTCTGTGTATCTGTTCTAGTGAACATTAGTATGACATTGACATTAGCTTGACTTAGTTTGGTTTCAGTTCAGTCACTCCCTTCCTTCTTTTGCCTTCTATTTTTCCCAACATCAGGCTCTTTTCCAATGAATTGTCTCTTTGCATCAGATAGCCAAAGTATTGGAGCTTCAGCTTCAACACCAGTCCTTCTAATGAATATTCAGGATTGATTTCCTTTAGGATTGACTGGTTTGATCTCCTTGGGACTCTCAAGAGCCTTCTCTAATACCACAGTTCAAAGGCATCAATTCTTCAGCATTCAACCTTCTTTATGGTCCAACTCTCACACTCATACATAATTACAGGGAAAACCATATCTTTGACTATGCAGACTTTTTTTTTTTTGGCCACTTCTATTGGTCTTTCATTCATTTCCATCTTTGTTTTTTGGCCTGTGTAGGCCTCCCATCACAGTGGCCTCTCTTGTCACAGAGCACTGGCTCTGGGCTCAAGTGCTCCAGAGCTCTGGCTCGATAGTTGGACACATTGGTCCAGCCACTCTGTGGCACGTGGGATCTTCCCAGGCCCAGGATCAAACCAGTGCCCCTTGCACTGCAAGGCAGTGTCCTTACCCACTGGACCACCTGGAGAACCCCTTTGACTATACAGATTTTTGTCAGCAAAGTAAAGTCTCTGCTTTCGAATATACTGTTAAGTTCTGTCATAGCTTTTCTTCCAAAAACCAAGTGTTTTTTAATTTCATGGCTGCAGTCACCATCTGCAGTGATTTTGTAGCCCAAGAAAATAAAGTCTGTCACTGTTTCCATTGTTTTCCCATTGTTTGGGACCAGATGCCATGATCTTCATTGTTTGAAAGTTGAAGTTTAGGCTGGTTTTTTCACTCTCCTCGTTTACCTTCATCAAGAGGATTTTTAGTTCCTCTTCACTGTCTTCCATCAGAGTGGTGTCATCTGCTTACTTGAAGCTAATGAAGTGTCTCCCTGCAATCTTGACTCCAGCTTGTGCTTCATCCAGGCCAGCATTTCGCATGATGTACTCTGGATATAAGTTAAATAAACAGGGTGATATATATACAGACTCGACATACTGCTTTCTCAGTTTGAAACCAGTCCTTTTTTTTTTCTTTCTTTTGGTTGTCCTTTATTTTTTTTAAAACCTTTATTTTACTTTTAACTTTTACAGAGTATTATTGTTGACAGACATGCATGTTCCCAGATTAGTCATATGTATATTCCACCCTTCCCAGCCTCCCAACCATCACACAGCACCCCTGAAGGATCCCCTCTTCTTACATAGCAATGACTAGAGCTATTTTCTTCACTTATGATAGTACAGGCCTTCATGCTACTTCCTTTACGCCTCCCACCCTCTGTTCCTCCCCCACAATGTCCATATGTCCACTGTCCATGTCTGTCTTTCCGTTGCTTCATTTTTAACCCAGAAAGCTTTTCACTTATACATAATTACAGGGAAAACCATATCTTTGACTATGCAGACTTTTTTTTTTTTGGCCACTTCTATTGGTCTTTCATTCATTTCCATCTTTGTTTTTTGGCCTGTGTAGGCCTCCCATCACAGTGGCCTCTCTTGTCACAGAGCACTGGCTCTGGGCTCAAGTGCTCCAGAGCTCTGGCTCGATAGTTGGACACATTGGTCCAGCCACTCTGTGGCACGTGGGATCTTCCCAGGCCCAGGATCAAACCAGTGCCCCTTGCACTGCAAGGCAGTGTCCTTACCCACTGGACCACCTGGAGAACCCCTTTGACTATACAGATTTTTGTCAGCAAAGTAAAGTCTCTGCTTTCGAATATACTGTTAAGTTCTGTCATAGCTTTTCTTCCAAAAACCAAGTGTTTTTTAATTTCATGGCTGCAGTCACCATCTGCAGTGATTTTGTAGCCCAAGAAAATAAAGTCTGTCACTGTTTCCATTGTTTTCCCATTGTTTGGGACCAGATGCCATGATCTTCATTGTTTGAAAGTTGAAGTTTAGGCTGGTTTTTTCACTCTCCTCGTTTACCTTCATCAAGAGGATTTTTAGTTCCTCTTCACTGTCTTCCATCAGAGTGGTGTCATCTGCTTACTTGAAGCTAATGAAGTGTCTCCCTGCAATCTTGACTCCAGCTTGTGCTTCATCCAGGCCAGCATTTCGCATGATGTACTCTGGATATAAGTTAAATAAACAGGGTGATATATATACAGACTCGACATACTGCTTTCTCAGTTTGAAACCAGTCCTTTTTTTTTTCTTTCTTTCTTTTGGTTGTCCTTTATTTTTTTTAAAACCTTTATTTTACTTTTAACTTTTACAGAGTATTATTGTTGACAGACATGCATGTTCCCAGATTAGTCATATGTATATTCCACCCTTCCCACCCCTCCCAACCATCACACAGCACCCCTGAAGGATCCCCTCTTCTTACATAGCAATGACTAGAGCTATTTTCTTCACTTATGATAGTACAGGCCTTCATGCTACTTCCTTTACGCCTCCCACCCTCTGTTCCTCCCCCACAATGTCCATATGTCCACTGTCCATGTCTGTCTTTCCGTTGCTTCACTGTGTGTGCCATCATCACCATCCTGCTAGATTCCATATATATGTGTTAATATACTGTATTTGTCCTTCTCTTTCTGACTGACTTCACTTCTGATGATACGTTCTAGAATCAGCCACCTCATTACGGCTGATTCTTCTGCATTTCTCTTTACAGCTGTGTAGTATTCCATTGTATATATGTACCAGAGCTTCTGGATCCATTCGTTCGTTGATGGGCATCTAGGTTCCTTCCATGTTCTAGCTGTTGTATAGAGAGCTGCAATGAACATTGGGGTACAGGTGCTTCTTTCAGATTTGATTTCATCAGGGTATAAGCCTAAGAGTGGGATTGCTGGGTCGTAGGGTGCTTCTATTTTTAGTTTTTTAAGAAATCGCCATACTGTCTTCCATAGAGGCTGTATCAATCTAGATTCCCACCAGCATTGCAGGAGTGTTCCCTCTTCTCCGCAGCCTCTCCAGCATTTATTGTCTGTTGATTTGTGGATGATGGCCATTCTGATGGGTGTTAGGTGATATCTCATTGTAGTTTTGATTTGCATTTCTCTAATTATTAGTGAAGTTGAGCATCGTTTCATGTGCCTTTGGGCCATCTGTATGTCATCTTTGGAGAGGTGTCTGTTTAGGCCCTTTCCCATTTTTTGATTGGGCTGTTCGTTTATTCCAGTGCTGAGTTGTCTGAGTTGCTTGTAGATTTTGGAGATTAATTCTTTGTCTGTTTCATTTGCTATGATTTTCTCCCACTCTGTGGGCTGTCTGTTCAGCTTTTTTGTAATTTCTTTTGCTGTACAAGGCCTTTAAGTTTCATTAGGTCCCACATGTTCATTTTTCTTTTGAGTTCCACTATTCTAGTAGGTGGATCAGAGAAGATCTTGCTTTGATTTATGTCCTTGAGTATTTTGCCTATATTCTCTTTTAAGAGTTTGATGGTTTCTGGCCTTACATTTAGGTCTTTTTTCCCTTCCCAACCATCACACAGCACCCCTGAAGGATCCCCTCTTCTTACATAGCAATGACTAGAGCTATTTTCTTCACTTATGATAGTACAGGCCTTCATGCTACTTCCTTTACGCCTCCACCCTCTGTTCCTCCCCCACAATGTCCATATGTCCACTGTCCATGTCTGTCTTTCCGTTGCTTCACTGTGTGTGCCATCATCACCATCCTGCTAGATTCCATATATATGTGTTAATATACTGTATTTGTCCTTCTCTTTCTGACTGACTTCACTTCTGATGATACGTTCTAGAATCAGCCACCTCATTACGGCTGATTCTTCTGCATTTCTCTTTACAGCTGTGTAGTATTCCATTGTATATATGTACCAGAGCTTCTGGATCCATTCGTTCGTTGATGGGCATCTAGGTTCCTTCCATGTTCTAGCTGTTGTATAGAGAGCTGCAATGAACATTGGGGTACAGGTGCTTCTTTCAGATTTGATTTCATCAGGGTATAAGCCTAAGAGTGGGATTGCTGGGTCGTAGGGTGCTTCTATTTTTAGTTTTTTAAGAAATCGCCATACTGTCTTCCATAGAGGCTGTATCAATCTAGATTCCCACCAGCATTGCAGGAGTGTTCCCTCTTCTCCGCAGACTCTCCAGGATTTTTTGTCTGTTGATTTGTGGATGATGGCCATTCTGATGGGTGTTAGGTGATATCTCATTGTAGTTTTGATTTGCATTTCTCTAATTATTAGTGAAGTTGAGCATCGTTTCATGTGCCTTTGGGCCATCTGTATGTCATCTTTGGAGAGGTGTCTGTTTAGGCCCTTTCCCATTTTTTGATTGGGCTGTTCGTTTATTCCAGTGCTGAGTTGTCTGAGTTGCTTGTAGATTTTGGAGATTAATTCTTTGTCTGTTTCATTTGCTATGATTTTCTCCCACTCTGTGGGCTGTCTGTTCAGCTTTTTTGTAATTTCTTTTGCTGTACAAGGCCTTTAAGTTTCATTAGGTCCCACATGTTCATTTTTCTTTTGAGTTCCACTATTCTAGTAGGTGGATCAGAGAAGATCTTGCTTTGATTTATGTCCTTGAGTATTTTGCCTATATTCTCTTTTAAGAGTTTGATGGTTTCTGGCCTTACATTTAGGTCTTTAATCCATTTTGAGTTGATCTTAGTGTATGATGTCAGGGAATGTTCCAACTTAATTTTTTTGCGTGTAGCTGTCCAGTTTTCCCAGCACCATTTGTTGAAGAGGCTGTCTTTGTCCCATTTTATATGTTCGCCTCCTTTGTCAAAAATAAGGTACCCGTAGGTGCATGGGTTTATCTCTGGGTTCTCGATCTTGTTCCATTGGTCGATATTTCTGTTTTTGTGCCAGTACCATACTGTCTTGAGGACTGTTGCTTTGTAGTAGAGTCTGAAGTTAGGAAGGCTGATCCCTCCAGCTCCATTCTTCTTCCTCAGGATTGCTTTGGCTATTTGAGGTCTTTTGTGATTCCTTATGAACTGTGTTATTCTTTGGTCTAGTTCTGTGAAGAATGTCACTGGAAGTTTGATAGGGATTGCATTGAATCTATAGATGACATTTGGTAGTATGGTCATTTTCACAATATTGATTCTTCCGACCCAGGAACATGGAATATCTCTCCATCCGTTTAAGTCTTCTTTGATGTCTCTCATGAGTGTCTTGTAATTTTCTGTGTACAGTTCTTTTGTTTCTTAGGGTAGGTTTATTCCTAGATATTTGATTCTTTTGGTTGCAATGGTGAAGGGGATTGTTTCTTTGATTTCGTTTTCTGATTTTTCATTGTTTGTGTATAGGAATGCCAGTGATTTCTGTATATTGATTTTGTATCCTGCGACTTGTTGAATTTGCTGACTAACTCTAGTAGTTTTGTAATAGTGCCTTTGGGATTTTCTGTGTATAATATCATGTCATCTGCAAATAGAGAGAGTTTGGCTTCTTCCTTTCCAATCTGGATTCCCTTTATTTCTTTCTCTTCTCTTATTGCTGTTGCTAGAACTTCCAGGACTATGATGAATGAGTGGTGAAGTGGACACCCTGTCTTGTTCCTGATCTTAGAGGGAATGCTTTCAGTTTTTCACCATTGAGGATAATGCTTGCTGTGGGCTTCTCATAGGTGGCTTTCACTATGTTGAGATAGGTTCCTTCTATGCCCATTTTCTGCAGAGTTTTTATCATAAATGGATGCTGTACTTTGTCAAAGGCTTTTTCTGCATCTATTGAGATGATCATGTGATTTTTGTCTCTCAATTTGTTGATGTGGTGTATCACATTGATTGATCTGTGGATATTGAGGAATCCTTGCATGCCTCAGATGAACCCGACTTGATCGTGATGAATGAGCTTTTTGATGTGTTGTTGAATTCTGTTTGCTATGATTCTGTTGAGGATTTTGGCGTCTAGATTCATCAGTGAAATTGGTGTATAATTTTCTTTTTTTGTGTTGTCTTTGCCTGGCTTTGGTATCAGGGCGATGGCGGCCTCATAGAATGTGTTTGGAAGTGTTTCTTCATGTGCAATTTTTTGGAAGAGGTTTAGAAGGACAGGCATTAGCTCTTCTTTAAATGTTTGGTAGAATTCAGCTGTGAAACCATCTGGCCCTGGGCTTTTATTTTTGGGTAGATTTTTGATCAAAACGTCAATTTCTGAGCGTGTGATTGGCTTGTTCATAGTTTCTATTTCTTCCTGGTTGAGTCTTGGGCGATTAATCTTCTCTAAGAAACTGTCCATTTCTTCCAGGTTGTCCAGTTTGTTGCCATAGAGTTGTTCATAATAGTCTCTTAGAATCCTTTGGATTTCTGCATGATCTGTTGTAATCTCTCCTTTTTCATTTTTTGGTTTTGGTGATCTGGTTCTTTTCTCTCTTTTTCTTGATGAGTCTGGCCAGTGGTGTGTCGATTTTATTTACCTTTTTGAAGAACCAGCTTTTTGTTTTATTTATCTTTACTATTGTTTCTTTCATTTCTTTCTCATTTATTTCTGCTCTGATCTTTATGATTTCCCTTCTTCTGCTGGCTTTGGGGTGGTGTTGTTCTTCTTTCTCCAGTTGTTTTAAGCGTAAGGTTAGGTCGTCTGTTTGAGATTTTCCTAGTTTCTTGAGGAGGATTGAATTGCTATAAATTTCTGCTCTGATCCCTTTATTTATTGTCTTCTCGTGATCTTAGAGGAATGCTTTCAGGTTTTCACCATTGAGGATAATGCTTGCTGTGGGCTTCTCATAGGTGGCTTTCACTATGTTGAGATAGGTTCCTTCTATGCCCATTTTCTGCAGAGTTTTTATCATAAATGGATGCTGTACTTTGTCAAAGGCTTTTTCTGCATCTATTGAGATGATCATGTGATTTTTGTCTCTCAATTTGTTGATGTGGTGTATCACATTGATTGATCTGTGGATATTGAGGAATCCTTGCATGCCTCAGATGAACCCGACTTGATCGTGATGAATGAGCTTTTTGATGTGTTGTTGAATTCTGTTTGCTATGATTCTGTTGAGGATTTTGGCGTCTAGATTCATCAGTGAAATTGGTGTATAATTTTCTTTTTTTGTGTTGTCTTTGCCTGGCTTTGGTATCAGGGCGATGGCGGCCTCATAGAATGTGTTTGGAAGTGTTTCTTCATGTGCAATTTTTTGGAAGAGGTTTAGAAGGACAGGCATTAGCTCTTCTTTAAATGTTTGGTAGAATTCAGCTGTGAAACCATCTGGCCCTGGGCTTTTATTTTTGGGTAGATTTTTGATCAAAACGTCAATTTCTGAGCGTGTGATTGGCTTGTTCATAGTTTCTATTTCTTCCTGGTTGAGTCTTGGGCGATTAATCTTCTCTAAGAAACTGTCCATTTCTTCCAGGTTGTCCAGTTTGTTGCCATAGAGTTGTTCATAATAGTCTCTTAGAATCCTTTGGATTTCTGCATGATCTGTTGTAATCTCTCCTTTTTCATTTTTTGGTTTTGGTGATCTGGTTCTTTTCTCTCTTTTTCTTGATGAGTCTGGCCAGTGGTGTGTCGATTTTATTTACCTTTTTGAAGAACCAGCTTTTTGTTTTATTTATCTTTACTATTGTTTCTTTCATTTCTTTCTCATTTATTTCTGCTCTGATCTTTATGATTTCCCTTCTTCTGCTGGCTTTGGGGTGGTGTTGTTCTTCTTTCTCCAGTTGTTTTAAGCGTAAGGTTAGGTCGTCTGTTTGAGATTTTCCTAGTTTCTTGAGGGAGGATTGAATTGCTATAAACTTCCCTCTTAGAACTGCTTTTGCAGTGTCCCATAGGTTTTGCACTGTCGTGTGTTCATTGTCATTTTCTTCTAGGAATTGTTTTATTACTCCTTTGATTTGCTCGGTAATCAGTTGGATTTTTAGGTATGTGTTGTTTAATCTCCATGTGTTTGTGTTTTTAGCGGTTTTTTCCCTGTAGTTGATCTCTAGTCTCACTGCATTGTGGTCCGAGAAGATGGTTGATATAATTTCAGTTATCAATTTCTTGAACTGACTGAGGTTTGATTTGTGGCCCAAGATGTGGTCTATCCTGGAGAATGTTCCGTGAGCTCTTGAGAAGAAAGTGCATTCTTCTGCTTTAGGATGGAAAGTCCTAAAGACACCAATGAGGTCTATTTCTTCTAGTGTGGCATTTAAGGCTTGTGTTTCTTTATTAATTTTCTGTTTGGATGATCTGTCCATGGTGTGAGAGGAGTGTTAAAGTCTCCTACTATGATTGTGTTAGTGTCGATGTCTTCTTTTATGTCTGAAAGTGTTTGTCTTCTGTATTGGTGGTGCTCCTGCGTTGGGTACATAGATATTTATGATTGTTATGTCTTCTTCTTGGATCGATCCATTGATCATTATGTAGTGTCCTGCCTTGTCTCTTTGAATCGTCTTTATTTTGAGGTCTATTTTGTCTGATATGAGGATGGCTACTCCAGCTTTCTTTTGATTTCCATTTGCATGGAATATCTTTTTCCAGCCTCTCACTTTCAGTCCATGAGTGTCTCTAGGTCTGAAGTGAGTTTCCTGGAGGCAGCATATGTATGGGTCGTGTTTTTGAATCCATTCAGCCACTCTGTGTCTTTTGATTGGGGTATTGAGTCCATTTACATTCAAAGTAATTATTGATACAAATGATCCTATCGTCATCTTCTTAGACGTTAGAATGGTTTTGTTTTGTGGATCTCCTTCCTTTATACTTGTTGTCTATATAAGTCCCTTTAACACTTGTTGTAAGGCTGGTTTGGTGTTACTAAATTCTTTTAATTTTTGCTTGTCTGTAAATCTTTTGATTTCTCCATCTATTTTGAAGGAGATCCTTGCAGGGTAGAGGATTCTTGGTTGCAGATTATTCTCTTGTAGCTGTTTCAATGTGTCCTGCCATTCCCTTCTGGCCTGCAGAGTTTCTGTTGAAAGATCTGCTGTTAAACGTATGGGCTTTCCCTTGTATGTCACTAGTTGCTTTTCCCTTGCTGCTTTGAGAATTCTGTCTTTGTGTTTAATTTGTCTTAGCTTCATCAAGATGTGTCTTGGTGTGTTTCTTCTCAGGTTGATTCTGTGTGGTACTCTTTGTGCTTCTTGGACTTGACCGACTATTTCTTTTCCCATGTTGGGGAAATTTTCAACTAGAATCTCTTCAAAAATTTTCTCATAGCCTTTCTTTTTCTCTTCTTCTTCTGGAATCCCTACATTTTGAATATTGGTGCATTTGATATTATCCCAGAGGTCTCTGAGGCTATCCTCTGCTCTTTTCATTCTTTGAGCTAGATTCTGTTTTTCAGCAGTTACTTCCACCATTCTATCTTCCAGCTCACTTATCCGGTCTTCTGTCTCAGATACTCTGCTCTTGATTGCTTCTGCAGTGTTTTTCAGTTCAGCAATTGAGTTGTTTGTCTCTGTTACTTTTTTGGTAAGTTCTTGTATTTCTTTATTCAGTGTGTTAGTTGTGTCTTGCAATTTCTCTGAAATTCTGTTTTCAGTGTCTTTGATGATCTTTACTATCATTCTTCTGAAATTTGTCCAAATTCTCTTCATTGATTTGATCTTGTGTGTTTGTAGATTGTTCCTTCACTTGTGTAGTATTTCTCTGCTGTTTCAGTGCTATTATTAATTTTTAAACTGACTCTGGTATTTCCTTTTCCCAGACTTTGAATTACATCTCTTGGTGTTTGTTGTTTGGATGGGGCTTCTTATTCTGGGTGATGCTGGTGGTTGGGTGATGTCAGGACTTGCATACAAGTGATTAACTTTGTTGGCGTTCTCACTTGTATAGTGCTCTCTACTGTCAGCCGTTCTCTAGTATTGTAGAATTCTGGAGTCAGTGCTCCTCCCTAAAGCCCCGGGGCTTCTTGCCTGACCGGCTGGTTTGGTGTTACTAAATTCTTTTAATTTTTGCTTGTCTGTAAATCTTTTGATTTCTCCATCTATTTTGAAGGAGATCCTTGCAGGGTAGAGGATTCTTGGTTGCAGATTATTCTCTTGTAGCTGTTTCAATGTGTCCTGCCATTCCCTTCTGGCCTGCAGAGTTTCTGTTGAAAGATCTGCTGTTAAACGTATGGGCTTTCCCTTGTATGTCACTAGTTGCTTTTCCCTTGCTGCTTTGAGAATTCTGTCTTTGTGTTTAATTTGTCTTAGCTTCATCAAGATGTGTCTTGGTGTGTTTCTTCTCAGGTTGATTCTGTGTGGTACTCTTTGTGCTTCTTGGACTTGACCGACTATTTCTTTTCCCATGTTGGGGAAATTTTCAACTAGAATCTCTTCAAAAATTTTCTCATAGCCTTTCTTTTTCTCTTCTTCTTCTGGAATCCCTACATTTTGAATATTGGTGCATTTGATATTATCCCAGAGGTCTCTGAGGCTATCCTCTGCTCTTTTCATTCTTTGAGCTAGATTCTGTTTTTCAGCAGTTACTTCCACCATTCTATCTTCCAGCTCACTTATCCGGTCTTCTGTCTCAGATACTCTGCTCTTGATTGCTTCTGCAGTGTTTTTCAGTTCAGCAATTGAGTTGTTTGTCTCTGTTACTTTTTTGGTAAGTTCTTGTATTTCTTTATTCAGTGTGTTAGTTGTGTCTTGCAATTTCTCTGAAATTCTGTTTTCAGTGTCTTTGATGATCTTTACTATCATTCTTCTGAAATTTGTCCAAATTCTCTTCATTGATTTGATCTTGTGTGTTTGTAGATTGTTCCTTCACTTGTGTAGTATTTCTCTGCTGTTTCAGTGCTATTATTAATTTTTAAACTGACTCTGGTATTTCCTTTTCCCAGACTTTGAATTACATCTCTTGGTGTTTGTTGTTTGGATGGGGCTTCTTATTCTGGGTGATGCTGGTGGTTGGGTGATGTCAGGACTTGCATACAAGTGATTAACTTTGTTGGCGTTCTCACTTGTATAGTGCTCTCTACTGTCAGCCGTTCTCTAGTATTGTAGAATTCTGGAGTCAGTGCTCCCTCCCTAAAGCCCCGGGGCTTCTTGCCTGACCAGGGAATGAAGATTTCATGGCTGGTTTGTTATGGCATTAAATGATCTCAAAACATGTATTCACGAATGAGAAACAGTAGGTATACCTTTGACAAATGGCAATTAAAATATTATGCAAATACTCTCCAGCATATTGAATTATACACATAAACACATACAGCTGTAACATAACCCAAGCATTCCAACCAAAAATACAGTACAATACGTTAGCACGGCAAATAGAGAAAACCAAGAATGATCTCCACCAGTTAATAACCAAACTAAGTAGAGCACCAATTGGAGAATAATGCTAGAGCAGGGTCCCCATTGGGGGTAAGGCAATGAGGACAGAACAGACTAAGAAATATGGTGGGGAAAGGGAAAAAGAGAAAGGGAGGATAGAAGAGAAGTATAGAATGATACTGCAAAGTTAACTATAGGGAGATGAAGATTTCTATGCGTTAGAGTTTAATGCTATAGGAAAGGAGCATCAGAGAAAGCAAAGAACTATAGAGGAAGTAGTAGTACAAATAAAACAATTTTTAAAAATTAAAACAGAGATAAGTATATAGAAAAATATAGAAAAACAAAGCAAAAACAATAAAAACAAACAAACCCCCCACAGACCCTTAAAAGGCCAATGGGGAACCAGAAGTTTATACCAAAATAAAATGTGTGGTTTGAAAGGAAAAAGAAAAAAATATATGCAAACTTGAATATATTCAGTCTTATGAAATGAATAAGTAGCTTCAATAGAATTCAATGGAGGAAATAAACACACCCAGTCTTACACACCCGCCCAAAAAAAACCAACGGTGGGTGCACTGAGTGGGTTTGGAAAAAAAGGAAAAAAAAAAAAAAAACAACTATTGAAACAAAGCAATATGATACAAAAAAAAGCAATAAAAAAAAGAATAAGGAATAAAATGAAATTTTAAGAATTCAGCAGTAACTCCAGCTTCAGACAAAACGTGAAAATAGTGTTTATGTTCTTCTGTCTCTTGCTGACTATTCAAGAATTATCAGTCTTTTTCTTGCCTCTGGCAGTGGTTGGATCTGAAGACCTCTTTGACTGCTTGTTTCTTTCTGGCCTATTCCAGAACTAAAAGGCCCGCCCAGGCTGGCCCTGGGAGTTTCTTAATCCCAATCCCTTTTCTTGCTGGGTGGAGCTAAGTTCCCTCCCTGTAGCTTGACCAGCAGCCCTGCAGTTTGACCAGCAGCCAAACTACAGTAGGGAAAATGGCATCTGTCTCACAAAGGATTCACTCCCACACGCTCCATGGGAAGCACTTCCGCAGTGACTCTGACCCGCTGCAGGCCACCATCGACTCCTGCCACTGTGGGAGACGTCAGACCACTCAGAGGTGAGTCCGGCACAGTCTCATGCAGGATCGCTATTTCTCTCTCCCAGATCACAGTGCGCACAAGAGTTTCCAGTCCTCCTTGGGGGCTCTGTGATCAGGTTAATGGTAACCTCCTCCAAAGGAAACTGAGTGCCGTCCTTCCGAGGACTGCTCAAGGGCACTACTATCTCAAGGGGGCACTTGGACCCTCCAAAGCAGATCTGGCTCAGTCCCTTGTGGGTGTCACCGCTCCTTTCCCAGGTCTTGATCTGCAACAAGCTTTGCCCCTTTGGCCCACCCAGCCTCTCTGGTGGGTATGAGGCTTGACTTTTAGAAGTGTGATCGCACCCTTCCTACCGTCTTGATGCGGCTTCTCCTTTGTTCTTTGATGTGGGGTTTCCTCTCCGTGATCAGATCCAACCTCCTCCTGTTGATGGTTTCTCAGGAACTCATTGCAATTCAGGCGATTTTGCAGGAGAGATGAGTGCACGTCCTTCCGTCGCGCGGGCGCGGCGACTCGGTCCGACGCGGCTTCTCCCAGTCCGTTTTTTTATGTCTGGTTCTAACTGTTACTTCTTTTCCCTCACAGTTTTCCTAGGATGCAGCTAAGGTGGTCTGGTATTCCCATCTCTTTCAGAATTTTTTACAGTTTGTTGTAATCCACAAAAAGGCTTTAGCATAGTCAATGATGCAGAAGTAGATGCTTTTCTGGAATTCCAGCTTAACAAAACGTGAAAATAGTGTTTATGTTCTTCTGTCTCTTGCTGACTATTCAAGAATTATCAGTCTTTCTTGCCTCTGGCAGTGGTTGGATCTGAAGACCTCTTTGACTGCTTGTTTCTTTCTGGCCTATTCCAGAACTAAAAGGCCCGCCCAGGCTGGCCCTGGGAGTTTCTTAATCCCAATCCCTTTTCTTGCTGGGTGGAGCTAAGTTCCCTCCCTGTAGCTTGACCAGCAGCCCTGCAGTTTGACCAGCAGCCAAACTACAGTAGGGAAAATGGCATCTGTCTCACAAAGGATTCACTCCCACACGCTCCATGGGAAGCACTTCCGCAGTGACTCTGACCCGCTGCAGGCCACCATCGACTCCTGCCACTGTGGGAGACGTCAGACCACTCAGAGGTGAGTCCGGCACAGTCTCATGCAGGATCGCTATTTCTCTCTCCCAGATCACAGTGCGCACAAGAGTTTCCAGTCCTCCTTGGGGGCTCTGTGATCAGGTTAATGGTAACCTCCTCCAAAGGAAACTGAGTGCCGTCCTTCCGAGGACTGCTCAAGGGCACTACTATCTCAAGGGGGCACTTGGACCCTCCAAAGCAGATCTGGCTCAGTCCCTTGTGGGTGTCACCGCTCCTTTCCCAGGTCTTGATCTGCAACAAGCTTTGCCCCTTTGGCCCACCCAGCCTCTCTGGTGGGTATGAGGTTTGACTTTTAGAAGTGTGATTGCGCCCTTCCTACCATCCTGATGCGGCTTCTCCTTTGTTCTTCGATGTGGGGTATCCTCTCCGTGATCAGATCCAACCTCCTCCTGTTGATGGTTTTTCAGGAACTCCTTGCAATTCAGGCGATTTTGCAGGAGAGATGAGTGCACGTCCTTCCGTCGCGCGGCGGCGCGGCGACTCGGTCCGACGCGGCTTCTCCCAGTCCGTTTTTTTATGTCTGGTTCTAACTGTTACTTCTTTTCCCTCACAGTTTTCCTAGGATGCAGCTAAGGTGGTCTGGTATTCCCATCTCTTTCAGAATTTTTTACAGTTTGTTGTAATCCACAAAAAGGCTTTAGCATAGTCAATGATGCAGAAGTAGATGCTTTTCTGGAATTCCCTTGTTCCTTCTATGATCCAACATACGTTAGCAATTTGATCTCTGGTTCCTCTGGTGTTTATAAATCCAACTTGTACATCTGGAAGTTCTCATTCCACATACTGGTGAAGCCTAGCTTGAAGGATTTTGAGCATTACTTTGCTAGTGTGTGAAATGAGTACAATGGTGTGGTAGTTTGAACATTCTTTGGCATTGCCCTTCTTTGGGATTTGAATGAAAACTGACCTTTTTCAGTCCTGAAGCCACTGCTGAGTTTTCTAAATTTGCTGGCATATTGAGTGCAGCACTTTAGCAGCAACATCTTTTAATATTAAATAGCTCAGCTGGAATTCCATCACCGCTGGTAGACTTGTTCATAGTAATGCTTCATAGGGCACACTAGACCTCTAAGATGTCTGGCTCTAGGTGAGTGATCACACCCTCGTGGTCATTTGACTCATTCAGATCTTTTTTATATAGTTTTTCTGTGTATTCTTTCCACCTCTTCTTAACATCTTCTGCTTTTGCTAGGTCTATACCATTTCTGTTCTTTATTGTGCCTATCTTTATATGAAATGTTCCTTTAGTATCTCTGATTTAGTTTGGTTTGGACTTGCCAAACATGTTTTGTGTTCATACATCAAGTGCCTAGCATTCATTTGCAATTGTCAGCCATGTCCCTTTCAATCAGGTTAGATAATATGACTTGGGAAGTAGATTTCTTATTAGCATACTGTCTGATAAATCTAATAAACTTTAATTCAGTTCAGTTTAGCTTATTCCTCCCCAGGGTGCAACCTGACTTTCTCCAACTTGTTGAGGTAAGGCTCTGATTCCAAAGCACATAATGCATGCCAGAGGAACTCATGCAAAAGTTCTTCTACAAGTTACACTAAGGGCCATCAATATGTAGCCGCTGGCTTAGTCTCCCACCTTACCTAATTATTCATTTACTGAATAACCACGTGCATATTTCCAGAAATCCCAACTACAGAATGCAGAAGCTGTTGAAATTAATTAATACCACTGAAATGAATACCCGAAGTCATCTGAAATGAAAAAACCCGAAAAAAATCAATGCTTTAGCATAGTCAATGATGCAGAAGTAGATGCTTTTCTGGAATTCCCTTGTTCCTTCTATGATCCAACATACGTTAGCAATTTGATCTCTGGTTCCTCTGGTGTTTATAAATCCAACTTGTACATCTGGAAGTTCTCATTCCACATACTGGTGAAGCCTAGCTTGAAGGATTTTGAGCATTACTTTGCTAGTGTGTGAAATGAGTACAATGGTGTGGTAGTTTGAACATTCTTTGGCATTGCCCTTCTTTGGGATTTGAATGAAAACTGACCTTTTTCAGTCCTGAAGCCACTGCTGAGTTTTCTAAATTTGCTGGCATATTGAGTGCAGCACTTTAGCAGCAACATCTTTTAATATTAAATAGCTCAGCTGGAATTCCATCACCGCTGGTAGACTTGTTCATAGTAATGCTTCATAGGGCACACTAGACCTCTAAGATGTCTGGCTCTAGGTGAGTGATCACACCCTCGTGGTCATTTGACTCATTCAGATCTTTTTTATATAGTTTTTCTGTGTATTCTTTCCACCTCTTCTTAACATCTTCTGCTTTTGCTAGGTCTATACCATTTCTGTTCTTTATTGTGCCTATCTTTATATGAAATGTTCCTTTAGTATCTCTGATTTAGTTTGGTTTGGACTTGCCAAACATGTTTTGTGTTCATACATCAAGTGCCTAGCATTCATTTGCAATTGTCAGCCATGTCCCTTTCAATCAGGTTAGATAATATGACTTGGGAAGTAGATTTCTTATTAGCATACTGTCTGATAAATCTAATAAACTTTAATTCAGTTCAGTTTAGCTTATTCCTCCCCAGGGTGCAACCTGACTTTCTCCAACTTGTTGAGGTAAGGCTCTGATTCCAAAGCACATAATGCATGCCAGAGGAACTCATGCAAAAGTTCTTCTACAAGTTACACTAAGGGCCATCAATATGTAGCCGCTGGCTTAGTCTCCCACCTTACCTAATTATTCATTTACTGAATAACCACGTGCATATTTCCAGAAATCCCAACTACAGAATGCAGAAGCTGTTGAAATTAATTAATACCACTGAAATGAATACCCGAAGTCATCTGAAAATTCTAATAGGAAAAACATATCAGAATTGCCTAGTGAAGGTTTTCTGTTTGGTGTGATCATTAATGTGTATGAACTCAATGAGTTGTTAAGTACACTGTTATTAGAATGATATAATTGTATCTTAAAAACTTTTTATTTTTTACTTGAAAAATAATTGCTTCACAGACTTTTGTTATTTTCTTCCAAACTTGAACATGAATCAGCCATAGGTATCCATATGTCCACTCCCTCTTGAACTTCCCTCCCATCTCCTTCCCTATCCCACCCTTCAAGGTTGTTACAGAGCCCCTGCCTGAGTTTCCTGAGTCATACAGCTAATTCCCACTGGTTGAGAATTATGTAATTGTATCTTAACACAAATTTCTTTAGAAAGTTAAAACCAATGAAATTTGGACATGAATTTTCATTTCTGTTTCTGAAACACTTTCTTAGACTCATGTTAGTTTATAAAACAGAAGCTCCTTTTTGGTAAAATTGTTTACTATTACCCTTATTCTCCCACTCCACCTCTGCATTTGGGCTTGTCAAAAATTTTTTTTTTCCTATTTTGGAAGTTTGAGGAGACATAAGACAGTAAAAAGAATGCGGATTTTCATGTCAAACCATCCCATGTTTAACTTTTGCTTACAACAGCCAGTGTTTTCCTGTTAGGAAAGTCACTAATATCTCTGTGGCTCAGTGTCCCTGTCTCAGAATTCTTGTTTAGTGACTAAGTCATGTCACATCTGACTCTTCTGCGTCTCCATGAACAAGCCTGCCAGGCTCTTCTGTCTATGACAATACTACTGGAGTGGGTTGCTATTTCCTTCTCCAGGGAATCTTCTCCACCTAGGGACTGAACCCATGGCTCCTGCTTGGCAGGCAGTTTCTTTACCCCTTAGCCACCTGGAAAGCCCCCATCTCAAGATGAGGGTAGTAAAATCTGTCTCAGAGGGTGAAGTGAGAATTGAAAGTCATATCCATAAAATCCCTGGCAGAAGTAACTACACAACAGATATTGACAAATGCCCTTTGTTTTCCTGTCGTTTTTCTTCACTATTCAACCTTTATATGTCTACTTAAGACAGGTTTGTTGGTAGTCATAATGCCATTTTCCTTCCTTAAAATGTCCATCTCTGTTTTGTAGAGAAAAAGGGTGACAGTAATTTGTTTATTTCTTCAATGATATTTATGTGCCCACATTATGTGTTGGGGGCTTCCCAGGCGGCTCAGTGGTTAAAAAACCCACCTGCCAACAGAAGATGACTATTATACGTTGGACAGTGTTCTGTATGTTGGCTATAGTTATGAACAAAATTAAAATCACTGCCTTTGTAGAGCATACATATTTAGCAGTTATGAGTAATTACATAGATTTAGCTCTTTTTTTAAAAAAAAAGCCTGAGTTAATATAAAATTGAGTAGTATTTCCACATTTTTGAAAGTGCTACTATAAATTGCCAGTGATATGGTTGTTGAATGACATGACTTTGGAAACAGTTGCTGTCCTCACATGAAGTCTGGTAACAGATGTTTTAGACAGTTTGAAGATACTTTTAAACAATAAAATAAAGGAATAAGTTAATCTCTTACAAATCTTGCCTCTTTTTTTCTCTAAAATAACTATTGAAGGTGGGTCTTATTTTTCTTCTCTGTAGAATGGAATACCAAGTGTGAAAAGATAAAAAACCTTACCTACATTATATAGCCAAAAGGTAGTGGTTCTGCTTGTCTTCAAAATCCATCTTCTTAATACTCTGCCAAGATAATGTAGCAGTATTTGCTAAGAAGACTGGCACCAATTCCTGACAATGGTGACTAAGATGGCCTTTGTCTTTGATACCCATGGCCTTCTCTCTGTCTGTATCCTTTTCTTCCTTCCTGTCATTAAAAAATGGCATAACCAGGGTTATCATCAGACACAGACTCTCTATAGAGCAGAGGTTTGAACACACAATATCAAGAGTTGCTTCAATCGTGATTTATGATTTTTATGTGTTAGGAGCTTAACATTTTATTTCATTTATTTTCATTTTTAAAATCAGAGAATAAAGTTTAACCCAAATGAATGAATCTCTAAAGAGAGAATTTCAAGGATGATGGCACATGGGGACAAGGAAAATATTTTATGGATTGGACAGAAATGATTTTCTTGGCCTTGGTTTACTACTAGAGTAGACAATCGCCTCCTTCATGGACTGTGGTCCTGTGCATTATCTAGGACTTCATAGATAGCAATGATTTAGAGACACTGTGAAGTTCTTGTTTATAGGAAAGATAAAAGATGTGTTGTATGTCTTTTTAAATTTAATTTTATTTTTTAAAAATATTTACAGAGTTTTGTTGTTCACAGACATGTATGTTCCCAGATCAGTCATATGCATGTCCCTGGCTCCCTCCCACTTCCCAGTCCTGTATGTCTTACATACTACTCTACTGTGGCATCTGAAAACACCCCTCAGGTGACAAGAATCAGTAATTGATAGAGTATGCTCATTGAAAAGATTTTGCTGGACTGGGTGAGTTTTACCATTAATAAATTAAACGAAGCTTCTAAATCCTGTTCCAAATGAAGTATTTCTACTATATAGACTCAATTCTTTGTGAAAGTATATCAAAAGACAAAGTCACTAGTACTGTATTTCTGTTTCATTACAATTACATAAACATTTGAACGAAAGTGGTGACAGTTTCAATGGCAAAAACGGAATTTAAAAGGGTACATTGAATACAATCACAGATATATTCTAATATCTGTTTAGCCCTGAAAAACTAAAATGCAAAAAATGTCATTTATATCTTAAATTCTCCAAATAAAAAATCCTTTGCACCCCAAATTGTCTCTTTGCTTTTATTTTGTCAGCATAGAGGAGAAATTGACTTCCATAAAGAGCCACTATCTTTAGCTTTCCCTCTTTCCTGATTATACAGAAAGTTACTCTGAAGTCAGACTACTTTTATGCATTAATTAACCTGATTCCCCCATGCAAATATTTAACAAACATCCAAGAAACAAATATTCAGACATTGATTGGATTAAACAAATATTCAGCCATTGATTGAATTAAATTGAACCCATAATCCAGATTCCACATGCTGTTTATTTTTTCCTCACCTAAAGTGGATGGATGAGTGTAGGTTTGACTTTTCTTACACTCCCGGGGGTTTTTAGCATCATTTGATATAATTGATTTCCCTACAAACTGACAGTCGGATAGACAAGGAGCATATTTATTTCTTTGTCCGAGAAATGGGCTACAATCTGGAACACCAGGGCAGAGCTTTCTCAAGTGAAATCTATTTCTTTCAGTGATATTATGTTTAATCTTTAGAAATTATGAGACAAGAGAAATTATAGAGAAAAACTCAAGATGTCTCTAATAACTAAGCACAGTTTTTCTTATGTTAATAGAAATACTTAAATATCAACAGTGTCACATGTCAACCAGCAATGAATAATCATTGTTGCCTCATAGAAACAGGTAGATGGTTTGCCCTAAATTGACAATCAGTTCAGTTCAGTGGCTCAGTCATGTCCCACTCTGCGACAGCATGGACTGAAGCACACCAGGTTTCGGTCCTTTACCATCACTGACAATAATTCATAATTGAAAATAAATTATATTAAAGGAAAAAGCAAAGGGCAATAAATTTTAAAAATTCTGTGACAAACCTTAAAAACTAGCCTTTCCATAGATTTTCTTTTTTTTTGCTATTGTCCTTGTTTATTTCTCTCTTATTCCGTGCTTGTTGTGAATACAGTATATTGTAGGCTATGTACGAGATACTAGGTCAGCTAGTGTTTACCTTTTAAGAAATAGCATAACATTCTGCCAACATAAAAAAGTGGTGACAGTTTCAATGGCAAAAACGGAATTTAAAAGGGTACATTGAATACAATCACAGATATATTCTAATATCTGTTTAGCCCTGAAAAACTAAAATGCAAAAAATGTCATTTATATCTTAAATTCTCCAAATAAAAAATCCTTTGCACCCCAAATTGTCTCTTTGCTTTTATTTTGTCAGCATAGAGGAGAAATTGACTTCCATAAAGAGCCACTATCTTTAGCTTTCCCTCTTTCCTGATTATACAGAAAGTTACTCTGAAGTCAGACTACTTTTATGCATTAATTAACCTGATTCCCCCATGCAAATATTTAACAAACATCCAAGAAACAAATATTCAGACATTGATTGGATTAAACAAATATTCAGCCATTGATTGAATTAAATTGAACCCATAATCCAGATTCCACATGCTGTTTATTTTTTCCTCACCTAAAGTGGATGGATGAGTGTAGGTTTGACTTTTTCTTACACTCCCGGGGTTTTGAGCATCATTTGATATAATTGATTTCCCTACAAACTGACAGTCGGATAGACAAGGAGCATATTTATTTCTTTGTCCGAGAAATGGGCTACAATCTGGAACACCAGGGCAGAGCTTTCTCAAGTGAAATCTATTTCTTTCAGTGATATTATGTTTAATCTTTAGAAATTATGAGACAAGAGAAATTATAGAGAAAAACTCAAGATGTCTCTAATAACTAAGCACAGTTTTTCTTATGTTAATAGAAATACTTAAATATCAACAGTGTCACATGTCAACCAGCAATGAATAATCATTGTTGCCTCATAGAAACAGGTAGATGGTTTGCCCTAAATTGACAATCAGTTCAGTTCAGTGGCTCAGTCATGTCCCACTCTGCGACAGCATGGACTGAAGCACACCAGGTTTCCCGGTCCTTTACCATCACTGACAATAATTCATAATTGAAAATAAATTATATTAAAGGAAAAAGCAAAGGGCAATAAATTTTAAAAATTCTGTGACAAACCTTAAAAACTAGCCTTTCCATAGATTTTTCTTTTCTTTTTTTTGCTATTGTCCTTGTTTATTTCTCTCTTATTCAGAGCTTGTTGAGAATACACTATATTGTAGGCTATGTACGAGATACTAGGTCAGCTAGTGTTTACCTTTTAAGAAATAGTTACTGTACAGAGCATTTTGAGAGGGAGAAGGGAGGAGGGACAAGAGGAGGGTGAGAGCAAAGAATAAGCTGGAGAGAAAGGGTGAGGATGAATGCAAGCAACAAGGGTGAGTTGTTAATGTTTAGTCACATTATATCGAACTTCATTTCCCCTTAAGTTGGTTGTTTTACTCACTTAATCAAGAGTTTATTGAGCAAATACTGTTTCAAGCACTATTCTAAGCCCTGGGGATGCAAAGTCAAGAAAGACTTGCCTATTCCCATCCTGCCAGAAGGTACAACTTAAAGAGGAAGAGCAGGGACCATGAGGCACACTGGTCTGGGGGCACATGTGATGGAGAGCCAAGGACAGAAAACTGTGCCAGCCTAAGGAGAAAGCCTCCCAGTCAGATGGAAAAACAATAGTGAATTTGCAATGAGGAGACCCCAAATAAAACAAAACAGAAGACTTTCATGTGTCAAGTTGGCCTAGATAAAAAAGGAAGGATTTAATGTGGGAAAATGAATGACACAGATATACTTTTGAAATCTTATCAGCTTGCAACTCCCATATTCAACCTAGAATATAGAAGAGTAGATTTAGTGCTGGCTATGCCATGTTTTAATTCTTACAGATTGTCACTTCACTTTAGAGAAATACATGCCACGAGATGACATTGTGTGGTAAATTTAATTATAGGCTTATGAGTATTGTTCAGTTTCTTTGATAAGCCTCAAACTATTTTATCATAATAGGAAATGATCAATAGTTCAATGACTATTTTAACCACATTGAACAAACTGCCAGATATTTTAAGTCTATTTGCTAGAGTTATTATTATTTTACTCTAGTGAAATGGTTTTTGTTTAAGTTGACAGTTCATAAAAACAGTGAGCTCCACCAGTCATATGAAGTTTGTTGCAAAGCTGAAGTGACAAACCTTAAAAACTAGCCTTTCCATAGATTTTCTTTTCTTTTTTTTGCTATTGTCCTTGTTTATTTCTCTCTTATTCAGAGCTTGTTGAGAATACACTATATTGTAGGCTATGTACGAGATACTAGGTCAGCTAGTGTTTACCTTTTAAGAAATAGTTACTGTACAGAGCATTTTGAGAGGGAGAAGGGAGGAGGGACAAGAGGAGGGTGAGAGCAAAGAATAAGCTGGAGAGAAAGGGTGAGGATGAATGCAAGCAACAAGGGTGAGTTGTTAATGTTTAGTCACATTATATCGAACTTCATTTCCCCTTAAGTTGGTTGTTTTACTCACTTAATCAAGAGTTTATTGAGCAAATACTGTTTCAAGCACTATTCTAAGCCCTGGGGATGCAAAGTCAAGAAAGACTTGCCTATTCCCATCCTGCCAGAAGGTACAACTTAAAGAGGAAGAGCAGGGACCATGAGGCACACTGGTCTGGGGGCACATGTGATGGAGAGCCAAGGACAGAAAACTGTGCCAGCCTAAGGAGAAAGCCTCCCAGTCAGATGGAAAAACAATAGTGAATTTGCAATGAGGAGACCCCAAATAAAACAAAACAGAAGACTTTCATGTGTCAAGTTGGCCTAGATAAAAAAGGAAGGATTTAATGTGGGAAAATGAATGACACAGATATACTTTTGAAATCTTATCAGCTTGCAACTCCCATATTCAACCTAGAATATAGAAGAGTAGATTTAGTGCTGGCTATGCCATGTTTTAATTCTTACAGATTGTCACTTCACTTTAGAGAAATACATGCCACGAGATGACATTGTGTGGTAAATTTAATTATAGGCTTATGAGTATTGTTCAGTTTCTTTGATAAGCCTCAAACTATTTTATCATAATAGGAAATGATCAATAGTTCAATGACTATTTTAACCACATTGAACAAACTGCCAGATATTTTAAGTCTATTTGCTAGAGTTATTATTATTTTACTCTAGTGAAATGGTTTTTGTTTAAGTTGACAGTTCATAAAAACAGTGAGCTCCACCAGTCATATGAAGTTTGTTGCAAAGCTGAAGTTGGAATGCCTTTCCTCACTGTGCACAGAGGGGAAAGGGCAAACAATGCACTTTATGTAATTTTGTTTTGTAGGCTGAGGCACTAAGTGAACAGCTGTATCCCACTGTGTGAGCTGTGCATGGATAGGAGTATATTTAATGGCTGTCAAAAAAGAAAATATTCCTTCAGCTTCAATGTTGCTTGTTGCTTTAGATAAACCCGTCAAAGTAATACTGGCACAAATAAAGTAATCAATGGCCTTGAAGTTATTTTATAACCAATAAAGTCAATATTGCAAAAATATAATTTTCATATATTAGAATGTAGAAAAGACGTGTAATTTTATCAAAATAGTCTTAATAGTAAAGCAAATTACAGTAAATTAAGTACTAGATCTAGTCAACAATGGTACATAATAAGAGTACAATTAAAACATGGTATAGCAAGTGCTAAATCTACTCCTCTATATTTTTGGTTAATCATGGGATTTGCAGGGTGATAAGACCTTAGAAGTATAACCATGTCATTCATTTTCCTCATTAAGTTCTTCTTTTTTTATCTAAGCCAACTTGACAAATGAAAGTCTTCTGTTTTGTTTTATTTGGAGTCTCCTCGTTGTAAATTCAGTTTCGTTTTCTTTTATATAGATTATTTTTATAACACTGATTTTGCAAATGCATATCTACTTAATACAGCATTCAACTTAAGGTAGGACAGAGACACTCTTAAGTAAGATATTAATTCATGAGCAGAGATCTGAAGGAAATTGTTGAATGCATAGCATAATGAAAATTCTGGGACTACTTCTAGCTCTGCCATTTGAGCTTCATCATTATAAGAGGAGAGGTACTGACTCTTTCTAGCAAATTTAATAGTAATTAGGTAGTTGAATTGCCAACTCAGAGTAGTTCTTCCTTCGTTGGTATCAGATATTTAAAGCTTCTCTGAAACATCAGTATGAGGCACTTCCTAGGAATGAGTTTCATCTCCATGCAGCCCTTCAGAGTAAACCCACTTTCATTAGCTAGTGAGAACTATCAGAATGTTGGCTTTAGCACTCTCTACACACTTATTTTTTCGATATGAGGAATATCTATTTTTATTTATTAACTGATTCAAATTGAGACTAGGGCATTTGTTTAATTATAACATTTTTATTATAAATATATTTTATTTTCTAGCATATTTATTTGTTGTCATCTAATTATAGCCAGCTAACCACCCTGCAGTTTTTGACTCGTATCCACTCTGTGACACACCACAAACTCATTTTCTTCATTAGACAAGGGTGATTCTGTCATAAATCTATGTGTACTTTCCTAATTTCTAGGCTAGTCAAGATAGTAAAATTTGATGTTAATTCATTCAAAGTCACATGAAGAGAAAAGCTCCAGGTAATAAATTTCCAACTTATAAAAATATAGTATATAGCATCTTAACCAACAATACATTTGTCATACCAAATCTATATTAAAAAATCACATTTTTTTTTTAAAACCACATTTGAAGGAAGAATGGGAACACAGAAAAGTTGGTATGTGAATGTTGAAAAAATACAGCTTATTCATAAGTGCTAATTACTGTGGCATTTTTGTTGTTTTCTGGATGAGATGTCATCAAATAGATTCAGAAATGTCTTTTTGTTTTTGTGTTTTAATCAATATACTACATTCAAATGCCATGGTGAAGAAAGATCTATGGCAATTACTTAGAACTGGTCAGAAGCCCATTTTATTTTGAGTTCTTTCACATACATTTAAATGTAATTAAGCTTGATTCTGATCACTGTTTTAGATTGTACAGTGTTACTATGTTAGAAGCCATTATGCTGTTGGCAAGATGAAAGTTCACCTGGTTTTGACTAAATTGGTGAGCTGGTTCTTGTCTAACATGGTCATTGCACAATTTTGTCTCTGCTAAGAATGTTCTTTCTCATCTTGTTCACCTGACCAACTTGTGCTTTAGTGATAGAAAACTTAATAGTCTCAAGGAAGGTTTCCTTCCTTCTCTCAGTTTCTGCTTCTCCATAGTGTTTGCTGTTTTTGTTTCCAGTTTTATTGAAATATAATTGCTATATAATGTTGTATTAGTTCAGAGAGTACAGCATGATGATTTGACAGATGTATATACTACAAAATGATTATCAAAGAAACCCACTTTCATTAGCTAGTGAGAACTATCAGAATGTTGGCTTTAGCACTCTCTACACACTTATTTTTTCGATATGAGGAATATCTATTTTTATTTATTAACTGATTCAAATTGAGACTAGGGCATTTGTTTAATTATAACATTTTTATTATAAATATATTTTATTTTCTAGCATATTTATTTGTTGTCATCTAATTATAGCCAGCTAACCACCCTGCAGTTTTTGACTCGTATCCACTCTGTGACACACCACAAACTCATTTTCTTCATTAGACAAGGGTGATTCTGTCATAAATCTATGTGTACTTTCCTAATTTCTAGGCTAGTCAAGATAGTAAAATTTGATGTTAATTCATTCAAAGTCACATGAAGAGAAAAGCTCCAGGTAATAAATTTCCAACTTATAAAAATATAGTATATAGCATCTTAACCAACAATACATTTGTCATACCAAATCTATATTAAAAAATCACATTTTTTTTTTTAAAACCACATTTGAAGGAAGAATGGGAACACAGAAAAGTTGGTATGTGAATGTTGAAAAAATACAGCTTATTCATAAGTGCTAATTACTGTGGCATTTTTGTTGTTTTCTGGATGAGATGTCATCAAATAGATTCAGAAATGTCTTTTTGTTTTTGTGTTTTAATCAATATACTACATTCAAATGCCATGGTGAAGAAAGATCTATGGCAATTACTTAGAACTGGTCAGAAGCCCATTTTATTTTGAGTTCTTTCACATACATTTAAATGTAATTAAGCTTGATTCTGATCACTGTTTTAGATTGTACAGTGTTACTATGTTAGAAGCCATTATGCTGTTGGCAAGATGAAAGTTCACCTGGTTTTGACTAAATTGGTGAGCTGGTTCTTGTCTAACATGGTCATTGCACAATTTTGTCTCTGCTAAGAATGTTCTTTCTCATCTTGTTCACCTGACCAACTTGTGCTTTAGTGATAGAAAACTTAATAGTCTCAAGGAAGGTTTCCTTCCTTCTCTCAGTTTCTGCTTCTCCATAGTGTTTGCTGTTTTTGTTTCCAGTTTTATTGAAATATAATTGCTATATAATGTTGTATTAGTTCAGAGAGTACAGCATGATGATTTGACAGATGTATATACTACAAAATGATTATCAAAAAGTAATTTCAGTACAACTTCATAACTTCATATAGTTATACATTTTTAATTTTCTCGTGAAGAGAACTTTGAAGACCTGGCTTCCCAGGTGGCATAGTGGTAAAAATTCTGCCTGCCAGTGCTGGAGATGCTGGGGACTTGGGCTCACTCCCTAGGTTGGGAAGATCCCCTGGAGGAGGAAATGGCAACCCACTCCAGTATTCTACCCTATGGTAGAATCCCATGGACAGAGGAGCCTGGCGGGCTATAGTCCATGGGTCACAAAAGAGCGACACGACTGACAGACTGAGAGCATCTTCCAGACTAGAGTGTCTCCCCTGACAGACCGAACACTTTGAAGACAAGAACTCTACCTTAGACATCTGTTGTTTCCTCAATGCTTAGAGCAATTTCTGGGATTGTACAGGTAGATATCAATGCATATTTACTGCATCAAAATCATGTAAATTGCTCTCTTTATTTTAAAAAGATTGTTATAATACCTAGAAGTGATAAGGAAATCTGGTTCAATAGACATGATACAGTTAAACATCTTGAAGGGTTCATGACAATAAATGCAATACACAGATGTTGTTTTACAACCTTTTGTTTAAATTTTTAAGATAAAAAAGGATTATTTTATTTAAAAAAATTCTTACTGGTTTAGAACCTGTGTAACTTTTCTTCATGTATCAAGTCTTTCCATGACTTTTGTTGTTTGGAAATAAGAAGGAAGCATCCCACCTAGATGCACAGACAAGTGACAACATCAATATAGCAAAAATATTAACAATTGTGCCATTGTAGTTGGTAGTTTGGTATTCAGTGTGCACTCTGACTTTTTTCTATGTTTGAAATCCTTCATAATAAAATGTTAGGAATACCAAAAGAAAGATAGAAAGAAGGAAACAGGTATCAATACATAAGAGGTGTTGGGTACAGGTCTCATGAGTTTTTAATAAAACTTAACTTTAAAAAAGGACACATCCTGTAGGAATGCTCTGAAATTAAGAAAGAAGAGAAGAAAACGAAGGTATCATTATATTCTGCTTCTCCATAGTGTTTGCTGTTTTTGTTTCCAGTTTTATTGAAATATAATTGCTATATAATGTTGTATTAGTTCAGAGAGTACAGCATGATGATTTGACAGATGTATATACTACAAAATGATTATCAAAAAGTAATTTCAGTACAACTTCATAACTTCATATAGTTATACATTTTTAATTTTCTCGTGAAGAGAACTTTGAAGACCTGGCTTCCCAGGTGGCATAGTGGTAAAAATTCTGCCTGCCAGTGCTGGAGATGCTGGGGACTTGGGCTCACTCCCTAGGTTGGGAAGATCCCCTGGAGGAGGAAATGGCAACCCACTCCAGTATTCTACCCTATGGTAGAATCCCATGGACAGAGGAGCCTGGCGGGCTATAGTCCATGGGTCACAAAAGAGCGACACGACTGACAGACTGAGAGCATCTTCCAGACTAGAGTGTCTCCCCTGACAGACCGAACACTTTGAAGACAAGAACTCTACCTTAGACATCTGTTGTTTCCTCAATGCTTAGAGCAATTTCTGGGATTGTACAGGTAGATATCAATGCATATTTACTGCATCAAAATCATGTAAATTGCTCTCTTTATTTTAAAAAGATTGTTATAATACCTAGAAGTGATAAGGAAATCTGGTTCAATAGACATGATACAGTTAAACATCTTGAAGGGTTCATGACAATAAATGCAATACACAGATGTTGTTTTACAACCTTTTGTTTAAATTTTTAAGATAAAAAAGGATTATTTTATTTAAAAAAATTCTTACTGGTTTAGAACCTGTGTAACTTTTCTTCATGTATCAAGTCTTTCCCTGCTTTTTGTTGTTTGTGAATAAGAAGGAAGCATCCCACCTAGATGCACAGACAAGTGACAACATCAATATAGCAAAAATATTAACAATTGTGCCATTGTAGTTGGTAGTTTGGTATTCAGTGTGCACTCTGACTTTTTTCTATGTTTGAAATCCTTCATAATAAAATGTTAGGAATACCAAAAGAAAGATAGAAAGAAGGGAAACAGGTATCAATACATAAGAGGTGTTGGGTACAGGTCTCATGAGTTTTTTAATAAAACTTAACTTTAAAAAAAAGGACACATCCTGTAGGAATGCTCTGAAAATTTCAGCAAGCTTCCGAACTTGGCGAGTATTGCCAAGTTATGCACATCTTAAGATTTTTCTCTTATAAAGCCAAGAAATGTGAAACTTATTAGCAGTTCTCATGTGTGGTTTTATGAGGAAAAGGAAAATGCAGCAGTTAGTGTTCCTATGGCAATGAGGCTTCAGTTCTGACTTCCTTCCCAGCTTTGCAACCAGTGAGCCACGGCTGCAGATTCCTCACTCAATCAGACAGCTGGCGGAGCCTCCTAGGACCAAACGGTTGCTTTGACAAAAATGTTTGTTGGATCTGCCTTACTTTTTTCTTCTCTGTTAATTCTCACTTGTGTTAAAGAAAAACCCAAGCTTATGCACTAGGAACTGGGTTGATTTTTCATAGAGTTTGCTTTCCTTTCATATACATATAACCCATCTCCTTTTCATTTTCTTATGTTTGGTTTATGAATCAGCCTGCATTTTGAAGACTCTTATCGTATTCAGAAAAAAGTCTGAAAACTGGTGCATTGTCTCTGGAGCAGGAGTTCAAGCTCTGATTGACGGTATGGCCACAGGGACACAAACCGGGCACATGAGGCACTAAAATCTGTTTCTATGGTGTCAGTGGACTAACAGTATCACACGTCAGAATTTGGTTTTGGATCATTAGAAGCTGTGTTCATTAGAGGCTGAATTTAGGCCACAGCCAAAAGTTTTCACACAAGAATGCTTCACACTTATAAGCTGCATTGTTTTAGATTAAATTAAGATCTGATCCCCAGATTTGTGGAGAGAGGTCCACTATAGTCCATATATCCAATTTATTTATTTATTTATTTATTTTTTTGGACAACAAGTTGTAAGAAGCAGAGATAAGAAGGAGCAGATTTAATGCTAGTTACATAACATTTAATTCAGAGTGATAGTCCTCTCTCATTCTCTCTCACAGTTGTTAGGAGTTCAGGATGATTTGTTTTTTCCTTTAAAAAAGCTTTGAAAGTTAATGTAAAGTAAAATAAGCTTTGTTGTTGTTGTTGTTGTACATGTCTCTGAGTTTTAACACATGTATTGTTACCTGTTACCATCACATATTTAGGATGCAGAATAATTCCTTACCCCAAAACATTCTCCCTTATTATCCCATTTTAGATCTTTCTTGTCCCCACCTCTAACCTCTGACAACCACTGATCTGTATTGTTGGCACTACAGTTTTATGTGTTTGAGAATATACTAGTCGACTAGCAAATGATAATATGATGTAAGTCTTGTGCATGAACCAGTCTGATTAGTGTATTTCAAGGATGAGGAGCTAACAAGGGAGGTGGCTCAAGGGAGTGGAGTTGGAAGACTTCCTCATCAGTTGATAAGCCTTTTTGGGTGCCTCTCATTTTCTCTCCATATTAATGCAGAAGAGCTAAGGAGAGTACAGAACACTTACTTTCTCCTGTCATCCGACAAAGATCCTGGTAGGGAAGTATTAAGTTTATGCAATGGAAGGGAGAATAGAACTCTTTTTTTTCTTTAAAGTTTGGTAGACACAGTCTGTTAACAAATGTAACCTGGCATTTTTATAATGTTATATGGTACTAAGAAAGGTACCTAGAAATCTCCTGAAGCGCTCAAGCATTGTAAGGGCCTCTTCTTTCCTACAGAGAGACATTATTGTGACTTGAGTTCTTTTTAGGTGTTAATCGTGTGGCTTAATTTTTAATTCAGTACAAAGAATTTTCCAATCATGGTCACATAATATTCATTTTATCCACTACTCTGGCTGCCAGTCTCTTATCTCTCTCCTCAGCAATGGTAAGGTAACCCTTTCCATGGGAAAGAGAAATCCATGGTTTGTTGCCTTTGCCAATGACAAAAAATATTTGAGAGCTGGGTGATGAAGCTACTACGTCAAAAGAATCTGGATGTCTCTCCCGGTTGGTAATCACACCAATTCTTCCCAGGTTAGCACCTCCAGTCACCACGTATGGGTTACTAGTGTCAAATTTGATAAAGTCAGTAATCTTGTCAGTCTTCAAGTCAATTTGAATGGCATCATTCACCTTGATGAGGGGAAGCCAATGGTGCAAGGATCATCAGATGACCAGATGGAGGAATCCTTCTGTCCCTACAAAGGTCCTTCTCATTTTGCACACATTGTACTTGGCCTCCTCATGTGTAATATGATGAACAGCAAAGCGACCCTTGGTGTCAGAACTCAAACAAAAATTCCCTCCAGTCTTACCAATGCTGATGACATCCATAAAACCAGTAGGGTAGGTTATATCCGTGCGGACTTTGCCATGGATCTTAATGAAATGCTGCATGCACATCTTTTTTACTTCATCTCCTATTAGGGCGTATTTCAGTCTGTTGCTTAGGAAATTTATTAGGGGAGACATTCCCTCAGCTTGTGGGGATGGGTGGATGGATGAGTGGCAAACATACCAGTCAGTTTATTCCAGCATCCAATGCTTTGGGGGTGCACTTCAGATGTTTCTTGGGACCCCAAACCATGATTGCAATAGGCACAAAAAGAGGTGACTTGATTTCTTAAGACTTTCCTTATTCTGAACATGCATCATGCCAGGAATTGAAGAGTTATGCTGACTGGACTCTGAATACCTTTTCCATCATGCTTAGTCTAATTTATATAGCACAATTTAATGGTCTCAGCAACTGCAACCAGCAACTTCACAATTGATTGAAATAACTGGAGTTCTTAGGTTTCATTCATAAAAGTAGAGCATCCAGAAAAGAGCAGAGGGCAACAAATTTGTTTCACGTGTGGAGCAGAATACCTAGAGCACTGTGCCTAGTTTTGGGGCTGTATTTTACAGGTGATATTATTTTTTTAAAAATTTTGGCCTCTTTTATTGGTTTATTATCAATTCATTATTATCATACTCTGGTTTTTTTGCCAGTCTCTCATCTCTCCCCTCAGCAATGGTAAGGTAACCCTTTCCATGGGAAAGAGAAATCCATGGTTTGTTGCCTTTGCCAATGACAAAAAATATTTGAGAGCTGGGTGATGAAGCTACTACGTCAAAAGAATCTGGATGTCTCTCCCGGTTGGTAATCACACCAATTCTTCCCAGGTTAGCACCTCCAGTCACCACGTATGGGTTACTAGTGTCAAATTTGATAAAGTCAGTAATCTTGTCAGTCTTCAAGTCAATTTGAATGGCATCATTCACCTTGATGAGGGGAAGCCAATGGTGCAAGGATCATCAGATGACCAGATGGAGGAATCCTTCTGTCCCTACAAAGGTCCTTCTCATTTTGCACACATTGTACTTGGCCTCCTCATGTGTAATATGATGAACAGCAAAGCGACCCTTGGTGTCAGAACTCAAACAAAAATTCCCTCCAGTCTTACCAATGCTGATGACATCCATAAAACCAGTAGGGTAGGTTATATCCGTGCGGACTTTGCCATGGATCTTAATGAAATGCTGCATGCACATCTTTTTTACTTCATCTCCTATTAGGGCGTATTTCAGTCTGTTGCTTAGGAAATTTATTAGGGGAGACATTCCCTCAGCTTGTGGGGATGGGTGGATGGATGAGTGGCAAACATACCAGTCAGTTTATTCCAGCATCCAATGCTTTGGGGGTGCACTTCAGATGTTTCTTGGGACCCAAAACCATGATTGCAATAGGCACAAAAGAGGTGACTTGATTTCTTAAGACTTTCCTTATTCTGAACATGCATCATGCCAGGAATTGAAGAGTTATGCTGACTGGACTCTGAATACCTTTTCCATCATGCTTAGTCTAATTTATATAGCACAATTTAATGGTCTCAGCAACTGCAACCAGCAACTTCACAATTGATTGAAATAACTGGAGTTCTTAGGTTTCATTCATAAAAGTAGAGCATCCAGAAAAGAGCAGAGGGCAACAAATTTGTTTCACGTGTGGAGCAGAATACCTAGAGCACTGTGCCTAGTTTTGGGGCTGTATTTTACAGGTGATATTATTTTTTTTAAAAAAATTTTGGCCTCTTTTATTGGTTTATTATCAATTCATTTTCATCCATCTTTATTCTTTGGCCTGTGTGGGCCTCCCATTGCAGTGGCCTCTCTTGTTGCAGAGCACTGGCTCTGGGTGCATGGGCTCCAGAGTGCTGGCTAGTAACTGGACACACCGGTCCAGCCGCTTCTTGGCCTGTGGGTTGTTCTTAGGCCAGGGATTGAACTGTTGCCCCTTGCACTGCAAGGCAGACTCTTTACCCACTGGACCAACAGGGAAGCCCCAGATGACATTTAATGTGCTGAAGAAATACAGTGAGTCAAATAAGCTACTGAAAGGAAAAACAGGTTAAGGAATTACATGTGCTTGGCTTGAACGTGGAAGACTCACAGCTGTATGATTTTTGTCTTCAAATATCTCACATGCAGAATAGGGTTTAGATTTATTCTGTGTTACCCATAGAACAGCAATTCTTAAATTTTATGAATCATAGGCACTTTCATAAATCTGATGAATGCTTTGGACATTTGATGATGAAAAATACACACATGCATTATATATATATTATAGTGTGTATTTATATATGTATATACTAGAAATTTTTAGGAACTGTATGTATATATATTTAGGAAACCCTCAGGTGTGCCTTCTTCCTCTAGGTTAGATGTAGACTGGCCAGAGTAGCAGCTTTTAATTTAAATAACCAGTTAGAAAATCTTCAGATGTTTCTTGGGACCCCAAACCATGATTGCAATAGGCACAAAAAGAGGTGACTTGATTTCTTAAGACTTTCCTTATTCTGAACATGCATCATGCCAGGAATTGAAGAGTTATGCTGACTGGACTCTGAATACCTTTTCCATCATGCTTAGTCTAATTTATATAGCACAATTTAATGGTCTCAGCAACTGCAACCAGCAACTTCACAATTGATTGAAATAACTGGAGTTCTTAGGTTTCATTCATAAAAGTAGAGCATCCAGAAAAGAGCAGAGGGCAACAAATTTGTTTCACGTGTGGAGCAGAATACCTAGAGCACTGTGCCTAGTTTTGGGGCTGTATTTTACAGGTGATATTATTTTTTTTAAAAAAATTTTGGCCTCTTTTATTGGTTTATTATCAATTCATTTTCATCCATCTTTATTCTTTGGCCTGTGTGGGCCTCCCATTGCAGTGGCCTCTCTTGTTGCAGAGCACTGGCTCTGGGTGCATGGGCTCCAGAGTGCTGGCTAGTAACTGGACACACCGGTCCAGCCGCTTCTTGGCCTGTGGGTTGTTCTTAGGCCAGGGATTGAACTGTTGCCCCTTGCACTGCAAGGCAGACTCTTTACCCACTGGACCAACAGGGAAGCCCCAGATGACATTTAATGTGCTGAAGAAATACAGTGAGTCAAATAAGCTACTGAAAGGAAAAACAGGTTAAGGAATTACATGTGCTTGGCTTGAACGTGGAAGACTCACAGCTGTATGATTTTTGTCTTCAAATATCTCACATGCAGAATAGGGTTTAGATTTATTCTGTGTTACCCATAGAACAGCAATTCTTAAATTTTATGAATCATAGGCACTTTCATAAATCTGATGAATGCTTTGGACATTTGATGATGAAAAATACACACATGCATTATATATATATTATAGTGTGTATTTATATATGTATATACTAGAAATTTTTAGGAACTGTATGTATATATATTTAGGAAACCCTCAGGTGTGCCTTCTTCCTCTAGGTTAGATGTAGACTGGCCAGAGTAGCAGCTTTTAATTTAGTAACAGTAGAACTTTCCAGTGATTTGAGCTCTCTGGAGCCAAAATGACTGCTTCAGAAGTTAATAAGCTCTCTATCACTGGGCAAGTTTAAACATAAGCCCCTTGATAGTTGTATTGAAGAGAGATCTTATAAATACGGTGGAGTTTTGGCTAGATGAACTCTTAATTCCTTTAAAACCTTGAGAATCAATTAGATTCTATGAATCTTAGAGTAAAAGCCTCATATAACATGAATGGTCTATAAGGCATATGGTAATCCTGTTCACAGACACTGGCATTCATGTATGATTTTATAGAGTATTTGATTTATTTTAGGACTTCTGCTTGATTTCCTCTTGGTCTGCCCCATAATTTTCATTAGTTCCATTTGGGGTTCTTTTTGGGTTTGGCTCTATGGACCAGTGCATATATTCATTGCAGCAATAAAGCTTTAAAATTGAGATATAAAATCATGTGTTAGTTATCAAATTTCCTTAGCTTGTTAGCTCCTAGAGAATAGAAACTGGAATGTTTTAGGTCGATCTTGTAGACAGACCTGTTCCACAGGGTTACCAAGGTCACTCTGTGACTCACTGCCATACTTTGCAGACAAAGTTCAAGGAGTCTTTAAGACAGTAGCTCTAATGGCTTTACTGTGTTTTGCTGGAGCAAGGACAGGAGAGAAGGAGGAAGGGAGAGAGACAGAGGGCAAGAGAGAAAAACAGGGAGACAGAAGGAAAGGGAGACTAATTGTGCTCAGTTAGACAGAACCTCTTAATACCAACCTACTCTACTGCTGAGCTAAAAGGATAGATTTAGTTACTACTTTTCAATACTTGAGATTTTTTCTGCCTCAGAAGTAAAAATGTTGCTTAATGATAATTATGTTGCTTGGGGCTTCCAGATGAATTTGGGATAGAACCATATCTTTCTTATCTAGACAAAGCATGGAAAAACAATGAATAAGATCATCTCTCCAAAGGTAGAAACCTCATAAAATATAGAAACCAAAAAAAAGAAAAAAAAAAAAGAAACCAAGATAAATTGCTGTGGAAGCTTGTTGTTATGTCATTAACAAGACTTCAGATGTATGACAAGTAGGTTTAATTTATGTTTTAAAAATACTGAAAAAATATAACAACAACAAAAATATTGATAAAATATATTGCTAAACTTTTCATTCCTAAGAACTTGAGAGATTTCAAAGAGTAGATGCTCCAACAGGAAAACAATATGTTTTCCAAAATTCTGGCTACTTTGGGGAATTATAATGAAAGAGTATTAGAGTCGGAAGATCAATGTGTGGAACTTCTGATGTTGCAACCAATGCAATAGCTACAGAATGTCCAGAAAAGGGCACCTGAACTGAATGAAGAGAGTGTGAGCACTGCCATCTGAGGACAATCCAAAAATATCTGCTCTCATCTGTCTGGCAATATGCAGGCTAAAATGAAAGATGATTGATGTCTGTCAAATTATGAGAGTTATGTATAATTGGAACCAGACTTAAATGCAAATGAACAACATATGTGAATGGGATTTAAATAGTTCCTGGCACATAGTAGGTGTTCAATAAGTGTTAATTCTCTCTTTGTGAAAACTTATTTAGAAGTTTAAAAGAGGAAATTTTAAACACAAATAAAAATATATAATTTTAGACAGGTAGTAAACATTTTTATATCAAAAGATGTGGTTTTGGTGGGAATGTAGCATTAGTTTCAAAAAAGACTTGGATAAATCAAGACATGATAGATACAAAACTGATTAGTTAAGGGAAATGAGTCTTTGTAGGCTGAAGGGACAATTTATAACTTTAGAAAATAAGCTTTTTGTTTGTCTCATTATGAAAGACAACATTTGCTAAATAATTTTAAGAAAAATAGATGAACAAAGCCCCAAAATCACTTAGGAATAACCATTTAGCAATATCACTCAAAGATTTGTATGTATAATCACAATATTTTTTCTGTCTGTGAAGACATTTCATCAGCTGTACATAAATGTTTGATAAATTCTATTTCACTTAGTGAAGTGAACATCTTTCATACTAAAATGTGCAAACACAACTTTATGTGATTAATATTCTGAAGTAAGAAACCAATAAATTAGAAACCAAAAAAGAAAAAAAAAAACCAAGATAAATTGTTGGGTTTTATGTCATTAACAAGACTTCAGATGTATGACAAGTAGGTTTAATTTATGTTTTAAAAATACTGAAAAAATATAACAACAACAAAAATATTGATAAAATATATTGCTAAACTTTTCATTCCTAAGAACTTGAGAGATTTCAAAGAGTAGATGCTCCAACAGGAAAACAATATGTTTTCCAAAATTCTGGCTACTTTGGGGAATTATAATGAAAGAGTATTAGAGTCGGAAGATCAATGTGTGGAACTTCTGATGTTGCAACCAATGCAATAGCTACAGAATGTCCAGAAAAGGGCACCTGAACTGAATGAAGAGAGTGTGAGCACTGCCATCTGAGGACAATCCAAAAATATCTGCTCTCATCTGTCTGGCAATATGCAGGCTAAAATGAAAGATGATTGATGTCTGTCAAATTATGAGAGTTATGTATAATTGGAACCAGACTTAAATGCAAATGAACAACATATGTGAATGGGATTTAAATAGTTCCTGGCACATAGTAGGTGTTCAATAAGTGTTAATTCTCTCTTTGTGAAAACTTATTTAGAAGTTTAAAAGAGGAAATTTTAAACACAAATAAAAATATATAATTTTAGACAGGTAGTAAACATTTTTATATCAAAAGATGTGGTTTTGGTGGGAATGTAGCATTAGTTTCAAAAAAGACTTGGATAAATCAAGACATGATAGATACAAAACTGATTAGTTAAGGGAAATGAGTCTTTGTAGGCTGAAGGGACAATTTATAACTTTAGAAAATAAGCTTTTTGTTTGTCTCATTATGAAAGACAACATTTGCTAAATAATTTTAAGAAAAATAGATGAACAAAGCCCCAAAATCACTTAGGAATAACCATTTAGCAATATCACTCAAAGATTTGTATGTATAATCACAATATTTTTTCTGTCTGTGAAGACATTTCATCAGCTGTACATAAATGTTTGATAAATTCTATTTCACTTAGTGAAGTGAACATCTTTCATACTAAAATGTGCAAACACAACTTTATGTGATTAATATTCTGAAGTAAGAGCAACATCATGTACATTATATAATCAATTTCCTATAACCTGACCTTGATCATTTTTAAAAGTTTTTGCTATTAGAAGCAATATTTGTGTATCTGTCTTTGTGTATTTCTTTTTTTTTTTTTTTAAAGATTTATTTATTTATTTATTTTGGGCGGGGGTCGGGTTGGGGAGGGAGGGGAGCGGGCGGGCCACTTCCGTTGGTCTTTCATTTCTCTGTTTTCATCCGTCTTTGTTCTTTGGCTCCTGCGGGCCTCCCATTGTGGTGGCGTCTGTCCTTGCAGAGCGCTGGCTCCAGAGCTCCGGCTCGCTGATTGGACACATCAGTCCAGCCGCTCCGCGGCACGTGGGACCTTCCCAGGCCAGGGATCGAACTGGCGCCCCTTGCACTGCAAGGCGGTGTCCATATCCACTGGACCACCAGGGGAAGCCCTCTTTGTGTATTTCTGAAAATACATTATGAATTTTGAAAAGTTAAATTACATGGGCAAAGAACATAACACTTTTTGAAGGTTTTAATAGATATTGACAAATTCCCTCTAGATATAATAACAGCATTTCTTCTCATCTTTTTTTTTTAAACCTTTATTTTACTTTTAACTTTGATCGAGTTTTGTTGTTTACAGATATGCATGTTCCCAGATTAGTCATATGTATATCCCCCACTTCCCTCCCTCCCGACCGTCACACAGCACCCTGAATGATTTTCCCGACATTTGATTTTTTTATAGTACAGGCCTTCATGCTACTTCCATGATAGATACAAAACTGATTAGTTAAGGGAAATGAGTCTTTGTAGGCTGAAGGGACAATTTATAACTTTAGAAAATAAGCTTTTTGTTTGTCTCATTATGAAAGACAACATTTGCTAAATAATTTTAAGAAAAATAGATGAACAAAGCCCCAAAATCACTTAGGAATAACCATTTAGCAATATCACTCAAAGATTTGTATGTATAATCACAATATTTTTTCTGTCTGTGAAGACATTTCATCAGCTGTACATAAATGTTTGATAAATTCTATTTCACTTAGTGAAGTGAACATCTTTCATACTAAAATGTGCAAACACAACTTTATGTGATTAATATTCTGAAGTAAGAGCAACATCATGTACATTATATAATCAATTTCCTATAACCTGACCTTGATCATTTTTAAAAGTTTTTGCTATTAGAAGCAATATTTGTGTATCTGTCTTTGTGTATTTCTTTTTTTTTTTTTTTAAAGATTTATTTATTTATTTATTTTGGGCGGGGGTCGGGTTGGGGAGGGAGGGGAGCGGGCGGGCCACTTCCGTTGGTCTTTCATTTCTCTGTTTTCATCCGTCTTTGTTCTTTGGCTCCTGCGGGCCTCCCATTGTGGTGGCGTCTGTCCTTGCAGAGCGCTGGCTCCAGAGCTCCGGCTCGCTGATTGGACACATCAGTCCAGCCGCTCCGCGGCACGTGGGACCTTCCCAGGCCAGGGATCGAACTGGCGCCCCTTGCACTGCAAGGCGGTGTCCATATCCACTGGACCACCAGGGGAAGCCCTCTTTGTGTATTTCTGAAAATACATTATGAATTTTGAAAAGTTAAATTACATGGGCAAAGAACATAACACTTTTTGAAGGTTTTAATAGATATTGACAAATTCCCTCTAGATATAATAACAGCATTTCTTCTCATCTTTTTTTTTTAAACCTTTATTTTACTTTTAACTTTGATCGAGTTTTGTTGTTTACAGATATGCATGTTCCCAGATTAGTCATATGTATATCCCCCACTTCCCTCCCCTCCCGACCGTCACACAGCACCCCTGAATGATCCCCTTTTCTCACAGAGCAATGACTATAGCTATTTTCTTCACTTATGATAGTACAGGCCTTCATGCTACTTCCTTTATGCTTCCCACCCTCTGTTCCTTCCCCAAAATGTCCATATGTCCACTGTCCATGTCTGTCTTTCTGTCGCTTCACTGCGTGTGCCATCATCACCATCCTGCTAGATTCCATATATATGTGTTAATATACTGTATTTGTCCTTCTCTTTCTGACTGACTTCACTTTTGATGATACGTTCTAGATCCAGCCACCTCATCAGGGCTGATTCTTCTGCATTTCTCTTTACAGCTGTGTAGTATTCCATTGTATATATGTACCAGAGCTTTTGGATCCATTCGTTCGTCGATGGGCATCTAGGCTCCTTCCATGTTCTAGCTGTTGTATAGAGAGCTGCAATGAACATTGGGGTACAGGTGATTCTTGCAGTTTTGATTTCATCAGGGTATAAGCCTAAGAGTGGGATTGCTGGGTCGTATGGTGCTTCTATTTGTAGTTTTTAAGAAATCTCCAGACTGTCTTCCATAGTAGCTGTATCAATTTACATTCCCACCAGCAATGCAGGAGTGTTCCCTCTTCTCCGCACCCTCTGCAGCATTTATTGTCTGTCGATTAGTGGATGATGGCCATTCTGATGGGTGTTAGGTGATATCTCATTGTAGTTTTGATTTGCATTTCTCTAATTATAAGTGAAGTTGAGCATCGTTTCATGTGCTTTTGGGCCATCTGTATGTCATCTTTGGAGAGGTGTCTGTTTAGGTCCTTTTCCCATTTTTTGATTGGGTTGTTCGTTTTTTCCGGTGCTGAGTTGTCTGAGTTGCTTGTAGATTTTGGAGATTAATTCTTTGTCTGTTGTTTCATTTGCTATGATTTTCTCCCACTCTGTGGGCTGTCTGTTCAGCTTTTTTGTAATTTCTTTTGCTGTACAAGGCCTTTAAGTTTCATTAGGTCCCACATGTTCATTTTTCTTTTGAGTTCCACTATTCTAGTAGGTGGATCAGAGAAGATCTTGCTTTGATTTATGTCCTTGAGTGTTTTGCCTGTATTCTCCTCTAAGAGTTTGATGGTTTCTGGTCTTATATTTAGGTGTTTAATCCATTTTGAGTTGATCTTTGTGTATGGTGTCAGGGAATGTTCCAACTTCATTGTTTTTTGCGTATAGCTGTCCAGTTTTCCCAGCACCACTTGTTGAAGAGGCTGTCTTTGTCCCATTTTATATGTTCGTCTCCTTTGCCAAAAATAAGGTATCCATAGATGTGTTAATATACTGTATTTGTCCTTCTCTTTCTGACTGACTTCACTTTTGATGATACGTTCTAGATCCAGCCACCTCATCAGGGCTGATTCTTCTGCATTTCTCTTTACAGCTGTGTAGTATTCCATTGTATATATGTACCAGAGCTTTTGGATCCATTCGTTCGTCGATGGGCATCTAGGCTCCTTCCATGTTCTAGCTGTTGTATAGAGAGCTGCAATGAACATTGGGGTACAGGTGATTCTTGCAGTTTTGATTTCATCAGGGTATAAGCCTAAGAGTGGGATTGCTGGGTCGTATGGTGCTTCTATTTGTAGTTTTTAAGAAATCTCCAGACTGTCTTCCATAGTAGCTGTATCAATTTACATTCCCACCAGCAATGCAGGAGTGTTCCCTCTTCTCCGCACCCTCTCCAGCATTTATTGTCTGTCGATTAGTGGATGATGGCCATTCTGATGGGTGTTAGGTGATATCTCATTGTAGTTTTGATTTGCATTTCTCTAATTATAAGTGAAGTTGAGCATCGTTTCATGTGCTTTTGGGCCATCTGTATGTCATCTTTGGAGAGGTGTCTGTTTAGGTCCTTTTCCCATTTTTTGATTGGGTTGTTCGTTTTTTCCGGTGCTGAGTTGTCTGAGTTGCTTGTAGATTTTGGAGATTAATTCTTTGTCTGTTGTTTCATTTGCTATGATTTTCTCCCACTCTGTGGGCTGTCTGTTCAGCTTTTTTGTAATTTCTTTTGCTGTACAAGGCCTTTAAGTTTCATTAGGTCCCACATGTTCATTTTTCTTTTGAGTTCCACTATTCTAGTAGGTGGATCAGAGAAGATCTTGCTTTGATTTATGTCCTTGAGTGTTTTGCCTGTATTCTCCTCTAAGAGTTTGATGGTTTCTGGTCTTACATTTAGGTCTTTAATCCATTTTGAATTGATCTTAGTGTACAGTGTCAGGGAATGTTCCAACTTCATTTTTTTGCATGTAGCTGTCCAGTTTTCCCAGCACCACTTGTTGAAGAGGCTGTCTTTGTCCCATTTTATATGTTCGCCTCCTTTGTCAAAAATAAGGTACCCATAGGTACGTGGGTTTATCTCTGGGTTCTCGATCTTGTTCCATTGGTCGATATTTCTGTTTTTGTGCCAGTACCATACTGTCTTGATAGCTGTTGCTTTGTAGTAGAGTCTGAAGTTAGGGAGGCTGATCCCTCCAGTTCCATTCTCCTTCCTCAGGATTGCTTTGGGTATTCAAGGTCTTTTGTGTTTCCATATGAACTGTTTATTCTTTGGTCTAGTTCTGCAAAGAATGTCACTGGAAGTTTGATAGGGATCACACTGAATCTATAGATGACATTTGGTAGTATGGTCATTTTCACAATATTGATTCTTCTGACCCTGGAACATGGAATATCTCTCCATCTGTTTAAGTCTTCTTTGATGTCTCTCATGAGTGTCTTGTAATTTTCTGTGTACAGTTCTTTTGTTTCTTTGGGTAGATTTATTCCAAGATATTTGATTCTTTTGATTGCAATGGTGAAGGGGATTGTTTCTTTGATTTCGTTTTCTGATTTTTCATTGTTTGTGTATAGGTATGCCAGTGATTTCTGTATATTGATTTTGTATCCTGCGACTTTGCTGAATTTGCTGATTAACTCTAGTAGTTTTGTAATAGTGTCTTTGGGATTTTCTATGTATAATATCATGTCACCTGCAAGTAGAGAGAGCTTAACTTCTTCCTTTCCAATCTGGATTCCCTTTATTTCTTTCTCTTCTCTTATTGCTGTTGCTAGAACTTCCAGGATTATGATGAATAAGAGTGGTGAAAGTGGACACCCTTGTGTTGTTCCTGATCATTTGAAAGGGGTTTTTTTTCTTTTGCTGTACAAGGCCTTTAAGTTTCATTAGGTCCCACATGTTCATTTTCTTTTGAGTTCCACTATTCTAGTAGGTGGATCAGAGAAGATCTTGCTTTGATTTATGTCCTTGAGTGTTTTGCCTATATTCTCCTCTAAAAATTTTATGGTTTCTGGTCTTATATTTAGGTGTTTAATCCATTTTGAGTTGATCTTTGTGTATGGTGTCAGGGAATGTTCCAACTTCATTGTTTTTTGCGTATAGCTGTCCAATTTTCCCAGCACCATTTGTTGAAGAGGCTCTTTGTCCCATTTTATATGTTCGTCTCCTTTGCCAAAAATAAGGTATCCATAGATGCATGGGCCTGTCTCTGGGTTCTCTATCTTGTTCCATTGGTTGATATTTCTGTTTTTGTGCCAGTACCATACTGTCTTGATGACTGTTGCTTTGTAGTAAAGTCTGAAGTTAGGGAGGCTGATCCCTCCAGTTCCATTCTCCTTCCTCAGGATTGCTTTGGGTATTCAAGGTCTTTTGTGTTTCCATATGAACTGTTTATTCTTTGGTCTAGTTCTGCAAAGAATGTCACTGGAAGTTTGATAGGGATCACACTGAATCTATAGATGACATTTGGTAGTATGGTCATTTTCACAATATTGATTCTTCTGACCCTGGAACATGGAATATCTCTCCATCTGTTTAAGTCTTCTTTGATGTCTCTCATGAGTGTCTTGTAATTTTCTGTGTACAGTTCTTTTGTTTCTTTGGGTAGATTTATTCCAAGATATTTGATTCTTTTGATTGCAATGGTGAAGGGGATTGTTTCTTTGATTTCGTTTTCTGATTTTTCATTGTTTGTGTATAGGTATGCCAGTGATTTCTGTATATTGATTTTGTATCCTGCGACTTTGCTGAATTTGCTGATTAACTCTAGTAGTTTTGTAATAGTGTCTTTGGGATTTTCTATGTATAATATCATGTCACCTGCAAGTAGAGAGAGCTTAACTTCTTCCTTTCCAATCTGGATTCCCTTTATTTCTTTCTCTTCTCTTATTGCTGTTGCTAGAACTTCCAGGATTATGATGAATAAGAGTGGTGAAAGTGGACACCCTTGTGTTGTTCCTGATCTTAGAGGGAATGCTTTCAGTTTTTCACCATTGAGGATAATGTTTGCTGTGGGCTTCTCATAGGTGGCTTTCACTATGTTGAGATAGGTTCCTTCTATGCCCATTTTCTGCAGAGTTTTTATCATAAATGGATGCTGTACTTTGTCAAAGACTTTTTCTGCATCTATTGAGATGATCATGTGATTTTTGTCTCTCAATTTGTTGATGTGGTGTATCACATTGATTGATTTGTGAATATTGAGGAATCCTTGCATGCCTCAGATGAACCCGACTTGATCGTGATGAATGAGCTTTTTGATGTGTTGTTGAATTCTGTTTGCTAGGATTCTGCTGAGGATTTTGGCATCTAGATTCATCAGTGAAATTGGCGTATAATTTTCTGTTTTTTGTGTTGTCTTTGTCTGGCTTTGGTATCAGGGTGATGGCGGCCTCATAGAATGTGTTTGGAAGTGTTTCTTCATGTGCAATTTTTTGGAAGAGGTTTAGAAGGACAGGCATTAGCTCTTCTTTAAATGTTTGGTAGAATTCAGCTGTGAAACCATCTGGCCCTGGGCTTTTATTTTTGGGTAGATTTTTGATCAAAACGTCAATTTCTGAGCGTGTGATTGGCTTGTTCATAGTTTCTATTTCTTCCTGGTTGAGTCTTGGGCGATTAATCTTCTCTAAGAAACTGTCCATTTCTTCCAGGTTGTCCAGTTTGTTGCCATAGAGTTGTTCATAATAGTCTCTTAGAATCCTTTGGATTTCTGCATGATCTGTTGTAATCTCTCCTTTTTCATTTTTTGGTTTTGGTGATCTGGTTCTTTTCTCTCTTTTTCTTGATGAGTCTGGCCAGTGGTGTGTCGATTTTATTTACCTTTTTGAAGAACCAGCTTTTTGTTTTATTTATCTTTACTATTGTTTCTTTCATTTCTTTCTCATTTATTTCTGCTCTGATCTTTATGATTTCCCTTCTTCTGCTGGCTTTGGGGTGGTGTTGTTCTTCTTTCTCCAGTTGTTTTAAGCGTAAGGTTAGGTCGTCTGTTTGAGATTTTCCTAGTTTCTTGAGGGAGGATTGAATTGCTATAAACTTCCCTCTTAGAACTGCTTTTGCAGTGTCCCATAGGTTTTGCACTGTCGTGTGTTCATTGTCGTTTTCTTCTAGGAATTGTTTTATTTCTCCTTTGATTTGCTCGGTAATCAGTTGGATTTTTAGGTATGTGTTGTTTAATCTCCATGTGTTTGTGTTTTTAGCGGTTTTTTCCCTGTAGTTGATCTCTAGTCTCACTGCATTGTGGTCCGAGAAGATGGTTGATATAATTTCAGTTATCAATTTCTTGAACTGACTGAGGTTTGATTTGTGGCCCAAGATGTGGTCTATTCTGGAGAATGTTCCATGAGCTCTTGAGAAGAAAGGGTATTCTTCTGCTTTAGGATGGAAAGTCCTAAAGACACCAATGAGGTCCATTTCTTCTAGTGTGGCATTTTAGGCTTGTGTTGTATAATTTTCTGTTTTTTGTGTTGTCTTTGTCTGGCTTTGGTATCAGGGTGATGGCGGCCTCATAGAATGTGTTTGGAAGTGTTTCTTCATGTGCAATTTTTTGGAAGAGGTTTAGAAGGACAGGCATTAGCTCTTCTTTAAATGTTTGGTAGAATTCAGCTGTGAAACCATCTGGCCCTGGGCTTTTATTTTTGGGTAGATTTTTGATCAAAACGTCAATTTCTGAGCGTGTGATTGGCTTGTTCATAGTTTCTATTTCTTCCTGGTTGAGTCTTGGGCGATTAATCTTCTCTAAGAAACTGTCCATTTCTTCCAGGTTGTCCAGTTTGTTGCCATAGAGTTGTTCATAATAGTCTCTTAGAATCCTTTGGATTTCTGCATGATCTGTTGTAATCTCTCCTTTTTCATTTTTTGGTTTTGGTGATCTGGTTCTTTTCTCTCTTTTTCTTGATGAGTCTGGCCAGTGGTGTGTCGATTTTATTTACCTTTTTGAAGAACCAGCTTTTTGTTTTATTTATCTTTACTATTGTTTCTTTCATTTCTTTCTCATTTATTTCTGCTCTGATCTTTATGATTTCCCTTCTTCTGCTGGCTTTGGGGTGGTGTTGTTCTTCTTTCTCCAGTTGTTTTAAGCGTAAGGTTAGGTCGTCTGTTTGAGATTTTCCTAGTTTCTTGAGGGAGGATTGAATTGCTATAAACTTCCCTCTTAGAACTGCTTTTGCAGTGTCCCATAGGTTTTGCACTGTCGTGTGTTCATTGTCGTTTTCTTCTAGGAATTGTTTTATTTCTCCTTTGATTTGCTCGGTAATCAGTTGGTTTTTTAGGTATGTGTTGTTTAATCTCCATGTGTTTGTGTTTTTAGCGGTTTTTTCCCTGTAGTTGATCTCTAGTCTCACTGCATTGTGGTCCGAGAAGATGGTTGATATAATTTCAGTTATCAATTTCTTGAACTGACTGAGGTTTGATTTGTGGCCCAAGATGTGGTCTATTCTGGAGAATGTTCCATGAGCTCTTGAGAAGAAAGGGTATTCTTCTGCTTTAGGATGGAAAGTCCTAAAGACACCAATGAGGTCCATTTCTTCTAGTGTGGCATTTTAGGCTTGTGTTTCTTTATTAGTTTTCTGTTGGATGATCTTGTCCATTGGTGCGAGAGGAGTGTTAAAGTCTCCTACTGTGATTGTGTTAGTGTCGATGTCTTCTTTTATGTCTGAAAGTGTTTGTCTTATGTATTGGTGGTGCTCCTGTGTTGTGTGCATAGATATTTATGATTGTTATGTCTTCTTCTTGGATCGATCCTTTGATCATTGCGTAGTATCCTGCCTTGTCTCTTCGAATCGTCTTTATATTGAGGTCTATTTTGTCTGATATGAGGATGGCTACTCCAGCTTTCTTTTGATTTCCATTTGCATGGAATATCTTTTTCCAGCCCCTCACTTTCAGTCCATGAGTGTCTCTAGGTCTGAAGTGAGTTTCCTGGAGGCAGCATATGTATGGGTCGTGTTTTTGAATCTATTCAGCCATTCTTTGTCTTTTGATTGGGGCATTGAGTCCATTTACATTCAAAGTAATTATTGATACAAATGATTCTATTGTCATCTTCTTAGATGTTATGATGGATTTGTTTTGTGGATCTTCTCCTTCTTTTATACTTGTTGTCTATATAAGTCCCTTTAACACTTGTTGTAAGGCTGGTTTGGTGTTACTAAATTCTTTTAATTTTTGCTTGTCTGTAAATCTTTTGATTTCTCCATCTATTTTGAAGGAGATCCTTGCAGGGTAGAGGATTCTTGGTTGCAGATTATTCTCTTGTAGCTGTTTCAATGTGTCCTGTCATTCCCTTCTGGCCTGCAGAGTTTCTGTTGAAAGATCTGCTGTTAAACGTATGGGCTTTCCCTTGTATGTCACTAGTTGCTTTTCCCTTGCTGCTTTGAGAATTCTGTCTTTGTGTTTAATTTGTCTTAGCTTCATTAAGATGTGTCTTGGTGTGTTTCTTCTCGGGTTGATTCTGTGTGGTACTCTTTGTGCTTCTTGGACTTGACTGACTATTTCTTTTCCCATGTGGTCTTCGGGTTTCATGTCTTGAGAAGAAAGGGTATTCTTCTGCTTTAGGATGGAAAGTCCTAAAGACACCAATGAGGTCCATTTCTTCTAGTGTGGCATTTTAGGCTTGTGTTTCTTTATTAGTTTTCTGTTGGATGATCTTGTCCATTGGTGCGAGAGGAGTGTTAAAGTCTCCTACTGTGATTGTGTTAGTGTCGATGTCTTCTTTTATGTCTGAAAGTGTTTGTCTTATGTATTGGTGGTGCTCCTGTGTTGTGTGCATAGATATTTATGATTGTTATGTCTTCTTCTTGGATCGATCCTTTGATCATTGCGTAGTATCCTGCCTTGTCTCTTCGAATCGTCTTTATATTGAGGTCTATTTTGTCTGATATGAGGATGGCTACTCCAGCTTTCTTTTGATTTCCATTTGCATGGAATATCTTTTTCCAGCCCCTCACTTTCAGTCCATGAGTGTCTCTAGGTCTGAAGTGAGTTTCCTGGAGGCAGCATATGTATGGGTCGTGTTTTTGAATCTATTCAGCCATTCTTTGTCTTTTGATTGGGGCATTGAGTCCATTTACATTCAAAGTAATTATTGATACAAATGATTCTATTGTCATCTTCTTAGATGTTATGATGGATTTGTTTTGTGGATCTTCTCCTTCTTTTATACTTGTTGTCTATATAAGTCCCTTTAACACTTGTTGTAAGGCTGGTTTGGTGTTACTAAATTCTTTTAATTTTTGCTTGTCTGTAAATCTTTTGATTTCTCCATCTATTTTGAAGGAGATCCTTGCAGGGTAGAGGATTCTTGGTTGCAGATTATTCTCTTGTAGCTGTTTCAATGTGTCCTGTCATTCCCTTCTGGCCTGCAGAGTTTCTGTTGAAAGATCTGCTGTTAAACGTATGGGCTTTCCCTTGTATGTCACTAGTTGCTTTTCCCTTGCTGCTTTGAGAATTCTGTCTTTGTGTTTAATTTGTCTTAGCTTCATTAAGATGTGTCTTGGTGTGTTTCTTCTCGGGTTGATTCTGTGTGGTACTCTTTGTGCTTCTTGGACTTGACTGACTATTTCTTTTCCCATGTTGGGGAAATTTTCAACTAGAATCTCTTCAAAAATTTTCTCATAGCCTTTCTTTTTCTCTTCTTCTTCTGGAATCCCTACATTTTGAATATTGGTGCATTTGATATTATCCCAGAGATCTCTGAGGCTATCCTCTGTTCTTTTCATTCTTTGAGCTAGATTCTGTTTTTCAGCAGTTACTTCCACCATTCTATCTTCCAGCTCACTTATCCGGTCTTCTGTCTCAGATACTCTGCTCTTGATTGCTTCTGCAGTGTTTTCCAGTTCAGCAATTGAGTTGTTTGTCTCTGTTACTTTTTTGGTAAGTTCTTGTATTTCTTTATTCAGTGTGTTAGTTGTGTCTTGCAATTTCTCTGAAATTCTGTTTTCAGTGTCTTTGATGATCTTTACTATCATTCTTCTGAAATCACTTTCAGAAAGTTTGTCCAAATTCTCTTCATTGATTTGATCTTGTGTGTTTGTAGATTGTTCCTTCACGTGTGTGGTATTTCTCTGCCGTTTCATTGTTTTTATTGCTTTTTAAACTGAGTCTGTTTGTTATTTCCTTTTCCTAGACTTTGAGTTACATCTGTTGGTGTTTGTTGTTTGGATGGAGCTTCTTATTCTGGGTGATGCTGGTGGTTGGGTGATGTCAGGACTTGCATACAAGTGATTGCCTTTGTTGGCGTTCTCACTTGTATAGTGCTCTCTAGTGTCAGGTGTTTGCTAGTATTGTAGTATTTTGGAGCCAGTGCTCCCCCTCTAAAGCCCCAGGGCTTGTTGCCGTCTTGATGCGGCTTCTCCTTTGTTTTTCGATGTGGGGTGTCCTCTGTGATCAGATCCATGCTCCTCCTGTAGATAGTTTCCCAGGAACTCGTTGCAATTCAGGCGATATTGCAAATTGAAAGCCATCTTAGCACCTTCCATCTAATAGTACTGATGTGCCTGCACCAGTTTCTTTTCTGTTAAACGTATGGGCTTTCCCTTGTATGTCACTAGTTGCTTTTCCCTTGCTGCTTTGAGAATTCTGTCTTTGTGTTTAATTTGTCTTAGCTTCATTAAGATGTGTCTTGGTGTGTTTCTTCTCGGGTTGATTCTGTGTGGTACTCTTTGTGCTTCTTGGACTTGACTGACTATTTCTTTTCCCATGTTGGGGAAATTTTCAACTAGAATCTCTTCAAAAATTTTCTCATAGCCTTTCTTTTTCTCTTCTTCTTCTGGAATCCCTACATTTTGAATATTGGTGCATTTGATATTATCCCAGAGATCTCTGAGGCTATCCTCTGTTCTTTTTCATTCTTTGAGCTAGATTCTGTTTTTCAGCAGTTACTTCCACCATTCTATCTTCCAGCTCACTTATCCGGTCTTCTGTCTCAGATACTCTGCTCTTGATTGCTTCTGCAGTGTTTTCCAGTTCAGCAATTGAGTTGTTTGTCTCTGTTACTTTTTTGGTAAGTTCTTGTATTTCTTTATTCAGTGTGTTAGTTGTGTCTTGCAATTTCTCTGAAATTCTGTTTTCAGTGTCTTTGATGATCTTTACTATCATTCTTCTGAAATCACTTTCAGAAAGTTTGTCCAAATTCTCTTCATTGATTTGATCTTGTGTGTTTGTAGATTGTTCCTTCACGTGTGTGGTATTTCTCTGCCGTTTCATTGTTTTTATTGCTTTTTAAACTGAGTCTGTTTGTTATTTCCTTTTCCTAGACTTTGAGTTACATCTGTTGGTGTTTGTTGTTTGGATGGAGCTTCTTATTCTGGGTGATGCTGGTGGTTGGGTGATGTCAGGACTTGCATACAAGTGATTGCCTTTGTTGGCGTTCTCACTTGTATAGTGCTCTCTAGTGTCAGGTGTTTGCTAGTATTGTAGTATTTTGGAGCCAGTGCTCCCCCTCTAAAGCCCCAGGGCTTGTTGCCGTCTTGATGCGGCTTCTCCTTTGTTTTTCGATGTGGGGTGTCCTCTCTGTGATCAGATCCATGCTCCTCCTGTAGATAGTTTCCCAGGAACTCGTTGCAATTCAGGCGATATTGCAGGAGAGATGAGTGCACATCCTTCTATACCGCCATCTTAGCTCCACCCCTCTTCTCATCTTGATTTATAAAGTGCTTTGCTTCCAGAAACCTTCTCCAAATCTAGATATATTAAAAGTAATTTACCAAATTTATTTTTAAAATATAGTATGTTTTTAATATACTTTGCTTACTAGTGAGATTGAATACTGAATGTTATCAAATATTTATTTTTGGAGGGACATACTGCCATTTAAAATACTCTCTTCATTGTTGTATTGATGTATTTGTCTTTCTCATATTAATTTGAAAGACATTTTAGTTTTGTAGTGTAGTTGATCTTTTTTCCGTGCTTTGTTTGGGAATTCTCCTTCATCTGAGTTCTGGCTGGTTTTCTACCACAAACGTCAGCAGAATAGGACTCTTTATTTCCCAAGGCCCTTTGCAATTATGGTCATAATGTGCTTGAGTAGAGCTAACCAGTTGTATCCATCTGAGACTTTAAGTTGGGAGCTGGTAATGCAAAAAAAACAGGGAAAGATGAGGATTTCTTTAGGTAATGTGGTAGCTCAAGTAGTGTTCCCAGCAGCACCTATTGTCGTATGCTCAACTTCATCAATGATAGTGTCTTCAGCAGTTGAAATTTACTTGTGATATTTGACTGCCTAACTCCCATTTATCCAGTTTTAAATATCAATATTATAAATTTCAGGTTTAGTGTTTACATACAGTAAAAATCAAACATTATTTGATGACTTTTGAAATGTGTATATAGTATTATAGCATGTGTTAGCTGATCAGTTGTGTCCAGCTCTCTGTGATCCCATGGACTGTAACCCACCAGGCTCCTCTGCCCATGGGATTTCCCAGGCACTATAAACATCACCATAATCAAGATGCATACATGCCTACTATGTTGCTTCATTTATATCCTTCTCTTTGTGACCTTATGGACTCCTTGGAGCTAGGCTACTCTGTCCATGTGGATTCTTCAGGCAAGAATACCGGAGTGGGTTGCCATGCCCTCCTCCAGGGGATGTTCCTGATCCAGGGATTGAACCCATGTCTCTTATGTCTCTCGCATTGGCTGGTGAGTTGTTCATCACTATGGCAACTTGGGAAACCCATTATCAAGATATAGAATATTTATTTATTGGCTGCTTAATATGTGCCAGGCATGACATACTTTATTTATGTTCTTTCATCCATTGACTAGGCTAAAGCCTCTGTGTGCATTACAACAAACTGGAAAATTCTGAAAAAGATGGGAATACGAGACCACCTCACTTGCCTCCTGTGAAACCTGTATGCAGGACAAGAAGGAACAGTTAGAGCCGGACTTGGAACAAGGAACTGATTCCAAATTGGGAAAGGAGTATGTGAAGGGTGTATATTGTCACCCTGCTTATTTAACTTTTATGCAGAGTACATCATGCGAAATGCTGGCCTGGATGAAGCACATGCTGGAGTCAAGATTGCTGGGAGAAATGTCAATAGCCTCAGGTATGCAGATGACACCACCTTGATGGCAGACAGTGAAGAGGAACTAGAGTCTTTTGATGAAGGTGAAAGAGGACAGTGAAAAAGCTGACCTAAAACTCAATATTCAGAAATGAAGAGCATGGCATCGGGTTGCATCATTTCATAGCAAATAGATTGACAAACAATGAAAACAGTGACAGACTTTATTTTCTTGGACTCTAAAATCACTGTAGATGGTGACTGCAGCCATGAAATTAAAAGACACTTGGTCCTTGGAATGAAAGCTATGACAGACTTAGACAGCATATTTGAAAGCAGAGCATCATTTGCAAATCTGTATAGTTAAAGCTATTATAAATTTCAGGTTTAGTGTTTACATACAGTAAAAATCAAACATTATTTGATGACTTTTGAAATGTGTATATAGTATTATAGCATGTGTTAGCTGATCAGTTGTGTCCAGCTCTCTGTGATCCCATGGACTGTAACCCACCAGGCTCCTCTGCCCATGGGATTTCCCAGGCACTATAAACATCACCATAATCAAGATGCATACATGCCTACTATGTTGCTTCATTTATATCCTTCTCTTTGTGACCTTATGGACTCCTTGGAGCTAGGCTACTCTGTCCATGTGGATTCTTCAGGCAAGAATACCGGAGTGGGTTGCCATGCCCTCCTCCAGGGGATGTTCCTGATCCAGGGATTGAACCCATGTCTCTTATGTCTCTCGCATTGGCTGGTGAGTTGTTCATCACTATGGCAACTTGGGAAACCCATTATCAAGATATAGAATATTTATTTATTGGCTGCTTAATATGTGCCAGGCATGACATACTTTATTTATGTTCTTTCATCCATTGACTAGGCTAAAGCCTCTGTGTGCATTACAACAAACTGGAAAATTCTGAAAAAGATGGGAATACGAGACCACCTCACTTGCCTCCTGTGAAACCTGTATGCAGGACAAGAAGGAACAGTTAGAGCCGGACTTGGAACAAGGAACTGATTCCAAATTGGGAAAGGAGTATGTGAAGGGTGTATATTGTCACCCTGCTTATTTAACTTTTATGCAGAGTACATCATGCGAAATGCTGGCCTGGATGAAGCACATGCTGGAGTCAAGATTGCTGGGAGAAATGTCAATAGCCTCAGGTATGCAGATGACACCACCTTGATGGCAGACAGTGAAGAGGAACTAGAGTCTTTTGATGAAGGTGAAAGAGGACAGTGAAAAAGCTGACCTAAAACTCAATATTCAGAAATGAAGAGCATGGCATCGGGTTGCATCATTTCATAGCAAATAGATTGACAAACAATGAAAACAGTGACAGACTTTATTTTCTTGGACTCTAAAATCACTGTAGATGGTGACTGCAGCCATGAAATTAAAAGACACTTGGTCCTTGGAATGAAAGCTATGACAGACTTAGACAGCATATTTGAAAGCAGAGACATCACTTTGCTGACAGAAATCTGTATAGTTAAAGCTTTAGCTTTCCCAGTAGTCATGTATAGATATGAAAGTTGGACCATAAAGAAGGCTGAGGGCTGAAGAACTGATGCCTTGGAACTACTGGTGTTGAAGAAGACTCTTGAGAGTCCCTTGGACTGAAAGGAGATCAAATCAGTCAATCCTAAAGGAAATCAACCCTGAATATTCGTTGGAAAGACTGATGTTGAAGCTGAAGCTCCAATAATTTGGCCACCTAATGTGAAGAGATGATTCACTGGAAAAGAGTCTGATATTGGGAAAAGTAGAAGGTAGAAGGAGAAGGGGATGACAGTGGACGGGATGGTTGGATTGTATCACTGAATCAATGGACATGTGTTTGAGCAATCTCCAGTTGATGGTGAAGGACAGGGAAATCTGGTGTGCCACAGTTCATGGCAATCCAAAGATTCGGACATGACTGAGTGACTGAACTGAAATGAATTTAAGTCACATGAAAACTTTATGTTATCAGTTTTATTACCATTCCCATTTCACCAGTGAGAAAAGATATTAATTAACTAGCATAAAACAACAAATCCAATTGGTGGTTATCCGGATGTAAACCTAGGCAATCATCCCTCCTGCTCTGCACTGTTTCCACACATCAAGGGATTGTTCACATGTTAAAATAGTCATTACTTAGATGTTCATTTGGAAGTACAATTTCTGTATATTATCCCTATTTCAAATCCCATGAAGCACATGCTGGAGTCAAGATTGCTGGGAGAAATGTCAATAGCCTCAGGTATGCAGATGACACCACCTTGATGGCAGACAGTGAAGAGGAACTAGAGTCTTTTGATGAAGGTGAAAGAGGACAGTGAAAAAGCTGACCTAAAACTCAATATTCAGAAATGAAGAGCATGGCATCGGGTTGCATCATTTCATAGCAAATAGATTGACAAACAATGAAAACAGTGACAGACTTTATTTTCTTGGACTCTAAAATCACTGTAGATGGTGACTGCAGCCATGAAATTAAAAGACACTTGGTCCTTGGAATGAAAGCTATGACAGACTTAGACAGCATATTTGAAAGCAGAGACATCACTTTGCTGACAGAAATCTGTATAGTTAAAGCTTTAGCTTTCCCAGTAGTCATGTATAGATATGAAAGTTGGACCATAAAGAAGGCTGAGGGCTGAAGAACTGATGCCTTGGAACTACTGGTGTTGAAGAAGACTCTTGAGAGTCCCTTGGACTGAAAGGAGATCAAATCAGTCAATCCTAAAGGAAATCAACCCTGAATATTCGTTGGAAAGACTGATGTTGAAGCTGAAGCTCCAATAATTTGGCCACCTAATGTGAAGAGATGATTCACTGGAAAAGAGTCTGATATTGGGAAAAGTAGAAGGTAGAAGGAGAAGGGGATGACAGTGGACGGGATGGTTGGATTGTATCACTGAATCAATGGACATGTGTTTGAGCAATCTCCAGTTGATGGTGAAGGACAGGGAAATCTGGTGTGCCACAGTTCATGGCAATCCAAAGATTCGGACATGACTGAGTGACTGAACTGAAATGAATTTAAGTCACATGAAAACTTTATGTTATCAGTTTTATTACCATTCCCATTTCACCAGTGAGAAAAGATATTAATTAACTAGCATAAAACAACAAATCCAATTGGTGGTTATCTGGATGTAAACCTAGGCAATCATCCCTCCTGCTCTGCACTGTTTCCACACATCAAGGGATTGTTCACATGTTAAAATAGTCATTACTTAGATGTTCATTTGGAAGTACAATTTCTGTATATTATCCCTATTTCAAATCCCTAGTATTCAGAACCATAACCTAAAAACAAAATAAAACTCAACCATACATAACTTTATTTACTGGGTTTTCTAGAAATAGTAGTTTGGCATCCAAAGTGTTTGTACCATGTTCATATTCGAGATCAATAAATAAGTCAGCCTAAATTTAGTGAATTCATCTATATGTATGGCAGATTACTGAGTGAAGAAACTATAAGTGGAGAAAAATCTATGGCCTTAATTCTCAGCTTTATTGATGAGAAAAAAAACACACAGAAATCAATGGTTTGGGATGCAATAAAAGATTCTTTATGACTGAGAGCTAACTATGTAACAGAATAAAAGAGGATAAATGGAAGAATTATCAAGAAAAGTTATGTGAGGCAAGAACAGATTGGAACAGGTGTATTGAACAATGTATAGATTTGGGATAGCAGAGAGATGGAGGAAGCTATTTCTATGAAAAAATCAGAAAAGTGAGAATGAAGTAGGCACATATAGAAAAGATGATTTGGAAAGTAGAATGAAATAAGAATGGATTAATATATGTCATAAATGAATTAGTATATCAATAAGAGAAGTTTGGGCTTGATTCAGTAGGCACTGAGGCACCAGTGTACACTCTGAGCCAGTACGTTAATTTAGGAATCATGATCTTTGTTCTCGTAAAACTAAATAAGATATTGAACTCTGGAGACCTTTTAAAGACCAGTTTTCCCATGAATTTATCCAAGAACTTCTTTTTCCTTTTAATAGCCTCTTCCTTTGCAGTCTTTGTCACTTTCCCATGTAATCCTTCCTTTTTAAGAAGAGGGAAATAGCTTGTAATAACTTTTAATGGAGTATAATCTGTAAAAACACAGAATCACTATGCTGTGCATATTTTAAATCAATTATATGTAGATAAAAAGAACACAAATTATCTAATATAATTCTCTTTATTTAAATTTTTGGCTGTTATGTTAAAATTTTGATTGTCATCATTATGCAGCGAAGCAAGTATGGTCCTGTAGTCAACTCTCTGGTCTGAAGAAATGAGAACATCGCTTGCTTAAATACCCTATCATATTGTTTTCATGTTGAAATGAAGTACTGGATATAAAGTTGAGTGTATCCACTGAGGATTTTCTGTAATTGCTCAGTTGTGTCTGACTCTTTGTGAACCCATGGACTGTAGACTTCCAGGCTCCACTGTCCATGGAATTCTCCAGGCAAGAATATTAGAGTGGGTTGCCATTCCCTTCTCCAGATGATCTTCCCCATCCAGGGATTAAACCTGAGTCTTCTGCATTTCAGGTAGATTCTCAACCATCTGAGCCACCAGGGAAGCCCCAGGAACTCAGTAAACATTGAGTTGCTTTTTTATTTCTTGTGTCTACAAGAGATTGATAGAAAACAAAGTTAATGAGGAAACAGCAAATAAATATCAATGAGAAACAGAGAAACAATTGATAATTTGTATGCTTATTGTGTATATCATATGTTTTCTCAATATGTTTGTACATGCGCTTGCCTCATTTTTGTTTTTTGACTATATGCCATTTAACGGACTTCTTGAAGTTCTTTTTTTCCTAATTGATTTATTGGCTATTTTGAGTTTTCACTGCTGCTACAGGCTCTTCTCTAGTTGCAGGGAGTGGGGCTACTTTCTAGTTGAGGTGAGCAGGCTTCTTGTTGTGGTGACTTCTTTTGGTATGGAACTTGGGCTCTAGGGCACAGGGGCTTAAGTAGTTGAGGCACATGGGCTCAATAGTTGTGGCTCCCAGGCTCTAGAGCACAGGCTCCATAGTTGTGGCTCACAGGCTTAGTTGCTCCTCAGCATGTGGAATCTTCCTAGATCAGGCATTGAACTCTTGTCTCCTGCATTGGCAGGCAAACTCTTTACAACTGAGCTACCAGGGGAGTCCTCTCAAAGTTCTTTAAACGCACATTTCTTATAAGTTGAAGAAGGAAAGATGACCTGGTATTAGACTGTGTCTGTGGACTTTCCTACACATGGTAATTTCCTCCTCAGACCTTGAGAAGGAAGGAACTTTTTATCGAAGTACACTTTTTACTGAATGCTTTGTTTTAAAATACACCATTTGGAGTATATTAACTAAAAATAACATTGTATTGGGCAGTGAAACTTGGCCATAATATTTCAATTGTTAATTGTTTTTTCCTTATTTTGGGGGGTGGGTGGGAAGGGTGATGGGGAGGGAGAGGGGGTGGGCGGGCCACTTCTATTGGTCTTTCATTCATCTATTTTCATCCATCTTTGTTCCTTGGCCGGTGTGGGCCTCCCATCGCAGTGGCCTCCGTCGTAGCAGAGCACCAGCCCTGGGCGCATGCACTCCAGAGCTCCGGCTCGGTAATTGGACACATCGGTCCAGCTTCTCCATGGCACTTGGGATCCTCCCAGGCCAGGGATCGAACTGGCGCCCCTTGCACTGCCAGGCAGTGTCTTTACCCACTGGATCACCAGGGAAGCCCTCAATTGTTAATTGTTTGTTAAACTTTTTAAGAAAATGAAGTAGTCAGGCCAATAGTGATTAGTTTCTTTATTTTTCTTAGTGAGTGTTAAGGAGAAGCAAGCTAACAAGAGCATAGGCTCTACTTCTGATGCTACAGCCTGGGTGTAGATATGTGAGGGAAGACTGGATCCTACTTGGTTGGATGAGTAGAAGTTTCTAGGATGGAGGCATTATATGAGGATAACATATAGTAGAACTATATGTCTGTTGAGATGATGCTCAGAGATGGCAATCTAACTAAACCACTACCTCATCAGCAGCCACATATTCCCAGAGGGAGAAGCCTGACCCTGCAGTGCCCTGCCCTAGCACCCACTGGTAGAATAGGATGCCAAATGGCACCTTGTCCATTATGTTTATTCCTTTTATTATTAAAGAGTGCTGTGTTGTATGCTCAGTTTGGTACTTTTGGGGAAGATAATGAGAAATTTTAATAGGCCCTCTTCCTTGGATCAGGCATTGAACTCTTGTCTCCTGCATTGGCAGGCAAACTCTTTACAACTGAGCTACCAGGGGAGTCCTCTCAAAGTTCTTTAAACGCACATTTCTTATAAGTTGAAGAAGGAAAGATGACCTGGTATTAGACTGTGTCTGTGGACTTTCCTACACATGGTAATTTCCTCCTCAGACCTTGAGAAGGAAGGAACTTTTTATCGAAGTACACTTTTTACTGAATGCTTTGTTTTAAAATACACCATTTGGAGTATATTAACTAAAAATAACATTGTATTGGGCAGTGAAACTTGGCCATAATATTTCAATTGTTAATTGTTTTTTCCTTATTTTGGGTGGGTGGGAAGGGTGTTGGGGAGGGAGAGGGGTGGGCGGGCCACTTCTATTGGTCTTTCATTCATCTATTTTCATCCATCTTTGTTCCTTGGCCGGTGTGGGCCTCCCATCGCAGTGGCCTCCGTCGTAGCAGAGCACCAGCCCTGGGCGCATGCACTCCAGAGCTCCGGCTCGGTAATTGGACACATCGGTCCAGCTTCTCCATGGCACTTGGGATCCTCCCAGGCCAGGGATCGAACTGGCGCCCTTGCACTGCCAGGCAGTGTCTTTACCCACTGGATCACCAGGGAAGCCCTCAATTGTTAATTGTTTGTTAAACTTTTTAAGAAAATGAAGTAGTCAGGCCAATAGTGATTAGTTTCTTTATTTTTCTTAGTGAGTGTTAAGGAGAAGCAAGCTAACAAGAGCATAGGCTCTACTTCTGATGCTACAGCCTGGGTGTAGATATGTGAGGGAAGACTGGATCCTACTTGGTTGGATGAGTAGAAGTTTCTAGGATGGAGGCATTATATGAGGATAACATATAGTAGAACTATATGTCTGTTGAGATGATGCTCAGAGATGGCAATCTAACTAAACCACTACCTCATCAGCAGCCACATATTCCCAGAGGGAGAAGCCTGACCCTGCAGTGCCCTGCCCTAGCACCCACTGGTAGAATAGGATGCCAAATGGCACCTTGTCCATTATGTTTATTCCTTTTATTATTAAAGAGTGCTGTGTTGTATGCTCAGTTTGGTACTTTTGGGGAAGATAATGAGAAATTTTAATAGGCCCTCTTCCTTGCCCAAATATGTCTATCTTGAAGCCTTCTTTACATAATGATGTAATGAATTTCATTTCTTCTAGTAAATTGTTTCTGATAGGAATAAACATACCAGTATCACGTGCTCACAAATTGCATTGTATTCTTCACTACATGGACAGGTTTAGTATAAACATTAGTATGTCTCAACTGATGGAGAATATGGCTACAAGAGATGCAGATACAGAGTAGGTGGTTGTATCAAAAGCCATTTCTCCAAATTGCACATGCCCTAGGTTAAGAATCAAGAACACAGAACACCCTTTCTAGTGAAAGAACAGTTCTGACTCTTGAGGAATATGTAGATAATTACAAAGATTAATTAAACAAAATTTTATTGTGAATACCATGTTAGTATAGCGATAAAGGAATAAAAACATGGGAGTTTTCAAAATGGAGAAATAAAAAATGGATTAAGGACAGCATGGAGATGAAGTTTTGAGCTGCAATGTTTGGAACACTGTGTCCATTATTTACTAAAACTAGCACAGGTAGGGAATCTCTCATATAGTTACCAGCTTTTCTTTGCCTTGGTTTCATCACCTGTAAAATGGGGATACTAATAATAGTAACTTTCCTAAAAGGATTGTTGAACGGATTAAACAAGTTAGCACAAATTTTAGTTGTATTAATTATGTTTCATAGCTATTATTTCATTTGCTGGAATGCTATTGGTATAGTTTATATTTTCTTCTCTAGAATAATAGCTACCAGAAATGTTTAAAACAAATATTTACTTAAATCATATTAGAAATCATGTATTTTTTTTGGAGGGGGGGCACTTCTGTTGGTCTTTCATTTATCTGTTTTCATCCATTTTTGTTCTTTGGCCTGTGTGGGCCTAGAGTGCGTAGTTGGCAATCTAACTAAACCACTACCTCATCAGCAGCCACATATTCCCAGAGGGAGAAGCCTGACCCTGCAGTGCCCTGCCCTAGCACCCACTGGTAGAATAGGATGCCAAATGGCACCTTGTCCATTATGTTTATTCCTTTTATTATTAAAGAGTGCTGTGTTGTATGCTCAGTTTGGTACTTTTGGGGAAGATAATGAGAAATTTTAATAGGCCCTCTTCCTTGCCCAAATATGTCTATCTTGAAGCCTTCTTTACATAATGATGTAATGAATTTCATTTCTTCTAGTAAATTGTTTCTGATAGGAATAAACATACCAGTATCACGTGCTCACAAATTGCATTGTATTCTTCACTACATGGACAGGTTTAGTATAAACATTAGTATGTCTCAACTGATGGAGAATATGGCTACAAGAGATGCAGATACAGAGTAGGTGGTTGTATCAAAAGCCATTTCTCCAAATTGCACATGCCCTAGGTTAAGAATCAAGAACACAGAACACCCTTTCTAGTGAAAGAACAGTTCTGACTCTTGAGGAATATGTAGATAATTACAAAGATTAATTAAACAAAATTTTATTGTGAATACCATGTTAGTATAGCGATAAAGGAATAAAAACATGGGAGTTTTCAAAATGGAGAAATAAAAAATGGATTAAGGACAGCATGGAGATGAAGTTTTGAGCTGCAATGTTTGGAACACTGTGTCCATTATTTACTAAAACTAGCACAGGTAGGGAATCTCTCATATAGTTACCAGCTTTTCTTTGCCTTGGTTTCATCACCTGTAAAATGGGGATACTAATAATAGTAACTTTCCTAAAAGGATTGTTGAACGGATTAAACAAGTTAGCACAAATTTTAGTTGTATTAATTATGTTTCATAGCTATTATTTCATTTGCTGGAATGCTATTGGTATAGTTTATATTTTCTTCTCTAGAATAATAGCTACCAGAAATGTTTAAAACAAATATTTACTTAAATCATATTAGAAATCATGTATTTTTTTTGGAGGGGGGGCACTTCTGTTGGTCTTTCATTTATCTGTTTTCATCCATTTTTGTTCTTTGGCCTGTGTGGGCCTAGAGTGCGGTAGTTGGACATGTTTGCCCAACCCTTCTGCAGCATGTGGGATCTTCCCAGGCCAGGGTTCGAACTGGTGCCCCTTGCACTGCAAGGCGATGTCCTTACCCACTGAACCACAAGGGAAGCCCGAAATCATGTATTTTAATAAAAATGCATACCTAAAAAAGAAGCAGTAAGATAAAGAGTATAAATGATTTGTTATTTTGAAACAATAAATTGGTTAAATTTACCTTAAGGGAAGGGTGAATGCATAGGCTGATAAAAGGAATTTACAACTCTGGAATTCCCCCCAAATAATTATCTGAGGATAGGGATGGGACTTTGTGCAAGTATGTCTTTACTTAAGTTTGCTTTTCTCAAGAATTATGCATAACTAAGGTAGGAGGCTTAGAGGCATCTAGTTATATACCAGTTTTAAATGTTGATTAATCATAAAAATGTATACTTTATAAGGGGGAAAAGCATTCGACATTTTTCCTTGAGTAAAGTATGTAGAAAACCTGCTTAAATGGGGCATATAATTTTTAATGACTCAGGTCTTTAGTCCTTGGAAATGAACCAAGTATGATAAGTAAGATGAAAGCTGGTGAATATTGAGTATCTCATCATCACATCATGAAATTTGAAATCACCTGAGGATGTACATGAAGGATAGTATCTTGAAAGGGTTAGTCTTTAGTCTATCGGACTTTGAAGAATGTGGAATAAATTGAAGGAAGTGTAATCAGCTAATCCGAAAAATCTCTTCCTGAAATTTGAGAGATACTGACATGACAATCAAAAGCAGTGCAAAAGCTGCAGATCAGTAAAAAACTGTCAGCGTTCAGTTTCTCATATTAATTATTTCTGGGTCACTTTTCCTTGATTCATAGAGAATTTAAAAGCAAATGTGTTTCCCCTTGTATCTTCCTTTTGCTAACTTTTTTTGTTGTTGTTATTTATTTATTTATTTTGGGCTGGGGTCGAGTTGGGGAGGGAGGGGAGCAGGCGGGCCACTTCTATTGGTCTTTCATTTCTCTATTTTCATCCGTCTTTGTTCTTTGGCTCCTGTGGGCCTCCCATCGCGGTGGCGGCTGTCGTTGCTGAGCGCTGACTCTGGGCACATGCGCTCCAGAGCTGCGGCTCGGCAATTGGACACATCGGTCCAGCCGCTCCGTCGCACGTGGGATCTTCCCAGGCCAGGGATCGAACCGGCACACCTTGCACTGCAAGGCGGTGCCCTTACCCACTGGACCACCAGGGGGAAGCCCCTTTTGCTAACTTTTAATCTTTATTTTTCAAATACCTTATCGTCTGCCTTATAGGCTGCTCTTACTTCTTTTCTTATCTCACAAGCTATTCGTAGGAGGAAGAAATGTTCACTAGTGAGCCAAGAAGAAAAGCAAGATATGGGCTTCCCTGGTGGTCCAGTGGGTAAGGACACTGCCTTGCAGTGCAAGGGGCGCCAGTTCGATCCCTGGCCTGGGAAGATCCCATGTGCCATGGAGAGGCTGGACCGATGTGTTCAATTACCGAGCCGGAGCTCTAGAGCGCATGCGCCCAGAGCCGGTGCTCTGCGACAACAGATGCCACTGCGATGGGAGGCCCACACGGGCCAAAGAACAAAGATGGATGAAACTAGACAAATGAAAGACCAGTGGAAGTGGCCCGCCCACCCTCCTCCCTCCACACCCCCGCCAAAATAAATAAATAAATAAATGTTAAAAAAAAAAAAGAGAAAAACAAGATATATGCATCATTAAAAAATAAATGAGGGGCTTCCCTGGTGGTGCAGTGGGTAAAGAGTCCACCTTGCAGTGCAAAGGGCACCAGTTCGAACCGTGGCCCTGGAAGATGCCACGTACTGTGGAGCAGCTGGACCGGTGTGTCCAATTACAAGCCAACACTCTGGGGCGAATGCACCCAGAGCCTGTACTTAGCAATGAGAGAGGCCACTGTGATGGGAGGTCCACACATGCCAAAGAATAAAGATGAATGAAAATAATAAATAACTAAGAAAAACAAAGCTCATGGCATGAAGTTAAAAAAAAATGTTTTTTTAAAAATAAATGAGTATATACATTCTTTTGTACAATTGGATGTAATAGTTTAAAACTATACTAAACCTGTCCCTGAAGGTCACAAAGAGGGAGAATTTGGAAAATTAAGGTATTAGGTAAATTATAAAAGCTTAAAATCAATAGATTGTTAAAGAAGAAAAAAATTAAATATGCTGTATATTTCATTCCTCTATCTTCATCCGTCTTTGTTCTTTGGCTCCTGTGGGCCTCCCATCGCGGTGGCGTCTGTTGTTGCAGAGCACCCGCTCTGGGTGCATGCGCTCCAGAGCTCCGGCTCGGTGATTGGACACATCGGTCCAGCCGCTCCGCGGCACGTGGGATCTTCCCAGGCCAGGGATCAAACCAGCGCCCCTTGCACTGCAAGGCGGTGTCCTTACCCACTGAACCACCAGGGGAAGCCCCTTTTGCTAACTTTTAATCTTTATTTTTCAAATACCTTATCGTCTGCCTTATAGGCTGCTCTTACTTCTTTTCTTATCTCACAAGCTATTCGTAGGAGGAAGAAATGTTCACTAGTGAGCCAAGAAGAAAAGCAAGATATGGGCTTCCCTGGTGGTCCAGTGGGTAAGGACACTGCCTTGCAGTGCAAGGGGCGCCAGTTCGATCCCTGGCCTGGGAAGATCCCATGTGCCATGGAGAGGCTGGACCGATGTGTTCAATTACCGAGCCGGAGCTCTAGAGCGCATGCGCCCAGAGCCGGTGCTCTGCGACAACAGATGCCACTGCGATGGGAGGCCCACACGGGCCAAAGAACAAAGATGGATGAAACTAGACAAATGAAAGACCAGTGGAAGTGGCCTGCCCACCCTCCTCCCCCCCCACCCCCGCCAAAATAAATAAATAAATAAATGTTAAAAAAAAAGAAAAACAAGATATATGCATCATTAAAAAATAAATGAGGGGCTTCCCTGATGGTCCAGTGGGTAAAGTGTCTGCCTTGCAGTACAAGGGACACCAGTTCGATCCCTGGCCCTGGACAATCCCACGTGCTGTGGAGCAGCTGGACCGGTGTGTCCAGTTACAAGCCAACACTCTGGGGCGAATGCACCCAGAGCCTGTACTTAGCAATGAGAGAGGCCACTGTGATGGGAGGTCCACACATGCCAAAGAATAAAGATGAATGAAAATAATAAATAACTAAGAAAAACAAAGCTCATGGCATGAAGTTAAAAAAAAATGTTTTTTTAAAAATAAATGAGTATATACATTCTTTTGTACAATTGGATGTAATAGTTTAAAACTATACTAAACCTGTCCCTGAAGGTCACAAAGAGGGAGAATTTGGAAAATTAAGGTATTAGGTAAATTATAAAAGCTTAAAATCAATAGATTGTTAAAGAAGAAAAAAATTAAATATGCTGTATACATAATGGATTTTAATATAGCATCCATGGATCATCAATGCCAAAAAAAACCCCTTATACCTATGGACCTGAGTCTATTTTTGCTCTGAAGTACACTTAGTATCTTAAGACTCTCTCAAATTAAGTAACATGGGTAGATTAACAAGCAAAGGAAATTGACATACACCAAACAAAATGGAGAATGTTGATCAATCAAGCTGATCTTATAAAGTATTGCTGATAGATAATAATTAGAAGAGCAATTTTTAATTTTGGTGTTGAGAGAGCATCATTAGCTAATCAAATATTCACTGACCAACACAGCATTTTTAAGCAATTATCCTCCAATTACAAAAGACTAATGGAAACTCTCACCATACTATAAAGCTATAAAAATTGTGAAAGTTAGGCATAATGTTAACAAAACAAAAGACAAGGGATCAAAACTACAAAAGGAAGCTGAGAGCTAGGGACTAAAGATATTACAGTAACTATCAAATACAGAAACATAAAGGTCAAGAAAATGGACATTAGACAAATCTAAATTAGATCTGTGGAGATGAGAGATGAGAATTGAGAGTTATATATCAAAAACTAAAGAAAATTTTAATATTTATGAAAAGTTCAGAATTCATAATGTAGAAGAAACATCAGTTCATCTTGATAAAATAAAGTGGAAGGATGGGAATGTATGTTGATTAAATGAACTTCACAAAAATTCCTGCCTCTTAAATACATTCTCAAGAATAGTTCAGTAATTTTAATAAAGAAGAGCAAAGGAAAGGGGAATCTTTATTGCAACTGTAAACCAATTATGCACTAATACTCTGGGAGAAACACTGACCCACATTTATAAAATATAAAATTAGTCCATATAAATTTTATGATTTACATAAGAACGCAGTCGCAATCACACACAAATGAATTCAAATATATGTATATATGTATATGTATACTAATGTATATATGTGTGTGCATGCTAATATTATTTTTCCTATCATAAAACTAAAATTCTGGGCCTTAAAATGATAATTAGAAAGATATAAGAAAATGTATCAACTCTGTATCATACTACTTAACATTCAAATCTGGTGCTACCTTAAGAATTGACTTCACAGATGCAGTTTCATTATTCATGAAATGGGTATAAAAACTTTTACCTTACTTGTTGTAGCAGTCAAGCAAGGAAATATATGGAAAGCACTTAGCACAATACCAGGCATATAGTAAATCTTTCATAAATGTACATATTATTGAAAGAAATCATTAAGAGAATAGGGGAAATGCATGCTTGTAGTTCTACTAGAGGGCTTCCCTGGTGGTTGAGTGGTAAAGATTTCACCTGCCAATGCAGGAGATGCGAGTTTAATTCCTGAGTTTGGAAGATGCCCTGGAGAAGGAAATGGCTACTTACTCCAATGTTCTTGTCTGGGAGATCCCATGGACAGAGGATCCTGGTGGACTACAGTCCATGGGGTTGAAAAGAGTTACCAACCCCATGGACTGTAATTTAGTGACCAAGAAACAAACAAGGACTACTAAAAGTGCTTTTATTAGTGGTACTGAATGATGATAAATATACTAAAGACCCTACGAAGGTAGACCTAAATATGAAAAAATTTGTACTTGTAATATGGTAAATTGGCTTTATACAAATAAATGTAACTGTTAGTAGCATTTCTATTTTTTAATGACTGATTTCTTGGGTTAGTTGTTTTGGTCATTCTATACAGTACTTGCTAGTCTACTGAAAGGAATTAGGCAGTGTATTGTATGCTTTTCAATTGCATGTTGTGTAACATATCCTTTTGTTAAACTATATGAACTGATTACAAAGGTCAATTATTAAATATCCTAATATTTGTGGCAGATTAAGTGTAGACTGAGGATTATTGGAAGTTCTATGTATATCAAGGGCAGACAGAGAGGTGATGAAGCTAAAACTTTTGTTTTCTAGAAATCCACATTCTATCTAGGAAATCAGCTGAATATGCATGAAACTGTGTTATCATCTGGTGTACATTCTCCCATCTGGTCCAAAGAACAGTGTCTGTCCAATCTCTTGCTAAACCAAATACACTATAATTTGTTATTCTCCGTATCTATGAGTTTAGTAATTCTATTAAATTGGAAATTTCACTAGGTGGGTATTTATTCATTTGATAGTAATTTCTAAAGATAGACAATAATGTGTTATTGTGAAACAGTGTTGATGTTTAATGACCATCATTTTCTAAATGCTTGTAAAGTGTCAGTTCTGTAGGCATTTTATGATTTTGCAGATCTACAATTTTCAGAATTCAGTGTTCAGCACTGAAGCTCCAATAATGTTTTCTCTGTTTTGTTTTTAGTTGTATGAGCAGAATATTCCAAACCATGAGTAAGCAACTATGAAGACTAAGCTAAAAAATGTGGCCAAAATTTGCATAAATTTTAAGATATTCAACAAACAAATATTAAGTTTTCTTTAATTAACAAAATCGAGTGGTTGGCATTTTCTCTTCTAAATTCTCCAAAATTTAGGGTAAAGTTTTAGATTTGGGTTTGAATTCCAATTTTAAGACAACTTCTCTGAATTTTATTTACTTCCTCAGTAAGTACAGATATCATAATACTTGTGTTCTTGGATTGTTGTGAACAGAAGATTCACAACAAAATAAAGTGTTTAAGAGGATCAAAGATCTGAAAAATCATAAAGATACAATAAACCAGAGAAAGAATTTTTGCTATTCTATCAGTCCAATATCAAGCACAAACAAGAGTGGTCCTTCAGCTGTCTGTTCAGCTTCTCTACACAGTTTGCTTCCAATGGTGGTGCAGGTTCAGGGCTAGGAGAACACTAAGAGACTGCAATTTTTCTAGGGAACAGAGACATGGTGAGGATTTGGAGTAAACTACAAATCAATGGGATTGTCACCAATGAGCAGGCCAGGGATGTGGGGTCAAGACTCTTGCCAAGAGGGCAGAAGATGAGGGTTACAGAACAAGATCTGAGAATCTTGGGGCCCACATAGAAGAGCTATTGAGGGGCTTCCCAGTTATTTCAGTGATCTTATCTAAAAACATTTAAATCATCTGAATATGCATGAAACTGTGTTATCATCTGGTGTACATTCTCCCATCTGGTCCAAAGAACAGTGTCTGTCCAATCTCTTGCTAAACCAAATACACTATAATTTGTTATTCTCCGTATCTATGAGTTTAGTAATTCTATTAAATTGGAAATTTCACTAGGTGGGTATTTATTCATTTGATAGTAATTTCTAAAGATAGACAATAATGTGTTATTGTGAAACAGTGTTGATGTTTAATGACCATCATTTTCTAAATGCTTGTAAAGTGTCAGTTCTGTAGGCATTTTATGATTTTGCAGATCTACAATTTTCAGAATTCAGTGTTCAGCACTGAAGCTCCAATAATGTTTTCTCTGTTTTGTTTTTAGTTGTATGAGCAGAATATTCCAAACCATGAGTAAGCAACTATGAAGACTAAGCTAAAAAATGTGGCCAAAATTTACATAAATTTTAAGATATTCAACAAACAAATATTAAGTTTTCTTTAATTAACAAAATCGAGTGGTTGGCATTTTCTCTTCTAAATTCTCCAAAATTTAGGGTAAAGTTTTAGATTTGGGTTTGAATTCCAATTTTAAGACAACTTCTCTGAATTTTATTTACTTCCTCAGTAAGTACAGATATCATAATACTTGTGTTCTTGGATTGTTGTGAACAGAAGATTCACAACAAAATAAAGTGTTTAAGAGGATCAAAGATCTGAAAAATCATAAAGATACAATAAACCAGAGAAAGAATTTTTGCTATTCTATCAGTCCAATATCAAGCACAAACAAGAGTGGTCCTTCAGCTGTCTGTTCAGCTTCTCTACACAGTTTGCTTCCAATGGTGGTGCAGGTTCAGGGCTAGGAGAACACTAAGAGACTGCAATTTTTCTAGGGAACAGAGACATGGTGAGGATTTGGAGTAAACTACAAATCAATGGGATTGTCACCAATGAGCAGGCCAGGGATGTGGGGTCAAGACTCTTGCCAAGAGGGCAGAAGATGAGGGTTACAGAACAAGATCTGAGAATCTTGGGGCCCACATAGAAGAGCTATTGAGGGGCTTCCCAGTTATTTCAGTGATAAAGAACTCGCCTGCCAATGCAGGAGACACATGAAATACAGATTTGATTCCTGGGTTGGGAAGATTCTCAGGAGGAAGAAATGGCAGCCCATTCCAGTATTCTTGTCTGGGAAGTCCCATACAGAGGAGCCTAGTGACCTACAGCACATGAGGTTGCAATGAGTTGGACACAACTGAAAACACAGTTATTATTGAAACAGGGAAAGGTAGGTTGGTGTCTTTGCTCAAAGTTCAGATATACCATTTGCAATGGAATGAGGACAATGATGTCAGCAGAACACTTGTAACATCCAACAGTTTACAGTACATTGTTTTGAGCAGATTCAGGTTGATGTAATCTCCTAGGACAAGAGGATGTTAGACCCCAGGGAAGAAGAGACTAACTACACAACTTTCTCAACTTACAATGGTATTTTGTCCTTAGAAAACCATCGAAAGCTGAGAATATTATTAAATAAAAAATATATTTACCACACCTAATCTATTGAACACTATAACTTAGCCTAGCCTACCCTAAAAGTGCTTAGAACACTTACATTAGCATACAGCTGAGTAAACTCATCTAACATAGAGCCTATTTTATAATAAAGTGTTGAATAGCTCATGTAACTTACTGAATACTGGACTGAAAATGGGAAGAAATGGTTGCATGGATGTAGAATGCTGTAACTGCATCCATTGTTTACCCTCATGATTGTGTGTCTGGCTGGGAGTTGTATCTGTTGCCACCCAGCATCACGAGTGTGTCATACTATGTATCAGTAGCTCAAGGAAAGTTCAAATTTTGAAATTAAAAGTAAAGTTTCAAATTTATTGTTTGGAAAAAAATCAGTCCAATATCAAGCACAAACAAGAGTGGTCCTTCAGCTGTCTGTTCAGCTTCTCTACACAGTTTGCTTCCAATGGTGGTGCAGGTTCAGGGCTAGGAGAACACTAAGAGACTGCAATTTTTCTAGGGAACAGAGACATGGTGAGGATTTGGAGTAAACTACAAATCAATGGGATTGTCACCAATGAGCAGGCCAGGGATGTGGGGTCAAGACTCTTGCCAAGAGGGCAGAAGATGAGGGTTACAGAACAAGATCTGAGAATCTTGGGGCCCACATAGAAGAGCTATTGAGGGGCTTCCCAGTTATTTCAGTGATAAAGAACTCGCCTGCCAATGCAGGAGACACATGAAATACAGATTTGATTCCTGGGTTGGGAAGATTCTCAGGAGGAAGAAATGGCAGCCCATTCCAGTATTCTTGTCTGGGAAGTCCCATACAGAGGAGCCTAGTGACCTACAGCACATGAGGTTGCAATGAGTTGGACACAACTGAAAACACAGTTATTATTGAAACAGGGAAAGGTAGGTTGGTGTCTTTGCTCAAAGTTCAGATATACCATTTGCAATGGAATGAGGACAATGATGTCAGCAGAACACTTGTAACATCCAACAGTTTACAGTACATTGTTTTGAGCAGATTCAGGTTGATGTAATCTCCTAGGACAAGAGGATGTTAGACCCCAGGGAAGAAGAGACTAACTACACAACTTTCTCAACTTACAATGGTATTTTGTCCTTAGAAAACCATCGAAAGCTGAGAATATTATTAAATAAAAAATATATTTACCACACCTAATCTATTGAACACTATAACTTAGCCTAGCCTACCCTAAAAGTGCTTAGAACACTTACATTAGCATACAGCTGAGTAAACTCATCTAACATAGAGCCTATTTTATAATAAAGTGTTGAATAGCTCATGTAACTTACTGAATACTGGACTGAAAATGGGAAGAAATGGTTGCATGGATGTAGAATGCTGTAACTGCATCCATTGTTTACCCTCATGATTGTGTGTCTGGCTGGGAGTTGTATCTGTTGCCACCCAGCATCACGAGTGTGTCATACTATGTATCAGTAGCTCAAGGAAAGTTCAAATTTTGAAATTAAAAGTAAAGTTTCAATATGTATTGCTTTGGCATCACTGTAAAGTTAACATTGTAGATCAAAACCTCATAAATTGGGACTGTCTTGATATAAAGATTAGAAAAGATGTATTTTCTAATTCTGAACTGAAACCCTTTGCCCCAAGAAGCTCTCACTTGGGGACACTAAAATCTCTCAAGTACCATCTTAGAGAAGCTTGAATGTCTTTATTCTGGAAGCAAACTGTTGGTGATAAAGGCTTTAAATGCAATAAGCTGAAGTAAATAATCAATTTATTCCTATTATCATGTATGGGATGTTGTAGACAAGAGAACCAAAAGAGTATCAGGAACTGTGTCCCAACTGTGATTTCTCTCTCCACGATGGGCAGACTTTCTAAAAATGCCAGATTTAATGAGGTACAATTTACATATAATAAAATTCTTCATAGGCTTGATTTTGATGAAGCACCAGACAAAAATTCTTACAACCACCTTAATAGGCATTTGTGCAAACACAATTCAGGCTGCACCACACACTGCTGATGAAATTCTGCTTAACACACCACAGTGGTGGAAACAGCATCATGTTAATGGCCAAGGTGGAATCCTGAGACCAGGTAGTTCCATTATGTTCCTGTCATTTTTGACACGGTTAGAAAATGTAGTCTCTCATGCTTTCCAATCCTGTTTGCTCTGGACCTCCTAACCTGTTTTCTCTCTCTCCCCAAGCCTTCCTTCCAACTATAGCTTGCATTCCATTTTAAATGACTCAGCTGCCTTTAATGTTAATGTTAGTCATGAATGGAGCTGCAATGTGCACATTTTGCCTCCCAATGGGTTTGGAAAGTCATTTACACATATATCTAGTATTACAAGCATGCTTTCATGCTCACTGTGTTCCTTCTCCTTCCACACACTCTTCTTGATAGTGTGTAAGCTCCATGCGGGCACAGAATTTTGTTTTTCTCACTAATGTGGACCAAGTAACCAGAATGGTGCCTCTTCTATATTCCATATCTATAGAATGAGGTCTTTGGGTGTTCTTCAACAATTATACAGCTATATGGTAATATAATAATGAATGATTTAAAAACTTCTCTTGTTCTCATGGATTTTACATTCTAATGTGCATGTGAGGGTTGGAAAAGGCAAAAAAAAGCAGACATTGGGAATGTAAGTAAATATAATTTCAGACTGCCACTGTAGTATCGGAAAAATAAATCAAGCTAAGAAAATAGAAAGTGACTGGTGGGGGTGTTTTGGTTGTTTTTGGGAGAGTGGGCAAGACAGCTCTCTTTGGGGAGACAAATATGGGCAGAGTATTCAGTGAATGAAGATTTTGGACTTGAGGAGATTTGAAAGTGAGCAAAAGTAATAGTGACAGGCAAGAGTAACAGGCTTCAAAGATGGTGCAGTGGTAAAGAATTTTCCTGCCAATGCAGGAGACACAGAGACATGGGTGGGTTCCATCAGGGAGATCCTCTGGAGGAGAAAATGGCCACCCACTCCAATATTCTTTCCTGGGAAATCTCATGGACAGAGGAGCCTGGCAGGTTACAGTCTCAGGGGTTGCAAAGAGCTAGACATGACTGAGGCTGAGCACATGGCACAAGAGTAACAGAAAGCATAAAGATCCTGAGAAATGCATGTTTTGTGCATTTGAGGGAAAAAGGGTAGGAAATGTTATCAGGGAAAAAGCAAGGGCTGTATTGTGTAGGCCTCATAGATGATTCCATAAGGATTTTGAATTTTATCTAAGGATGTTTCCTTTGGCTCTCTGCTTTCCAAGCTCTGGACCTCCTAACCTGTTTTCTCTCTCCCCAAGCCTTCCTTCCAACTATAGCTTGCATTCCATTTTAAATGACTCAGCTGCCTTTAATGTTAATGTTAGTCATGAATGGAGCTGCAATGTGCACATTTTGCCTCCCAATGGGTTTGGAAAGTCATTTACACATATATCTAGTATTACAAGCATGCTTTCATGCTCACTGTGTTCCTTCTCCTTCCACACACTCTTCTTGATAGTGTGTAAGCTCCATGCGGGCACAGAATTTTGTTTTTCTCACTAATGTGGACCAAGTAACCAGAATGGTGCCTCTTCTATATTCCATATCTATAGAATGAGGTCTTTGGGTGTTCTTCAACAATTATACAGCTATATGGTAATATAATAATGAATGATTTAAAAACTTCTCTTGTTCTCATGGATTTTACATTCTAATGTGCATGTGAGGGTTGGAAAAGGCAAAAAAAAGCAGACATTGGGAATGTAAGTAAATATAATTTCAGACTGCCACTGTAGTATCGGAAAAATAAATCAAGCTAAGAAAATAGAAAGTGACTGGTGGGGGTGTTTTGGTTGTTTTTGGGAGAGTGGGCAAGACAGCTCTCTTTGGGGAGACAAATATGGGCAGAGTATTCAGTGAATGAAGATTTTGGACTTGAGGAGATTTGAAAGTGAGCAAAAGTAATAGTGACAGGCAAGAGTAACAGGCTTCAAAGATGGTGCAGTGGTAAAGAATTTTCCTGCCAATGCAGGAGACACAGAGACATGGGTGGGTTCCATCAGGGAGATCCTCTGGAGGAGAAAATGGCCACCCACTCCAATATTCTTTCCTGGGAAATCTCATGGACAGAGGAGCCTGGCAGGTTACAGTCTCAGGGGTTGCAAAGAGCTAGACATGACTGAGGCTGAGCACATGGCACAAGAGTAACAGAAAGCATAAAGATCCTGAGAAATGCATGTTTTGTGCATTTGAGGGAAAAAGGGGTAGGAAATGTTATCAGGGAAAAAAGCAAGGGCTGTATTGTGTAGGCCTCATAGATGATTCCATAAGGATTTTGAATTTTATCTAAATGTGATGGAAGCCAAGGGGAAGTTTGGAACAGGAAAATCACATTATTTCATTCACAAGATTAAAAGATCACTGAATAAAAAGCTACTTGGTGAAGAGATAAGCAAGGAAGTTAGTGCAGTATCAAGTGAGGAAGGATGGTGATTTGAGTTAGGGAAAGTCTGGTTCTGCATATATTCTGAACATATAGTTGCTTTATTTATTTATTTTTTTTGCCACACTCCATGGCATATGGGATCTTAGTTCCAGATGAGGGATTTAACCATGCTGCCCCCCTGGCAAGAGAAGCTCCAAATCTTAACCACTGGACTGCCAGGTAAGTCCCATGAAGGTAGAGTTTCAATGGTGGATTCCATGTGGATAAGAGGAAGAGAGGAATTAAGGAGGGTCCCTAGGTTTCTCAGTTGAGCTGGAAAATCCCTTTTACTGTAAATGTGTCCTCAGGGAAGAGAATGAGCTGATGTATTGGGGAAAATATTTCCCTCTGGTGCATGTGAAAATATGTTGCAGGCATCATGAAACTGCACCCCTAAATTTCAACATATATTTACTGAGAACAAGGAAATTTTCCTACCAATGCAACAAGACCAGAAACATTATGCATTGATACAATGCTATTAATACAACATACTGCCCATGTTGAAATTTTCTAGTTGTCTGAGTAATGTTTTATTTTTTTATCCTTGAGCCAATCAGGGATCATTCATTGCCTGAAGTTATGTTCCTTCAGTTTCCTTTAATCTGGAGAAGTGGTTGGCAATTTTTTTCTGTATAAGCTCAGATAGCAAATATTTTAGGCTTCCTAGGCCACACAGTCTCTGTTGCAGCTACTTAGCTCTGCTATTCCAGTACAAAAGAGCCATAGACAACCTGATGAGTGTGGCTGTATGCCAGTAAAACTTTATTTATGGACTAATTTAATTTAACGAGGCTGAGGTTACAGTCTCAGGGGTTGCAAAGAGCTAGACATGACTGAGGCTGAGCACATGGCACAAGAGTAACAGAAAGCATAAAGATCCTGAGAAATGCATGTTTTGTGCATTTGAGGGAAAAAGGGGTAGGAAATGTTATCAGGGAAAAAAGCAAGGGCTGTATTGTGTAGGCCTCATAGATGATTCCATAAGGATTTTGAATTTTATCTAAATGTGATGGAAGCCAAGGGGAAGTTTGGAACAGGAAAATCACATTATTTCATTCACAAGATTAAAAGATCACTGAATAAAAAGCTACTTGGTGAAGAGATAAGCAAGGAAGTTAGTGCAGTATCAAGTGAGGAAGGATGGTGATTTGAGTTAGGGAAAGTCTGGTTCTGCATATATTCTGAACATATAGTTGCTTTATTTATTTATTTTTTTTGCCACACTCCATGGCATATGGGATCTTAGTTCCAGATGAGGGATTTAACCATGCTGCCCCCCTGGCAAGAGAAGCTCCAAATCTTAACCACTGGACTGCCAGGTAAGTCCCATGAAGGTAGAGTTTCAATGGTGGATTCCATGTGGATAAGAGGAAGAGAGGAATTAAGGAGGGTCCCTAGGTTTCTCAGTTGAGCTGGAAAATCCCTTTTACTGTAAATGTGTCCTCAGGGAAGAGAATGAGCTGATGTATTGGGGAAAATATTTCCCTCTGGTGCATGTGAAAATATGTTGCAGGCATCATGAAACTGCACCCCTAAATTTCAACATATATTTACTGAGAACAAGGAAATTTTCCTACCAATGCAACAAGACCAGAAACATTATGCATTGATACAATGCTATTAATACAACATACTGCCCATGTTGAAATTTTCTAGTTGTCTGAGTAATGTTTTATTTTTTTATCCTTGAGCCAATCAGGGATCATTCATTGCCTGAAGTTATGTTCCTTCAGTTTCCTTTAATCTGGAGAAGTGGTTGGCAATTTTTTTCTGTATAAGCTCAGATAGCAAATATTTTAGGCTTCCTAGGCCACACAGTCTCTGTTGCAGCTACTTAGCTCTGCTATTACAGTACAAAAAGAGCCATAGACAACCTGATGAGTGTGGCTGTATGCCAGTAAAACTTTATTTATGGACTATGAAATTTGAATTTCATATACATTTCATGATTCATGAAATGTTACTCTTCTTTTGATTCCCCCTCCAACAATTAAAAAGTATAACCGATGGTCTGCTTGTGGGAAGTGTAAAAACAAACTGTATTTATCCAGTGGCCTATAGTTTGCCAACCACTGATCTAGAACAACCTTCTCACCTTTTTATTGTCTTTAATGGCATTGACATTTTTGAAAAGTCCAGGCCTGTTGTCATGTTGAATGTCAAACTCAGATTAGTCTGATTGTTTCTTCTTTACTAAATACAGGTTAGTAATTTTTGCAAGCACATATACGGGGGGCGTTGTGTCTTTTTCAATGCATCACACATCAAGAGGTATGTATGATATCAGTTTGTCCTGTTATTGGTGATGCTCTTTTGTTTTCTCTAATTCAATTTCGTGAGTATAAAACGGAATCTTTCTATTGATCTGACCATGTCCATATACATAGTGCCTATAAACACTGGAATTCATGATGAGAAACCAAAGGGTACTCAACAGAAAAGCAATTTAATGGAGAGATAATCAACTACTATGAACCATGTACATTGTTTATGGCATAATGTTAGTAAGAAACAAACATTTGCAAATTAATGGAGAGTTTTTTTAAAATGGTGTTTTTATTTTTATTTTATTAAATTATTTAAAAAACTCATGTACAGAAAATTGGGCCAGTCATATTCCTTTGTTCATCGTATGCTATTATATTTTATCCATGAGAAATCCCTCTCATTCTATTTCTTCACTTTATTCACATTCTTCCCTGCCCATTCTGTTTCTGCAAACAGAAACTCACTCTGTTGTATTTGGATATATTTGTATCTGAAAAATATAGAATGTTGCCGTGTATTTGTAAGTTTTGCATTTATAGAAATGACATTGTATTATAGTTCTTGTTCTGATTTTCGTTTTTGGCATTATGTTTTTAAGATGGATGCATATTGTTCTATGTTAAACAATGACGCTCTGAGCATAATATTCTGTAGGACACAACCACCATGCTTTATTTATTTCCTAGCCAAGTGCAGCTGTATTGATTCCATCTTCCTTTTACCCCACACAATGCTGTGATAAACATAATACACATCACACCTACATTTTCTGTGCCCTTATTTCTTTGAGGCATGTACTTAGGTGGACTGTGGGCCACAGGATATACATATCCTGCACTGTACTGGGCATGGCCAGGCAGGAGGCCTGTCAATGATCCATAATGTTCCTATTTCTCCATATTCTCACTAACATTTCTAAGTTTTTTGCCAAATAGGTACATATAAAAGGATGCTTCATGTTTTAATTTACATCTATGTGAAAGCTAGTGCAGCTGTTCATCTCTTTATATAATTAATTTTTCTGTTGGATACTAAGGTTTTCCATCTTGTACTTGTTGATAGAAGAGTCCCTTCTATCTTCAAACTGATAGTCTTTTTTTCATGTGTTTATCTTATAAAGTGGAAATTAGGGGAGAGAAGGAGCATGGTAGGGAACAAATATATCAGAATGTTAATAGTTCACAAATCCATTAGGAGTTTATATATGGATTTCATCATGTTATTTTATTATATGTTTGAAAAATCCTACACTAAAATTTGGTATTTTTCTTTGCATCAATAGAGCTCTCAGATGATAGGATAGTTACTGTCTGAGAGCTGGATTAGAGAGAGTACTTATACATTAATTCATTAATGGAAGAAATAAATGTTGACAAGCCACTATGAGACAGATAGATACTCTTCTGAGTAGCAGCAATACAGTGGTGAACAAGACAAAGCCCCTAATTGTAAGAAGGTAACTCCTAAGTGAAGGAGATGGACCATAAATAAGAAAACCAGTAAAGGAAAAAGATAGTTTCATATAGAAACACATACTCTGAAAAAAACAAAACAGATTGTATGATAGTGATTGGAGAGGTCTGATGTGCTTTGAATGTGAAATCAGTGGACAGAATGAATAAAGATAGAGTGGAGTGGTAGGAGATAATGGTCTTGGGAATCAGACAAATCTGGAACTCAGACTCTGATCCCTTCTCTAGATAAAGACTCAAAGACTTGGATTTAGGTGCTATTTCATTCTATGGCAAATAGGTCCTCAATACTCTCTTACTCATATTTTATTAATCACTGGAAAAAACAGAGGGCCACATGTAGGTGGGTGTACAATTGAGAAAGGGAAGAAAGAAAAGTGGATAGTAAACAATAAATCAAAAAAGAGGAGGAGAGAGGAATCAGGGTGAAATAGAAAGATGGAGGGACAGGGAGAAAGGACAGAAACGCAGGAGCTGAGGGTTTATGAGGGGAATCAGTGCGATGTATTACATAAAATGGAGTTCTCTTGAAGGGTGATTCAGAATTGGTGCCATAGTTAAACACAGACTGAGCAGACAGATGTTTTCTTTTGGGGTTGTTTGAATTCATGAGACAATATTAACGTTAGGTTTTTCCCTTATCTGACTTTTTAAGGACTCTGACTGGCTTTAGATAATGGCAGACTAACGTTGAGGTGAAACTTGAGAAGGGTGCAGGGGTAGATCAGAGAAGAACCATGGTTATTCACGAGAAAAAGGCCAGAGCTGTTATTCAGAGAAATGTCTGGCAACCTTTCCATTCTATACCTTGATTTTAAGAGGTTTTCAAATTTAGTTCTTATAATTCACAACAGGCTGGAAATTGATAGCTGTTTCTTAGGCCAGATGCAGTTTTCATTAAAAGACATTTTGACTGAAAGTGGTTCTCCTCAAGAGTAGCAAAAAAAAAAAAAAAAAAAGGAAAGGGGAAAAAAGAATTGTCTTGGCATTATGCTGTAGATTTTTTATATTGAGAAAATGTTCTAATTCATAATAATATGAATTAGAAAATTGATATTCTATAGCTCTACAACTATATTACAGGAACTCAGGCATGCCAAGAAAGTCAAGAGAAGCTTAAGAGGATCCAGACTTAGTTCATATGAATATAGGCATACTCAGATATAGAATATCAGAAACCAAGAGGGTAGGTCAAAATTAGGTAATGAATATCAGAGCTCAGGGATTTCTGATATCCTTTTTAACTCTTGTCATAGGAAAAGGAAAATATTTCAAAAAAGCTCACTGACTCTGATCCCTTCTCTAGATAAAGACTCAAAGACTTGGATTTAGGTGCTATTTCATTCTATGGCAAATAGGTCCTCAATACTCTCTTACTCATATTTTATTAATCACTGGAAAAAACAGAGGGCCACATGTAGGTGGGTGTACAATTGAGAAAGGGAAGAAAGAAAAGTGGATAGTAAACAATAAATCAAAAAAGAGGAGGAGAGAGGAATCAGGGTGAAATAGAAAGATGGAGGGACAGGGAGAAAGGACAGAAACGCAGGAGCTGAGGGTTTATGAGGGGAATCAGTGCGATGTATTACATAAAATGGAGTTCTCTTGAAGGGTGATTCAGAATTGGTGCCATAGTTAAACACAGACTGAGCAGACAGATGTTTTCTTTTGGGGTTGTTTGAATTCATGAGACAATATTAACGTTAGGTTTTTCCCTTATCTGACTTTTTAAGGACTCTGACTGGCTTTAGATAATGGCAGACTAACGTTGAGGTGAAACTTGAGAAGGGTGCAGGGGTAGATCAGAGAAGAACCATGGTTATTCACGAGAAAAAGGCCAGAGCTGTTATTCAGAGAAATGTCTGGCAACCTTTCCATTCTATACCTTGATTTTAAGAGGTTTTCAAATTTAGTTCTTATAATTCACAACAGGCTGGAAATTGATAGCTGTTTCTTAGGCCAGATGCAGTTTTCATTAAAAGACATTTTGACTGAAAGTGGTTCTCCTCAAGAGTAGCAAAAAAAAAAAAAAAAAAAGGAAAGGGGAAAAAAGAATTGTCTTGGCATTATGCTGTAGATTTTTTATATTGAGAAAATGTTCTAATTCATAATAATATGAATTAGAAAATTGATATTCTATAGCTCTACAACTATATTACAGGAACTCAGGCATGCCAAGAAAGTCAAGAGAAGCTTAAGAGGATCCAGACTTAGTTCATATGAATATAGGCATACTCAGATATAGAATATCAGAAACCAAGAGGGTAGGTCAAAATTAGGTAATGAATATCAGAGCTCAGGGATTTCTGATATCCTTTTTAACTCTTGTCATAGGAAAAGGAAAATAGTTGGTTAACAGTTTAATGAGAAGTTAGAGAAACCAGAAGTTCCTCAGAGTTCATTGTATACATCAGAGCCCTTAGGACATAGTAGTGTATATTGAGTAAATCAATGAACAGATCAGAGGCACCACAATTAACAGAGCTGCAAATATTATTCTGGCCCATCTAGAATCCATTTCTGCATGTCCTGGAGACAGCATTCCAATTTTTTTCTGGTGAACCATTTCCTACATTCTTTATTCATGTGTTTTTTGCTGATGTACTTCCTGCTACAGGGTGACACCTGACTCAGACTAAGTGATCAGTGCCATTTACAATTATGGCTTCAGTGACTGGTTCAAGAAAGGCACATGGCCCAAATCTTCCAATCAGGTCTAACTTAGAGACTTTTGCTGGAGTGACTGGGAAGGAGTTACATTCTATCTTCTGGGATTGGTGGGAGAATAGCAATAAGCTTGAAGCTGTCAGCAGACCTATGGATACTTGTAAGGAAGAATGTGGCTGAGAACAGAACCAACACAGGTAAAGCACAGGAAAAGAACTGGAACCCATTCTAATATTATCTGAATCCTTGTATTCTATTATTGTGGTTCAGGGGCTAAGTCATATCCAACTCTTTGCAATTCCATGAACTCCAGGGTTCTCTGTCCTCCGTTATCTCTGGAGTTTGTCCATTGAGTAGGTGATGCCATCCAACCGTCTCATCTTCTGTCGCCCTCTTCTCCTCTTGCCTTTCCAGCACAGTTTGATTTTGCAGTCCAAGGGACTCAAAAGCCTTCATCAATAACACAGTTTGAAAGCGTCAGATCTTTGCCTGTCAGCCTTCCTTTATGCCTATTTTATAGAGCCACTGGGTTCTTTAAACCAATGTAAATTTTCTGACATTTTAAACAAATCATATAAGTAATTTGCATACAATCACTATTGGAGAAAACTACATCTCTTAGTTGTGAGTGATCAGAAACAGAAGGAATTTCAACAAATATTCAGAATGTTGTTTTAGTCTGTGGTTGACAGTAGTTAAAACATAATAAGACAATTCATATTATAGAAGATGGCTAATCTGAATTTATGTGTGTGCATGCTAAGTTGCTTCAGTCATGTCTGACTCTTTGCAGTGCTATGGATTGTAGCCCACCAGGCTCCTCTGTCCATGGGATTTTTTAGGCAAGAATACTAGAGTGGGTTACCATGCCCTCTTCTAGGGGACCTTCCTGACCCAAGGATTGAACCTGCATCTCTTAGGTCTCCTGCATTGGCAGGTAGGTTCTTTACCACTAATGTCACCCGAGAAGCCCAATCTGAGTTTATACCTGACTTAAATCTATAAGGGTTTACTGTTCTATGCTTCTAATGTGATATAATAGTGAGTGAAATATAGAGACGTGGAAGTCTCCTCATGATGTTTTCATGTACAGGGAAAATAAAAATTTCAGCTGATGAATGCTTTATTTGTTCATAGAGTATATGTTGTACTAATTAATGATTCCAATTTAGTTTTGGGAATACATAGTAGAATAAGTATGAATCTTAAATAATGGTATGTATCTACTTATAATAATTGCATGATTTATACTCTATAATCTCTGTATGACTGTAAGAACCCATAGATTTAAGGTTAATTATTTAAGATGCTTGAAGGTAGCGCAGTGTTTTATCAAGTACCAAGTTGTGGCTCAGTCAGTTAATAATATGGCATAATAATTTTAAAAGTTAATAGTATCCTACCTCTTCCCATGTCCTTAGTTCCATTCTTCAGAGATGATTACCCTCATATACTCTGACTACTTTCCCCTACATTTACCATCTCTCTAAATTATAGGTTTATATGGATATCATGTTGTTTATCCATTACAGATATTGATTCATGTCTAGTAATAAGTTCATAATATAAACATAAATGAAATGAAGAATTTAATTTATCAAACCAAACACAGAAAAATTCATGCAATAACTATCATGTTTAGTTTATACCAGTCTAAAGTATTTTTTTCCAAGAATATATGGTATGAAGGACACAGTTTGCATATGGAGGGACCTGTAGGAAAACACTTTCTGTTTGGACAATGGGTTCCTAAATACATCCATGTCCTAATCCTTAGAAACTATGACTGTATTACCTTTAAGAGACTTCGCAGATGTGATAAGGGTTAAGGTCTTTGAGATGGCAAGAGTATTCTGGATGATATGGGTGAATCCAACCTAGTCATATTATTCTGTAAAAGCAGAGAGCTTTACTTGATTGTGATCAGAAGGAGATGTGACTAAGGAAGAATACAGTGTGGCTGACTTTGAAGATGGAGGAAGGGGGAGTAAGAGACAAGAAATTTGGATGACTTCTAGAAACAGAAAAAGGCAAGGGAAACAGTTTTACAGAACTATAAAATAATCCATTTTATTACATCATTAAGTTCATGGTCATTTGTTTCAGCACAATAGGGAAATAATACAGTCATTTCAATTTTTTGAATTGACTGAGGTTAGATTTGTGGCCCAAGATGTGGTCTATCCTGGAGAATGTTCCGTGAGCACTTGAGAAGAAAGTGTATTCTTCTGCTTTTGGATGGAAAGTCCTAAAGATATCAATGAGGTCCATTTCTTCTAGTGTGGTACTTAAGGCTTGTGTTTCTTTATTAATTTTCTGTTTTGTTGATCTGTCCATTGGTGTGAGAGGAGTGTTAAAGTCTCCTACTATGATTGCGTTACTGTCAATGTCTTCTTTTATGTCTGAAAGTGTTTGTCTTATGTATTGGGTTGCTCCTGCGTTGGATGCATAGATATTTATGATTGTTGTGTCTTCTTCTTGGATCGATCCTTTGATCATTGTGTAGTGTCCTGCCTTGTCATGATTACCCTCATATACTCTGACTACTTTCCCCTACATTTACCATCTCTCTAAATTATAGGTTTATATGGATATCATGTTGTTTATCCATTACAGATATTGATTCATGTCTAGTAATAAGTTCATAATATAAACATAAATGAAATGAAGAATTTAATTTATCAAACCAAACACAGAAAAATTCATGCAATAACTATCATGTTTAGTTTATACCAGTCTAAAGTATTTTTTTCCAAGAATATATGGTATGAAGGACACAGTTTGCATATGGAGGGACCTGTAGGAAAACACTTTCTGTTTGGACAATGGGTTCCTAAATACATCCATGTCCTAATCCTTAGAAACTATGACTGTATTACCTTTAAGAGACTTCGCAGATGTGATAAGGGTTAAGGTCTTTGAGATGGCAAGAGTATTCTGGATGATATGGGTGAATCCAACCTAGTCATATTATTCTGTAAAAGCAGAGAGCTTTACTTGATTGTGATCAGAAGGAGATGTGACTAAGGAAGAATACAGTGTGGCTGACTTTGAAGATGGAGGAAGGGGGAGTAAGAGACAAGAAATTTGGATGACTTCTAGAAACAGAAAAAGGCAAGGGAAACAGTTTTACAGAACTATAAAATAATCCATTTTATTACATCATTAAGTTCATGGTCATTTGTTTCAGCACAATAGGGAAATAATACAGTCATTTCAATTTTTTTGAATTGACTGAGGTTAGATTTGTGGCCCAAGATGTGGTCTATCCTGGAGAATGTTCCGTGAGCACTTGAGAAGAAAGTGTATTCTTCTGCTTTTGGATGGAAAGTCCTAAAGATATCAATGAGGTCCATTTCTTCTAGTGTGGTACTTAAGGCTTGTGTTTCTTTATTAATTTTCTGTTTTGTTGATCTGTCCATTGGTGTGAGAGGAGTGTTAAAGTCTCCTACTATGATTGCGTTACTGTCAATGTCTTCTTTTATGTCTGAAAGTGTTTGTCTTATGTATTGGGTTGCTCCTGCGTTGGATGCATAGATATTTATGATTGTTGTGTCTTCTTCTTGGATCGATCCTTTGATCATTGTGTAGTGTCCTGCCTTGTCTCTTCGAATCTTCTTTAATTTGAGGTCTATTTTGTCTGATATGAGGATGGCTACTCCAGCTTTCTTTTGATTTCCATTTGCATGGAATATCTTTTTCCAGCCTCCACTTTCAGTGCATGAGTGTCTCTAGGTCTGAAGTGAGTTTCCTGGAGGCAGCATATGTATGGGTCGTGTTTTTGAATCCATTCAGCCACTCTGTGTCTTTTGGTTGGGGCATTGAGTCCATTTACATTCAAAGTAATTATTGATACAAATGATCCTATTGTCATCTTCTTAGATGTTAGGATGGGTTTGTTTTGTGGATCTTCTCCTTCTTTTATACTTGTTGTCTATATAAGTCCCTTTAACACTTGTTGTAAGGCTGGTTTGGTGTGACTAAATTCTTTTAATTTTTGCTTGTCTGTAAATCTTTTGATTTCTCCATCTATTTTGAAGGAGATCCTTGCAGGGTAGAGGATTCTTGGTTGCAGATTATTCTCTTGTAGCTGTTTCAATGTGTCCTGCTATTCCCTTCTGGCCTGCAGAGTTTCTGTTGAAAGATCAGCTGTTAAACGTATGGGCTTTCCCTTGTATGTCACTAGTTGCTTTTCCCTTGCTGCTTTGAGAATTCTGTCTTTGTGTTTAATTTGTCTTAGCTTCATTAAGATGTGTCTTGGTGTGTTTCTTCTCGGGTTGATTCTGTGTGGTACTCTTTGTGCTTCTTGGACTTGACTGACTATTTCTTTTCCCATGTTGGGGAAATTTTCAACTAGAATCTCTTCAAAAATTTTCTCATAGCTTCTCTTTTTCTCTTCTTCTTCTGGAATCCCTACATTTTGAATATTGGTGCATTTGATATTATCCCAGAGGTCTCTGAGGCTATCCTCTGTTCTTTTCATTCTTTGAGCTAGATTCTGTTTTTCAGCAGTTACTTCCACCATTCTATCTTCCAGCTCACTTATCCGGTCTTCTGTCTCAGATACTCTGCTCTTGATTGCTTCTGCAGTGTTTTCCAGTTCAGCAATTGAGTTGTTTGTCTCTGTTACTTTTTTGGTAAGTTCTTGTATTTCTTTATTCAGTGTGTTAGTTGTGTCTTGCAATTTCTCTGAAATTCTGTTTTCAGTGTCTTTGATGATCTTTACTATCATTCTTCTGAAATCACTTTCAGAAAGTTTGTCCAAATTCTCTTCGTTGATTTGATCTTGTGTGTTTGTAGATTGTTCCTTCACTTGTGTGGTATTTCTCTGCCGTTTCATTGTTATTATTAATTTTTTAACTGAGTCTGTTTGTTATTTCCTTTTCCTAGACTTTGAGCTACGTCTGTTGGTGTTTGTTGTTTGGATGGGGCTTCTTATTCTGGGTGATGCTGGTGGTTAGGTGATGTCAGGACTTGCATACAAGTGATTACCTTTGTTGGCGTTCTCACTTGTATAGTGCTCTCTAGTGTCAGGTGTTTGCTAGTATTGTAGAGTTTTGGAGCCAGTGCTCCCTCCCCAAAGCCCCGGGGCTTGTTGCCTGAGCAAGGAATGAAGATTTCATGGCTGGTTTGTTATGGCATTAAATGATCCCAAAACATGTATTCACGAATAAGAAACAGTAGGTATACCTTTGACAAATGGCAATTAAAATATTATGCAAATATTATCTAGCATATTGAATTATACACACAAACATATACAGCTGTAACATAACCCAAGCATTCCAACCAAAAATACAGTATAATACGTTAGCACGGCAAATAGAGAAAACCAAGAATGATCTCCACCAGTTAATAACCAAATTAAGTAGAGCACCAATTGGAGAATAATGCTAGAGCAGGGTCCCCTTTGGGGGTAAGGCAATGAGGACAGAACAGACTAAGAAATATGGTGGGGAAAGGGGAAAGTTTTCTCATAGCTTCTCTTTTTCTCTTCTTCTTCTGGAATCCCTACATTTTGAATATTGGTGCATTTGATATTATCCCAGAGGTCTCTGAGGCTATCCTCTGTTCTTTTCATTCTTTGAGCTAGATTCTGTTTTTCAGCAGTTACTTCCACCATTCTATCTTCCAGCTCACTTATCCGGTCTTCTGTCTCAGATACTCTGCTCTTGATTGCTTCTGCAGTGTTTTCCAGTTCAGCAATTGAGTTGTTTGTCTCTGTTACTTTTTTGGTAAGTTCTTGTATTTCTTTATTCAGTGTGTTAGTTGTGTCTTGCAATTTCTCTGAAATTCTGTTTTCAGTGTCTTTGATGATCTTTACTATCATTCTTCTGAAATCACTTTCAGAAAGTTTGTCCAAATTCTCTTCGTTGATTTGATCTTGTGTGTTTGTAGATTGTTCCTTCACTTGTGTGGTATTTCTCTGCCGTTTCATTGTTATTATTAATTTTTTAACTGAGTCTGTTTGTTATTTCCTTTTCCTAGACTTTGAGCTACGTCTGTTGGTGTTTGTTGTTTGGATGGGGCTTCTTATTCTGGGTGATGCTGGTGGTTAGGTGATGTCAGGACTTGCATACAAGTGATTACCTTTGTTGGCGTTCTCACTTGTATAGTGCTCTCTAGTGTCAGGTGTTTGCTAGTATTGTAGAGTTTTGGAGCCAGTGCTCCCTCCCCAAAGCCCCGGGGCTTGTTGCCTGAGCAAGGAATGAAGATTTCATGGCTGGTTTGTTATGGCATTAAATGATCCCAAAACATGTATTCACGAATAAGAAACAGTAGGTATACCTTTGACAAATGGCAATTAAAATATTATGCAAATATTATCTAGCATATTGAATTATACACACAAACATATACAGCTGTAACATAACCCAAGCATTCCAACCAAAAATACAGTATAATACGTTAGCACGGCAAATAGAGAAATCCAAGAATGATATCCACAAGTTAATAACCAAATTAAGTAGAGCACCAATTGGAGAATAATGCTAGAGCAGGGTCCCCTTTGGGGGTAAGGCAATGAGGACAGAACAGACTAAGAAATATGGTGGGGAAAGGGAAAAAGAGAAAGGGAGGATAGAAGAGAAGTATAGAATGATACTGCAAAGTTAACTATAGGGAGATGAAGATTTCTATGCGTTAGAGTTTAATGCTATAGGAAAGGAGCATCAGAGAAAGCAAAGAACTATAGAGGAAGTAGTAGTACAAATAAAACAATTTTTAAAAATTAAAACAGAGATAAGTATATAGAAAAATATAGAAAAACAAAGCAAAAACAATAAAAACAAACAAACCCCCCACAGAACCTTAAAAGGCCAATGGGGAACCAGAAGTTTATACCAAAATAAAATGTGTGGTTTAATAGGAAAGAGAAAAAAAAAAAAAACAGTAAACTTGAATATATTCAGTCTTACTGATAAGATTAGTAGCTTCAATAGAATTCAATGGAGGAAATAAACATACCCACTCTCACACACCCCAAAAAACAAACAAACCAAAAATGGTGGGTGCACTGAGTGGGTTTGGAAAAAAGGGAAAAAAACAATTGAAGCAAAACAAAACAATACAAAAAAAAAGCAATACAAAAGAATAAGGAATAAAATGAAATTTTAAAAATCTAGCAGTAACTCTAGCTTCAGACAAAACTTGAAAATAGTGTTTATGTTCTTCTGTCTCTTGCTGACTATTCAGGAATTATCAGTCTTTTTCTTGCCTCTGGCAGTGGTTGGATCTGGAGACCTCTTCCGACTGCTTGTTTATTTCGGCCTATTCCAGAACTAAAAGGCCCGCCCAGGCTGGCCCTTGTTGCCTGAGCAAGGAATGAAGATTTCATGGCTGGTTTGTTATGGCATTAAATGATCCCAAAACATGTATTCACGAATAAGAAACAGTAGGTATACCTTTGACAAATGGCAATTAAAATATTATGCAAATATTATCTAGCATATTGAATTATACACACAAACATATACAGCTGTAACATAACCCAAGCATTCCAACCAAAAATACAGTATAATACGTTAGCACGGCAAATAGAGAAAACCAAGAATGATCTCCACCAGTTAATAACCAAATTAAGTAGAGCACCAATTGGAGAATAATGCTAGAGCAGGGTCCCCTTTGGGGGTAAGGCAATGAGGACAGAACAGACTAAGAAATATGGTGGGGAAAGGGAAAAAGAGAAAGGGAGGATAGAAGAGAAGTATAGAATGATACTGCAAAGTTAACTATAGGGAGATGAAGATTTCTATGCGTTAGAGTTTAATGCTATAGGAAAGGAGCATCAGAGAAAGCAAAGAACTATAGAGGAAGTAGTAGTACAAATAAAACAATTTTTAAAAATTAAAACAGAGATAAGTATATAGAAAAATATAGAAAAACAAAGCAAAAACAATAAAAACAAACAAACCCCCCACAGAACCTTAAAAGGCCAATGGGGAACCAGAAGTTTATACCAAAATAAAATGTGTGGTTTAATAGGAAAGAGAAAAAAAAAAAAAACAGTAAACTTGAATATATTCAGTCTTACTGATAAGATTAGTAGCTTCAATAGAATTCAATGGAGGAAATAAACATACCCACTCTCACACACCCCAAAAAACAAACAAACCAAAAATGGTGGGTGCACTGAGTGGGTTTGGAAAAAAGGGAAAAAAACAATTGAAGCAAAACAAAACAATACAAAAAAAAAGCAATACAAAAGAATAAGGAATAAAATGAAATTTTAAAAATCTAGCAGTAACTCTAGCTTCAGACAAAACTTGAAAATAGTGTTTATGTTCTTCTGTCTCTTGCTGACTATTCAGGAATTATCAGTCTTTTTCTTGCCTCTGGCAGTGGTTGGATCTGGAGACCTCTTCCGACTGCTTGTTTATTTCGGCCTATTCCAGAACTAAAAGGCCCGCCCAGGCTGGCCCTGGGAGTTTCTTAATCCCAATCCCTTTTCTTGCTGGGTGGAGCTAAATTCCCTCCCTGTAGCTTGACCAGCAGCCCTGCAGTTTGACCAGCAGCCAAACTACAGTAGGGAAAATGGCATCTGTCTCACAAAGGATTCACTCCCACACGCTCCATGGGAAGCACTTCCGCAGTGACCCCGACCCTGTTGCAGGCCACCGTCGACCCCGCCACCGCGGAGACATCAGATTACTCAGAGGAGACATCAAATTACTCAGAGGTGAGTCTGGTGCAGTCTCATGCAGGATCGCTATTCCCCTCTTCCGGATCACAGTGCGCACAGTTTCCAGTTCTCCTCCGGGGCTCTGTGATCAGGTTAATGGTAACCTCCTCCAAAGGAACCTGAGTGCCGTCCTTCCGAGGACTGCTCAAGGGCACTTCTAGCTCAAGGGGGCACTTGGACCCTCCAAAGCAGGTCTGGCTCAGTCCCTTGTGGGTGTCACCGCTCCTTTCCCAGGTCTTGATCTGCAACAAGCTTTGCCCCTTTGGCCCACCCAGCCTCTCTGGCGGATATGAGGTTTGACTTTTAAAAGTGCGATTGCGCCCTTCCTGCTGTCCTGATGTGGCTTCTCCTTTATTCTTCTATGTGGGGTATCCTCTCTGTGATCAGATCCATCCTCCTCCTGGTGATGGTTTTTCAGGAACTCGTTGCAATTCAGGCGATTTTGCAGGAGAGATGAGTGCATGTCCTTCTATGCTGCCATTTTCAAAAGGGAATAAAAAAAACACCCCAAAAACAAACAAACCAAAAATGGTGGGTGCACTGAGTGGGTTTGGAAAAAAGGGAAAAAAACAATTGAAGCAAAACAAAACAATACAAAAAAAAAGCAATACAAAAGAATAAGGAATAAAATGAAATTTTAAAAATCTAGCAGTAACTCTAGCTTCAGACAAAACTTGAAAATAGTGTTTATGTTCTTCTGTCTCTTGCTGACTATTCAGGAATTATCAGTCTTTTTCTTGCCTCTGGCAGTGGTTGGATCTGGAGACCTCTTCCGACTGCTTGTTTATTTCGGCCTATTCCAGAACTAAAAGGCCCGCCCAGGCTGGCCCTGGGAGTTTCTTAATCCCAATCCCTTTTCTTGCTGGGTGGAGCTAAATTCCCTCCCTGTAGCTTGACCAGCAGCCCTGCAGTTTGACCAGCAGCCAAACTACAGTAGGGAAAATGGCATCTGTCTCACAAAGGATTCACTCCCACACGCTCCATGGGAAGCACTTCCGCAGTGACCCCGACCCTGTTGCAGGCCACCGTCGACCCCCGCCACCGCGGGAGACATCAGATTACTCAGAGGAGACATCAAATTACTCAGAGGTGAGTCTGGTGCAGTCTCATGCAGGATCGCTATTCCCCTCTTCCGGATCACAGTGCGCACAGTTTCCAGTTCTCCTCCGGGGCTCTGTGATCAGGTTAATGGTAACCTCCTCCAAAGGAACCTGAGTGCCGTCCTTCCGAGGACTGCTCAAGGGCACTTCTAGCTCAAGGGGGCACTTGGACCCTCCAAAGCAGGTCTGGCTCAGTCCCTTGTGGGTGTCACCGCTCCTTTCCCAGGTCTTGATCTGCAACAAGCTTTGCCCCTTTGGCCCACCCAGCCTCTCTGGCGGATATGAGGTTTGACTTTTAAAAGTGCGATTGCGCCCTTCCTGCTGTCCTGATGTGGCTTCTCCTTTATTCTTCTATGTGGGGTATCCTCTCTGTGATCAGATCCATCCTCCTCCTGGTGATGGTTTTTCAGGAACTCGTTGCAATTCAGGCGATTTTGCAGGAGAGATGAGTGCATGTCCTTCTATGCTGCCATCTATTTTTTTCCTTCTGATCAGTATCCTGTGTTTTTAAAGGAACTTTTTAGATGAATGACATGTATTTTTGGTTCACTGATTAAGTCTAACCTTCTACTCAAAACATTATTTCACCTTACAGTACTGTATCAAATAATTCAGCAAACATTTGTGGATATGAAGGTAAAAAAGTCAGAATTTATTATCCTGGCAATTTGCAAACCTAGTGACTTGAGGGTATAGGAAGAATTTAAAACCAAGCGAAGAAGACTGCAATGCAGTGTGAAGTGTTAATTGAGAAGTAAGTAAGAGGTTAGAGCTAGGAAAGATAGCATATAATGCTGCCTAATACCTGGGATAATTAAGGGAATTTAAATTCTGTTTTTGCACTCTTCTAGAGACATACCCCTCTTATAGCAACCATTCTGTTCTTGAACAACTACAAATTTGAAAATATTTCTTTTACATCAGCCTAAAACATCTCTATATAACTCTTAATCAAGAATATTCATTCTGTTAGTTATAGCCATATGAACTGAGATATACAAGTGAAATGCCATAAGTGGCTCAGTGCCAGGCTCAGACATAATATCTGGGAAATCTCAGGTCCTGCACTCAAAACATTAAATCAATCTTAATGCTATCACTTTCTGTGTTTCTTCTTTAAGATTGTAAATGCCTTTAAGGGTGGAGGCTGTACTTGTTATTTCAGAATTCTTGAAAAGTGTTAGTTGCTCAGTCATGTCCAACTCTTTGTGATCTCCATGGACTGTAGCCTGACCAGCTCCTCTGTCCATGGGATTGATTCTCAATGCAAGAAAACTGAAATGAGTAACAATTCCTTTCTCCAGGGAATCTTATCTATATGAAGCTTAATAATAAGATGTTGGACAGACCAGAGATGTTATGAAATACTACTGTAAACTGCCATTTAGAGATACTGGAATCTATCCTTGTTTAAGTAGTGAGTCAATTTTCTTTCTTCAGTGTATTTGTTAGAAAGGATATGAATCTATCTAACTGTATTATTTTCCATTTTGCATGTCTACCTTATTCACAAGAATATAATGGGAGACTTTGTAAAATAGCTTTTTAAAATATTGTCTATTTGTTAGAACAGCATAGAAAACCCAGAAATGGTCAGCTGCCTACAAATTCAGAGTAAAGTCAGTGAACTATCATTGATACCTACTGAAAATCCCTCTTCTGACACATTATTTTAAGTACTGTAATCTAGTAACTTTTTATTCTTTTTTTCTTGTTTAAGTTTTTATTATAAAAACATTAAACAGACACAAAATTAGAGGCTACTTTAATGAATACTGCATGCCCATCACCCAATTTAAACAATTGTAAACATCTAATCTTGTTTCTTAAAAACTTAATGACTTTTTGGAGTCAAGGAGAAAATAATAATTAATTATATAGCATGCAAATTATTTTCCTATGGTTCTTACAGTGTTGTCACTCTTATTTTGCACATGCTCACTTTTTCAAAGGTATTCAGGTGGACTATTAACTTAAAAGAATATACTGTCATTTGTATGACATTTTCAATGTGTTGTGATTTCCAAAAAATTGGATGAAACTGTTTAATGAATTTTCCAAGACCATAGAAAAGTTTCTTATAACTTTAGAAACTAAAAATTCTAACTTTTGGTACAAAGCAAAGAGTTTTCACCTTTGTTTACTCTTCCTGGTTATGTCATCTTCATTTAGGCTTAAGTCCAAAGGTCATGGAGGCTGTACTTGTTATTTCAGAATTCTTGAAAAGTGTTAGTTGCTCAGTCATGTCCAACTCTTTGTGATCTCCATGGACTGTAGCCTGACCAGCTCCTCTGTCCATGGGATTGATTCTCAATGCAAGAAAACTGAAATGAGTAACAATTCCTTTCTCCAGGGAATCTTATCTATATGAAGCTTAATAATAAGATGTTGGACAGACCAGAGATGTTATGAAATACTACTGTAAACTGCCATTTAGAGATACTGGAATCTATCCTTGTTTAAGTAGTGAGTCAATTTTCTTTCTTCAGTGTATTTGTTAGAAAGGATATGAATCTATCTAACTGTATTATTTTCCATTTTGCATGTCTACCTTATTCACAAGAATATAATGGGAGACTTTGTAAAATAGCTTTTTAAAATATTGTCTATTTGTTAGAACAGCATAGAAAACCCAGAAATGGTCAGCTGCCTACAAATTCAGAGTAAAGTCAGTGAACTATCATTGATACCTACTGAAAATCCCTCTTCTGACACATTATTTTAAGTACTGTAATCTAGTAACTTTTTATTCTTTTTTTCTTGTTTAAGTTTTTATTATAAAAACATTAAACAGACACAAAATTAGAGGCTACTTTAATGAATACTGCATGCCCATCACCCAATTTAAACAATTGTAAACATCTAATCTTGTTTCTTAAAAACTTAATGACTTTTTGGAGTCAAGGAGAAAATAATAATTAATTATATAGCATGCAAATTATTTTCCTATGGTTCTTACAGTGTTGTCACTCTTATTTTGCACATGCTCACTTTTTCAAAGGTATTCAGGTGGACTATTAACTTAAAAGAATATACTGTCATTTGTATGACATTTTCAATGTGTTGTGATTTCCAAAAAATTGGATGAAACTGTTTAATGAATTTTCCAAGACCATAGAAAAGTTTCTTATAACTTTAGAAACTAAAAATTCTAACTTTTGGTACAAAGCAAAGAGTTTTCACCTTTGTTTACTCTTCCTGGTTATGTCATCTTCATTTAGGCTTAAGTCCAAAGGTCATGGTGGCTTTGTAGATTTCTCTGTTATGAATTACCAAGTACTTGTTGTAAAAGAAGAATTGAACCAATTAATGAATTATGGAGAATATTATTTAAACTTTCACTCAAAATAGACACTAAAGAAAAGAAATGGAGTCTAATCATTTACATGACAATAAACGGTGGGCTCTAGTGTAAAGCAAGAAAGCGATCAATTCAGAATTAACTCATTTGCTCTTGTTTAATAAGAGGATCTAAGTGTCCTAGCTAATGTGTTGTACAACATTATATTTTTCTAAGGATCTTTACAATAAGAACAAATGGAATGCTTTTGGCATGCTTCTAAGGTCTCTATTCAATGGTTATGCGAGAACGGGACTACAATTTTGTAATTATAGCTGGCCTTGAGTAAGCAGCTCATTGCAGGATGATATGACAAAGTCTTGCTTGCCTTTACTACTGGTCTGACCCAGTATCTGAAACATTCACAATTAATAACATATTGGGGTTATGACATTGAAGGTTTTCATAGTATAATTGCATTCTATATGAAACCTCTTCTAATAAACTATAACCGCTATTATCACCATGGCACCACTTAAGCTATCAGATAAGCTAGTCACCTGGCTGAGAGACAGGCAGAAGTAAGAGAGCTTTAATGGAGGAAAGAGAGAGAAACAGGTACAGAGAAGATAAGGAAGCTTTGAAAACACAAAGGGCTCCTTGCTTGGGGGCAGGAAACTTTGGGAGTGGATTGTTTGGTTTTCTGACTGCTCTGAGTCTTAGGGGGTTAGATAAGGAAAATGCTTTGATGGACGAGAAAATAATAATTAATTATATAGCATGCAAATTATTTTCCTATGGTTCTTACAGTGTTGTCACTCTTATTTTGCACATGCTCACTTTTCAAAGGTATTCAGGTGGACTATTAACTTAAAAGAATATACTGTCATTTGTATGACATTTTCAATGTGTTGTGATTTCCAAAAAATTGGATGAAACTGTTTAATGAATTTTCCAAGACCATAGAAAAGTTTCTTATAACTTTAGAAACTAAAAATTCTAACTTTTGGTACAAAGCAAAGAGTTTTCACCTTTGTTTACTCTTCCTGGTTATGTCATCTTCATTTAGGCTTAAGTCCAAAGGTCATGGTGGCTTTGTAGATTTCTCTGTTATGAATTACCAAGTACTTGTTGTAAAAGAAGAATTGAACCAATTAATGAATTATGGAGAATATTATTTAAACTTTCACTCAAAATAGACACTAAAGAAAAGAAATGGAGTCTAATCATTTACATGACAATAAACGGTGGGCTCTAGTGTAAAGCAAGAAAGCGATCAATTCAGAATTAACTCATTTGCTCTTGTTTAATAAGAGGATCTAAGTGTCCTAGCTAATGTGTTGTACAACATTATATTTTTCTAAGGATCTTTACAATAAGAACAAATGGAATGCTTTTGGCATGCTTCTAAGGTCTCTATTCAATGGTTATGCGAGAACGGGACTACAATTTTGTAATTATAGCTGGCCTTGAGTAAGCAGCTCATTGCAGGATGATATGACAAAGTCTTGCTTGCCTTTACTACTGGTCTGACCCAGTATCTGAAACATTCACAATTAATAACATATTGGGGTTATGACATTGAAGGTTTTCATAGTATAATTGCATTCTATATGAAACCTCTTCTAATAAACTATAACCGCTATTATCACCATGGCACCACTTAAGCTATCAGATAAGCTAGTCACCTGGCTGAGAGACAGGCAGAAGTAAGAGAGCTTTAATGGAGGAAAGAGAGAGAAACAGGTACAGAGAAGATAAGGAAGCTTTGAAAACACAAAGGGCTCCTTGCTTGGGGGCAGGAAACTTTGGGAGTGGATTGTTTGGTTTTTTTTCTGACTGCTCTGAGTCTTAGTTGTGGTTTGTGGAATCTAGTTCCATACCAGGTCTCAATCCTAGCCATCTGCATTGGGAACACGGAGTCTCAGTAACTGGACCACCAGGGAAGTTCCTGGGAGAACATTCTTAAGGAAAGTAATAAATGGCTAAACAGTAGCTCTGTTTTTACACAGTTCTTGTCCAGATTACTGTAGTTATAGAAAAGAGACAGTGAGAATTCTCTACCATAGTAAAGGTTTGGTTTATCTACTTTTAGTTTCGTTAGAAAACTTAGTTTTCCTTTTATACTATGCTAATATTAATAATCATGATTTTATGGTTTAACCTGTTCTGAGGAAATTGAAGAATCACAGAACATATTGAGATTTATTCTCACAAATCTAAATCACAAAGGGAGAAGGATAGAATTATTCTAAATATTAATCAGAATTATGACTTCAGTATTGCCTGGATCATAGAACTCAGGTTCATGACTGAAAGAGGGAGGCATCACAAAGTTTGATTAAGAAAATATCCTTGAGTTGCAAGCTCTTGTTAAATCAAGGACCACATTGTATTCTTCAGACAACCTGGGATTATAATATGTAAGGACTAAAAATATAATATGGCAGAAATTAGGTAATTAAAAACTCAAGTGTATTTCATTTAAAAATTTTGTTTTTCTTATTGGTAGATTTTAAGATCCCTTCAACCAGAATTAGATTGGAATAGAAATGAAAAATCTGGCCTTGAGTAAGAAGCTCATTGCAGGATGATATGACAAAGTCTTGCTTGCCTTTACTACTGGTCTGACACAGTATCTGAAACATTCACAATTAATAACATATTGGGGTTATGACATTGAAGGTTTTCATAGTATAATTGCATTCTATATGAAACCTCTTCTAATAAACTATAACCGCTATTATCACCATGGCACCACTTAAGCTATCAGATAAGCTAGTCACCTGGCTGAGAGACAGGCAGAAGTAAGAGAGCTTTAATGGAGGAAAGAGAGAGAAACAGGTACAGAGAAGATAAGGAAGCTTTGAAAACACAAAGGGCTCCTTGCTTGGGGGCAGGAAACTTTGGGAGTGGATTGTTTGGTTTTTTTTCTGACTGCTCTGAGTCTTAGTTGTGGTTTGTGGAATCTAGTTCCATACCAGGGCTCAATCCCTAGCCATCTGCATTGGGAACACGGAGTCTCAGTAACTGGACCACCAGGGAAGTTCCTGGGAGAACATTCTTAAGGAAAGTAATAAATGGCTAAACAGTAGCTCTGTTTTTACACAGTTCTTGTCCAGATTACTGTAGTTATAGAAAAGAGACAGTGAGAATTCTCTACCATAGTAAAGGTTTGGTTTATCTACTTTTAGTTTCGTTAGAAAACTTAGTTTTCCTTTTATACTATGCTAATATTAATAATCATGATTTTATGGTTTAACCTGTTCTGAGGAAATTGAAGAATCACAGAACATATTGAGATTTATTCTCACAAATCTAAATCACAAAGGGAGAAGGATAGAATTATTCTAAATATTAATCAGAATTATGACTTCAGTATTGCCTGGATCATAGAACTCAGGTTCATGACTGAAAGAGGGAGGCATCACAAAGTTTGATTAAGAAAATATCCTTGAGTTGCAAGCTCTTGTTAAATCAAGGACCACATTGTATTCTTCAGACAACCTGGGATTATAATATGTAAGGACTAAAAATATAATATGGCAGAAATTAGGTAATTAAAAACTCAAGTGTATTTCATTTAAAAATTTTGTTTTTCTTATTGGTAGATTTTAAGATCCCTTCAACCAGAATTAGATTGGAATAGAAATGAAAAATCATGAAGTTCAGTCAACATGCTCTGAATTTTCATCTGTATTTTGCATTAGGGGCTTTGTAACATGTGTTATCTTATTTTAAAAATATTTAAATATTTATATTTATTTATAAATGTAAATGAATATATATTAAAGAAATTTATACTTTAAATCTTTGTATTTATATTAAATATTTAAATGAATTTGCTAATAATTCTTTTCTATATATTCATTCTTACATGGGACATGCCATGAAGCTTATGCAAATATTTGGGGCTAAAAATATTGTAAAGACTTAAAGCGCTTCCAAACAAGAGAGCTAAAAAATATTAAACATACTTTGATTTTCTTAAAAAGTATTTCTTCATATGTATATATATATATATTTATATATATATAAATATATATATATATTATATATATTTATATATATATATAAATATTTTTTATTATTGTGCTGGATCTTAGCGCCAGATGGGATTATTTTTTTGAGGGTGGGGGTTTGGGAGGGAGGAGGGCGGGCAGGCCACTTCTATTGGTCTTTCATTTATCTATGTTCATCCATCTTTTGTTCTTTGGCCCGGGTGGGCCTCCCATCGCAGTGGCCTCTGTTGTCGCAGAGCAGCGGCTCTGGGCGCATGCGCTCCAGAGCTCCGGCTCAGTAATTGGACACATCGGTCCAGCTGTTCCACGGCACGTGGGATCCTCCCAGGCCAGGGATCGAACCGGCGTCCCTTGCACTGCAAGGCGGTGTCCTTATCCACTGGACCACTAGGGAAGCCCCATTTAATATATTTTTTGAGTGCCTAATCTATGCAAATCTTTATATACAAGCTGTTAAGACAGCATACAGTTGAGTAAGACTCGGTATTTGCAAGAAAGATGTAGTATTTCCTCTAGTGTAGTTGTTTTGAGAATAATTATTTTTCGGTCAAAGGTAGTGATGAAGCAAGTTGAGTTACAGAAGACCAAAACTGGATAGACCAACTGGGATTATAATATGTAAGGACTAAAAATATAATATGGCAGAAATTAGGTAATTAAAAACTCAAGTGTATTTCATTTAAAAATTTTGTTTTTCTTATTGGTAGATTTTAAGATCCCTTCAACCAGAATTAGATTGGAATAGAAATGAAAAATCATGAAGTTCAGTCAACATGCTCTGAATTTTCATCTGTATTTTGCATTAGGGGCTTTGTAACATGTGTTATCTTATTTTAAAAATATTTAAATATTTATATTTATTTATAAATGTAAATGAATATATATTAAAGAAATTTATACTTTAAATCTTTGTATTTATATTAAATATTTAAATGAATTTGCTAATAATTCTTTTCTATATATTCATTCTTACATGGGACATGCCATGAAGCTTATGCAAATATTTGGGGCTAAAAATATTGTAAAGACTTAAAGCGCTTCCAAACAAGAGAGCTAAAAAATATTAAACATACTTTGATTTTCTTAAAAAGTATTTCTTCATATGTATATATATATACATTTATATATATATAAATATATATATATTATATATATATATAAATAATATAAATATTTTTTATTATTGTGCTGGATCTTAGCGCCAGATGGGATTATTTTTTTGAGGGTGGGGTTTGGGAGGGAGGAGGGCGGGCAGGCCACTTCTATTGGTCTTTCATTTATCTATGTTCATCCATCTTTTGTTCTTTGGCCCGGGTGGGCCTCCCATCGCAGTGGCCTCTGTTGTCGCAGAGCAGCGGCTCTGGGCGCATGCGCTCCAGAGCTCCGGCTCAGTAATTGGACACATCGGTCCAGCTGTTCCACGGCACGTGGGATCCTCCCAGGCCAGGGATCGAACCGGCGTCCCTTGCACTGCAAGGCGGTGTCCTTATCCACTGGACCACTAGGGAAGCCCCATTTAATATATTTTTTGAGTGCCTAATCTATGCAAATCTTTATATACAAGCTGTTAAGACAGCATACAGTTGAGTAAGACTCGGTATTTGCAAGAAAGATGTAGTATTTCCTCTAGTGTAGTTGTTTTGAGAATAATTATTTTTCGGTCAAAGGTAGTGATGAAGCAAGTTGAGTTACAGAAGACCAAAACTGGATAGACCAACTCACAGAGGTGCTGGGCAACAGCTCAGCTATTAGGATGGAGATTGTAGGAAATTATAAGTCTCCTGGGACACTAAGTCATCAAGAGAAAGCAGGCATCAGCAGGATTAATTTTATCTGATCTATAGAGAACTGCTGACAGTATTTTTATATTGTACCCAGGTAGAACCAGATTTAGAGTTTCAAGTGGTCCTCTGTATAAAGATAAATTTAAATGATGTGAAGTACTATGGATAGACAAGTGTGAGGAGAAAGATAGAGGAAACTCTAACTAGTCTGTTAAAGCCAAAGAATAATAAATGTTAAATATTCCCAAAGATTTGCAAGTCCTTGCAATCTGGGATTATGTTAATATGTTACTTGACATGACAGAGAAGGGTGAGAATTGCTGATAGGTTGTTAATCAGATGATTTAGAGATTGGGAGATTGTCCTGAATCATCTCGGTGGATCCATCCAGTGAATCACAAGTGTCTTTAGGAGTGCAAGAGGAAATAAAGTGAGCTAGCCAAATGAAAGGCAACATTTGAAGGACTTCAGTGATTGTTTCTGGCTTTGAAGATGGAGGTAGAGGACTGTAAGTGTGGTGTAATGGGTACTTGCAGAAGCTGAAAAAGGCTTCCGAAAGAACAAGGCTCTTTAAAGAGCCTCCCATAAGAAAATTGTCTTGCCAGCACCTTAAGTTTAGGTTGGTGTGATCTATTTCACACTTCTGACCTCCAGCACTCTAAAATAATAATAAATTTGGGTTATTTTAAATAACCAAATTAGTGGTAATTTGGTACAGTAGTAAAGTGAAAGTGATAATCAGTCAGTTGTGCCCGACTGTGCAACCCAAGGACTATAACCTGCCAGGTTCCTCTGTCCATGGAATCCTCCAGGGCAAGAATACTGGCATCATCTGCCATTTCATCTCCAGGGGATCTTCCTGACCCAGGGATTGAACCCAGATCTCCTGCATTGCAGGCAGATTCTTTATCATCTGAACCAACAGGGAAGACCTAGGGGTCATAATACGTGCCTCCAAAACAACTTCAATACCCTCTTTCAAAACTTAGGTGATAGTTTTTTTTTTTTTTTTTTTTTTTTAATATTTATTTATTTATTTATTTTGGGGGGGGGTCGGGTTGGGGAGGGAGGGGAGCAGGCGGGCCACTTCTATTGGTCTTTCGTTTCACTGTGTTCATCTATCTTTGTTCTTTAGCTTCTGTGGGCTTCCCATTGCGGTGGCCTCTGTCGTCGCAGAGCACCAGCTCTGGGCGCATGTGCTCCAGAGCTCTGGCTCGGTAATTGGACATATCAGTCCAGCTTCTCCACGGCACGTGGGATCTTCCCAGGCCAGGGCTCGAACTGGCGCCCCTTGCACTGCAAGGCGGTGTCCTTACCCCCTGGACCACCAGGGGAAGCCCAGGTGATAGTTTTTGAAGTATGTACCACAGGGCCATGCAAATACTAAATGTTCAGTTAGCACAGTCACTTTTGTGCAGCTTTTGCTATAGTTTGGAAAGAGGCTCAGAAACACTTTTTAAAATCTCTGTGATTCTTGGAGATAGTTTTACCTATGCACTGCCTGATGTGTCCTGCTGGACTGGACAATCAAGCCACAGTTTACAAATCATTTCAGATAGCATTTAACAGAGTTCCACATCAGAAGCAAATGTCTAAGGTACAGAGCCGTGAAATAGAACAGAAGTTGACAGCTTAGACTGAAAACTGGCGAAGGGCAGAAGTTAAGGGTAGAAGTAAATGGAAAAATTTCAAGCAGGACAAGAATTACCTTGGGGAAAAAGATTGAAAAAATTTACTGAGACACATGGTGTTTATTTCATGTCTACCACTCTTTAAAGAGCCTCCCATAAGAAAATTGTCTTGCCAGCACCTTAAGTTTAGGTTGGTGTGATCTATTTCACACTTCTGACCTCCAGCACTCTAAAATAATAATAAATTTGGGTTATTTTAAATAACCAAATTAGTGGTAATTTGGTACAGTAGTAAAGTGAAAGTGATAATCAGTCAGTTGTGCCCGACTGTGCAACCCAAGGACTATAACCTGCCAGGTTCCTCTGTCCATGGAATCCTCCAGGGCAAGAATACTGGCATCATCTGCCATTTCATCTCCAGGGGATCTTCCTGACCCAGGGATTGAACCCAGATCTCCTGCATTGCAGGCAGATTCTTTATCATCTGAACCAACAGGGAAGACCTAGGGGTCATAATACGTGCCTCCAAAACAACTTCAATACCCTCTTTCAAAACTTAGGTGATAGTTTTTTTTTTTTTTTTTTTTTTTTAATTTTTTTTTTTTTTTTTTTTTTGGGGCGGGGGTGGGGTTGGGGAGGGAGGGGAGCAGGCGGGCCACTTCTATTGGTCTTTCGTTTCTCTGTGTTCATCTGTCTTTGTTCTTTGGCTCCTGTGGGCTTCCCATTGCGGTGGCCTCTGTCGTCGCAGAGCACCAGCTCTGGGCGCATGTGCTCCAGAGCTCTGGCTCGGTAATTGGACATATCAGTCCAGCTTCTCCACGGCACGTGGGATCTTCCCAGGCCAGGGCTCGAACTGGCGCCCCTTGCACTGCAAGGCGGTGTCCTTACCCCCTGGACCACCAGGGGAAGCCCAGGTGATAGTTTTTGAAGTATGTACCACAGGGCCATGCAAATACTAAATGTTCAGTTAGCACAGTCACTTTTGTGCAGCTTTTGCTATAGTTTGGAAAGAGGCTCAGAAACACTTTTTAAAATCTCTGTGATTCTTGGAGATAGTTTTACCTATGCACTGCCTGATGTGTCCTGCTGGACTGGACAATCAAGCCACAGTTTACAAATCATTTCAGATAGCATTTAACAGAGTTCCACATCAGAAGCAAATGTCTAAGGTACAGAGCCGTGAAATAGAACAGAAGTTGACAGCTTAGACTGAAAACTGGCGAAGGGCAGAAGTTAAGGGTAGAAGTAAATGGAAAAATTTCAAGCAGGACAAGAATTACCTTGGGGAAAAAGATTGAAAAAATTTACTGAGACACATGGTGTTTATTTCATGTCTACCACTGCTTAAAAAACTTGATCCATTAACTCATTTGATGCTCAAGACAGTCTTCCGAGGTAGGAATTTATCTTCATTTTATATGTAAGAACACTGAGGCAGTTAACTTGCTTACATCACACACCTAGTAAGAAAGATCAAGTTGATATTTGAGCCCAAGCGGTCTGAGGCTAGAGCCCATGCTTTTTATTTTTCCACTCAGACAAGATTGCAATATTTAAATCACATTTCCCTATTTTATATCCCATAGGGCTCTTCACCTAGATACATTTTTAATGCTTTCAAAGCAAGTATGACAATTTAGAAAAAATATTGGATTGTTTTACTGAAATTTAGCTTGTAGGCATTTGTTCTATATGTGATTTCCCTCCCTTTGTATGTTTTGGGGAAATTTTAAAATTATGAGTTCCTTAGGGGTATGGTGAAAATCAGAACTCAAATTCTCAGGTGCTGGAGGCCTATCTAACCTCATACATGCACGTGAGTCTTGAGTTGGAAAAGGCAGACCTTGAATGGAGCTTCTCTTTTTCTGATATCTGGTGCTGGTTGTGAGATGAGTTTTCTGAGGTAGAAGTGGCAGATTCTGTATCAGTGCTAGAAGCAGTAATGATGACTGCAAATCAAATTCTAGCTGTGGTACTTGGTGGTGGTGGTGGTGGTGGTGGTGGTGGCAGAGTGATATTGGTGACTGTTTTTCACCGGTTTTCTGGCATGATTTTGTCCCTGTATCATTCCTGGAAATTTAAACTCAAGACAATAATTCTTATATTCAATAAGAATTTTTCTCTGTTTTACTTAGCCTAAGAGGATTCTGTTGCTTGCAGCTAAAGAACTCTAACCGGCAGAAGAGTCAAATAATAAAATGAGAAATAAGGAAATGATTCAAAATTATCTTCTAAAAGAGAAGTAAAGCAAGTTTTAGGAGAATTAAAGGATTACTATAAATGACTTAAGATAAAAAGATTTGAAAATATGTTAATGTATCTATCAAATCACCAATTGTGGGATACTTTTATAAATGTTAATTAGATCTGATTAAAAGGTGATCATTATGCTACATTTAAATGTATTATCTGTGAAAATAAGAAGGTAAAAAATAAACAATCAATGAAAGAAATATTCATAGCAATTGAAACAGCTGTATGCAATTTCATAGAAATATGACATAGTTTCTATTGCCTTACCTAGTTTCTCTGTATGATGAGAGTGAAAGGAATTAGTTGACATTATTTAGGTACCTATTATTTGCCTACAAGTAGAGAAGTCATTTATCTTCATGTCAACTACATCAAAATGAATTAGTTTGATACAATGTGCACATAAACATAGTATAAATCATTTATGTAGAGGTTCTGGTACTTTTTAAAGGCATAACACACTTGGGATACTCTAGTGATCAGAAGGAAGGTTTCAGAATATTTTAAAATTATGAGTTCCTTAGGGTATGGTGAAAATCAGAACTCAAATTCTCAGGTGCTGGAGGCCTATCTAACCTCATACATGCACGTGAGTCTTGAGTTGGAAAAGGCAGACCTTGAATGGAGCTTCTCTTTTTCTGATATCTGGTGCTGGTTGTGAGATGAGTTTTCTGAGGTAGAAGTGGCAGATTCTGTATCAGTGCTAGAAGCAGTAATGATGACTGCAAATCAAATTCTAGCTGTGGTACTTGGTGGTGGTGGTGGTGGTGGTGGTGGTGGCAGAGTGATATTGGTGACTGTTTTTCACCGGTTTTCTGGCATGATTTTGTCCCTGTATCATTCCTGGAAATTTAAACTCAAGACAATAATTCTTATATTCAATAAGATTTTTTCTCTGTTTTACTTAGCCTAAGAGGATTCTGTTGCTTGCAGCTAAAGAACTCTAACCGGCAGAAGAGTCAAATAATAAAATGAGAAATAAGGAAATGATTCAAAATTATCTTCTAAAAGAGAAGTAAAGCAAGTTTTAGGAGAATTAAAGGATTACTATAAATGACTTAAGAAAAAAAGATTTGAAAATATGTTAATGTATCTATCAAATCACCAATTGTGGGATACTTTTATAAATGTTAATTAGATCTGATTAAAAGGTGATCATTATGCTACATTTAAATGTATTATCTGTGAAAATAAGAAGGTAAAAAATAAACAATCAATGAAAGAAATATTCATAGCAATTGAAACAGCTGTATGCAATTTCATAGAAATATGACATAGTTTCTATTGCCTTACCTAGTTTCTCTGTATGATGAGAGTGAAAGGAATTAGTTGACATTATTTAGGTACCTATTATTTGCCTACAAGTAGAGAAGTCATTTATCTTCATGTCAACTACATCAAAATGAATTAGTTTGATACAATGTGCACATAAACATAGTATAAATCATTTATGTAGAGGTTCTGGTACTTTTTAAAGGCATAACACACTTGGGATACTCTAGTGATCAGAAGGAAGGTTTCAGAATATTTTAAAATAATTAATGGGAATTTTTTTTTTTTTTTTTTTTTTAATTTGTAAAAGAGGAGCAATAGACTACTGACCTGTGAGTAGCAAAAGCCTAGGGAAACCCTTTTAAAGTTGACTTCTGGTGCTTCCCTGGTGACTCACCAGGGAAGAATCCACCTGCCAATGAAGGAGACACGAATTTGATCTTTGATGGGGGAAGATCCCACAGGCCACAGAGCTACTAAGCCTATGAGTAGTCCACAACTACTGAGTCTGTGCTCTAGAGTCCAGAAGCGGCAACTGCCAAAGCCCATGAGCCCTCGAGCCTGTGCTCTGCAACAAGAGAAGCCACTGCCATGACAAGCCAGTGCATTGCAACTGGAGAGCAGCACCTGCTCTTCACAACCAGAGAAAAGCCTGTGCGGTAGTAAAGACCCAGCACAGTTAAAAATAAGTAAACAAATAAAATGATAAAATATAAATAAAATTACAACTATGCATAATTACAAATATAGATTAAAAAAGCATATCGTTAAACAAGCAGTGTTAACTTGCAAATTAGGCTTATGTAAGCAAAGCAAAGTAGAATAATTAGAAACACTATTGATTACCTAAATCTGGTGACTGATTTTAATCATTTGGTGAAATAACTCCTTTTCATTTGAATTTCAAGCTACTCAATTATCTGGATAATTACAGTCATTCTCAGTTTTATTTCACACTCTAAAATAAAAAAATAGAATAATATTATTTTTCTATCCAACAATTGTTATTTGTATATTTGTGGTATTTTATACAATGTCTTATATCAGAAAATTAAGAAATGTTGGAGTGAGTTCTAACTTCCTGGTGAGGAAGATGTTCACTTAACTGTTTTGGATTTGAATTTTTAGTCTGCAAAATGGCTATAATAATGCCTCAGAGTATTAGTGAGGACTAAACAAGATACAGTTTGTAAATATTTGGGAATTTGGATACAGTTAATAAATATTTCTTAGAAGAAATGATAAAAATATTATGAATGAAATAATATTCATTAAAATAAGCATAATAAAAATATTGCATGAATGTAATAATAGTTATTAACTTAATGAGTCAAGCATACCAAAATGTATCTAGTATGTAAATTGATGTTTTATGTTTAAAACAAACCATGAAGCATATCTTTTGTTCTTTTGGAGGATGATATTACTGTACCTCGACTCTCAATTCTGCTCACAAGTGGAAAGATCAATAGCATGCTAAATACTGAGCAGCAGGCAAACCAGTTTTCACATATACTGAGATTCAGAATTATTTTTATTCACAACAGTTTTGTTTTTCTCATTATGTCTGATCTGAACTAATATTAAAATATCACTAGGCAGCAAGATACAAAACCTGGGAAACAAGCCTAGTATTTTGGAGAAGCACAATGACAACAAATACTGTGAATAATCCGTATTATGAAAATTGATTATGTAGGTAAATACAGTCAAAATACTTCCTCTTGGATTTGCATCCATAAAGTTTTATTGGTCAGACTTTGCTCATGGGTAGACATCCCTCAAAGAACATTAATGAATAAATTTCCATAAATACTGAGAGAAATGATTATAAAAGCGTTTGGCATATGAGGAAAAAATAGGTGGTATGTTTTTTAAATGTCTATTTAGGTCCTAGTTTATGGTATTGTCCAAGTCTTCTGTTTCCTTGTTCACTTTCTGCCTTTTTGTTCTGACAATTATTGTAGATGGGGCATTACATTCTCCGATTTTTTATTGTTCAATTATCTATTTTAATTGGAATTCTTTAATTCTTTCAGGATTTAAGTTGAAGAGTGTCATGGCTCATGAAGTTGACTTTTTGAGAAGAGTGTCATGGATTGAAAAAGGGAATGTTCCAAAGTTCTGTTTAGTTCTTCATCTCTCATATGAAATTTCATGTAACATGGGTCTTATCACCTCATAGCATTCTTAATGTCTTCAGCCTTTCCTTTAGTCCCTGTCATTGTATTCACTTTCTGACTGTAGTACCTTGATCACTTTCATTTTGGCTGCCCAGCATTTCTGTTTAGTAACATTTAAATTTTGTAATAAGGCGTGCAAACTCTTGAATGTTGTGGTTTTGTAGTATCTGTACTGGTTTAGTTATTGCAGGCTGTTACAACAGAATACTATAGGCTGGGTGGCTTTTACAACAGAAATTTATATGTTCAGAGTTCTGATAGCTGGGAAGTCCAAGATTATAATGCTTTCTGAGTTGGTTTCTGGGAAGCTCTATCTTCTTGGTTTGCAGACAGTTGCCTTCGCACTGTGTCAGCACATGACCTGTCTCTTAAGAGAGAGACAGACAAAGTGAGAGAGAGGTCTCTCTAGTGTTTCTTCCTCTTTATTTAAGGACATTGATCCTATTGGACTAGGATTCCACTCTCATGACTCCACTTAACCTTATTTATCTCCAATTGGGCCTATTTCCAAATAACTATCATTTTGGGGATTAGGGTTTCAACATTTGATTTTTTTGAGAGGCACAGTGCAGTCCATGGCATGTACTATTTAGGAGCAGGCTTAGTTGAAAGTGACAGAAAACCCCAAATAACAGTGGCTTAAAAAGTTAGAGATTATTTTTCTCTCATGTGAACATAGGCAGTTCTGAAATGATGTTGCTTTCCAAAGTGTCAGGGGACCAGGCTCCTTCTATTTTGTTGCTCCTCTGTTCTGTGGAAAAGTCTGCTTACTTTCATTAAAGACACTTCTGGAAGTTGTTCACATCACTTCCATCAATAAGTCATTGCCCAGAACTTACACACATGGCCACGCCTAAATACAAGGGGAGTCTTGAGGTAGATGTTCTGTTACTGAGGCAACTAAACAGTATGCATGTTGTAGGGCAACTATCAGCCTCTGCAACAGAGTTTTCTAGTTTTTGTTGCCCTGTTAGTTCATACAGGCTCCCTAAGCTTTTGTGAACCTGATTACCTTGTGTGCCCTACTTTGCGTTTAACCAATAATCTCAATTTTTGTTTATGCTGTTCTTTATTTCTGAAATGCATTCCCGGTTTAAAGTGGACTGACAGAATTTGGCCATAACCCCTTCAGGAGAGAGGGAAAGCATTTTGTCTTTCTGTAGAAATGAGACCAAATTCACTGAAAGAACTTTTTCTCTGAGTAATTATGAACTACTCTGAGCTGTAGTCACTGACAAAGCTACTTCCTAGAATGTAAAAATATCTGATTTATTATTGTTCTGGTGAGTGATTTGTATACAGTGGAACACTGTTGATCATAGTAATTTTACTGAAAAAAAGAACTTGCATTCTTTCAGAAGAATGTTTTATGTTTCATTTATAATTCTCGAAAGCAATTTATATCAATTCTATAGTTTGTTTTTGTGTATATTGTCTAGATTGCACTAGAGAAAGATTTTTTAGCACTGTTTTTAGTAAATGAGTGCTTTTTATTGTCAGGGTGATTATTTGCTCCAGTGATAGGCAATCCTTAATTTTAACTTGCAAAGTAAACATTAGTTGTTTTGTCTATTATTATTATCTCATCATTACTCTAAAGAAAGCTGTTTGTAAAGTTTAAAAAAACTTTGTCAGCTTTGTTAAAAACATTTTCTGGATATGTAGCAAATGCTCCTCAGCTCAAGAACCATAAAATTAGCTCAAATACTATACATTTACCCTATAAAGAAATGTTTCCAAATAATAAAATAGCTAATTTATGTCTATACCCATTCATTGATGATTTAATAGCTTTTTATGTGATCACAATCATAGTCCATCAAAAGGCAATAACTTTCCTTTGAAGAATACTAGGTGAATTTGTTGTCATTTTTTTGGCCTCCAGTATGTGTCAGGAACTATTAATTATTTTGAATTCTCATACAATGATAGTATATTAACGCCATTTAGGATTTAAAAAATGAGGTTAAGGAAGTTAAATGACTCTTCCTAGATTTTTCTAACTAGTAAGGATTTTTTGAGATTTAAACTCAAGTCTGTCTGATGTCAAAGTCACCCTTGTCTTTCTTGTTACATACCACATCTTTCTACTAAACTGTACATAAACTATGGTGCCATATTTTCTTTGCATATTTTGCTTTTGAAATTGATGTTGTTGACAGTGTAATTAATCAAACATTCACCAGACTTGATTTGTTTCTGAAAGGATGTGAAGGTTGGGTGACTTGCTCAGATGATTCACTGAAGTCTTTCCCTTTTGTTCTATATACTGCCATCATCTGTTGAGGGTAGTTATTTCCCCTAGTGAATTTTAACATGATTTTCACTACTGTAGCACTTTACAAAGACTAGTTCTGTAGAAAGACATATCAAGGTACATCTGTTTAAAAGACCAACTCTAGTGTATTTTGACAAGCAAAACTACCTTGCATCACAAATTAACATTTATTACTCTTTCCCGTTTCTTTTTTCTTTTGTTATCCAAGGAAGCTTAACATTATGGAAGATTTTATATAAAACAAATACTTATTTCCACAGTATGGGAAAGCTGAGAAACAGTAAAATTAAATGGTATATTATAGTTCTAACAAATCTACCAAGCTAGGTATTTCAGTTTTCTCAGTGGGCTGGGGCCATATCATTATTTCTATTCATCATCTACCTCTGTTTTCTTGGAAAAGTAAATTCTTGGTTATCCATGTGGCATTAAACTATCAATTTAAAAACCACATATTTTGAGTATAGTGAGAAAATAGGCCATAAACTGAAAGTAGATACTTGAAATGAATATATGCAGCAAAGGACTTGAAGAAAATACATCAATTCAGTCACTCAGTCTTGTCTGACTCTTTGCGACTCCATGGACTGTAGCATGCAAGGCTTCTTTGTCCTTCACCTGCTTAAACTCATGTCAATTGACTGAGTGATTCCATCCAAATATCCTGTTCTCTGCCATCCCCTTCTTATTTTGCCTTCTATTTTCCCCAATATCAGGCTTTTTTCCAATTAATCATCTTTCATGTCACATGGCCAAAGGATTGGAACTTCAGCTTCAGCAGCATTCCTTCCAGTGAATATTCAGGGTTGATTTCCTTTAGGATTGACTGGCTTGATCTCCTTGTGGTCCAAGGGACTCTCAAAAGCCTTCTCCAATACCACAGTTCAAAGGCATCAATTCTTCGGCAGCCTTCTTTATGGTCCAGCTCTCACATCCATACATGACTACTGGGAAAACCATAGCTTTGACTATATGGACTTTTGTCAGAAAAATAATATCTCTGCTTTTGACTATGCTGTCTAAGTCTGTCATAACTTTTCTTCCAAGGAGCAAGTGTCTTTTAATTTCGTGGCTACAGTCACCATCTGCAGTGATTTTGGAGGCCAAGAAAGTAGAATCTGCCACTGTTCCCATGGTTTGCCCATTTATTTGACATGAAGCGATGGGACCAGATGCCATTTTGAATGTTGAGTTTTAAAAGATCAGACCCCTTTCACTTCTCAAGAGACTCTTTATCTTAAAGACAAATACTTGCATCACAAATTAACATTTATTACTCTTTCCCGTTTCTTTTTTCTTTTGTTATCCAAGGAAGCTTAACATTATGGAAGATTTTATATAAAACAAATACTTATTTCCACAGTATGGGAAAGCTGAGAAACAGTAAAATTAAATGGTATATTATAGTTCTAACAAATCTACCAAGCTAGGTATTTCAGTTTTCTCAGTGGGCTGGGGCCATATCATTATTTCTATTCATCATCTACCTCTGTTTTCTTGGAAAAGTAAATTCTTGGTTATCCATGTGGCATTAAACTATCAATTTAAAAACCACATATTTTGAGTATAGTGAGAAAATAGGCCATAAACTGAAAGTAGATACTTGAAATGAATATATGCAGCAAAGGACTTGAAGAAAATACATCAATTCAGTCACTCAGTCTTGTCTGACTCTTTGCGACTCCATGGACTGTAGCATGCAAGGCTTCTTTGTCCTTCACCTGCTTAAACTCATGTCAATTGACTGAGTGATTCCATCCAAATATCCTGTTCTCTGCCATCCCCTTCTTATTTTGCCTTCTATTTTCCCCAATATCAGGCTTTTTTCCAATTAATCATCTTTCATGTCACATGGCCAAAGGATTGGAACTTCAGCTTCAGCAGCATTCCTTCCAGTGAATATTCAGGGTTGATTTCCTTTAGGATTGACTGGCTTGATCTCCTTGTGGTCCAAGGGACTCTCAAAAGCCTTCTCCAATACCACAGTTCAAAGGCATCAATTCTTCGGCAGCCTTCTTTATGGTCCAGCTCTCACATCCATACATGACTACTGGGAAAACCATAGCTTTGACTATATGGACTTTTGTCAGAAAAATAATATCTCTGCTTTTGACTATGCTGTCTAAGTCTGTCATAACTTTTCTTCCAAGGAGCAAGTGTCTTTTAATTTCGTGGCTACAGTCACCATCTGCAGTGATTTTGGAGGCCAAGAAAGTAGAATCTGCCACTGTTCCCATGGTTTGCCCATTTATTTGACATGAAGTGATGGGACCAGATGCCATTTTTTGAATGTTGAGTTTTAAAAGATCAGCTTTTTCACTCTCCTCTTTCACCTTCATCAAGAGACTCTTTAGTTCCTCTTTGCTGTCTGCCATCAACATGGTGTCATCTGCATACCTGAGGTTATTGGTATTTCTCCTGGCAGTCTTGATTCCAGTTTGTGTTTTATCCAGCATTTCATATGATGTACACTGCATATAAACTAGGTAAGCAGGGTGACAATATACAGCCTTGACATACTCCTTTCCTAATTTAGAATCAGTCCATTGTTCCATGTCCACTTCTATTACTTCTTGTTCTGAATACTGGTTTTGCAGGAGGCAGGTAAGGTGGTCTGGTATGCCCATCTCTTTCAGAATTTTCCATTGTTTGTTGTGACTCACATAGTCAAAGACTTTAGTGTAGTCAATGAAACAGAAGTAGATATTTTTCTGGAATTCCCTTGCTGTTTCTGTGATCCAGTGGATGTTGGCAATTTGATCTGATTCCTCTGCCTTTTTTTTTTTTTTTAATTTTTATTTTACTTTTTTACTTTTACAGAGTTTTGTTGTTTACAGATATGTATGATCCCAGATTAGTCATACGTATATCCTCCCATCCCACCCCTCCAGGCCATTGCAGTCTTCTGCCTTTTCTAAATCCATCTTGTATATCTGAAAGTTCTCAGTGCATGTGCTGTGGAAACCTAGCTTGAAGAATTTTAAGCATTACTTTACTAACATGTGGTATGAGTGCAATGGTGTGGTAGTTTGAACATTCTTTGGCATTGCCTTTTCTTGACATTGGAATGAAAACTGACCTTTTCTAGACCTGAGGACATTGCTGAGTTTTCCAAATTTTCTGGCATATTGAGTGTAGCACCTGAACAACATCATCTTTATTTATTTATTTATTTAAGAAAAATACAGATTGAGCATCTGTATATCAACAAGTAAAATATGAATGCAATAGAAGAGTGGATGAAAGACTTGATGAGGTATTTAAAAAATGATGATGTCCAGAATACCAGCCTTCCTTGTTAACTTTCAGGAAAATTAAGAATAAAACTACAATGATACACCACTTTGCACCCAGCAGAATGGCTCTATTCAAAATCAAACAAACCAACCAACCAAGAGAAAAATCACACCTGACTAAAATAATAACAAGGACATGGCATATTCTGAACTGCCGTACACTAGCAGTGAAAATGTAAAGTGGCCTGACCATTTTGGAAAATTCTATATTAATATTTTCTAAAGCTGAATATATGATCCAAATGATTCCAGTCCTAGCCATATGCCCCAAAGATATGTGTACATCAGTTTAACAAATGACATGGACTAAACTGTCTGTAACAATGTTGCTACAATGGCATAATAATAAAACTACCCAAATGCCATCAATCTTGGAAAAGATGAATAAGTTGTGATATAATAACACTGTAAAATAATTTGGAAGAAGTTACTACAACTATTAATACAAGCAACAGTGTAGCTGAGTCTCACAAACATAATATTGAATGAAAGGAACCAGACACTAACAAGAAGACACTATGCAGTTCCTTTTACATGAAATTCATAAACAAGAGGAAAAAGGTGCTTGAGATTAGAATAGTGGTTGCCTTGAGGAATAGGGAAAGTGCGAAGGGTAGTGACAAGACAAGGCTTCCTTGGTGGCTCAGGGGGCTAATGCAGAAGACACAATGCAGGGCACACGGGTTTGATCCCTGGATTGGAAAGATCCCATGGAGAAAGAAACATTCATCTCTGTATATCTGAAAGTTCTCAGTGCATGTGCTGTGGAAACCTAGCTTGAAGAATTTTAAGCATTACTTTACTAACATGTGGTATGAGTGCAATGGTGTGGTAGTTTGAACATTCTTTGGCATTGCCTTTTCTTGACATTGGAATGAAAACTGACCTTTTCTAGACCTGAGGACATTGCTGAGTTTTCCAAATTTTCTGGCATATTGAGTGTAGCACCTGAACAACATCATCTTTATTTATTTATTTATTTAAGAAAAATACAGATTGAGCATCTGTATATCAACAAGTAAAATATGAATGCAATAGAAGAGTGGATGAAAGACTTGATGAGGTATTTAAAAAATGATGATGTCCAGAATACCAGCCTTCCTTGTTAACTTTCAGGAAAATTAAGAATAAAACTACAATGATACACCACTTTGCACCCAGCAGAATGGCTCTATTCAAAATCAAACAAACCAACCAACCAAGAGAAAAATCACACCTGACTAAAATAATAACAAGGACATGGCATATTCTGAACTGCCGTACACTAGCAGTGAAAATGTAAAGTGGCCTGACCATTTTGGAAAATTCTATATTAATATTTTCTAAAGCTGAATATATGATCCAAATGATTCCAGTCCTAGCCATATGCCCCAAAGATATGTGTACATCAGTTTAACAAATGACATGGACTAAACTGTCTGTAACAATGTTGCTACAATGGCATAATAATAAAACTACCCAAATGCCATCAATCTTGGAAAAGATGAATAAGTTGTGATATAATAACACTGTAAAATAATTTGGAAGAAGTTACTACAACTATTAATACAAGCAACAGTGTAGCTGAGTCTCACAAACATAATATTGAATGAAAGGAACCAGACACTAACAAGAAGACACTATGCAGTTCCTTTTACATGAAATTCATAAACAAGAGGAAAAAGGTGCTTGAGATTAGAATAGTGGTTGCCTTGAGGAATAGGGAAAGTGCGAAGGGTAGTGACAAGACAAGGCTTCCTTGGTGGCTCAGTGGTAAAGAACACTCCTGCTAATGCAGAAGACACAATGCAGGGCACACGGGTTTGATCCCTGGATTGGAAAGATCCCATGGAGAAAGAAACAGCTATCCACTCCAGTATTCTGGGTTGGGAAATTCCATGGACAGAGGAGTCTGGTGGGCAAAAGAGTTGGGCACAACTTTGCTACTAAACAACAACAATGACAAGGCAACAATGGGATGTAAGGAATATGGTATACGGTAACCTGGATTAATGTTAATAGCTATATTTGCTTTGTGGACATTCATGAGGCTGCACATTTATGATCTGGGAACTTCTAAATATTGTTGTTGTTCAGTCACTAAGTTGGATCTGACTCTTTGTGAAAATGAATTTATCAATTCATTTTCATCCATCTTTATTCTTTGGCCTGTGTGGGCCTCCCATTGTAGTGGTCTCTCTTGTTGCAGAGCACCAGGTTTGGGTGCATGCCTCCAGAGTGCTGGCTCATAATTGGACACACCCGTCCAGCTGCTCCAAGGCACATGGAATCTTCCTGGGCCAGGGATTGAACTGGTGCCTCCTACATTGCCAGGCAGACTCTTTACCCACTGGACCACCAGGGAAGCCCCACATAAGATTTTGTAGTCATCAGGGTATTAATTCTTAGTCTCTTGATGTCAATTTCTTGAGAAAGAGCATGTGCACGTGCACAAACACATGCATACTAAAACAAACAAGATTTTCTGGAATTGCATGGTAGATCATTGCTGTTATTATTCACTCAGTAAGTCATGTCTGACTCTTTGTGTCCCCATGGACTGCAGCAAGCCAGACTTCCCTGTCCTTCACTGTCTCCCAGAGTTGACTCAGACTCATGTCCATTGTGCCGATGAGGCCATCCAATCATTTCATTCTCTGATGCCCCCATCTCCCCTTTATACTTTAATTTAAAAACATGTATTTAAACTCAGGTATGCTTTTCCTTTCTAATAGAACCTTCTCAGATTTTCACGATTGCTTTGATCTACCCAAGTATACAAAATATACTCCTAACCATTCCTTAATGCTTAGATGAGGTATATTCAAGAAATGTAAGAAGGTTTAGATTGATTAAACAAAATCTTAATTGGAAATTAATTAATATGAGTCAAATACAAACAATCTCAATATTTTCACACCTTTGAGCCATTCTTTATGAATATGAGTTTGAGAATTATCTATAGCATTGCTGGAGAGATTTCTCAATTAATATTTCTATTAAGTAGGCAGAAAAATTAATTTTGCCTATAATAAAATACTGAGCCCAAGAATTTCTTTATATTATTGGGCACAACTTTGCTACTAAACAACAACAATGACAAGGCAACAATGGGATGTAAGGAATATGGTATACGGTAACCTGGATTAATGTTAATAGCTATATTTGCTTTGTGGACATTCATGAGGCTGCACATTTATGATCTGGGAACTTCTAAATATTGTTGTTGTTCAGTCACTAAGTTGGATCTGACTCTTTGTGAAAATGAATTTATCAATTCATTTTCATCCATCTTTATTCTTTGGCCTGTGTGGGCCTCCCATTGTAGTGGTCTCTCTTGTTGCAGAGCACCAGGTTTGGGTGCATGCCTCCAGAGTGCTGGCTCATAATTGGACACACCCGTCCAGCTGCTCCAAGGCACATGGAATCTTCCTGGGCCAGGGATTGAACTGGTGCCTCCTACATTGCCAGGCAGACTCTTTACCCACTGGACCACCAGGGAAGCCCCACATAAGATTTTGTAGTCATCAGGGTATTAATTCTTAGTCTCTTGATGTCAATTTCTTGAGAAAGAGCATGTGCACGTGCACAAACACATGCATACTAAAACAAACAAGATTTTCTGGAATTGCATGGTAGATCATTGCTGTTATTATTCACTCAGTAAGTCATGTCTGACTCTTTGTGTCCCCATGGACTGCAGCAAGCCAGACTTCCCTGTCCTTCACTGTCTCCCAGAGTTGACTCAGACTCATGTCCATTGTGCCGATGAGGCCATCCAATCATTTCATTCTCTGATGCCCCCATCTCCCCTTTATACTTTAATTTAAAAACATGTATTTAAACTCAGGTATGCTTTTCCTTTCTAATAGAACCTTCTCAGATTTTCACGATTGCTTTGATCTACCCAAGTATACAAAATATACTCCTAACCATTCCTTAATGCTTAGATGAGGTATATTCAAGAAATGTAAGAAGGTTTAGATTGATTAAACAAAATCTTAATTGGAAATTAATTAATATGAGTCAAATACAAACAATCTCAATATTTTCACACCTTTGAGCCATTCTTTATGAATATGAGTTTGAGAATTATCTATAGCATTGCTGGAGAGATTTCTCAATTAATATTTCTATTAAGTAGGCAGAAAAATTAATTTTGCCTATAATAAAATACTGAGCCCAAGAATTTCTTTTATATTATTATTCTTTATCCTCATTGTTCTATATTTCTCTCTTTCTCTGTTTTTATTTACTGCAAGAAAACATTTCTGCTCACTTAATGGATTTCAGACCTTTAAAAAAAATTCAGATCCATCTGATATTTATCTTGATTTGGATGTCATTCAGAGTGTTTGCAATGAAAGAGATTTTCTATATGCCTTTCTAATATCTAGAATCTGTCACTGCCACTAGATTGGTATGCCTTTGGTTTTGTCTTTCCTTTTGATGAAACATTTCATGAGAATAACATGAGATGTCTAAATGTGCATTTAAAAATTAATTTCAAGTATTAGGTAAAGTGGTTGGATTTAGAAACCAGGTTTATTTACCTAGATAGAAGTAATAGTCTCATGTAATTTTAAATATAATGACTTTTGTGTAACCATTGAAAAAGTGATGCAGGTGGTAATTAAAGAAACCCATTTGTGACCTACATATTCATGCAAAACAAAACTCCAGAATCAAACTACTACCCAGATGGGGTTTTCGAAGACTGACTTTACTTTAGTGCATCTAGAGCATTCAAATATACATAAAAACTTTCAATATTTGTTTTTTACTGATGATCAAAGAGATGGAGAATGGAAGGGTCAATTTTATGGGAGTAAATGACTGTAGTGAAATATTACTGGTAATTACAGTGCGTATTTTGCTGAAATGTCAATTTTTTTCTCTGTTCTCCCCATGCCTGCCTCCAAGCTCACCAATGTTTAACATTCTCTAGCCAATTAACAGGCTTCCGTGATGACTTGACAGGTGAAAAATCCATCTGCAATGCAGGAGACACAAAAGACATGGGTTCAGTTGTTGGGTCGGTAAGATCCTCTGGAGGAGGAAATGGCAACTCACTCCAATATCTTGCCTGGAAAATCTCATGGACAGAAGTTTAGTGAGCTACAGTCTTTAAAATGGAAGGAGAATGTAATCGTAGAAGGTATTTTTCATTGATTATTGATCTAACAATATTTCATTGAGCTTTCTTTAGGGGCTATAGCATTGCTGGAGAGATTTCTCAATTAATATTTCTATTAAGTAGGCAGAAAATTAATTTTGCCTATAATAAAATACTGAGCCCAAGAATTTCTTTTATATTATTATTCTTTATCCTCATTGTTCTATATTTCTCTCTTTCTCTGTTTTTATTTACTGCAAGAAAACATTTCTGCTCACTTAATGGATTTCAGACCTTTAAAAAATTCAGATCCATCTGATATTTATCTTGATTTGGATGTCATTCAGAGTGTTTGCAATGAAAGAGATTTTCTATATGCCTTTCTAATATCTAGAATCTGTCACTGCCACTAGATTGGTATGCCTTTGGTTTTGTCTTTCCTTTTGATGAAACATTTCATGAGAATAACATGAGATGTCTAAATGTGCATTTAAAAATTAATTTCAAGTATTAGGTAAAGTGGTTGGATTTAGAAACCAGGTTTATTTACCTAGATAGAAGTAATAGTCTCATGTAATTTTAAATATAATGACTTTTGTGTAACCATTGAAAAAGTGATGCAGGTGGTAATTAAAGAAACCCATTTGTGACCTACATATTCATGCAAAACAAAACTCCAGAATCAAACTACTACCCAGATGGGGTTTTCGAAGACTGACTTTACTTTAGTGCATCTAGAGCATTCAAATATACATAAAAACTTTCAATATTTGTTTTTTACTGATGATCAAAGAGATGGAGAATGGAAGGGTCAATTTTATGGGAGTAAATGACTGTAGTGAAATATTACTGGTAATTACAGTGCGTATTTTGCTGAAATGTCAATTTTTTTCTCTGTTCTCCCCATGCCTGCCTCCAAGCTCACCAATGTTTAACATTCTCTAGCCAATTAACAGGCTTCCGTGATGACTTGACAGGTGAAAAATCCATCTGCAATGCAGGAGACACAAAAGACATGGGTTCAGTTGTTGGGTCGGTAAGATCCTCTGGAGGAGGAAATGGCAACCCACTCCATTATTCTTGCCTGGAAAATCTCATGGACAGAAGTTTAGTGAGCTACAGTCTATGGGATCCCAAAGAGCTGTACACGACCAAGCGACTAAGCAACAACAGAATGTTTAATCGTAGAGAAGGTATTTGGCATAGGAAGCTATGGGTTAACTGGTATACAGGTCTCATCCATCTTTCTTTGGCCTTCAAGATAGTAGTTCTGATTTTCTAGTTATTTCTGTGAGGACTCTCCCTGTGTTTTTTTTTTTTTTTTTTGCCACTTCTATTGGTCTTTCATTTATTTACATCTTTATTCTTTGGCCCATCGCAGTGGCCACACAGCATTGGCTCTGGGTGCATGTGCTCCAGAGCACTGGTTTGGTAGTTGGACACATCAGTCCAGGCACTCCACTGCAAGTGGGATCTTCCTGAGTCAGGGATCGAACTAGCGCCCCTTGCAGTGCAAGGCAGTGTCCTTATCCACTGGACCACCAGGGAAGCCCTCTGTGAAGACTCTCTTCCCACTTCCAGGTGTCCCAAACCACTTCATCCACTCCTTTCGTTTTCTAATGTAGGACAAGGAAGATAGATCTCAGTATCATTGTCCTTTTCCAAACTAAGCCCTGGGTGCCTCAGTGTTGAAACCCTAGTGGCCTGTCAAGATGTTTTGCTAAACAAAAAGCTATCTACTTCAGAGAGAGATTATACTCATTCTTTAGAAGTGAAGTGATTTCAGTTAGTTCTATTGATTCCCTTGTGTTAGAAATATAAGAGCATAAAATGTCACAGAGGAATCAGCCATTCCCTTCTGGAGATTATTGATATCACTAGTCCGACACTCTGCCATTGCTTAGCTGGTCTGATTCTTTTCTTCTGTTTACAAATTTGCCTGCTGATGGCTATCTTGAAGTGAGCTGTGACTGACAGTCATTAGAAGGGAGTAAATGACTGTAGTGAAATATTACTGGTAATTACAGTGCGTATTTTGCTGAAATGTCAATTTTTCTCTGTTCTCCCATGCGTGCCGCCAAGCTCAGCAATGTGTAACATTCTCTAGCCAATTAACAGGCTTCCGTGATGACTTGACAGGTGAAAAATCCATCTGCAATGCAGGAGACACAAAAGACATGGGTTCAGTTGTTGGGTCGGTAAGATCCTCTGGAGGAGGAAATGGCAACCCACTCCATTATTCTTGCCTGGAAAATCTCATGGACAGAAGTTTAGTGAGCTACAGTCTATGGGATCCCAAAGAGCTGTACACGACCAAGCGACTAAGCAACAACAGAATGTTTAATCGTAGAAGGTATTTGGCATAGGAAGCTATGGGTTAACTGGTATACAGGTCTCATCCATCTTTCTTTGGCCTTCAAGATAGTAGTTCTGATTTTCTAGTTATTTCTGTGAGGACTCTCCCTGTGTTTTTTTTTTTTTTTTTGCCACTTCTATTGGTCTTTCATTTATTTACATCTTTATTCTTTGGCCCATCGCAGTGGCCACACAGCATTGGCTCTGGGTGCATGTGCTCCAGAGCACTGGTTTGGTAGTTGGACACATCAGTCCAGGCACTCCACTGCAAGTGGGATCTTCCTGAGTCAGGGATCGAACTAGCGCCCCTTGCAGTGCAAGGCAGTGTCCTTATCCACTGGACCACCAGGGAAGCCCTCTGTGAAGACTCTCTTCCCACTTCCAGGTGTCCCAAACCACTTCATCCACTCCTTTCGTTTTCTAATGTAGGACAAGGAAGATAGATCTCAGTATCATTGTCCTTTTCCAAACTAAGCCCTGGGTGCCTCAGTGTTGAAACCCTAGTGGCCTGTCAAGATGTTTTGCTAAACAAAAAGCTATCTACTTCAGAGAGAGATTATACTCATTCTTTAGAAGTGAAGTGATTTCAGTTAGTTCTATTGATTCCCTTGTGTTAGAAATATAAGAGCATAAAATGTCACAGAGGAATCAGCCATTCCCTTCTGGAGATTATTGATATCACTAGTCCGACACTCTGCCATTGCTTAGCTGGTCTGATTCTTTTCTTCTGTTTACAAATTTGCCTGCTGATGGCTATCTTGAAGTGAGCTGTGACTGACAGTCATTAGAAGGCAATGCCTTCCACCACCTACTAGTGGCCAAGAAGCAGATCAGAAAAATGAAACAATCATAAATGTCTTGTGGAATAAAATATAATCAATGACATGCCAATTAAAAATATCACTGAATAAGATTTTTATTTTATATACCTGAACTACAGGACTATTTAATTAGTATTTGTATTCAGCTTCTGAATACTATTTAAATTTGGCCCATATTTCTTCTAAATCAGTGATTCCCATTGGCTGAATATTAATGAATTTAAGATTCTCATGTGTACATCATTTGTGTATGTATGTGCGTATTTGGAGGAAGCCTTCCTCCAAACTGCCCCAGCCCACCACATTTTAATATATTCCTCTTCCTGGCTGTACTAAGAATAACTGCTATATGCCAGTATTACAAAGTGGTTAGCTATGTGAGCAACTTCTTTTACAATTATGTTCAGTGAATCAATTTGTCAATTTTGGTGCAGAACATTAATATTACTGTTGATGTTTGCCTTGAATTATTATTTGAAAGCATGTCTTTGATTAGCTAATCCTATTCTTAAAAAGAAAATTTATTTATTTATTTGGCTGTGTGGGGTCTTAGTTGAAACATGAGCTTTTTTTTATCTTCTTTGTGGCACATGGAGTCTTCTAGTTGTGTCATGTAAAGTCTTAGTTGTGGCATGTGGGATCTACTTCCCTTAACAGGGATCGAACCTGGGTCTCATACATTGGAAGCATGGAGTCTTAGCCACTGGACCACCAGGGAAGTCCCACAACTCACACACTTTGCATTTGTCAGAAAGCTTAAAAAGCAAACAAGAGCAAACAAAGGAAAGAAAACCAACTAAGCAATCTTGCACTATCAGATTGCCTCAAATTAATGTTTTATGTATTTCTTTATGAATATATGAACAACGCATGCAGAACAAATTAAAAAATATAAGAAGGTGCAAGGAAGAAGTAAATTCCATTCCGTTTTTGTCTCTAGTCACTCAGTTCCTCTCCTCAGAGGAGCAATTGTTTTAATTCTTTTTTTTCCATAAATTTTCTATATAAGCATAAGCACCTATCTATTAATTGATCTATAATTTGTCTCTCAATCTAATCTATCACCTGTCTACATTTCTATCATCTATATATCTTGTAAAATATTCCAAAGCAGCAGTTTAAAAAATTGCTTCAAAGATTCCATTTATTGTATTATTAAATTTATTTCACCAGTCTATTACTGATGGACATTTGATTTGTTTTCAATCTTTGGCTCTGATAAATAACACTGTAGTAAATATCTGTTTACATATGTTAGTTTATGTATGTGCAACTGTATTGGTAGGATAAATTCCTATAAGTGGAATTGCTGGATTTGATGAATTGCTTTCTATAGTGGTTATACTAATAATAGCACTACGCACAGTGTAAATCTCATAAAAAAGGTGTATTCTAAGTTGTAATTATTATTGCAATTTAATCATCACAACTCTTTTATAATGCGTGTATATATGTATGTTGCTGTTGCTCAGTCACTTAGTTGTGTCTGACCCTTTGCAACCCCATGGACTGCAGCATGTCAGGCTTCCTTGCCCTTCTTTATCTCTCAGAGTTTGCTCAAATTCATTCCATTGAGTCACTGATACCATCTAACTAACTCATCCTCTGTCACCCCCTTCTCCTCCTGTTCTCAGTCTTTCCCAGCATTGGGGTATTTTCCAATGAGTCAGCTCTTCATACTGGGTGGCCAAAATATTGGAGCTTTGGCTTCACCATCAGTCCTTCTAATGAATATTCAGGGTTGATTTCCTTTAGATATGACTGGTTTGATCTCCTTTCAGTCCAAGGGACTCTCAAGAGTCTTCTCCAACACCACAGTTCAACAGCATCAATTCTTTGGCTTTCAGTCTTTTTTTTTTTTTTTGCTGTTGTTAATTTTTGCATATTATTTTCTGCCATTTTTTTAAATTTTGCTTTTTTGCTCTTACAGAGTTTTGCTGTTTACAGATATGTATAATCTCAGATTAGTCATGTGTATATTCCATTCCCCACATCTTACGCCTCCAGGCCATCGCATAGCCCCTATGTAAGATCCCTTAACCCGCAGTGCACTGACAATAGTTATCTCTTTTGCATATGATAGGGCTCCATGTTACTGTTTTCATATCTCTCATCCACTTTTCCCTCTCACCAGTGTGGCTTTCAGCCTTCTTTAGACATGACTACTGGAAAAACCATGGCTTTGACTATATCGACCTTTGCTGAAAGTGATGTCTGTGCTTTCAAATATGTTGTCTAGGTTTGTGATAATTTTCCTTCCAATAAGCAAGTGTCTTCTGCCTTCAAGACTGCAGTCAACATCCGCTTCCTATGATGTTGCTCTAAATTATATCCATTTATAGTGATGGCATTTAATTGCCATGGCACATGAGCTTTAAAAAAACATGCTGATGATTGTGTGATTGGTTCTCTTGTATGTTCCAGAAAGGGTTATAAACTGAGTTCTATAAAGTACAGCCATGCTTCCACAGATTTTGCTTCCACTTTGTCCTCTACTCAACTTTTTTTTTCAAGTTAGGGCTGAAAAAATAAGTACTGGTTTTGGACAAGAAGTAAAACTAAAGGTCAGAAGCGATTCTCTTGTTTTTTTTTTTTTTCTGTAGGTATAGATGTTTATTTATTTTCTTTATTTTAAAGGTTTTACAGAGTTTTGTTGTTCACAGACATGTATGTTCCCAGATCAGTCATATGCATATCCCTGGACACTTCCCCCCCACTTCCCCCCTTCCCACCCCTCCGGATCATCGCCCCACGCCATTGTAAGCACTCCTATTCCCTTAGCACAATGACAGTAGTTATCTTTTCCACATATGCCAGTATAGGTTTCCATGTTACTCCCTCCATGCCTCCCCCTCCCTATTTCATCCTCACAATGTCCATATGTCTATGCTCTGTCTGTTTTTCCATGAGTTCACTGCGTGTGTTATCAAGACCGTCCTACTAGATTCCATATATGTGTGTTAGTATACTGTATTTGTCTTTCTCTTTTTGACTTACTTCACTTTTTATGATAGGTTCTAGAGCCAGCCACCTCATTAGGACTGAGTCTTCTGCATTTCCTTTAACAGCTGAGTAGTATTCCATTGTATATATGTACCAGAGCTTCTGTATCCATTCATTCATTGATGGACATCTAGGCTGCTTCCATGTTCTGGTTATTGTATAGAGAGCTGCAATGAACATTGGGGTACAGGTGCTTCTTTCAGATTTGATTTCATCAGGGTATAAGCCTAAGAGTGGGATTGCTGGGTCATATGGTGCTTCTATTTTTAGTTTTTAAAGAAATCTCCAGACTGTCTTCCATAGAGGCTGTATCAATTGACATTCCCACCAGCAATGCAAGAGGGTTCCCTTTTCTCTGCACCCTCTCCAGCATTTATTGTCTGTCGATTTGTGGATGATGGCCATTCTGACTGGTGTGGGTGATAACTCATTGTCGTTTTAATTTGCATTTCTCTAATGATAAGCGAGGTTGAGCATTGTTTCATGTGCTTTTGGGCCATCTGTATGTCCTCTTTGGAGAGGCGTCTCTTCAGATCTTTTCCCCATTTTTTGATTGGGTTGTTTGTTTTTTCCGGTGCTGAGTTGTCTGAGTTGCTTGAAATTTTGGAGATTAATTCCTTGTCTGTTGTTTCATTTGCTATGATTTTCTCCCACTCTGTGGGGTGTCTGTTCAGCTTTTTTGTGATTTCTTTAGCTGTACAAAAGCTTTTAAGTTTCATGAGGTCCCACATGTTCATTTTTCTTTTCTGTTCCTCTATTTTAGTAGGTGGGTCAGAGAAGATCTTGCTTTGATGTATGTCCTTGAGTGTTTTGCCTGTATTCTCCTCTAAGAGTTTGATGGTTTCTGGTCTTATATTTAGATCTTTAATCCATTTTGAGTTGATCTTAGTGTACGGTGTCAGGGAATGTTCCAACTTCATTTTTTTGCATGTAGCTGTCCAATTTTCCCAGCACCATTTGTTGAAGAGGCTGTCTTTGTCCCATTTTAGATTTTCGCCTCCTTTGTCAAAAATAAGGTACCCATAGGTGCATGGGTTTATCTCTGGGTTCTCAATCTTGGCGATTCTCTTTTGCATGGCCTTCTTAATTTTGAAACTATTTAGGAGATGCACTTGCAGAAAAAAGTTTGAAATCATTTCACACCCCCTCCCTTCCAATAAGGTGAAGTGAAGTAACTGAGTGGGTTTTACCGACTTAAGTTTGTAATATAGTTTTTTTTTGACAGTAAACACTTTTTATTTATTTATTTATTAACTTGTTTATATTTTATCTTCACAAATAAAGACTTATGTCTTATTTTAGGAAAAAAACCTGAATTAAAAAGAGTATCTTGGCCATTTGTTTAGATTCATGAGACAGTTTGCATACTTGCTGTGTAAACTTGCATCTAGCTTTATTGCTTCGATTTGTTTGGATAAGAGGGGGCGGCATTTTTTTTGAAAAATCTCCAGACTGTCTTCCATAGAGGCTGTATCAATTGACATTCCCACCAGCAATGCAAGAGGGTTCCCTTTTCTCTGCACCCTCTCCAGCATTTATTGTCTGTCGATTTGTGGATGATGGCCATTCTGACTGGTGTGGGTGATAACTCATTGTCGTTTTAATTTGCATTTCTCTAATGATAAGCGAGGTTGAGCATTGTTTCATGTGCTTTTGGGCCATCTGTATGTCCTCTTTGGAGAGGCGTCTCTTCAGATCTTTTCCCCATTTTTTGATTGGGTTGTTTGTTTTTTCCGGTGCTGAGTTGTCTGAGTTGCTTGAAATTTTGGAGATTAATTCCTTGTCTGTTGTTTCATTTGCTATGATTTTCTCCCACTCTGTGGGGTGTCTGTTCAGCTTTTTTGTGATTTCTTTAGCTGTACAAAAGCTTTTAAGTTTCATGAGGTCCCACATGTTCATTTTTCTTTTTAGTTCCTCTATTTTAGTAGGTGGGTCAGAGAAGATCTTGCTTTGATGTATGTCCTTGAGTGTTTTGCCTGTATTCTCCTCTAAGAGTTTGATGGTTTCTGGTCTTATATTTAGATCTTTAATCCATTTTGAGTTGATCTTAGTGTACGGTGTCAGGGAATGTTCCAACTTCATTTTTTTGCATGTAGCTGTCCAATTTTCCCAGCACCATTTGTTGAAGAGGCTGTCTTTGTCCCATTTTAGATTTTCGCCTCCTTTGTCAAAAATAAGGTACCCATAGGTGCATGGGTTTATCTCTGGGTTCTCAATCTTGGCGATTCTCTTTTGCATGGCCTTCTTAATTTTGAAACTATTTAGGAGATGCACTTGCAGAAAAAAGTTTGAAATCATTTCACACCCCCTCCCTTCCAATAAGGTGAAGTGAAGTAACTGAGTGGGTTTTACCGACTTAAGTTTGTAATATAGTTTTTTTTTGACAGTAAACACTTTTTATTTATTTATTTATTAACTTGTTTATATTTTATCTTCACAAATAAAGACTTATGTCTTATTTTAGGAAAAAAACCTGAATTAAAAAGAGTATCTTGGCCATTTGTTTAGATTCATGAGACAGTTTGCATACTTGCTGTGTAAACTAGTTTATTTCTTCTGTTGATTAAATTTTCTTAATCTTGGGAATCTGAATAAATTCAGGTCATTGGAGAAATTATAGGTGGAGAGAATAAAATCTAAGAGTCAAAGAAATAAAAGCATAACACGCCCAGAAACCCAAATTAAGAGATAAAGAGAGCAAGAATAATAATTAGAAAATATTTCCTTTTTTTCTCTTTTCTTTATCATTATCTTTTTTGCCCTTTATGTTGCCTTATTTAAGCTAAACACACACATATTTCCCCCTTAGTCCCTCCTAAATGGAACTTGCCTTCAGAAAGAAAAAAATAATAAGCTGATTTACCCCCTAATATACTCTATAGATACTTTGTGAGAAGTTACTTATCTTAAAAAATATTCCATATGCACAAAGAAAAACTAGTGACAAACTAATCACCACCTTTCCCCCATCTGATTCTACTATTCTTTTGATAAGTCTTGAACCTTAAGAAAAATCCATGGGTTCAGAAGGCAAGAAAGAGAAAAATCTAAAAAGAAGAAAAGCATGGCTGATCACATCTCCGGATTGGAACAGATGGAGGTGATATGAAAGAAGCCTGAGCAGGAGCCCAGGCTTGTAGCCATAAGGATCACCCCTCTTCCTCCCTGCCCAGTGGAAAGCCAGGAGTTCCACCAGTGCCCAGGTATGTCCCCACACCAAGAACCAGAAAGCCTCAATTTGAATGAGAAAAGATAATCAACAGATGCTAACACTGAGATGACACAAATGTTGGAATTATTTGATAAAAAGTTTTGAATGGCCATCATAAAAATACTTGAAGAGGCAATTATAAAAAGGTTTGATACAAATGAAGAAATAGAAAGTCTCAATAGAAAAATAAAAGCTATGGAGACAAATAGAAATTTTAAAACTGTATAGTAACCTAAAACTGCAAACAAAACAAAAAACTCATAGGATGGATTTAACAGTAATTTAAAGAGGATGAAAGAAAGAATTTCAAACTAAAAGAAAGATAAAAGAAAGTTTACTAATTTGAAGATAAAAACAATAGACGTTATTTAACTGGAATATCAGAGAGAAAATCCATGGTGGAAAAAAAAAAAAAAATAGAGCCTCAGGTATGTTTTAGACTATAACAGAAGAGCTAATGTCTGTATCATCAGAGTCTCAGAACAGAGGAGAAAAAAATGCAGCTAGAACAGTATTAGAAGAAATTGTGGCTGAAAATTACACCAGTTTAGCAGAAGATATGAACCTAGGTATTCAAGCTGAACAAACCCTAAACAGTGTAGCCCTAAGAAATCTTAACCAAACTTCTAAAAACTAAAGACCCAGGAAAAACTTTGAAAGCAGTAAGAGAGCAATGACACTTTACCTATAGGGGAAAGGAATTCAAATGACAGAGGATTTCTCAGGAACCATGGAGATCAGAAGAAAGTGTGACATTTTTCAAATGTTTAGAGAAAATGACTGTCAGCCCAAATTGTATACCTATTGAAAATATACTCCAGGAATGAGGAAAAATAAAGCCTTTCCCAGAAGAAGGAAAACCAAGAGGATTTGTTGCAAGCAGAACTACCATAAAATAATGGCTGAAAGCATTGTTATAAACAGAAGGAAAATGATGTGAGGAGGTATCTTAGAACATCAGAAAGGACAATGAAAAGAATGAAAACATGGATTAGTGCAACTGATTTTCCTTTTTCTCTTGAGATATATAAATTATCTTTGATGTGGCTCAGTGTATATAGAAGAATTCTTTAAGAGAATTACACTATGAATGAGGGAGAGCTGAGGGATTTCAAGTTAAGCTTTCGATATGCCACTTGTACTAATTAAGTACCAACACTGAAAAGACTGTGAAAATTATACATGTGAAAGAATGTAATACCTAAAACAACTACTGAAAAAGTACATAGAGATACACCTTAAAAACACTGTAGATAAATCAAGATAGAATTCTTAAAAGAGTTCAAATACAAAACAAATGAATAAAAAGAGAACCTCTGAAAATTATTCAAGGAACATTTGAGAAAATAAAAATAATTCACACATTAGTGAAAATGATCCATTATTTATTTTCTTCCTAAAATACAGTTAAGGAGCGCTACATAGAGTGAGCATTTTATTTGAGTCAGTTTAGAGCTGCCGCTTCTTGAAGACAGAGAACTCGCTTACAGAGCCCCATGGGGTGATGTGCTTAGCAGTGGCTGAACATAATCCTAAGCATTGGAGAGAGTGAGCCAGAAAAATTAGGAGATGAAAAAGGAGCATCAAAAGGAGGTTTAAGCAAGAAGAATTTTACTTATTTTAATTTTTTTGGCGTAGTATGGTTCTTCATCCAAGTTGGAAGGAAGCTTCTCAGAAAAAATGCAGCTAGAACAAAAATGGCTAATCCAGAGAAATATTTCAAGCTGAACAAACCCTAAACAGTGTAGCCCTAAGAAATCTTAACCAAACTTCTAAAAACTAAAGACCCAGGAAAAACTTTGAAAGCAGTAAGAGAGCAATGACACTTTACCTATAGGGGAAAGGAATTCAAATGACAGAGGATTTCTCAGGAACCATGGAGATCAGAAGAAAGTGTGACATTTTTCAAATGTTTAGAGAAAATGACTGTCAGCCCAAATTGTATACCTATTGAAAATATACTCCAGGAATGAGGAAAAATAAAGCCTTTCCCAGAAGAAGGAAAACCAAGAGGATTTGTTGCAAGCAGAACTACCATAAAATAATGGCTGAAAGCATTGTTATAAACAGAAGGAAAATGATGTGAGGAGGTATCTTAGAACATCAGAAAGGACAATGAAAAGAATGAAAACATGGATTAGTGCAACTGATTTTCCTTTTTCTCTTGAGATATATAAATTATCTTTGATGTGGCTCAGTGTATATAGAAGAATTCTTTAAGAGAATTACACTATGAATGAGGGAGAGCTGAGGGATTTCAAGTTAAGCTTTCGATATGCCACTTGTACTAATTAAGTACCAACACTGAAAAGACTGTGAAAATTATACATGTGAAAGAATGTAATACCTAAAACAACTACTGAAAAAGTACATAGAGATACACCTTAAAAACACTGTAGATAAATCAAGATAGAATTCTTAAAAGAGTTCAAATACAAAACAAATGAATAAAAAGAGAACCTCTGAAAATTATTCAAGGAACATTTGAGAAAATAAAAATAATTCACACATTAGTGAAAATGATCCATTATTTATTTTCTTCCTAAAATACAGTTAAGGAGCGCTACATAGAGTGAGCATTTTATTTGAGTCAGTTTAGAGCTGCCGCTTCTTGAAGACAGAGAACTCGCTTACAGAGCCCCATGGGGTGATGTGCTTAGCAGTGGCTGAACATAATCCTAAGCATTGGAGAGAGTGAGCCAGAAAAATTAGGAGATGAAAAAGGAGCATCAAAAGGAGGTTTAAGCAAGAAGAATTTTACTTATTTTAATTTTTTTGGCGTAGTATGGTTCTTCATCCAAGTTGGAAGGAAGCTTCTTTTCCAAAGAAATGGAATGCAATGGAAAAGAAGCTTCTTGTACCTCCTGTATTGTCACCCACATCCACTTTCTGGACATAAAGCTCTAGAGTGTTACACATTACATTATATAATAGGCTAAGTAGGTTATTATGGAGAGAGAGTGAGCCCAGCTGTCATGAAAACATCACCTTTTTTTTTTTTTTTTTTTTGCTAAATGAGTTTTGAGTTCTAAATAATAGATTTAGCATTTGTCTTTTGGATAAGTTCCCCTATGGTGGGGATACTTGAGTTCTGCTAAATCTCAATGCTAATGATCAGACAAAAAGTTTCATGAGAGGATCTATTTTTTTCAGCAGATTATAAAGGAACATTTACCTATAGACAATTCTCAGATACAGAATCAACAGCTTCAGGGTTTTATAATATGTTAAAAGAAAAGTAAAACCTTGACCTTGAGACTCAAGGTTGAAGTGGAAGCCCTGCTTTACACTGAGTGAAGGATAGCCTTCTATAGGCTAAATGTAAAAAGGGAATAGAAACACACACACACACACACACAAACATACACTTCTCACAGGGTCACTTTATTCTTTTAAAATTACATTATCCACAGCGCATTTTTAGTTCGAATAAAATGACAGAAAACAATGATCATTTTCTTTATCTCTCTCCTTCTTTGCCTCTCTCCCTCCCTTCCTTCCTTCTAAAAGAAGAGACAACATCATTCTTCTAACCTGCTGCTTTAGATCTTGAATCCAGGTGACTTTGGACTTACCTGAAAAAGGACTGGGGACAAAGAGTATAGTAGTATGTCCATTTATGTTGAAATCCCCTTATCTCCCTGCTATTCTTAATGATTACTATCCCATAAACTATTTTTTTTAACCAAAATAAATTTTCTGAATTAGTTTTCAGGTGATTGAGGGTCTATGTAGCAATATGATTATTTCTTTTCTATTTCAGTCTGGCTTCTCTGCTTGAATTCCATTGTTCTAGGATGGAAAGTCATCAAGTAAGAAAACAGTGCTTCCCAGGTGGTACAATGGTAAAGAATCCACCTGTCAATGACACCAGAAGACACAGAGACACGGATTTGAATTCCTAGATCAGAAGATCCCTTGGAGTAGGAAATGGCAAAATGCTCCAGTATTCTTGCCTGGAAAATTCCATGCACAGAATAGCCTGGTGGCTTACAGTTCATGGGGTCTCAAAGAGTCAGACACAACTGAGTACACACACACAAAAGAAAAAGTAGAATATAAAATATTATTTTTCCTCAGGGTGTTTGCGCGATTTAGCAAAACATTTTTTTGATACATGATTACTATGAAACTCACTAAATGAATTTCTTTAGAAGATAAACAATTCTTTTGTTTTGCATCTGAGAAGCCCAAATATGTAATTAGTCAGTCCTGTGTAGTTTCAAAATAAGAACCTTTCAACTTGAATAGAAGAGAGGTATTTTCTTGAATAATGGGTGTGTACAATTTTGGTTTCTTTCAGCATAGAATCAGCCCCAGAGAAGAAGTCCCAGGGTGAGTCATGGCATTTTCACTAATTAACTCCTTAGGAACTAGTGTCCTGTTGGCTTTAGCTCAGATTGTGGTTTGCAGGAGCAGACATCTCTGTAAGGGAAGCTTGGTCTTGTTTCGTACTGAATTAACTAAAAATGTCTATTGTATTCCTCCGTATATCTTCTGAATGCTCTTGGGCACTCAGGCCACAGTGGTGAGGGAGGGATGGGCAAGATATTTGGGTAATTAAAATGGATATTTTGTATGTACATTTGGGATGGATAACCATTTTCATATATTTTGAACGGATCTATTCAATTCACAATGACTAATCACTAAAGATGCTGCACAATTGAATATAGTTGACCTTTTGAGAAGTTCAGGGATATTAATACAGGAGAAAATGATGGTGAGAGCTAGACTATGGAAATATTAGGAGAACAATTAAAGAATATGGTAAATTATCACAATGCATATTAGTGATTTTACTTAAAAGACATTTATGTATTTTAAATTGCATCTTCCAAATACAGAGCTTTTTTTCTCATCATGCCTCATTATTTCTTTTCTATTTCAGTCTGGCTTCTGCTTGAATTCCATTGTTCTAGGATGGAAAGTCATCAAGTAAGAAAACAGTGCTTCCCAGGTGGTACAATGGTAAAGAATCCACCTGTCAATGACACCAGAAGACACAGAGACACGGATTTGAATTCCTAGATCAGAAGATCCCTTGGAGTAGGAAATGGCAAAATGCTCCAGTATTCTTGCCTGGAAAATTCCATGCACAGAATAGCCTGGTGGCTTACAGTTCATGGGGTCTCAAAGAGTCAGACACAACTGAGTACACACACACAAAAGAAAAAGTAGAATATAAAATATTATTTTTCCTCATGGTTTTAGAGACATTTAGCAAAACATTTTTTAGATACATGATTACTATGAAACTCACTAAATGAATTTCTTTAGAAGATAAACAATTCTTTTGTTTTGCGCATCTGAGAAGCCCAAATATGTAATTAGTCAGTCCTGTGTAGTTTCAAAATAAGAACCTTTCAACTTGAATAGAAGAGAGGTATTTTCTTGAATAATGGGTGTGTACAATTTTGGTTTCTTTCAGCATAGAATCAGCCCCAGAGAAGAAGTCCCAGGGTGAGTCATGGCATTTTCACTAATTAACTCCTTAGGAACTAGTGTCCTGTTGGCTTTAGCTCAGATTGTGGTTTGCAGGAGCAGACATCTCTGTAAGGGAAGCTTGGTCTTGTTTCGTACTGAATTAACTAAAAATGTCTATTGTATTCCTCCGTATATCTTCTGAATGCTCTTGGGCACTCAGGCCACAGTGGTGAGGGAGGGATGGGCAAGATATTTGGGTAATTAAAATGGATATTTTGTATGTACATTTGGGATGGATAACCATTTTCATATATTTTGAACGGATCTATTCAATTCACAATGACTAATCACTAAAGATGCTGCACAATTGAATATAGTTGACCTTTTGAGAAGTTCAGGGATATTAATACAGGAGAAAATGATGGTGAGAGCTAGACTATGGAAATATTAGGAGAACAATTAAAGAATATGGTAAATTATCACAATGCATATTAGTGATTTTACTTAAAAGACATTTATGTATTTTAAATTGCATCTTCCAAATACAGAGCTTTTTTTTTTCTCATCATGCCTCTTTTATATTTTTAATGTTTATTTTCATCCATCTTTTTTGATTCTTTGACATGTGTGGGCCTCCCATTGCAGTGGCCTCTCTCAACTGCAGAGCATCAGCTCTGGGAGGATGCGCTCCAGAGTGCTGGCTACTAATTGAACACAACAGTACAGCCGCTCTGAGGCTTGTGGGATCTTCTCAGGCTAGGGATCAAACCGGTGCCCCTTGCACTGCAAGGTGGACTCTCTACCCACTGGACCACTAGGAAAGCCCCCAAATACAAACTTTTAAAAGAAAAGGTATGTTGATGGTATTTTAATGCTTCCATCAAATAGAATAAATGGGTCAAGAAACTCTGTGTCTATTGCACAAGGTTCTATACCTACTACATTATGCATATAGAAGTGTGGATTTGAGTTTGCTTGTTGATGTGGAATAGTCTTTTAAAAACTGTTAGGAGGGGTTTTTCTTTCCTCATACCAGTCATTGCAATCTACTTACAGCAATTTTTTCTTACTCAAACCCTACCTAATAAGATGTCATGTTGTGAGTATGATTTATGAATATGATTTGGGTACCTCCCAAATCAGATGGAGTGGAAAACAAGTGAGTTCGTGAGTCATTAAGAAGAATTCATTTGTTTATGATACTGTTGTCTATCTAGAGTCTTATATTTAATATGTTGAGATAACTTCAGCAGAATTCCGACTTTTGGCTGTGGCTGTTATTATAGCCATGGCAGAATGACTCTGTTACTCAGTGGTTGCTGAGTTAGCAGGTACATATCTGTGCCTCTGCTCATCCGATATCTCTTGAACAGAGAGTAAATACTCTGCTTCTCACACTTCACCCTCTCCTACTGTTGTAGGGAGTTTTACTTTTGATCTTCCAAAGATAGGACATGGCTCTTATCGTGGGAGCCATCTCTTTGAGTGAAAAGTATAGTTAGAAGTAGCTATAGCATCTTGGTTGGAACATGCTAGAAAGAACCAGATACTCCTTTCTCTTCCTTACATAGGAGTAAGTGTTCCTTTAGTCTTTTAAAATAAAACCACAGTGTCGTATTTGATTTTTTTAGCCAATGCAACATGCAGTAAATGAAATGTTAAAAATATAAGTATAATTGAAGTATTGGTAACATTTTAATTTTAAGTACTGATGGAATTTGTTTTGCAGTCACTGGAATATGCAAAAAAAAATGGTTTGGATGAAGATACTTTGCTCAGGACTCAAAGATCTGATCATTGGTACAAAATTAAATGATGGTGTTGGTGCCTGTTTCATTTGGAATAGGTAGAAGAACTGGAAAAAAATCTAAAGCAATTAACCTGATTAAAGCATTGTGTCACCCTCCCTTAAGTTAAGACCATTTATTCAAAGAAAAATAGCTCTTTGTGAAGAGTATGGGTCTTAATAAATATTTATTGAACTGTAATGTCTCATTTGATAAGAGTATGTATCCACCATGCTCAGCATTTTAAAGACTCCACTAGTAGCAGAATCAATTTGCTTCAGAAATGTAGCAGGTGAATTGTAATTGTCCAGCCAAAGTTGGAATCAATTCAATAGGACAATCCTCCATGTTTATCCAATTGCAGGTAATGTCAAGAGGTAAGATGTTTGATGAAGGGGATATGATTTCTCATCTATGAAATGCTATTCTCATTTATTCCTTTGGGGACTGTAGCTGTCAAAAGAAAAAAAATAGACAAGTTGAAAAAAGAAAATCTTTATCTGAAGAGAACCATAGAAATGTCTATTTAATTCAGGTTTTAAAGAAAATTTTATAAATCTTGCTTAAAAAATACTAGCACTTTTTCCATTTTTAGTCAACCACATATAGGAAAATACATTGTTGGAGTGGTCACCTGGCATTCTGTGAATAAAAAGTCTGTATTGACCTCTACTAATGAGTGTAGTGGACTGAGAACTTTTGAGGAGTCACATTTCATGGAAAACCATTGGCTCCTACTTTCTTCTTGTCTCCTATCTACAGATTTAGTCTCCCTTGTAGCCCTAGAGAGTCTTGTAGCTCTCTTGACTTTCCAGTTCTCACGGAATATTTTGGATGTATTCTTCCACAGGCAAAATATTTTATTTCACACAGTTTTATGTTTTTAAAATGATGATGTATTGACAAAGTAAAAAAGAAGCACCAACATTTTATGTGGACTACTAGTTCATTTAGTTTTATAATAAGCTAGAATCAATTGCTCTTTGAGTATGAGGTATAGTTAATATCCAATGACATTGAAAGAGCACAGTTTTAATATCTACTATAAAAAATGGACTCAGTATTCATTTGGAAAGTAGAGGTCTACCGCATTGTTACTAGATAGCTATTTAAAAGAAATTTTTGTTAATGATGCAAAAAAACACATAGCCTAATGTCTATGTATCTAAAGAATTTCATGGTAATTGATTATAAACACACATTTAACTAACTAACCAACCATATAGATAGATTAAAATTAAACTATAAAACTTTCTTTTTAAATGTTAATTGTCTCCAACTACTAATACAATTTACAGTTTTGTTTCAATTCTTTGCTGCAGTTTTGAAGATAAACTGTGCTGGCAATGATGGTTAAGCATTTTAACTGGTTTTTGTTTAGTTCAAAGATTAGCACTATTAATTTTATCATGGAATTGTGTGTGTGTGTGTGTGTGTGAAAGAGAGAGAGAGAGACAGAAAGATGGAGAGAAAGACCGAGACAGAGAGTTAGAGAGAGACACACACATATATACAAAGACAGAGACAGAGAGAAGTATGAAGCTATTCCTACCAGTCGTTTTTTGAATAGTACTTTATTCTAGCAATCACTGACATAGGGGAAAAAAAATCAAACTGTGAAATGCCAACGGAGGAAGAAATATGTTCCCTATTCTTATGATTAAGTGTTCCAATAACATAGAACTACTAAGTAGTTAACAGAAGTACTTATTTGTATCTGTAAGACAATCCAAGTGCTTTGGTAGTACATTCTGCAGCTTTGGTAGTACATACTGGATGTCCCTGATCTCTATAACTTATTCCTCATATTTCTTTAGCTGAATTAAACCATAAATGCTAAACGTATTTTAAAATAGTAAAATTAAAGGCTACCGTTAAGATGTTTCTCCTGTGAGAAAGGTGTGTCCCGTCAATAAATTTATTGATTGAATGGGGGCACTCAATGAGTTTGACCCTTCTAATGGTTATCCACTCCTGAGAGAAACATGGGCACTCATGTTAAGTTATAATTTTCTAAAAAATGTATGAACAAGGCATGTTTAGGATAATGACGCAGTGATTTAAGGAAAAAATAAACATGACTTCAAAACACCTTCTTGTAGAAACTCTCTAAGATAATGCATTAGGCAAATGATCAAACACACTAAATATATTTTGTCCCTTCCCATGGGGAAAGTATCCTAGGAAACAAATACCAGGAGTGTATCTCCTTATTTCCATTCTATAGTCATCCTTCAAGGACTGACTTTCTAAAGTAATGCTCAGCACAGCCTTGAATTGTATGTGAGCCTTATTATTGGGAAAGGCTTTTAAAAGGAGGCGAAAAGTGAGGTATGGGACATACACCTTACTGGTGGGAGAAGCATGAGGCCGATGAGGATAAAACAATTCTGCAGGGCATGGGGTTGGGGAGAGTTGAGATCTAATAGATGAACAAGTGGCTTTCTGATAGTGTTTAAAGAATTATACAGAAAGTATGGAACCCAGCTGTTCTATACTTTATGAAGACCAGAGAAGAAGGAATGAACTGAACTTGAAGTAAGAATTGACAAAGGAGGTTCTTCAGTACTGGAAACACATATGAAAGGAGGTTCTGTCCTTGCCTTCTGACACACACACACACACACTCAGCTGTTATTCTCAGTTGACAGAGATCAGGGTGCAAGACCTTTTGAGGCCCTTCACAGTTTAATAGAAATTTGAAAACTAATTGAATTGAATTATGTGACTCCAAAAACAAAAAATCCTGGTAAATTATTCTGCCTTTCCAAACCCAAGGTCTTAAAGTCCTTTCAAAATAGGATATGCAAGGATCACTGGAAAGACAGTCATCAGAAGCTTGTTACTTTCCTCTGTTGTGATCCAGATAGAAGGTTTACAGTTCATAGGCAGACATCTGGCCATTTGCAATGAGAAGCAACAATTCATTCATCCATTTTTTTATTCCTTTTCTTTCTTAAAAACATTATTTGAGTGGTTATTTAAGTGATAGACTTTAATTTCAGTAAAAAAAATGAATAAGTGAATTTTTCCAAGCACATGCCATTATGTATATGCCCATACAATAAATTAAGATTATTGCTCTCATTTGTCCAGAGATAAGCTCTCATCTCAGTTAATATAGATAAGCCTGGAACAAGACTGATGAGCATTTAGGATTCTATTATATAGAAAGTTTGTATTCTAATTTGTTAACATATTTCTTAAAGCACTGTGCATTTCATCTAACTGACATTGAAAACAAGATTTTCATTCATTGGATACTAATTAGTGCTTTTCTCCATGTTAGAAATTAAGTTGATTTCATTTCTTCACTGCAATGAACAGTCCTTAGAAATAGAAACTTCCAAGGAGAATTACTAAGCCAAAAGCTAAGAACAATTTTAATGCTTTTAATGCTGCCAGATTGCTATCCAGAAATTCCAATAAGAGTGTATGAGTATCTTTTCCATTGTGCCTTAACTGGTATTGACTGTTAACAGCACTCAAGGTCTGGAATACCATTAAATGGTTTCTGATTTGAATAGGACTGATGAAATTATTCTTATGTAGACACATTATCATGGACGTGTGGCACTCCTTCCGAGCTTTTAAATTAAGTACATTCTTCAAAAATTCTTTTGACTTCACGCATTTAACATTTGTTCACTACTTTGACAAATATAACCTATATATTCAATAAGCTCCTACTCTGTGCCACATTGTGACCTCTGTTACAAGAAAGGATAGTGAAATTTCCATGTTCAAGTCATTATAATATCTTGCCTAGCTTACTATACCCAATTTTCTCATGTCTTTCTGGATTCAGTGTTTCTTTTTCACTTTACCACTGTGATGGTTATTTCTGTGTATCAATTTGACTCAGCCCCCAGGTGGTCAAACATTACTCTGGTGTTTCTGAAAGAGTGCTTCTGGATGAGATTAATATTTAAATCAGTAGACTAGAGTAGTTTGCTCTTGGTGTAGGTTGCTCTTTCCAGGTGGGCCAACCTTGTCCAATCAGTTCAAGATGGGAACAGAATAAGCAGACTGAGGCTCCTCTTACCCTGCCTCCAGATAAAGAATTTTTCCTGCTTATCTGTCTTTGAACTGAACCCACACCACTGACTCTCCTGGTTCTCACGAATTTAGACTTGAACTAAAACTACATCACCAGCTTTCCTGGGTCTCCAGTGTGTAGACAATACACTATGGGACTTCTTGGTCTTCATAATCTGGTGAGCCCATTCCTTATGATCAATCTGTCTCTCTCTTTCTGTCTATCTAGGAGATATGTATGTCTCTCCTATTGGTTCTGTTTGTCTGGAGAACCATGAGTAATAAAATGACTATGGCTAGAGTAGTCATTCTGCAAAAATCTAATAATTTTGCTTCCCCTCTGGAAACTAGTGAATTCCCAAGACTTTGCTATGAACCTCAAAATCTTTCACATGGTTTTATGATTTAGTCCCTGATTTCTACTTTAATAGCTCCCTCATTTCCTATCCTCTCTCCATAATTATGTTTATAGAACTGAGATTACTAAGCCAAAAGCTAAGAACAATTTTAATGCTTTTAATGCTGCCAGATTGCTATCCAGAAATTCCAATAAGAGTGTATGAGTATCTTTTCCATTGTGCCTTAACTGGTATTGACTGTTAACAGCACTCAAGGTCTGGAATACCATTAAATGGTTTCTGATTTGAATAGGACTGATGAAATTATTCTTATGTAGACACATTATCATGGACGTGTGGCACTCCTTCCGAGCTTTTAAATTAAGTACATTCTTCAAAAATTCTTTTGACTTCACGCATTTAACATTTGTTCACTACTTTGACAAATATAACCTATATATTCAATAAGCTCCTACTCTGTGCCACATTGTGACCTCTGTTACAAGAAAGGATAGTGAAATTTCCATGTTCAAGTCATTATAATATCTTGCCTAGCTTACTATACCCAATTTTCTCATGTCTTTCTGGATTCAGTGTTTCTTTTTCACTTTACCACTGTGATGGTTATTTCTGTGTATCAATTTGACTCAGCCCCCAGGTGGTCAAACATTACTCTGGTGTTTCTGAAAGAGTGCTTCTGGATGAGATTAATATTTAAATCAGTAGACTAGAGTAGTTTGCTCTTGGTGTAGGTTGCTCTTTCCAGGTGGGCCAACCTTGTCCAATCAGTTCAAGATGGGAACAGAATAAGCAGACTGAGGCTCCTCTTACCCTGCCTCCAGATAAAGAATTTTTCCTGCTTATCTGTCTTTGAACTGAACCCACACCACTGACTCTCCTGGTTCTCACGAATTTAGACTTGAACTAAAACTACATCACCAGCTTTCCTGGGTCTCCAGTGTGTAGACAATACACTATGGGACTTCTTGGTCTTCATAATCTGGTGAGCCCATTCCTTATGATCAATCTGTCTCTCTCTTTCTGTCTATCTAGGAGATATGTATGTCTCTCCTATTGGTTCTGTTTGTCTGGAGAACCATGAGTAATAAAATGACTATGGCTAGAGTAGTCATTCTGCAAAAATCTAATAATTTTGCTTCCCCTCTGGAAACTAGTGAATTCCCAAGACTTTGCTATGAACCTCAAAATCTTTCACATGGTTTTATGATTTAGTCCCTGATTTCTACTTTAATAGCTCCCTCATTTCCTATCCTCTCTCCATAATTATGTTTATATTTCCTTAAACACCCTGTGCTTTGTCACTGCTCTGAGCCACCTCTCACACTATTTCAGCTTCTTAGTCATATTCCTACTGCTTTTCCCCTGCTTTATTTCTATCTATCCTTTAGTTTTTAGCTTAGACAGAATGTGTTCTAGGAATCTCTTTCAATCTCTTAAATTCAACTAAGGTGCTCCAGTAATTTTTCTGGTGTTAGCACTTATCATACACCATAGTTCTCTACTTCCTTACCTGACATTGAGGGCCCATGAAGGCAGCAATGTTTCTGTTATTTTTACCCTGGAATCCAGCTTCTAACAAAATGCCTGACATAGTCTAGGTTTTTAATGGACACCTGTTGAGTAAATAAAGGAAAGCATTTCATGATCTTTTGGGACTTCCTTTCTCTGCTCTATGAAATTGTTGAGGTTGCAAATCAATTGCATTTTACTGAATGGACCAGCTAATACTTTTCACAGACATGAGTCATGCAACTGCCACTGATTACTATATTGCTGTTTAGTCACTATGTCATGTCCAACTCTTTGTGACCTCTTAGACTATAGCCCACCAAGCTCCTCTGTCCATGAGATTTCCCAGGCAAGAATACTGAATCATGTTGTCATTTCCTACTCCATTTCCAACCTAGAGGTTGAACCTGCGTCTTCTTGGCAGGCAGATTCTTTACCACTGCGCCTGGAAACCCCACCACTATATGAAACAAACGTAATTTCAGAATATTAGCCCTGCATGGAGTGCATGGATTGTTTAGGCATTGTGATCTAGTGCAGGGATGCCCAACCTCCAGGATCTAATACCTGATGTTCTAACGTGGGGCTGATGTAATAATCATAGAAATAAAGTGCATAATCTGGTGAGCCCTTTCCCTTTATGATCAATCTTCCCCTTTCTGTCTATCTAGGAGATATGTATGTCTCTCCTATTGGTTCTGTTTGTCTGGAGAACCATGAGTAATAAAATGACTATGGCTAGAGTAGTCATTCTGCAAAAATCTAATAATTTTGCTTCCCCTCTGGAAACTAGTGAATTCCCAAGACTTTGCTATGAACCTCAAAATCTTTCACATGGTTTTATGATTTAGTCCCTGATTTCTACTTTAATAGCTCCCTCATTTCCTATCCTCTCTCCATAATTATGTTTATATTTCCTTAAACACCCTGTGCTTTGTCACTGCTCTGAGCCACCTCTCACACTATTTCAGCTTCTTAGTCATATTCCTACTGCTTTTCCCCTGCTTTATTTCTATCTATCCTTTAGTTTTTAGCTTAGACAGAATGTGTTCTAGGAATCTCTTTCAATCTCTTAAATTCAACTAAGGTGCTCCAGTAATTTTTCTGGTGTTAGCACTTATCATACACCATAGTTCTCTACTTCCTTACCTGACATTGAGGGCCCATGAAGGCAGCAATGTTTCTGTTATTTTTACCCTGGAATCCAGCTTCTAACAAAATGCCTGACATAGTCTAGGTTTTTAATGGACACCTGTTGAGTAAATAAAGGAAAGCATTTCATGATCTTTTGGGACTTCCTTTCTCTGCTCTATGAAATTGTTGAGGTTGCAAATCAATTGCATTTTACTGAATGGACCAGCTAATACTTTTCACAGACATGAGTCATGCAACTGCCACTGATTACTATATTGCTGTTTAGTCACTATGTCATGTCCAACTCTTTGTGACCTCTTAGACTATAGCCCACCAAGCTCCTCTGTCCATGAGATTTCCCAGGCAAGAATACTGAATCATGTTGTCATTTCCTACTCCATTTCCAACCTAGAGGTTGAACCTGCGTCTTCTTGGCAGGCAGATTCTTTACCACTGCGCCGCCTGGAAACCCCACCACTATATGAAACAAACGTAATTTCAGAATATTAGCCCTGCATGGAGTGCATGGATTGTTTAGGCATTGTGATCTAGTGCAGGGATGCCCAACCTCCAGGATCTAATACCTGATGTTCTAACGTGGGGCTGATGTAATAATCATAGAAATAAAGTGCATAATAAATGTAATGTCCTTAAATCATCCCCAAACCATCCTTCCTTCCCCAGACCAGGAAAAAATTGTCTCTAATTTTTTGGAAACTGCTCCCTGGTGCCAGAAAGATTGGGGATCATTGCTCTTGTGCATTCTGCCTTATTGATGATTACTTTCCTATAACGATGCTCTAGATCAGTGATTCTCAGCTTGGGACAATTTTAACCCTCCTCTCCACCCCCAGAGGACATTTGGTAATATCTGGAGAGATTGTGATTGTTGTGCTATGGGGTTGGACATGGAGATGCTGCTAGTCTCTAGTGGGCAGAGGCCTAAGATGCTGCTAAACAGTCAACATTGCACAGTGCAGCCCCTACAACAGAGACTAGTCAGACCCCTAATGTCTATAGAGCTGAGGTTGAGAAACTCTAGTCTATATAAATCCAGAGGAAATTTGTGAAGTGAAAGCTGTCTCATGTGATGGTCATGCTTGATACCACTGGTCGGCTTAGTTTGTTGCATACTATCTAACCAGTTAAGGAAAAACACACGAATGGAACCAGCTATGTAGTCAACTTAGTTTGTTGCATATTATGTGACCAGTTAAGGAAAAACACAAGAATGGAACCAATCAGGCAGCTGATTATTGCATGGGAGCTGTTTTGGTGCTGTATTTTAACTCATTAACATTTAAAAATTGTTATGCAGCAGAAAAATAATTATGTCCTTTTTAATGTTGAAACAGAATCCATTTTTCTAAGCATACTTTTTTTTTAAGGGCATATTGCTAAAACACCAACTGTTTTACAAGCACAGTAATCACACTGCTGTTGAGTTTATTGTGTTTTGTTAGGACACACTTTACAGTGTGGAAAATGCATTTTAAAGTAATTCTTCTGAGTGCAGTTATGGAAAAGAACAAGGTATGCTTTATTTTTTGTAAGTGAACAGTTAGTTGCATAGTGACCCCCTCTGGCAGATGAAAAGTGCAATGGTTTCTCCAGGTGGTTTCTGGAAAGTTCAGTACCTGAGACTTTGGCCCTCCTTGAAGGAATGAGGAAACTAAATAAACAAAATGGGAAATGGAGAAAATTTAAGGGATTCTAAAGGTGTCAGACTTATTCCAGAGAATCATTGATACTGTTTGTAATCAGTAATTCTGTTGTCACCCTTCCTTTCCCATTTGTATCATCATTTAAGGCAGGGATCCCCAAACTTTTTAGCACCAGGGACTGGTTTCATGGAAGCTTTTTTTTTTTTTTTTCCCACAGACCAGGGGAGGGAGATGGTTTTGGGATGATTCAAGTGTATTACATATATTATGACTCTGTTGATCTGACTGACAGAAGGCGGAGCTCAGGTGATAATACAAGCAATTAGGAGTGACTGTAAATACAGATGAAACTTGTTCCTACTGTGTAGCCCATTTAAGTTATGGACTGCTTCTAGACCATGGCTGGGAGGTTGAGACCCCATGCTTTAAAGCTTTGGTTCTTGATCTGGTTTCATGAAACCATATATCTATATGTGCAATTTCAAGGGTTTTCTGAATCCAGAGAACTGTATACAGGATTGATATGCATGCAAATTTAAGAACTGCTCAGTGAGATGGGTTCACAGTTTTATCATAATCTTAAAATGATCATGACTGAAATAGTTTGAGACAGTTCTTTGGGAAACTCACATGCCCTACTGTAGGAATTTCAACATTTGCATGGCTTTAGGCAAAGGTGCAATATGTTTTAAAGGGAGCTACCTAATCCCTGGTGGAGTCTATTGCAACTGCTCTCTTTGTAGACCTGGTGTGGGGTACAGGGGCACAAGGTTGCTTTGGCCTTTTATTCTATTGCTACACAAAGATGGGTGCTGAGGGTCATCATCTCTACACTGAGAGATGATTTTTAGACTTTTCTCTTGTTTGCCAAAGATGAGTTGCAACTCACGTGATGCAACAAGCTCTGCCTTCATTTGAATTTTTAGCTTTAAAATAACCTCATTTAAATTACACATATCTTTCTTATATTGGATTTAATGTAGTTTGGGATTAAATATAAGGGAAATTTGTACATGAAAAAAAGAGCAGTGCAGCTTTGTGTGTGTGTGTTTTTACACGAGGCAATTCTGCTCTGTTCTTGATTACTCTGAAAGGTCATTTGTACACTCCTTAAAGAGTTAGAGCTGGTCTCTTTCCAGGCAAAGGGACATCCCTGCATTGTAGGCTTATGTGTGGAAAAGAGAGGCAGGTCAACAGTAGCTCTTGCAGTTTACTTTGGAAACATGCAAATTTGCTTTCTCCCATGACAAAATTACACAAGAACCGGACACACACTAATCCTCAATTTCCCTTTCTTCAGAAGTTGCCAGCTTTGTCTGACTCTCTATTCTTGTGCAGTTTGAACATCACGTTCTCTAGACTGCTTGCCATGGGGGTTGGGCAAGGCAGAAAGGACTGCTGTGTTATTAATATACTATTTTCCTACCCTCGACATTTCTGTGTTCTTGAGAGAGGATTATGCGATTTAAGTTTGTATGGTCACAATTCAGTGAGGGCTTCTAGACCATGGCTGGGAGGTTGAGACCCCATGCTTTAAAGCTTTGGTTCTTGATCTGGTTTCATGAAACCATATATCTATATGTGCAATTTCAAGGGTTTTCTGAATCCAGAGAACTGTATACAGGATTGATATGCATGCAAATTTAAGAACTGCTCAGTGAGATGGGTTCACAGTTTTATCATAATCTTAAAATGATCATGACTGAAATAGTTTGAGACAGTTCTTTGGGAAACTCACATGCCCTACTGTAGGAATTTCAACATTTGCATGGCTTTAGGCAAAGGTGCAATATGTTTTAAAGGGAGCTACCTAATCCCTGGTGGAGTCTATTGCAACTGCTCTCTTTGTAGACCTGGTGTGGGGTACAGGGGCACAAGGTTGCTTTGGCCTTTTATTCTATTGCTACACAAAGATGGGTGCTGAGGGTCATCATCTCTACACTGAGAGATGATTTTTAGACTTTTCTCTTGTTTGCCAAAGATGAGTTGCAACTCACGTGATGCAACAAGCTCTGCCTTCATTTGAATTTTTAGCTTTAAAATAACCTCATTTAAATTACACATATCTTTCTTATATTGGATTTAATGTAGTTTGGGATTAAATATAAGGGAAATTTGTACATGAAAAAAAGAGCAGTGCAGCTTTGTGTGTGTGTGTTTTTACACGAGGCAATTCTGCTCTGTTCTTGATTACTCTGAAAGGTCATTTGTACACTCCTTAAAGAGTTAGAGCTGGTCTCTTTCCAGGCAAAGGGACATCCCTGCATTGTAGGCTTATGTGTGGAAAAGAGAGGCAGGTCAACAGTAGCTCTTGCAGTTTACTTTGGAAACATGCAAATTTGCTTTCTCCCATGACAAAATTACACAAGAACCGGACACACACTAATCCTCAATTTCCCTTTCTTCAGAAGTTGCCAGCTTTGTCTGACTCTCTATTCTTGTGCAGTTTGAACATCACGTTCTCTAGACTGCTTGCCATGGGGGTTGGGCAAGGCAGAAAGGACTGCTGTGTTATTAATATACTATTTTCCTACCCTCGACATTTCTGTGTTCTTGAGAGAGGATTATGCGATTTAAGTTTGTATGGTCACAATTCAGTGAGGGCTTCTAGACTCATAAATAGGTAAATTCCGATCATCAGAATAATAAAAGGCGGCAAACTTATTTTAAAACAAACTATGGACAAGGCCCTAAGTAAATATATTCTGAAATGGACGCGTTCTACTATGAGATGTGTTCATTGTGGATTGGAAGTGTTTATTCGGAACTATACTCAGGAAATTTTTTCTTTATATTCATTTCTGATTCTAAATCATGGATTTACAGTGTTTAATCTGTGCAGAAATTGATGAATATAAATATTAAATGATGGTGTTTTAGTATAGCACTAAATTTTCTTCAAAATCTTTTTTTTTCCTTCTTTTTTTAGGATTTTTTTTTGGCCACTCCTATTGATCTTTCATTTATTTATCTTTGTTCTTTGACTTATGTGGGCCTCCCATTGCAGTGGCCTCTGTTGCTGCATAGCATTGGCTCTGGGCACATGCACTCTAGAGCCCTGGCTCTGTAGGTGGACACATCGGTCCAGCTGTTCTGCAGCACGTGGGGTCTTCCCAGGCCAGGGATCAAACTGGCACCCCTTGCACTGCAAGGCAGTGTCCTTACCCAGTGAACCACAAGGGAAGCCCTTCAATATCTTTTTAAGGAAGTTTCTTCTGAGAACACTGGAAGATCAAATACCACATCATACAATGGTCTAACATGAAACTGAGAGTTTAGTGTGGGGTATCAGCATGGGAATTCAGATGCAATCTTTCTTTCTTTTTTCTTTTCACAAGGGAGTGAATTTATTAAGAACAAAGAGCAGTGATAACATGGGTACTGTGAGTGCAGCGGGCCAACCTCCTGACAGACCAAGAAGAGTCAACCATTTTCATGGGTTAACAGCCAATTTTTTTTTTTTAAATTTTGGCCTCTTTTATTGGTCCTTCATTTATTTATTTTCATCCATCTTATTTATTTGACCTATGTTGGCCTCCCATCGCGGTGGCCTCTCTCATTGCAGAACACCGGCTCTGGGCTCTGTGGCATATGGGATCTTCCCAGGCCAGGGATCGAACTGGCACCCCTTGCACTGCAAGGTGGACTCTACCCACTGGACCACCAGGGAAGCCCACTGGACCACCAGGGAGGCCCAACGGCCAATATTTATAGCCTCAAGACAAAGACAATTCCTGCTGGAAGATTGACATTAGGTGATTGGTTGGGAGTACTATATGGCATTTATTGGAGTGAGCATCTTTGTCTAATTTGGGGTCAGAAAGCTTGTTAGTGATGATCAGGGGCTTTGGGCAATGATTATAAAGGGGCTCAGTCAGTCTCTGAGGTGACCTTGGTTCTGGGCTCCACTTCTCTGGCCTTGGTACAAGGCTTTGCACCTGTGGCCTGGGTGGGTGGACTCAACAGTTTTTATGTTGGTTTCTTTGTACAACAGAGGAACAGGTATTTAGCAAAATACTAACAATGCATATCTTCTGGTGATATCCCTGAGTGACTGTTTATTTTCTTTTTACTTTAAAAAAATCATCTATATTTTCCACAATAAACATACATTATTTTTGATAACTGAAAAAGAAAAAACTTAAAATGAGTGTTCAAAGGATGGAAATACAACACAGAGAAATATACAAGGGGGAGAAAATGCTAGTGTGTTCCAATAAGGGTCCACCTAGTGGTGTTGCCTGAGCCCAGAGATTGAGACCCAAGTTCAGTTCAGAAGCAAAGACAAGTTAGGTCAGTCTTAGATCAAAGAATGAAGAGGTGCAAGCTCCAGCTCTACTATAATCTCTTCAAAAATTTTCTCATACCCTTTCTTTTTTCTTCTTTTTCTGGAACCCTTATGATTCGAATGTTGGTGTGTTTGATATTATCCCAGAGGTCTCTGAGACTATCCTCAGCTCTTTTCACTCTTTGAGCTTGATTCTGTTCTTCAGCAGTTACTTCCACCATTCTATCTTCCATCTCTTATCTGTTCTTCTACCTCAGATATTCTGCTCTTGATTTCTTCTAGAGTATTTTTTAGTTCAGAAATTGAGTCGTTGGTCTCTGCTTGATGTTTTTTAAGTTCTGGTATTTCTTTGTTCAGTGTGTTAGTTGATTCTTGCATTTTCTCTAACATTCTATTGTCGACATTTTGGATCATCGTTACTATGATTCTTCTGAATTCTCTTTCAGAAAGTTTGTCTAATTCCTCTTCGTTTATTTGGACTTGTGTGTTTGTAGATTGTTCCTTCATTTGTGTGGTATTTCTCTGCCTTTTCATTATTATTATTAATTTTTTAGCTAACTATGTTTGAGGGTTCCTTTTCCCAGACTTTGGGTTATGGCTGTGAGTGATTGGTTTTGTACTTTTGTCTTGTTTGTTGTTTAGATGAGGCATCTTATTCAGGGTGCTGCTGGTGGTTGAGTGATGCCAGGACTTGTATACAGGTGTTTTGCCTTTGTGGGGGTTCTGTTTAATGCTCTTTAGTGTTAGGTGTTCTCTGGTGTAGTGTCTTGGAGTCCAGGTCTGGTTTGTTATGGCATTAAGTGGTATTAAAACATATATACACAAATGAGAAACAGAAGGTGTACCTTTTACAACTGGCAATTAAAATATCATGCAAATATTATCTATCACACTGGAATGTACAAGCATATATGGTCACATAATCCAGACAGCTCTCCCCCAAATACAGTACAATATGTTAACACAGTGAATAGAGGAAACCAAGAATGATATCTACCAGTTAAGAACCCAACTAACTAAAGCACAAATTGGAGAACAATGCTAGAGCAGGATCCCAATTGAGGATAAGGCAATGAAAACAAAACAGACTAATGAATATGATGGGGAAAAGGAAGAAGAGAAAGGAAGAATAGAAAAGAAATATAGAATAGTAATGCAAAGTTAAATATAGGAAGATAAAGATTTGTATGTATTAGAGATTAGTGCATTAGGAAAAGAACATCAGAGGAAGCAAAAGAATAGAATAGCTGTAGCAAAAATATTAATACATATAAAAATTTTAAAAATTAAAACAGAGAAATATAGGAAAATGAAACAAACCAAAATAATAAAAATAATAAAAACAAAACCCCCAGAGACTCACAAAAGGCCAATGTAGAATCAGAAGTATATAACCAAAATGAAATGTGTGGTTTAAAAGAAAAAAGAATCTTTTTGTCTTTTCTTTTTTTAAACTTGAATATATTCAATCATACTGATAGGATTAGTAGCTACAACAGCTGAGCGTAATGGAGGGAAGAAGAAAAAAAAGAGTTGGGGGAGGAGGAAAAATGAAAAGGAAAAATTTTAAGAGCAAAGGAAACAAATCCAGTGCTAGTCAAAATGTAAAAATAGTGAATGCTTATGTTTTTGGGCCTCTTTTGTTCCTTGCTGAATATTCAGGAATTACAACCTTATCAGTCTTTTTCTTGTTCCTGGCAATGGTCAGATCTGAAGCCCTCTTTTACTGTTCCAGTGCTAAAAGGCCTGCCCAGACTGGGGGTGGGTCATGCTCTTAAGCATTAATCCAGTTACCTTTGTTACTGGGTGGAGCTAAGTTTCCCTCCCTGTAGTTTGGCCTGTGGACAAACTATGGTAGGGATAATGGCGTCTGTCTCAGAAAGGATCTATTCCTGCATGCTCTAGCAGGAGCACTGCCACAGTGTTCCTGATCCCACTGCCAGCCACTGTCGACCCCCACCACCGCCAGAGACCTCAGAATACTCAGAGGTGAGTTTGGCTCAGTCTCATGTGGGGTCGCTATTCCTTTCTCCCGGATCCTGGTCCATAGAGTCCTTAGTCCTGCTTGGCGGCTCTATGACCATGTTAATGACAACCTCCTTCAAGAGGAATTAAGTGCAACGCAGTGTTTCCGAGGACTGCTCTAGGGCACTTCTAACCCAAGGAGGCAGTTGGATCCTCAAAACCAGGCCTGGCTTAGTCCCTTGTCGGGGGTCACTGCTTCTTTCCCAGGCCCTGGCGTGTAATAGACTTTGTGTGCCCACCCAGTCTCTCTGGTGGGTTTGAGGTTTGATATTTAAAACTGCGATTGTGCCTCTCCTACTGTCCTGTTGAGGCTTCTCCTTTTCTCCTGGATGTGGGGTATCCTTTTGTGATTTGATCCAGCCTCCCCCTGCCGATGTTTCTTCAACAGCTTGATGCAATTCTGGCATTTTCGCGGGAGCAGATGAAGGCATGACCTTCTCTTCTGTCATTTTAGCTCCACCCCTCAAGCTCTGGCTCTAGAGCCCACACTGTCTGGAAGGCCCTGGCGGGGCTGTTTTATAGGATTCTTGTTCATGGGAATGGGGAGGACTTCTCCAAGCTCAAGAGCTGACTTCTGCCTCGGGGGCAGACACAGGCACAGCTGGGGATCCAGGTAGCAGCGTCTCTGCACATGGTCTGCTGCCACTGTCTTGAACTGAGTGTCCCATGGGGACTCTGCGCATGGCCCTCAGCTGAGGGGTCAGCACAGCTGTTCAGTGCCAGGAGCTCTGGGCTGAAGAGCAAGGTGCTAGGTCTCTGCAAATGGCCCCCTATGAGCAAGTAAAACTAGACTAAGCACAAAGAAAAGAGGAAAAAATTACCGAGATTCTACTTGTATTCTCTGGGAATTGTACTGGGCTTTTCCAGTGACAGATCTCTCATCCGTCCAAGTCTCCTGCAGTTGGGAGCAAAGGTTAATTTAGGCTGTAGCTGCATCAGCATCGGATAACAAGTAAGGCTCTAACATCCTGGTTGTTCTACTGGGCATTGCACCAAGTTGGTTAAACAAACACAATGGGACCCACACCAAATTGTCTATGAGTGCTCACCCTATGTATATGTTACATATACTACATAGCATTTTTTTTTTTTTACTACGTAGCATATTAAACTTGCTCACGACTTGCAAAGTAATTGGGTAGATAAAATATACACCATGAAAAACTAAAGAATAGCATTGGAACATATATTAATACACTGCCATAGGTATAATTAGATAACCAGTGGAAATTTGGTGTATGATGTGAGAAGCTCAGATCTGGTGCTATGTGACAACCAAGAGGGGTGTGATGGGGTGGGAGGTGGGAGGGAAGTTAAAGAGGGAGGGGACATATATATACCTATGGCTGATTCATGTTGATATATGGCAGAAACCAATACAATATTGTCAAGCAATTATCCTCCAATTAAAAATAAAGTTTTTTAAAAATGTAAAAAAATCCTAGAGAAACATTTTAGTATATTTAATATAATCATTTTTTAAGATGACCAAGCAAGAAATGTGACAAAATAAGACATGCTTAATAATGACAGGACTTCAGGGAGAGAGAGTGCTTCAGGTTATGGTGGGAGGTTTTATTGGTGTGAGGTGATAGGATTTAAGTTTGCTTTTGGAGAATGTGTGGATTCTCAATAGGGGAAGTAGAGAAGAGAAGCCTTTCTATTTCAGAACAGCTTGAGCAAATGACATTGTGCTGTCTGGTTAGAGGACAGTGAAAAAAGAGTTCAATTGCGGTGAAAAATCTGTGAAGCTAATTCAGTCAAAGTAGGTTGGATTCTGACTATAGGAGACCTTGAATGACAAACGAAGGAGTTTGCATTTAGCTTCTATTCAATTCTGAGCTGCTGAAGATTATTCAGATTTCCTATGCCTACCTGTGTTCTTTTGGTAACCTATGCATGTCAATGTCTCCTTTTCACATTGGAATATAGTCTCAGAGAAAGTACAGAAATCACTCAGTTAAATGACGCTAGGGTTCTATGTCAGTAAGAAACAACAATGAAATTATTTTTCCTAATCTAAAATCCTGATAGCATATCCTTCCCAGGAATGAGCTAACCATGGGTACCCTGTTCTCCAGCAATCATTATCTAAACACACCACTCCATTCACCAAGGTGTCTTGTGTACACAGTGCCAGCTGCGGTGTTTGTTTTATCCCACAGATAACTGCACATTACGCCAGCTATCAATCACCAGTCAGAGGTGTGTCTCTTAATTGCCATTTAAAGGTCTTCTGAAAGTGACACATATTATTGTTCTCTTTTTTTCTGCAGGTGAAAGTCCTTGTTTAGAGCTAGAAAAGGATGTTGACTATGGACTGTTACACTTTTAAAGTTGTCTCCTCATTCAAAGGAGTCTAGAATTGTTGGTGTTACTCAGGATTACAATTTCATTTGTAAGGCTTGTAATATATCTCCTCAAAATAGGAGAAGGCTTTTCTAATGGTAGGGACCAGAAACCAATACGTCAAGCAATTATCCTCCAATTAAAAATAAAGTTTTTTAAAAATGTAAAAAAATCCTAGAGAAACATTTTAGTATATTTAATATAATCATTTTTTAAGATGACCAAGCAAGAAATGTGACAAAATAAGACATGCTTAATAATGACAGGACTTCAGGGAGAGAGAGTGCTTCAGGTTATGGTGGGAGGTTTTATTGGTGTGAGGTGATAGGATTTAAGTTTGCTTTTGGAGAATGTGTGGATTCTCAATAGGGGAAGTAGAGAAGAGAAGCCTTTCTATTTCAGAACAGCTTGAGCAAATGACATTGTGCTGTCTGGTTAGAGGACAGTGAAAAAAGAGTTCAATTGCGGTGAAAAATCTGTGAAGCTAATTCAGTCAAAGTAGGTTGGATTCTGACTATAGGAGACCTTGAATGACAAACGAAGGAGTTTGCATTTAGCTTCTATTCAATTCTGAGCTGCTGAAGATTATTCAGATTTCCTATGCCTACCTGTGTTCTTTTGGTAACCTATGCATGTCAATGTCTCCTTTTCACATTGGAATATAGTCTCAGAGAAAGTACAGAAATCACTCAGTTAAATGACGCTAGGGTTCTATGTCAGTAAGAAACAACAATGAAATTATTTTTCCTAATCTAAAATCCTGATAGCATATCCTTCCCAGGAATGAGCTAACCATGGGTACCCTGTTCTCCAGCAATCATTATCTAAACACACCACTCCATTCACCAAGGTGTCTTGTGTACACAGTGCCAGCTGCGGTGTTTGTTTTATCCCACAGATAACTGCACATTACGCCAGCTATCAATCACCAGTCAGAGGTGTGTCTCTTAATTGCCATTTAAAGGTCTTCTGAAAGTGACACATATTATTGTTCTCTTTTTTTCTGCAGGTGAAAGTCCTTGTTTAGAGCTAGAAAAGGATGTTGACTATGGACTGTTACACTTTTAAAGTTGTCTCCTCATTCAAAGGAGTCTAGAATTGTTGGTGTTACTCAGGATTACAATTTCATTTGTAAGGCTTGTAATATATCTCCTCAAAATAGGAGAATCAGTGCTTTTCTAATGGTAGGGACCAGATGATTTCACTACCTAACACTTGATTTTTCAAAAACAAGAAGGCAAATCCTACAGATTATAATGATGACTATGAGGTTACTTCTAAGCAAAATTCTAGAGTGATTTATTCAACCATAGTTTTGTGTTTAGAAGATGAACCTTTAATCACTTTAAGCTGATTTACTGGAAATATCTTATCTCAAACTGAACTTATAGCCTGTTTTCCTTTATTTAAGTCTTCTTTCTACAATCCATGTATTTACTTAACACATAGTTACGTCCAATTTCATAATAAGCATAATACTAAGATAAAGATATATACTTTGTTGTACAAGAAGCATGACTCTTGGCCTGGTAGGGTTTATATTCTCCAGGAACAATGCACCTAAACAAAACTGAAAACAAACAATGAGAGCACCCTGAAGAAGTAAATACAAGACATGAAAAAGAAAGTTAAATGCCAATATATCCATGAAGGAACAAAAAAAAAAGAATAAAGGTTTATATAGACCTATAAGTGTTGCCAAGATCATTTATATATTGAAAATCATAGGTTATTTAGCCTTTTTATTAGGGTAGACTGGTTTGTGGTTACAAATGGACTCAAAATGTCAGGTTCAACACAGTAGAAATTGGTATCTGCTCTGCTCACAGTCATAGGCAGTGTTCAGGCAGGCAAGGAGTTTCTACTCTATGCAGTTTCCCAAAGACCCATGGTTCACTCAACATTATAGTTCTGTCATAACCTAGAATGGGACTTCTCAGCCTTTACATTGTTTGGAGGGCCCAATGTAAATTTTTAATCCAGCTGCGGTGTTTGTTTTATCCCACAGATAACTGCACATTACGCCAGCTATCAATCACCAGTCAGAGGTGTGTCTCTTAATTGCCATTTAAAGGTCTTCTGAAAGTGACACATATTATTGTTCTCTTTTTTTCTGCAGGTGAAAGTCCTTGTTTAGAGCTAGAAAAGGATGTTGACTATGGACTGTTACACTTTTAAAGTTGTCTCCTCATTCAAAGGAGTCTAGAATTGTTGGTGTTACTCAGGATTACAATTTCATTTGTAAGGCTTGTAATATATCTCCTCAAAATAGGAGAATCAGTGCTTTTCTAATGGTAGGGACCAGATGATTTCACTACCTAACACTTGATTTTTCAAAAACAAGAAGGCAAATCCTACAGATTATAATGATGACTATGAGGTTACTTCTAAGCAAAATTCTAGAGTGATTTATTCAACCATAGTTTTGTGTTTAGAAGATGAACCTTTAATCACTTTAAGCTGATTTACTGGAAATATCTTATCTCAAACTGAACTTATAGCCTGTTTTCCTTTATTTAAGTCTTCTTTCTACAATCCATGTATTTACTTAACACATAGTTACGTCCAATTTCATAATAAGCATAATACTAAGATAAAGATATATACTTTGTTGTACAAGAAGCATGACTCTTGGCCTGGTAGGGTTTATATTCTCCAGGAACAATGCACCTAAACAAAACTGAAAACAAACAATGAGAGCACCCTGAAGAAGTAAATACAAGACATGAAAAAGAAAGTTAAATGCCAATATATCCATGAAGGAACAAAAAAAAAAGAATAAAGGTTTATATAGACCTATAAGTGTTGCCAAGATCATTTATATATTGAAAATCATAGGTTATTTAGCCTTTTTATTAGGGTAGACTGGTTTGTGGTTACAAATGGACTCAAAATGTCAGGTTCAACACAGTAGAAATTGGTATCTGCTCTGCTCACAGTCATAGGCAGTGTTCAGGCAGGCAAGGAGTTTCTACTCTATGCAGTTTCCCAAAGACCCATGGTTCACTCAACATTATAGTTCTGTCATAACCTAGAATGGGACTTCTCAGCCTTTACATTGTTTGGAGTCTGTCTGGTGCCCCACAGGATGTTTATTTGTAAACCTGATCTCGAAGCAGTAGAAACTAGTAGAACTTCCCCTGTCTCCCCTTGTGACAATCAAAAATGTCTCTACTGATTGTTAGATGTTCTTCATGGACAAAATATTCTCTGCTCTAGGGCCTTGTTGCCATTTGTCTTCAGCAGGTAGAACTGAAAGACATAGCACCGAAGAGGTATACTTCTTCTAAGCTCAGGTGCAGAAATGAGAGGCATCTCTTTTACTCATCTTCTTTTGGAGAGACTTAAGTCATGTAGCCACATCTAAGTTTAAGGTGGGCTGGGAAATATGATGTGATCATGTATCCAGGACCAGGTGCAAGGTTGACTCTTTCTGGATGTTGTGATAAGAAAGAGTGTGGCCATCTTCCAGCTGCTTTTTTGCAGAGATGAACCTCTGCTGGTCAGCGGGTTGCTTTTCTTATCCTGGACCCTGGCCTTCACATTCTTGATGATGTAACTGGGCTTCACCTGCAGGGTGATGGTCACTCTGGTCAGTCTTCATGAAGATTTGCATTTTTATCTGTGAACAAATGTGAAGATACTGGAGAATTCAGTCATGCCTAGTCATTTCCAAGGCAATACATGCACCACTACTCAACAATGCCACTCATCTCTCTTGTTCTTGTGGAAGGAAAACCTACCAGAATTCAATGGGTACTAGTGGTCTCTGCCACATATTTCAAGGAGTTAAAATTATAATTTTCTTATAGTTTGAGAATCAATGAACTCTCCCCGTCAGCTTATGATGCCCATGGAAAGAACCACACCGTCCTTGGAGCAGCTTCTGCTTCTGTTTCTTCTCAGTGTTCACTGCAGAGTCACCTGTGGGCTACAGGCTCAGAGAAGGCCACTGCAATCCTGAGATAGCTCTCTAAGGTGAGTAAGCATGGCACTTTCACATTGATTACAAGTGTTGCCAAGATCATTTATATATTGAAAATCATAGGTTATTTAGCCTTTTTATTAGGGTAGACTGGTTTGTGGTTACAAATGGACTCAAAATGTCAGGTTCAACACAGTAGAAATTGGTATCTGCTCTGCTCACAGTCATAGGCAGTGTTCAGGCAGGCAAGGAGTTTCTACTCTATGCAGTTTCCCAAAGACCCATGGTTCACTCAACATTATAGTTCTGTCATAACCTAGAATGGGACTTCTCAGCCTTTACATTGTTTGGAGTCTGTCTGGTGCCCCACAGGATGTTTATTTGTAAACCTGATCTCGAAGCAGTAGAAACTAGTAGAACTTCCCCTGTCTCCCCTTGTGACAATCAAAAATGTCTCTACTGATTGTTAGATGTTCTTCATGGACAAAATATTCTCTGCTCTAGGGCCTTGTTGCCATTTGTCTTCAGCAGGTAGAACTGAAAGACATAGCACCGAAGAGGTATACTTCTTCTAAGCTCAGGTGCAGAAATGAGAGGCATCTCTTTTACTCATCTTCTTTTGGAGAGACTTAAGTCATGTAGCCACATCTAAGTTTAAGGTGGGCTGGGAAATATGATGTGATCATGTATCCAGGACCAGGTGCAAGGTTGACTCTTTCTGGATGTTGTGATAAGAAAGAGTGTGGCCATCTTCCAGCTGCTTTTTTGCAGAGATGAACCTCTGCTGGTCAGCGGGTTGCTTTTCTTATCCTGGACCCTGGCCTTCACATTCTTGATGATGTAACTGGGCTTCACCTGCAGGGTGATGGTCACTCTGGTCAGTCTTCATGAAGATTTGCATTTTTATCTGTGAACAAATGTGAAGATACTGGAGAATTCAGTCATGCCTAGTCATTTCCAAGGCAATACATGCACCACTACTCAACAATGCCACTCATCTCTCTTGTTCTTGTGGAAGGAAAACCTACCAGAATTCAATGGGTACTAGTGGTCTCTGCCACATATTTCAAGGAGTTAAAATTATAATTTTCTTATAGTTTGAGAATCAATGAACTCTCCCCGTCAGCTTATGATGCCCATGGAAAGAACCACACCGTCCTTGGAGCAGCTTCTGCTTCTGTTTCTTCTCAGTGTTCACTGCAGAGTCACCTGTGGGCTACAGGCTCAGAGAAGGCCACTGCAATCCTGAGATAGCTCTCTAAGGTGAGTAAGCATGGCACTTTCACATTGATTACAATTTTACTTTGCCTATATCTCGTTTTGGGCTTCCTACATGGCACTAGTGGTAAAGAACCTGTCTGCCAGTGTGGGAGATGTAAGAGACAGGGCTTGATCTTTGGGTCAGCAAAGATACCCTGGAAGAGGGCAGGGCAGCCCACTCCAGTATTCTTGCCTGGAGAATTCCATGGACAGAATCACTGGTGGGCTACAGTCCATAGGGTTGCAAAGAGTCAGACAAAGCTGAAGTGACTTGGCAGAGCACAGCATGTCTGGGTTTAACTACTGCATTTTAAAGGTGTGTAGAGAAAATACTACTAACCTAGAGGAAAACAACAAAAACCATTTCAGAAAAAGAAAATAGCTTCTCCAAATCAGATGAAAATATTTTTGCGTATTTAGCTAGTAATTGGCTTTCATCATATAAAGGAGTCTTACTTTTTTAAAGATGAGGGTGTAAACTTATTTCATATGTAAAAGTAAGCTATAACACTTATAAAACTAGTAGAGTGGATACTTTTTAAGAAATTAGGCTTGAATGAAAAATTTATGTATTATGATAATAAAACACTAGAGTGGATTATCTCTGAGAAGACACAGAAAAAGCAGAAGCAGAAGAAAAAGAGGAGGTGGAGGCAGGGAGGGGAAAGGAGAAGATAAATATAGCAGACAAATTGTGACTTGTATTTGAGTTAAACTAGTATCTCCATTCTGGCTGTTATAATCATACCAGGAAGTTGGTTCCTTTGAGAAAAGAGGTGTTGGCTAGCCCTGACTATCCTGAGGGATTTAGTGTAGTTCCTGTGCTTTCCAATTAGGTTACTTGGAACAAGATTTCTTCTTATTCCTGTCCAGAAATTTTTTTTTTCTTTTGGCATCAGTGGAATATTCTCATTCTGGGTAATTTTGTCAGGTAGGTAATAGAATACACTTTTAACTAAACATTCAGTGTCTTTTTAATATTAAAGACTTAAATTCTGGCTAAAGCAATTTTATTGTACATTTCCGAAGATAGATTTGGACTACACACCCATATAGTCATGTGCCAGAACTTCAAAATCCACCTCTATTCCACTTTTAACTTAAAATGTTCTCTTTGGCAATTTGCATGCTCTAGAAGCCTACTTCCCAGATCTGCTCTTTCATCTGGAACTAAGATTCTTATTAATAAACTGTGCCACAGACCCACTATTGGAAAACATCCCTCTGTAGGGTGTAACTTGGCACTTAGAGACTCCTGCAGAGCAACAGGATGTGACAATTTAGGACCAGAAAACAATGATATATATTGTATTACAATAGAGTTTGACATGATAGAAGCAATTTGAAGGGGCCAAATGCAATTTGCCAAGGCACTTGCTCTCTGAGAAGTCAACACTGATTTTCCTGATACACTGGTAGTGTGTTTTTTAATAAACAAAGCAAGAAATGTAAACAGCTATTTTTCTCTTTTACTTTAAAATGTAGTAACTGGTTAGAGTTTTCAATTTTTTTAATTTGTAGAAGAAGGGACACAAGTTAGTCTGTGCTTACAAAATATAAATTTCAGTGGGTTAGCTTATGACCCAGCATATCAAATGCTTCTGATAATCAAGCAAACCAAGATCTTCAATGAATGAAAGAGACACATGGGGGAAATGTCTTCCTAATGGTGACAATATATGAAGGAAAGCACAGAGTTACAATGATTGTTTATAGTATGCCCATTTCCTATAGTGCAGGTTCCAAACTTCCTCACTTATTTCAGGACCTCAGCTTGTGCTCTCTGCTTTGCCCAACTCTGTTCCCTCTGCAGATAACGTTAGCCATTCCATCTTCAGCTCCCTCAATTTAACACCCCTGAAATTTGTATTAACTTTCATCCTGCTGTTTCTTGGCTCTGAAAAACAAATGTTCTCCCCTCTCCTCCTTTATTTGTAGCTTCGAAGCCACATTGAAAGCATCTGACAGGACATTGGCACTTTTACCTTCTGTTTTCAGTTGTCTTCCTCCAAAGTTTTTCAAGATATTTTGCCTTTTTTCTCACTCCCTTCTTGAAGTTTGCAGTCTCCAGTACCTCATCACTCAAACATTCTGTACTCTTCTATAAATGAAGTTCTATAGAGTACCATCCTAGGTTTTTCACATACCTGTTAACTGTTCTGTTTCATATACTTTTCTCTTCTAACATTCCCAATGTAGATGTTTTCCAAGGTTAAGTTCTTGATCATCATAAATCTCCCTACTTCTTCATATTGTCAATATCCAGTACACTCAATCTTACTGCATGGTGGATCATTAGTGATGGTCTTATTGTCACAGTTTATAACTTACTGGAGATTCTGCCCTATACTGTCAGCTTCCTGCTGCAAATCTCTGAATAGAGCATGTTTCAAACAAAAAGGTGATTTCTTCTCTATCTTCCCAAACTTGCTTATATTCTTGACTCCATCAGTTTCTGTATACAGTCATTTGCTAAGTTCTTAGCAGTTTCATTGCCTTTCTCCTATTATCCTCTATAATGCAGTGCATTTTTAATTAAAATTGGGATTATTTTACTAGTTTGCTAAATAATCTTTCTACCTTCTGTATTATTTTCCTTCTAATTTATTTTTGTGCTCTTATCAAATTAGATCTGTAAATTACTGTTTCATATTAAAAGTATTGATGGACCTTTTTCCACACTGAGTGTAATTGAAAACCCTTTAGCTGGGCATCAAAGTTGTCCTTTCTTGTTGAAGTGGGAGAGAATAATACATCCTAAGTGTCCTTAGGAGATTAACTGACTCACTGTGAAATCAGGAAAACAAAATGGGTTGACTGGAACTATTTGCTCTCTTCATTTATGTGCCATAGTTATCATAATTCTGTTTTGAAATTTTTATGAAACCACTGGTAATAGAGTTTCATTCAGATTTGATGTCAGTTTGGTAAAACTCTTCCTTGTTTATCAGTTTAGTTGGCAAGTTTTCTTATTATTTGCCCTCAACCACAACTGCATTTTATTGCTATAGTAACTATTTAAATTCCTTTTTAAGGACTAGGATGATCTATAGGATGATCATCTTAATTCAAAATGAAAGCCATAGCTGAGATGATCATTGTATTTCAAAGAGAATTACCATTGAGAAAGTGATACATGATATTCAGGTTACAATCAGCCAATTTTTCTTCTAGTTAGAATAAATATGGCTTTGGTAACTGTTATCCCAGTATTTAATAATCTGTTAATCCAAAAACTAGCAAATGTTTGTAGACACATACAGCCTTTATTCCTTGTTTATTTAGAAAACAAGTGCTCATGGAAGTTCCTTAGAAAAGACAACAATCACTGTCACTTCAACAGGTTTTGTACTCTCTAAACCACTAAATTTCCTAACCAGACAAAACTAGAAATATAAGCAGAAAAGGAATCCTTTTCTAAATCAGTTTACATGAAGTAGTTATTCACTATGCTTTTTGGTCAATGAGCTGGAATATTTGCCTCAAGCTCTCACTCCTTGAAAATGTACTTATCCCAGACGAGGCTGCTGATGCCACAGCCAGGAGTTCACATCCTGGGAGAGGTTTACTGTTGAAATAGAAGTGTATCTGATTCAGCCTCGAGGCAGAAAAACTGGACAAAGCAGTTTTTTCCCCTTTCCCCCTTATGGAGTGTGTGATTTGTGCAACAGCCTTGACTTGGCAAATAGGGAAGTGTCAGCGCTAAATCAGCTAAATCTAAGGGCACAGTGTGCCTGTGTTTCTCAACTCGGTGATACCCAAACCCAGGACCATTTTACTTCAAGTGGAATACACACACAGAACAAACATTCTCAAGGTCAGTATATGTGCTCTTTGTTTTTCCACTGCCAGAATCATTTTTCTTGTTCAGACAGAGGCATAGACCTTACCCATGCTTCAGAACAGTAAGCTCCACCGGGGGGGGGGGGGGGAATGTTCAAAGAACTACTTCTTTTTAAGGAGAAGATGTTATATAATCAGTATTTGTGGAAAAATCAACTATAGACAGTGGCAGCCTAGGCTTACTTTCCTGAGCACACGACTGGCAGTCCATTTGTGGGATGACCAGATTTCTATGCACAAGGAAATGAACAATTCAACTATATACTTCAAGTAATATTCCATGATTTCCTCAATACAGTATTTCAAGTAGTAGTAGGGTTGATGTGTAAGTCATTTAGATTATTTCTTTTTTTTTTCCTTCTGGTGGAATAAATAATAATTGAATGATGTGCTTTCTCTCTTTTTGTTTTTGATGCCTATCATTGTTATTGTTATTATTATTTTGCAGCTCAACACAGCTTGTTTTTGTGGAAACAGATTCAGCAACTTGATCAAGGAGACCTGAATTGTCCAGGTGACTGTTGTGAAATGGAGCGGTGTGGATTTTTCTTCTCACTCTGTTTCATTTTCTTAGGACAGTCATAATTACAAATAAGTAGTTTTTTACAGGCATGGGTTCAGTAAAACCTCTGGGTTCCCTCCACTTCATTTTCAGTCATAACAGGTTTTGTACTCTAAACCACTAAATTTCCTAACCAGACAAAACTAGAAATATAAGCAGAAAAGGAATCCTTTTCTAAATCAGTTTACATGAAGTAGTTATTCACTATGCTTTTTGGTCAATGAGCTGGAATATTTGCCTCAAGCTCTCACTCCTTGAAAATGTACTTATCCCAGACGAGGCTGCTGATGCCACAGCCAGGAGTTCACATCCTGGGAGAGGTTTACTGTTGAAATAGAAGTGTATCTGATTCAGCCTCGAGGCAGAAAAACTGGACAAAGCAGTTTTTTCCCCTTTCCCTTATGGAGTGTGTGATTTGTGCAACAGCCTTGACTTGGCAAATAGGGAAGTGTCAGCGCTAAATCAGCTAAATCTAAGGGCACAGTGTGCCTGTGTTTCTCAACTCGGTGATACCCAAACCCAGGACCATTTTACTTCAAGTGGAATACACACACAGAACAAACATTCTCAAGGTCAGTATATGTGCTCTTTGTTTTTCCACTGCCAGAATCATTTTTCTTGTTCAGACAGAGGCATAGACCTTACCCATGCTTCAGAACAGTAAGCTCCACCGGGGGGGGGGGGGAATGTTCAAAGAACTACTTCTTTTTAAGGAGAAGATGTTATATAATCAGTATTTGTGGAAAAATCAACTATAGACAGTGGCAGCCTAGGCTTACTTTCCTGAGCACACGACTGGCAGTCCATTTGTGGGATGACCAGATTTCTATGCACAAGGAAATGAACAATTCAACTATATACTTCAAGTAATATTCCATGATTTCCTCAATACAGTATTTCAAGTAGTAGTAGGGTTGATGTGTAAGTCATTTAGATTATTTCTTTTTTTTTTCCTTCTGGTGGAATAAATAATAATTGAATGATGTGCTTTCTCTCTTTTTGTTTTTGATGCCTATCATTGTTATTGTTATTATTATTTTGCAGCTCAACACAGCTTGTTTTTGTGGAAACAGATTCAGCAACTTGATCAAGGAGACCTGAATTGTCCAGGTGACTGTTGTGAAATGGAGCGGTGTGGATTTTTCTTCTCACTCTGTTTCATTTTCTTAGAGACAGTCATAATTACAAATAAGTAGTTTTTTTTACAGGCATGGGTTCAGTAAAAACCTCTGGGTTCCCCTCCACTTCTCAGTAATGAATGTTGCCCTATTGTTTTCAGGTTGTGACACTTCACATCGCTTACATATTTCCCCTTCATTTTATGTAAACTGTATGTGGATAATGGAATGAAATGGTTTCCATGGAGTTGAATTATAGGTCATAGAGTAAGGAATTCTTCCTTTCTTGAGGCATACAGGTGAATTTGCATATAATTTTAATTATTTGACTTTATAAGTAAGACTGACCATGAACAAAGTTGAACTTCTAGTAAGGTAGACCTTCATTTTCACTAATAAAATATGTGTGTGCCAAGTTGCTTCACTCATGTCCAACTTCTTGCAATCCCATGGACTGTAGCCTGCCGGACTCCTCGGTCAATGGGATTTTCCAGGCAAGAATACTACAGTGGGTCTCCATGCCCTTCTCCAATAAAATAAGTATATATAGGTATAATTAAAAAGAGCTTGCGAGGTGGTGCAATGGTAAAGAATCCACCTGTTAATGCAAGAGACAGAGGAGACAGGGGTTCAATCCCTGGATTAGGAAGATCCTCTGTAGAAGAAAATGGCAATCCACTCTTACTGCCTGGGAAATTCCATGGACAGAAGAATCTGGCAGGCTATAGTCCATGGGGTTTCAAAGAGCTGGACATGACTGAGCACACACTTCCACACAGGTATGATTAAAAACTCAAACTACACAAAAATAGCAGACTTGGGCTTCCTCAGTGGTCCAATGGGTAAAGAGTCTGCCTTGCAGTGCAAGGGGCACCAGTTTGATCCCTGGCATTGGAAGATCCCATATGCTGTGGAGTGGCCTGACAGTTGTGTCCAATTAGGAGCCAGCACTCTGGAGCTCATGTGTCCAGAGCTGGTGCTCTGCAGCCAGAGGGGCTACTGGGATGGGAGGCCCACACAGGCCAAAGAATTAAGATGGATGAAAATAAATAAATAAAAAAACAATAAAAGAGGCCAGAATTAAAAAACAATAACAACAAGAAAGCTGTATTTAAAAAAAAAAATAGTAGACCTTAGTAGAGGAAAAATCAGATGGAAATATATATACACACATATATATACATATATATATACACACACATACACACACACATATATATATATATATAATTTTTTCGTTTTTTGTGTACCAGCACACCCTCATGGGAAATGCCCTCTTGCAGGAGAGCCCCCTTGGGGATTGGAAATTTATATATTTTTAGTGTATTTTCTATTCTCTATTAACTGAATGACTTTATGATTTACTTATTGGTGCATCTGTTTGAAATGTTTAAGCCTCCCATACATCTAGACTACTCTCCTTTATTTATTCACACATTCATTCATTCATTCTATAAGTACATAAACTTTGGACCCAGATAACCTGGAGTTGAATCCTAGTTCCATTCCATATTAACTCTCATTTGTGAAGAAAGTTACTTAAGCTTGCTGAATATGAATTTCTTCATGGGTGAAGATGGGATGGTTACACCAACTTACAAGGTTGCTGTGATGCAGAAGGATATGTGTGTAAACTACTTGATCCAAGGACTGTGTGTGATGGTGCCCTATTAGCCTGGGAAGGCGACTTGCATACTTCCAGTTACAGGGAGCATGACTGACCAAGAGCATCCGCTTCTGCGATCTGAAATCTACCAAAGCATTGGCAACAAGACATTGTGTAGGCTACTTCTAGCCAATGACTGGGTGGATAAGGGAAGAGTAAAGAAGGTTCATTCCTGGAAGACAACTGGACATGACTGACCACACACTTGAGCACTCAGCATGCTTACTTTGACTCAAGGATACCTTGATGGCTTTGGCCTGGCTGAGGCTTGTCTACACTGCAGAGCAGTCCAGGACTCTTTCATCCAACCTTGCTTCCTTCTCTTTCACTTGTACTGTGGTCTGAAGGTTCTTCTAGCCTTTTCTGGCTCCTGTCTCATGTTCTTCACAGATGTTTCTCCTAATAAAATCATTGCATCTTGGTATCTGCTTCTTAGAGAACTCACATGAATACAGATATTCATTAATAATAATTATTTCAAAGATTATGTGTATTACCTATTTGTGAAAAGCACTTTCTTGGACTTAGTGTATGATGGAGAGCTGAATAAGCATGTTATTTCAAAGAAGTGGAGCATAATACTGATGTGTGGTGTCATAAGTCCAAAAGATACAGTATTGGAAACTTTTACCCCTTAGATAAAAGTGCTATTAAGAATTAATGATTGACTGAATAAAATTAAAGGGCACCTTTTAAAATAATGCCATTTAGAAGTGTGATGCCAATATATTTCTCATCTCCTAATATAACTTTTCTTTAGCATAATTCTTCAGGCAAATATTTATGCAGGAAATTTGCAGTGAGGTATTTACAATATGGGTTTAATTTACTGTAAAATATCTTATATATTTTTATAATCATAGTTGTGTCCGAGCTAAGAGAAGGTTACTTGTGGAAAGGGAAAGAAGATTGGATTAAACTGCTTTCTCCAATTTATTGAGACCCTAGGTCATCTGTAGGATCCTTATATTTATTATTTGTCAAAGTAAGTTTGAACTAGATGAACAAAAAGATCTGTAGCCTCTGAACTTCTGAGACTAAGAGTTCCACATCCTTTTAGATAGATTGATAGTGTGGTGGCTATAATATCAAGATATCTCATTTTTATTAAAGTTTTCCCAACTTGAGCTAACTATTCCCATTGCTAAACTTTGGTGAGGGGTTTCTGGAAGGAAACTTATCTTTCCTCTTCCTCTTCTTACTATCTCTCCAAAAGAAAATCTATGTATATTTGTTTATGTATACTGACATATGTATGTATTGTGGAAATTTTTTTTTAACTTGACAGAAAAAAATAATTGCATGTTGCTCTTAAATTTTGTTAATGCTTTAATTTTTTATTGAATTATAGTTAATTTACAATATTGTTTAGTTTCAGGCACATAGCAAAGTCAAATGGATCATAGCAAATTGATCCATTTATATATACATAAATGTACATATATATATATGTATATACACACACACATACATATATTTTCAGATTATTTTCCATTATAGTTTATTACAAGATATTGACTATGGTTCCCTATGTTATACAAAAACCCTTGTTGTTTATCTTTTTGTATATAGTTGTGTGCATCTGTTAAACTCAAACTTCTAATTTATCCCTCCCCTCCTGCTTCCCCTTTCGTTAACTGTTTTTTTCTGTCTTTGAGATTATTTTTGTTTTGTAAATAAGTTCATTTGTATCATTTTCAAAATTCCATAAGTACATGACATTGTATAATATTTGTCTTTATTTTAATTAGTATGATTATCTCTAGGTTAACTGTGATGTTTTAATTTTTAATAATTATTTAAAAAAGACTTAGCACTATGGACTTAACTCACTAATTTTCACTGTTCCAGGCAATATAAGAGGGAAGCTTATGTTATTATTACAATTTTATAGATTAGGAACTTAAGAAATCCAAATTTCAGTGGCTTCTTTAACTTCATAAATAAATCTGACACGTCAATTTCCAGTTTTCATTTGATTCTACAGATATTTCCTGTATTTGAGAAAAATTGTATTAACAAATCCAAATATCTTGAATTTTTGCTTTTTGTCACAATTCTGTATACTAGAAAAGAGTGTTAGTAGCTTGACTGTGCAATACACACACTAAAGGGGCAGATTAATGAGAATTATCATCCTTGATGTAAAATAATTCAGTTATTTCAATCAACAATGATTCTTCTTTATATCACCAACGTTTGTAAATAGACTTTTAGTAAATTCCTATCTGAGGCAGAAAGACTCCAATTTTCATAATTTTTCTGTGCTTTTAGATATATTTTATTGTTTTCCCAACTAGCTAATATCCTTGCAAACTTTGGTGAGGGGTTTCTGGAAGGAAACTTATCTTTCCTCTTCCTCTTCTTACTATCTCTCCAAAAGAAAATCTATGTATATTTGTTTATGTATACTGACATATGTGTATGTGGTTTTCTCTGAAGAAAAAATAATTGCATGTTGCTCTAAATTTTGTTAATCTTTATATTTTTTAACTTGACAGAAAAAAATAATTGCATGTTGCTCTTAAATTTTGTTAATGCTTTAATTTTTTATTGAATTATAGTTAATTTACAATATTGTTTAGTTTCAGGCACATAGCAAAGTCAAATGGATCATAGCAAATTGATCCATTTATATATACATAAATGTACATATATATATATGTATATACACACACACATACATATATTTTCAGATTATTTTCCATTATAGTTTATTACAAGATATTGACTATGGTTCCCTATGTTATACAAAAACCCTTGTTGTTTATCTTTTTGTATATAGTTGTGTGCATCTGTTAAACTCAAACTTCTAATTTATCCCTCCCCTCCTGCTTCCCCTTTCGTTAACTGTTTTTTTCTGTCTTTGAGATTATTTTTGTTTTGTAAATAAGTTCATTTGTATCATTTTCAAAATTCCATAAGTACATGACATTGTATAATATTTGTCTTTATTTTAATTAGTATGATTATCTCTAGGTTAACTGTGATGTTTTAATTTTTAATAATTATTTAAAAAAGACTTAGCACTATGGACTTAACTCACTAATTTTCACTGTTCCAGGCAATATAAGAGGGAAGCTTATGTTATTATTACAATTTTATAGATTAGGAACTTAAGAAATCCAAATTTCAGTGGCTTCTTTAACTTCATAAATAAATCTGACACGTCAATTTCCAGTTTTCATTTGATTCTACAGATATTTCCTGTATTTGAGAAAAATTGTATTAACAAATCCAAATATCTTGAATTTTTGCTTTTTATCACAATTCTGTATACTAGAAAAGAGTGTTAGTAGCTTGACTGTGCAATACACACACTAAAGGGGCAGATTAATGAGAATTATCATCCTTGATGTAAAATAATTCAGTTATTTCAATCAACAATGATTCTTCTTTATATCACCAACGTTTGTAAATAGACTTTTAGTAAATTCCTATCTGAGGCAGAAAGACTCCAATTTTCATAATTTTTCTATCTTTCTTTGTAACTCCAAGGTAATATTGTCCATCAAAAATGGGACTACACTTGTTCCTTTGGTTTCTGGAGAGTCAGGACTATTGAGTCTGAGACTTGAGTATATTTCTGTCTTAGCCTCCCTATTCCCTTCTGACCGAAACCTGTGAACCTAGACTGACGGACTGCATCTTCTTTCCCTCATCATCTCTTTGGACTATATTTGGTATCCAAAATTTTTTTCACAAAATATTAAAGCTTTGTACCTCCCAAGTCCTCCTCTGACTTTTGTTGTACTATGTATACTGTTCTATATTTTGCTCTTCTGTATAATTGCTGTTCTCACTATATATATATTCTCCTAAAGTTCCAGCTCTTATATTTACCTTAAACTTTCTAGCATCTGTCTGCTTTCATGCTCAACAGACCCCTAGACTTTTGTCTCATAAATATGGAGGCAGAAAAATGATAAGGCTATGCTTCTCAATTTTATGTTTTTTTTTTCTATAAATATTTCTTAAACTTGTGTCAACCACTCTTATTTGAGTTTCTGTGAGATGAGGTCTGATTTTGTACATAATTGCACTAGTTATTTTTAAAATTTAATGCCTAACATTTTCTGGTGTTTCATATAACTTCAGGGGGCTATGTTATATGAAGTGGAAGGTTTCTTAATTGAAGAAGTAAGCATGTCTGCTATTTATCCACAGTTACAGATTCGACATGTTTTGCTGAATATCCACAGACCAGCTTTTGGAAATTCTGGGGAAAAGGAAGCTTCCATGGTGAGATCATTTTACTGAAGTGCTGCGTGTTTGAACTCTTCATGTCTTTGTTCTACAGATATTTCCTGTATTTGAGAAAAATTGTATTAACAAATCCAAATATCTTGAATTTTTGCTTTTATCACAATTCTGTATACTAGAAAAGAGTGTTAGTAGCTTGACTGTGCAATACACACACTAAAGGGGCAGATTAATGAGAATTATCATCCTTGATGTAAAATAATTCAGTTATTTCAATCAACAATGATTCTTCTTTATATCACCAACGTTTGTAAATAGACTTTTAGTAAATTCCTATCTGAGGCAGAAAGACTCCAATTTTCATAATTTTTCTATCTTTCTTTGTAACTCCAAGGTAATATTGTCCATCAAAAATGGGACTACACTTGTTCCTTTGGTTTCTGGAGAGTCAGGACTATTGAGTCTGAGACTTGAGTATATTTCTGTCTTAGCCTCCCTATTCCCTTCTGACCGAAACCTGTGAACCTAGACTGACGGACTGCATCTTCTTTCCCTCATCATCTCTTTGGACTATATTTGGTATCCAAAATTTTTTACACAAAATATTAAAGCTTTGTACCTCCCAAGTCCTCCTCTGACTTTTGTTGTACTATGTATACTGTTCTATATTTTGCTCTTCTGTATAATTGCTGTTCTCACTATATATATATTCTCCTAAAGTTCCAGCTCTTATATTTACCTTAAACTTTCTAGCATCTGTCTGCTTTCATGCTCAACAGACCCCTAGACTTTTGTCTCATAAATATGGAGGCAGAAAAATGATAAGGCTATGCTTCTCAATTTTATGTTTTTTTTTTCTATAAATATTTCTTAAACTTGTGTCAACCACTCTTATTTGAGTTTCTGTGAGATGAGGTCTGATTTTGTACATAATTGCACTAGTTATTTTTAAAATTTAATGCCTAACATTTTCTGGTGTTTCATATAACTTCAGGGGGCTATGTTATATGAAGTGGAAGGTTTCTTAATTGAAGAAGTAAGCATGTCTGCTATTTATCCACAGTTACAGATTCGACATGTTTTGCTGAATATCCACAGACCAGCTTTTGGAAATTCTGGGGAAAAGGAAGCTTCCATGGTGAGATCATTTTACGAAGTGCTGCGTGTTTGAACTCTTCATGTCTTTGTTCTTCAGATGGATCTGCCCTCAAACCTTGATCAGAAAAAAATTGTCCATAGCCTGTTTTCTACAATTTGAGATGTATCCTTGGATTCTTTTCATAATATGTTTCAGCATCTTAGAAAACGTGTTGCCAAGAAATTCTAACATCTAATCTAAACATCCTTTGTACTGGAACATATTGTTGACTCCAATTTGCCATTGATCAAATGTTGTTTTTAACATTTGATCAATGCTAAATTGAGGAAAGAGGAAGCATCTTTATGTCCCTGTGTGACATGTTGACATGTATTAAATATGTGAGTAATAGTAGTATTTCTTTTAAATACATTGGTGTGAACCAAATAAGATGTAGGTTATTTTTGTTACATACGTAACTACCTGGGTAATAGGAAAGACTAACATCTTTTGATAAAGACCCTATCAGCTTGGCAGTTCTCATTCTTGACTGTGTTAATATAATGGAATCACCTGGAGTGCTTTAAAAGAATTGTGACTCCTTGGTGTCAGCCCAAACTAGTTAAATCAGAATCTCTGAGTTCAGGGGACAAGAAGACCCAGGCATCAGCGTTAAACTCCTCAGAAATTCTAACGTACAGCCGGAACTGAGAACCACTAGTTAGAGAAATATCTACTTAGTTCTACTGATTTTCTTTATGAGTGTGAGTTGGTGCCAAGTGGTTGTATTTCTTTGCTTGTGGGGTATCTCTTGAGAAATTGCTATGGGCTCCTGGGATTTCAGTATCACGAAACATACGTTGGAGTATGAAATGACCCCTCTGTGTGCTGCCAAAGAGCTGACCTGACCAGTTAGTTAAGACAATTCATGGGCAAACAGAAACCAATGATTATCCCAAGGCAACTGTTTTCTGAGCTTCAGGTTCCCAGGAATGGAGTGAAGTCAGTTTGGACTCCCACAAGCTTTAGTGTTAGAATAGAATCAAGAGAAAAGAATCCATGGGTCAGTTCCTTCCCTTCTTATGCAGATACCTCCTTCTATTAATGACCCCAGGGTACAGGACATCATGTATTTCTCAAGGATCCCCTCTGGCAGTTAGGTCTAACCAACATCTACTGGTCAGTTGAACATACAGGTGTGGCCATATAAATTATTAATAATATAATGAGTCTACATGCAAAAAAAAAAAAAAAAAAAAACAGAAAGTGCCAAACCAAACCAAAACCTTTGTAATTCATTAGCACCTGTGTAGTATACATTTGGGTGAATAAGCAGGTGGCTAGTTTATGTCAGATTCACCCCTTTTTAAATAACTGGTTTTCCCTTTTCATATGCTGTTGATTCCTTTCTCAGGGTCAGAGCTTGGTTTTGAGCCTGTGGGGCCTGCCTCTGTTAGTCTGGTCATGGGGCCTGTCAGTGTCCCGCACTCCCTGTACTCTCAAGGGCAAGCCCAGTGACAAGGCAGAGGGGGTTGACTGGTGTGCTAAGGTTCTTTTTTTTGCTTTTTTTGCCACTTCTATTGATCTTTCATTTATTTCCATCTTTGTTCTTTGACCTGTGTGGGCCTCCCATTGCAGTGGCCTCTCTCGTCGCAGAGCACTGGCTTCGGACGCATGCGCTCCAGAACTCTTGCTTGGTAATTGGACACATCGGTCCAGCCACTCAGCGGCACGTGGGATCTTCCCAGGCCAGGGACTGAACCGGCACCCCTTGCACTGCAAGGCGGTGTCCTCCCACACTGGACCACCAGGAAGCCCTGTGCTAAGATTCTTGATTCCCTGGTCCCTAACGTACAGCCGGAACTGAGAACCACTAGTTAGAGAAATATCTACTTAGTTCTACTGATTTTCTTTATGAGTGTGAGTTGGTGCCAAGTGGTTGTATTTCTTTGCTTGTGGGGTATCTCTTGAGAAATTGCTATGGGCTCCTGGGATTTCAGTATCACGAAACATACGTTGGAGTATGAAATGACCCCTCTGTGTGCTGCCAAAGAGCTGACCTGACCAGTTAGTTAAGACAATTCATGGGCAAACAGAAACCAATGATTATCCCAAGGCAACTGTTTTCTGAGCTTCAGGTTCCCAGGAATGGAGTGAAGTCAGTTTGGACTCCCACAAGCTTTAGTGTTAGAATAGAATCAAGAGAAAAGAATCCATGGGTCAGTTCCTTCCCTTCTTATGCAGATACCTCCTTCTATTAATGACCCCAGGGTACAGGACATCATGTATTTCTCAAGGATCCCCTCTGGCAGTTAGGTCTAACCAACATCTACTGGTCAGTTGAACATACAGGTGTGGCCATATAAATTATTAATAATATAATGAGTCTACATGCAAAAAAAAAAAAAAAAAAACAGAAAGTGCCAAACCAAACCAAAACCTTTGTAATTCATTAGCACCTGTGTAGTATACATTTGGGTGAATAAGCAGGTGGCTAGTTTATGTCAGATTCACCCCTTTTTAAATAACTGGTTTTCCCTTTTCATATGCTGTTGATTCCTTTCTCAGGGTCAGAGCTTGGTTTTGAGCCTGTGGGGCCTGCCTCTGTTAGTCTGGTCATGGGGCCTGTCAGTGTCCCGCACTCCCTGTACTCTCAAGGGCAAGCCCAGTGACAAGGCAGAGGGGGTTGACTGGTGTGCTAAGGTTCTTTTTTTTGGTTTTTTGGCCACTTTTATTGGTCTTTCATTTATTTATTTTCATCCATCTTTGTTCTTTGACCTGTGTGGGCCTCCCATTGCAGTGGCCTCTCTTGTTGCAGAGCACTGGCTCTGGGTGCATGTGCTCTAGAACTCTGGCTTGGTAATTGGACACATCGGTCCAGCCACTCTGGGGCATGTGGGGTCTTCCCAGGCGAGGGATCAAACTGGCGCCCCTTGTACTGCAAGGCGGAATCCTCCCACACTGGACCACCAGGGAAGCCCTGTGCTAAGATTCTTGATCTTGGTCCCTAAGAAGGCTGGATGGCCTTGAGGTGGCAGATGTCAGAGGGCAGCCTCCTCTGGTACCTCAGGGTGTACTGCAAATATGATCTCTTTCTCTGTGCCCCATGGCATGAAAAAGTTTGGGAGAAATATGTTTTCCTGTCCAAAACTGTATTATTTTTCCACTTATTAAATTCTATTCATTAGAAAACAAACCTCTATATTTTATTTTATCACTTAAATCTTGACATGCATTGGCTCATAATGGGACCTGATTTCTCTGAAGGAATTCCTTTCCAACAGTCTCAGGAAATTTATGCTTTTCAAAATCAGGAATCTAAATACACAGAAATCAATATAGTATATTCCTGTATGCTAACAATGAAAAATCAGAAAGAGAAATCAAGGAAGCAATCCCATTTACCACTGCAGCAAAAATAGTAAAATATCTAGGAATAAACCAACCTACCAAAGGAGACCAAAAAAACTGTGCACAGAAAATTTTAAGACACTGATGAAAGAAATCAAGGAAGACATAAACAGATGGAGAGATATTCCATGTTCCTGGGTTGGAAGAATCAATATCATGAAAATGACTATACTAACAAATGTAATCTACAGATTTAGTGCAGTGTGCATCAAACTACCAATGGCATTTTTCACAGAACTAGAACAAAAAATATCACAATTAATATGGAAATGCAAAAGACCCCAGATAGCCAAAGCAGTCTTGGGAAAGAAGAATATAGCTGGAGGAATCAACCTTCCTGACTTCAGATTATACTACAAAGTGACAGTCATCAAGACAATATGGTACTGGCACAAAAACATAAAAGGAAAAAGATAGAGACCAATGGAACAAGATAGAGAGCCCAGAGATAAACCCATGCACTTATTGGTACCATGTTTTTGATAAATGGGGCAAAGAAAACCTCTTTAATAAGTGGTGCTAGGAAAACTGGACAACTACATGTAAAAGAATGAAGTTGGAAAACTACCTAACATCATACACAAAGATAAACTCAAAATGGATTAAAGACCTAACTGTGATACCAGAGACCATAAAACTCTTGGAGGAAAACAGGCAGAACACTCAATGGCATAAATCAAAGCAAGATCTTCTAGAACCAACTCCTAGAGTAAAGGAAATAAAGACAAAAATAGACAAGTGGGATCTAATGAAACTTAGGATCTTTTGCATAGCACAGAAACTGCAATAAACAAGGGGAAAAGACAGAAAGGGAGAAAATAACAGCAAATTAAACAACTGACAAAGAATTAATTTTCCAAATATACAAGCAGTTCAGATAACCCAACGCCATAAAAAAAAAAAAATCAAAAAATTGGAAAAAGGCCTAAACAGACATTTCTCCAAAGAAGACATACAGATGACCAACAAGCACATGAAAAGATTCTTAATGGGACTTTTTTAAAAAAAATTTTTTTCCTTAAATCTTGACATGCATTGGCTCATAATGGGACCTGATTTCTCTGAAGGAATTCCTTTCCAACAGTCTCAGGAAATTTATGCTTTTCAAAATCAGGAATCTAAATACACAGAAATCAATATAGTATATTCCTGTATGCTAACAATGAAAAATCAGAAAGAGAAATCAAGGAAGCAATCCCATTTACCACTGCAGCAAAAATAGTAAAATATCTAGGAATAAACCAACCTACCAAAGGAGACCAAAAAAACTGTGCACAGAAAATTTTAAGACACTGATGAAAGAAATCAAGGAAGACATAAACAGATGGAGAGATATTCCATGTTCCTGGGTTGGAAGAATCAATATCATGAAAATGACTATACTAACAAATGTAATCTACAGATTTAGTGCAGTGTGCATCAAACTACCAATGGCATTTTTCACAGAACTAGAACAAAAAATATCACAATTAATATGGAAATGCAAAAGACCCCAGATAGCCAAAGCAGTCTTGGGAAAGAAGAATATAGCTGGAGGAATCAACCTTCCTGACTTCAGATTATACTACAAAGTGACAGTCATCAAGACAATATGGTACTGGCACAAAAACATAAAAGGAAAAAGATAGAGACCAATGGAACAAGATAGAGAGCCCAGAGATAAACCCATGCACTTATTGGTACCATGTTTTTGATAAATGGGGCAAAGAAAACCTCTTTAATAAGTGGTGCTAGGAAAACTGGACAACTACATGTAAAAGAATGAAGTTGGAAAACTACCTAACATCATACACAAAGATAAACTCAAAATGGATTAAAGACCTAACTGTGATACCAGAGACCATAAAACTCTTGGAGGAAAACAGGCAGAACACTCAATGGCATAAATCAAAGCAAGATCTTCTAGAACCAACTCCTAGAGTAAAGGAAATAAAGACAAAAATAGACAAGTGGGATCTAATGAAACTTAGGATCTTTTGCATAGCACAGAAACTGCAATAAACAAGGGGAAAAGACAGAAAGGGAGAAAATAACAGCAAATTAAACAACTGACAAAGAATTAATTTTCCAAATATACAAGCAGTTCAGATAACCCAACGCCATAAAAAAAAAAAAATCAAAAAATTGGAAAAAGGCCTAAACAGACATTTCTCCAAAGAAGACATACAGATGACCAACAAGCACATGAAAAGATTCTCAACATCGTTCATCATTAGAGAAATGCAAATCAAAACTACAATGAGATATAACTTTACATCAATCAGAATGGCCATCATCAAAAAGTCTACAAACCATAAATGCTGGAGAGGGTGTGGAGGAAAGGGAATTCTTTTGCACTATTTGTGGGAATGTAAACTGATACAGTCACTATGGAAGAGTGTGGCGATTCCTCAAAACACTAAGAATAGAGCCACCATATGAACCAAATCCCACTACTAGACATATACCCTAAGGAAATCAAAACTGAAAGAGACACATGTACCCCATTGTTCGTTGCAGCACTATTAACAGTAGCTAGAACATGGAAGCAATCAAGATGTCCACTGACAGATGAATGGATAAATAAACTGGTACATATATACAATGGAATATTACTCAGTTATAAAAAGAATGCATTTGGATCAATTCTCATGAGGTGGATGAATCTGGAACTTATTATACAGAGTGAGGTGTGTTAGAGAAATATAAATATTGTATACTGACATGTGTATGGAATCTAGAAAGATGGCGCTTATAAACAAATATGCAGAGCAGCAGTGGGGAGGCAGACATGGAGTACAGTTTTACGGACATTAGCTGAGGGGAGGGAATATGCTGTGGGACTAGGGGATCTTAAATATGGGTTCTGTGGTGACCTGGAGGGGTCGGATGAGTAGGGAGATGGGAGGGAGATTCAAGAGGCAGGAACGTATGTATACATATGGTCTATTCAGGTTGATGTGTGGCGGTAAAGAAGAAAATCCTGTAAAAAATAATGAAAAAAGACCTTTACAACCATAAAATATTCTTATGATCTGTTGTTAATAACGAACTGAAAAAATACAAAATGTCTGACCAAACTACCTGCTCTGGGTACTCTCCAACCTCCTTTCAGTGCCTTTTGCTGGAAGCTTTCTCCATTCCTTTTTACTTTAACAAAACTTTTGTTACACACACACACACGTTGTGAATCTGTTACTGACTTTTTCCAGTTGGATCCCAACGAAGGTCCTTCTGCTCGGTATCACTCATGTCAACAGGAGACAGAGTTCAGTTGAGGAGCAAAGGAAGGAGACAGAGTTCAGTTCTTTCATCAAAGAATGGAGAGGTGCAAGCTCCTGCTCTAGATACACATTCTTCTGGACAAGCCTGGGAAGGCGCTGCATTACAGGGTTCTGGTCAGTGGGAAATGGGGGAGAGCACTCACTGGTCTGTGCAGGTGCAGCTGTGCCATTCTCAGCTGGGCACCTGGTCACAGTGTGGAGGAAGCCTCTCTGTCCATAGCTGCTATTGTCATCTGGAACTAGTGTGTCATGGACAGTGCCTCTGCACATGGTCCAGTGAGGTAATTTGGTACTAAGAACCCTATTGTGAAGGACACAGGATGTGAGATCTCTACATGTGAACCCCTAGGAGGAATTGTGGCTAGACGAAGCACAGAGGAAAAACAAAGGTTAGACTTCATTTTATTACCAATATTCCATTTTTATTTCCTGGGAATTGTTAATGAACATTGTGGGGAAAAATCCTCAGAAAAAATAGTTTGGAATTCAAGCTAATGAAAAGAAGCATTGCAACCCTACCGTAAGAAAGACAGATTAGTATTCAAGAAGTTCTTGGTTTGAAGGAATCCACTGATGTTAAGTCAAAGCAAGAGCAAGAAATTCTAACGAGGTGAGGGCTCCAGAAAATGATCTGGGACAAGGAGGTAAGAAGTGGTCACCATTTCATCAGTCAGACTTACCTGTAGTTGTTATCTAGTTATAAGTGTGTTTTTGTTGCTCTATCATTGACAGAGCCATTGCTGCAAATAAAATAAATATTAATAAGTTTGTGCATATATTTTATACAAGGCTTATGTGTGCTTGCTGGGATAACAAATTTTGGAAGAAAAGAACTCTTTAAATTGGAAATTTGAGCCTATACTAGTCCAAACCTTGCTGGGTGATTCAAATGTTACCTTATTTGAATACTAGCCAGTAATGTTCCTGGAGTTTTCCAGTGTTTGAATATTCAGTGCAGGCTACTAAGTTTTTTGAAAGTACTTTAACAGAAAAAATGCAAAGAGGTACATTCAACAGTCAGACAATTTTAAAACCAATCTAAAATCTAAATTAGCAAAAGTAACATTAGTTTCAAGAGCAAAATGAAAATCAGAGCAAACAGAGAAAATATTTTCAACATTTAATAAACAGTTAGTTAATATGAAGTAATTTGCACCTAAACTCCCAGCTTGAATGTTCCTCTGAATACATTCTGAACAATGCAAAATGAAAGAAGATTTTCTATGTCTGGCATGTTTCTCATGGAAAAAAGGTTAAGACTATTTGATAGGATCATTAATGCTTTGTGCACTTAAAAATTTCATTTTAAGTATAACAGCTTTTGAATACTAAATATTTATGGTACTGTCTTTTAATTTTTAAAATGGTTTTCAACTGGCATTTTTGTACTGACTCCTTCTAATGTTTTCAGTTATCAAATGTTTATATCATGTACAGAACACTTTTATGTTAGCAAACTCTATATATATTGCTTCATAATATTAACAAGTCATGAGTTTATTATCTATTATTAATTGTTTTACCAGAAAACCTGTGAAAGTTTAGTAGAAAACCTCTGTCAGAAAAATAATTTGCTGTTTATTACTATGGCCATTCATTTCTGTTTAAAATATAAAATGTTAAAAGCAGTTCAGAATGCTTTGATTTTGGGAATTCCAGAGAGTTTCTTGTGTCCTAACCCAGAAGATTAATATCAGGAATCTGCAAGGCTACAATATAAACAAGAGATATCCTTGGGGCCAGTATTAGCGGAAGAGAAGATCAACATGAAGCCTGGAGGCAGGAGAGGAGTTGGAGGGTTAAGCCAAGTTCAATTACAGGGTGTCAGGACAAAAGACACTAGGAGCAAAATGGCGTGGAGACCAGAATTGGAATCCTGAAGACACATCAAAGTCAGGAAACATCAGAGGCAAATGAGGGGGCAGGAGAAAGGGAGTTAAAAAGGAAACTAATTCCAGGGGTCAACATCTCCTGGAATCAAAATTGCTTTAAAATGGTTGAGCATGGATCTCTGTGGTCTCTGAGGCAAGAGATTTTAAAGGAACAGTCTATTGTCAAGTGTTGCCTCCCTCCGAGTTTAAGAATTTAAGGATGTATGTTTGATAAATTCTCCTTTTGGTAACAGACCAGTGTGAAATGGTGATAGGAAAGAAATTTATTTCTATAATCAGAACCTTTCTTATACTTCTATGGGTTATGTATGTATAACTCATCTTCTCCTTTCCTAATTTATAAACTGAAAACTTGGGGGTGAGGCACAGGAAGTTAGAAGAGAAAGGGCTGAGGGGAGAGAGGAGATATGTGGAAGTGGTGTCATTTGTTAATCTGGGAAGGAGAGACAGTTGATGCTTTTATTACCTTGTTCTTCCCATAGCAGAGGGAAGGGAAGTATTCTTCATCCCAGTTAAGTGAGGGACCTTCAATATAATTACTTGTAGAAATTGGAAGTGCCTGCAAGAAACAAAGATTGGCATGTTGGTCCTTATTTAGACTTCCACTGATCTGATCTCTGTGACTACTTGGACAGGAGGAAAAGAGAGTTAGAAATGTCATGCAGGGCTTCCCTGGTGATCCAGTGGGTAAAAACACCGCCTTGCAGTGCAAGGGGCGCCAGTTCGATCCCTGGCCTGGGAAGATCCCACGTGCCGCGGAGCGGCTGCACCGATGTGTCCAATTACCAAGCCAGAGCTCTGGAGCACATGCGCCCAGAGCCGGTGCACTGCGACAACAGAGGCCACCACGATGGGAGGCCCACACGGGCCAAAGAACAAAGATGGATGAAAAATGGACAAATGAAAGACCAATAGAAGTGGCCTGCCTGCTCCCCTCCCTCCCCACCCCACCCACCCCAAAATAAAGAAGTAAATAAATCTTTAAAAAAAGAAAAAAAAGAAATGTTATGCAAAGAGAAGAGAAGCCCACAGGCTGTGGTTTGGTGTGGCACTGATGTGGGTTCTTCCTCTGGGTCCCTGCAGTCTATACAAAGTGGCCATATCTGATCCAGTTGGCTGAAGATCCACCCAGGAGGACTGAATGAATGATCCTGCTAGGCAAATGAGGGGGCAGGAGAAAGGGAGTTAAAAAGGAAACTAATTCCAGGGGTCAACATCTCCTGGAATCAAAATTGCTTTAAAATGGTTGAGCATGGATCTCTGTGGTCTCTGAGGCAAGAGATTTTAAAGGAACAGTCTATTGTCAAGTGTTGCCTCCCTCCGAGTTTAAGAATTTAAGGATGTATGTTTGATAAATTCTCCTTTTGGTAACAGACCAGTGTGAAATGGTGATAGGAAAGAAATTTATTTCTATAATCAGAACCTTTCTTATACTTCTATGGGTTATGTATGTATAACTCATCTTCTCCTTTCCTAATTTATAAACTGAAAACTTGGGGGTGAGGCACAGGAAGTTAGAAGAGAAAGGGCTGAGGGGAGAGAGGAGATATGTGGAAGTGGTGTCATTTGTTAATCTGGGAAGGAGAGACAGTTGATGCTTTTATTACCTTGTTCTTCCCATAGCAGAGGGAAGGGAAGTATTCTTCATCCCAGTTAAGTGAGGGACCTTCAATATAATTACTTGTAGAAATTGGAAGTGCCTGCAAGAAACAAAGATTGGCATGTTGGTCCTTATTTAGACTTCCACTGATCTGATCTCTGTGACTACTTGGACAGGAGGAAAAGAGAGTTAGAAATGTCATGCAGGGCTTCCCTGGTGATCCAGTGGGTAAAAACACCGCCTTGCAGTGCAAGGGGCGCCAGTTCGATCCCTGGCCTGGGAAGATCCCACGTGCCGCGGAGCGGCTGCACCGATGTGTCCAATTACCAAGCCAGAGCTCTGGAGCACATGCGCCCAGAGCCGGTGCTCTGCGACAACAGAGGCCACCGCGATGGGAGGCCCACACGGGCCAAAGAACAAAGATGGATGAAAATGGACAAATGAAAGACCAATAGAAGTGGCCTGCCTGCTCCCCTCCCCCCCCCCCCCACCCCCCCCCAAAAAAAAAAAAAAAAAAAAACTTTAAAAAAAAAAAAAAAAGAAATGTTATGCAAAGAGAAGAGAAGCCCACAGGCTGTGGTTTGGTGTGGCACTGATGTGGGTTCTTCCTCTGGGTCCCTGCAGTCTATACAAAGTGGCCATATCTGATCCAGTTGGCTGAAGATCCACCCAGGAGGACTGAATGAATGATCCTGCTGACCCAGGGAGTTAGAAGGGACTGAGCCGGATAAGTCTTCTACACCAGGTGTTGTTGAAGTGGGGACGGGCTGCACTCCATCTACCTGGGGAGCACCAGGATTTGTGCACGGGCCACTCGTAAGGCTTCATGTAGCTGAATTAGCAGTGTTGAGTGCTGTTGCACATCTAGTTCTTTCCTCTTTAAAAAATATTTCTCCTAGGTAGTCATAATCCATGGATATTTCATTGTTATACTCCAACTGTATCAATTGTTCTGATCTTTTCTAGTTCTTTATGCCACAGTCTGTTTGTTTCTGGGCTTTTTCATATGCTGTTCCATCTGCTCAAAACACTTTTTCTCCTGCTCAATGGCTTGTTAACTCCTATTAATTCTTTCAAAGGTTCAGCTTAATGTTCCTCCTTTAGAGAAGTCTTCCTTGAATCCCCAGTGGGTTTGCCCTCTGTAAGACACCTTCTTATTCTGAAATTCCCCCTTCTAGCAAGTATATCAGGAATCAAATCTATCTCATTCAAAATTGTACTCCAGGACCAACCACTGAGCATAGTGGCATATGGATAAATAATGTATATTCCTCTCTGAACAAATGAAGAAAAGTAACTGTAGCCACCAAAGGAAGAATGAGAAAAGTAGATTTGTACTGTGCATAGTAATTGGTTGTGGACTATAAGACTATATAGATTTACACTTTGGCAGCATTACTATGGCCAAATAAAAAGTCAGCCATTTACCCACAGTCACAGTTCACATATTAACACTGACAATATTAATTTTGACTGTCTTATTATTTTTGGCATGGCTCAGGGTTAGGTAAGCAGTTGTGGTTGTTCTAAGGCAGGCCTTTCACAGACCTAGGTATGATTTGCATGTGATGGTCTGAAGAATCTTTTTTTTTTTCCCAATGTTTATTGACTTGTCTGCTTTGGGTCTTAGCCGCGACATGTGGGATCTTTAGTTACACCTTGTGGAATCTAGTTCCCTGACCAGGGATTGAATATGGACCCTCTCCATTGGGAGTGTATAGTCTTAGCCACTGGACCTCCAGGGAAGTCCTTGAAAAATCTCAAGGTATTACTTACCTTAAAGATCACTACCCTGGAAAAAAAAAAAAAAGATCACAACCCTACTCACTGACACTGTGCCAGAATTCTTGTAGTGATATTAAATACTCCTTTGAAAGGGCAGGTACACTAAGCAGAGATGCATTCTGGGAGTGTGGATGAATATGGTTGATGAAGCAGCTCTCCTTTGGTCGTCTTGAGTTCACATATCTGCTGTCATCTGCTAAATGTTTATATCTCCTCCCCTAGTTTGCTAGGTCTTGCTTGGTGGATACTAAAGAGGACCCTAAGAGCACTGGTGAGTCCTTAGCATCCTTACTGGGGAAGAAGGAGCATGGCACAGGTCATTTCCATGTTTCCTATTAGCTTTGGTAATACATGGTTTCATCTAAAGTAAGCTTTTTTTCTTTTTTGGAATGAAACAGTTCTGGACTAGCAGTTAAAGGATCAAGTGTTTTGTTATTAACAATTTCAGATGTCAGTTAACTTCTCTGAGTTTCAGTTTCTTTCTCTGGAAATTCAGTGCTATAATTTATGATGTGTTAGTCCTTTTCCAACCTTAACACTTAATCAATATTGATAATTATTTCCAATAATGGAAAATATTGAAGAATAAACTTTGAGCATTCTCTTTTATAATAATGGAATACTTCTATCCATTCACTAAAAGGATGGACAATAGATAATAAATATATTAAAAAGAGAGAGAAAATTATCTAGAGCTCACCAAAATACATTAAAGAAGAAATATACTGAATATGAATTTTTATTGAAATGTTCATCTTTCCTCTCTAGGAAATTGAAGGAAGTACCAAACACTTGAGAAAGATGATCCAAATAGCAAAGTCTCTGGCAGTTTAAGGAAGGGTTGGGAGAACAAGATTACCTTTATGAAACACATTTAAGAGAGAAATTCTAGATGACCTTGACTTTGGCAAAAATCTTCCAGGCGTTAAAGGTCATATGAATTTCTCCAATATATCTGAGCCGCGACATGTGGGATCTTTAGTTACACCTTGTGGAATCTAGTTCCCTGACCAGGGATTGAATATGGACCCTCTCCATTGGGAGTGTATAGTCTTAGCCACTGGACCTCCAGGGAAGTCCTTGAAAAATCTCAAGGTATTACTTACCTTAAAGATCACTACCCTGGAAAAAAAAAAAAAAGATCACAACCCTACTCACTGACACTGTGCCAGAATTCTTGTAGTGATATTAAATACTCCTTTGAAAGGGCAGGTACACTAAGCAGAGATGCATTCTGGGAGTGTGGATGAATATGGTTGATGAAGCAGCTCTCCTTTGGTCGTCTTGAGTTCACATATCTGCTGTCATCTGCTAAATGTTTATATCTCCTCCCCTAGTTTGCTAGGTCTTGCTTGGTGGATACTAAAGAGGACCCTAAGAGCACTGGTGAGTCCTTAGCATCCTTACTGGGGAAGAAGGAGCATGGCACAGGTCATTTCCATGTTTCCTATTAGCTTTGGTAATACATGGTTTCATCTAAAGTAAGCTTTTTTTCTTTTTTGGAATGAAACAGTTCTGGACTAGCAGTTAAAGGATCAAGTGTTTTGTTATTAACAATTTCAGATGTCAGTTAACTTCTCTGAGTTTCAGTTTCTTTCTCTGGAAATTCAGTGCTATAATTTATGATGTGTTAGTCCTTTTCCAACCTTAACACTTAATCAATATTGATAATTATTTCCAATAATGGAAAATATTGAAGAATAAACTTTGAGCATTCTCTTTTATAATAATGGAATACTTCTATCCATTCACTAAAAGGATGGACAATAGATAATAAATATATTAAAAAGAGAGAGAAAATTATCTAGAGCTCACCAAAATACATTAAAGAAGAAATATACTGAATATGAATTTTTATTGAAATGTTCATCTTTCCTCTCTAGGAAATTGAAGGAAGTACCAAACACTTGAGAAAGATGATCCAAATAGCAAAGTCTCTGGCAGTTTAAGGAAGGGTTGGGAGAACAAGATTACCTTTATGAAACACATTTAAGAGAGAAATTCTAGATGACCTTGACTTTGGCAAAAATCTTCCAGGCGTTAAAGGTCATATGAATTTCTCCAATATATCTGTGAATGGATTGACGTGTTACTGTATTTCTATTACTCCCTGAGTGAACCTTACAAACTCTAGGTTCTTTACTTCCATATTATGAGTTGAAAGGGATAAGAGGGATTAAGAAAAAGTAAGATTCCCATTTACTCTTTTATAAGAATTTCAAACCAAGTTTGCTTCCACCATGTACAAAGAGGCATTAGGTGAGGGGCTTACTCTTTGTGTGAGAAGTTGCTGCATGCTGCAGAAATCCGAGGCTGGACTCTCAAGATGGCCTATTTAAGGCCAGAGGTCCCCTTTCTCCTGAAATTCAAAGGTCTGGCTGTAGGAGAGAAGCATGCTGGGAATATTCCTCCACAAAAGGTCGGAGTTGGCCCCTCCTCTGAGACAGATACCATCACGGGGCAACAGGGGGTCTCAAGATCAGTGGGGTGAATTTCCTGCCTCTTTTTAGGGGCCTTCAAACTTACAAAAATTAATCCTTTTGATTGACTCTGTCTCCTAATCTTGAAGATAAGCTCAGAACATTTACCGGTTCTCAGCACTGCTTACTAGGCCAAGTCTTAGCACCAAATTATGAATTTTGTCATCAGTGACCTTTCCAATCTTCCCTTTTTACCTGCCCACTTGGTAGCTCAAGTCCTCCTCCTTCCTCCTCTGTCAAAGTGTTTGGGATTGTTAAGGATTTAAAGAGATCAAATCATTTAATTTTTCATTTTCAGAGGAGAAAACTAAGATCTGAAGAGGTTAGATGACTTCCCTAAAAATATACGTTTAAATCCTCTTGATGATTTCAATATAAGGCATCTGTGTACATTACTGATCTCAGTGGAATCATTATTAGATGGTTTCACAGGTTGGTCACAAAATTTTAATTTGGTACCGCCTATCATTTCCAGATATTCAAGTCTCAATGCAGGTGTGTTTCAAGGTAACGTAAGTATCTTTAAATATATAAATCATTGCCCCATCATTTAATTTTAATTCTTCTTAACAAGAAGATTTTGGGATGTGAGTTATTTGTCACTATTTTAAAGACAATTTTAAGCTATGAAAATAAAAATTGGCATCTACTTAAAGAGTATAGATCTAAAAAGAAAGAATAAATACAAGGTAAGTTTGTGAGCTATCGCTAATGAGACCTTAGTGATTTACATACTGTAGAGTATGAACACAGTGTCAGGTGGACTTCTGAAAAATCAAGGTTACTTGCTTCTTGGGCTGAGTGTGTAGGTAAGTCTTCTGGGTCAGCATGCAAGGATGAATAGACTGGAAGGCAGAGGCATCTGGCCTAGAATCTAAAGTGCTATCAATCTCGCTCAAGACAGCTATTACCATCTTCTCCACATTTTTTTGTAACCCTGTTTGATGCAAAACGGTTCCCAGGAGGCTTCTACCTGCCAAATGAACTTCAGCTTTTCTGTAGAACCACTGACATGGGAAATCTTACAAACAGACAACCTCAGTGGAATCTTTTATCATTAACATATTGACATCACCTTGTCCTTGTTCCCAGTGTAAAGGTTTCACTACCTGCTGAATTGCTCAAGTTTGTTTTGTCAACTTTGCCAGAGAGAGTTATTATAGATTTTTAGTGTGGAAAAGAAATTGTTAGTTTTTTAGATAAATGACGTATCTTTGGATATGTTAATATTTTGCTGTAAAATAATTTTGTGCTAAAGTAGATGGCATAATTTTTATGAGGTTATTACATCTCCTAGATGTCAAAAGACAATAGCCTGTGTGCATCCATTACTGAGAACAACAGAAGGTTAGTCTTTTCTTCCACAGTGAATATAAAAGCCAATTCATGGAGCGGAGGTTTCCAAACTTGGAACTAACAAAGACCAAATCCTACCATCTAAGACTGGAAAGCTGAACTTGTTTTCATTTCTAATTAACCTCAAGAATGCTAATTCTCCATGGAAAAGCTAATGGTGAGGCTTTAAGAAATCTTGCATCATATGGGAGAACAAGATACCAGTATGGATGAGAACATTAACTTAGGCTTGTCCCTTTTTATGCAGAAGCAGTGGTACATTTAGATAAGTTCTTATGCCACAGTCCATACTCAGAACTCTCAATATGAAGGTAGCTGGGATAATCACAGGGACGAGGCTTCAAAATCCTGCTGTATTGCTGGCCGTGCCACGCTCATCTACCCCTCTTGTGTCCTGGTGTGTGCTAGTGTGTATGTTTCTGTTCCTTTCTCTCAAATTAGCCTCTGTAGCATTATTTTTGTGTAGTGCTTGGAGGCATCACCAAGAAAGAAAACTGAAAACTCTAAATAGTTAGAATTTGTTATTGTATAGTACGCACTTTCTAGCGATTCAAAATCGCTCAGTATATGCAAAATGCCAAGCTGAGGTGGAGTTCAAAATGGAGTGAGATATCTCATCCCTTGAAAGATATTATAATCTGGCATGGTAAAATAGGTAAAGTATATATTGTGCAGAGTAGATCAGGCTGAATGGTCCAGTTGAAGTGAGGTCCAGTATTGAGAACACGGGCTCTGGTTTCAGACTGTCATGCAAATTCAGTTCTTATAGCTTAACATGTACGTGATTGTGGCAAAGTTATTTAATCTCTGGAAGCCTCAGTTTTCTCTTCTGAGAAATTGAAGTTAAAATGGAACCTACTTCATGTATTTATTGAGAGGATTAAAGATGATAATTTATGTCAGAGGTTTTTTTTATTTATTTTATTTACTATTCTATTTCATTTTTATCAAAATATAGTTGACATACACTATTATGTTAGTTTTAAGTGTACTATACCGTGATTTGACCTATATATCTGTTATGAAATAGTCACTGTGGTAAGTTTAGTAGCCCTCTATCCCCATACGAAGTTATTCCAATATACCCAGCTGTATTCTGTCCCCAAGGCTTCTTTATTTTATAACTGCAAGTTTGCTGTTCATCCCCTTCAACTATTCACCTAAATTGCCACCCCCATCTGCTTTGGCAGCCATCCTGTTGTCCTATCTAAGTGTCTGAGTTCATTTTGTTTATTCATTTTGTTGTTTAGATATCAAATATAGGTGAGATCATTTGGTATTTGTCTTTATCTGTCTGACTTATTTTACTTAGGCTGACACCCTCTAGATCTGTCATGTTGTTGAAAACAACAAGATTTAGTTTTTTAATGGAGGGTAATATCCCATTGTATTTCATGCCACATCTTCATCTATTCAATCTACTAAGGCACACTTAGGTTGATTCCATATGTTTGCTATTATAAATAATTATAATAATTCATGTTAAAGCCTCTTTTTTTAATGATAGTGTTAGCCACACAACAAATCGTACAGCTTAGTAAATATTAGCTATCATTGTAAACAAAGCCCCATGCAGTGATAAGATATATGCACCATCAAATAAACAGAATGAGATAAAATAAGAGTAAAATAAGTCTGTGTCCATAAAGGATTATAATTTAAGGCTACCTAGAGGTGGCTTTAACTTATACATACTGGTTAGTTATGCAGGTTTTAGATATTACTAAGTATGTTATTCAGTGACAAAATATGTACTTAAAATGGCAATCAAAGCAACTTAAAGCATCACTGTAATATATCACAGAACACCTTTGTAAAGAAATACTGTTGCTTTTTTTTTTGCTTATAGCTTAACATGGTTTCAGACTGTCATGCAAATTCAGTTCTTATAGCTTAACATGTACGTGATTGTGGCAAAGTTATTTAATCTCTGGAAGCCTCAGTTTTCTCTTCTGAGAAATTGAAGTTAAAATGGAACCTACTTCATGTATTTATTGAGAGGATTAAAGATGATAATTTATGTCAGAGGTTTTTTTTATTTATTTTATTTACTATTCTATTTCATTTTTATCAAAATATAGTTGACATACACTATTATGTTAGTTTTAAGTGTACTATACCGTGATTTGACCTATATATCTGTTATGAAATAGTCACTGTGGTAAGTTTAGTAGCCCTCTATCCCCATACGAAGTTATTCCAATATACCCAGCTGTATTCTGTCCCCAAGGCTTCTTTATTTTATAACTGCAAGTTTGCTGTTCATCCCCTTCAACTATTCACCTAAATTGCCACCCCCATCTGCTTTGGCAGCCATCCTGTTGTCCTATCTAAGTGTCTGAGTTCATTTTGTTTATTCATTTTGTTGTTTAGATATCAAATATAGGTGAGATCATTTGGTATTTGTCTTTATCTGTCTGACTTATTTTACTTAGGCTGACACCCTCTAGATCTGTCATGTTGTTGAAAACAACAAGATTTAGTTTTTTAATGGAGGGTAATATCCCATTGTATTTCATGCCACATCTTCATCTATTCAATCTACTAAGGCACACTTAGGTTGATTCCATATGTTTGCTATTATAAATAATTATAATAATTCATGTTAAAGCCTCTTTTTTTAATGATAGTGTTAGCCACACAACAAATCGTACAGCTTAGTAAATATTAGCTATCATTGTAAACAAAGCCCCATGCAGTGATAAGATATATGCACCATCAAATAAACAGAATGAGATAAAATAAGAGTAAAATAAGTCTGTGTCCATAAAGGATTATAATTTAAGGCTACCTAGAGGTGGCTTTAACTTATACATACTGGTTAGTTATGCAGGTTTTAGATATTACTAAGTATGTTATTCAGTGACAAAATATGTACTTAAAATGGCAATCAAAGCAACTTAAAGCATCACTGTAATATATCACAGAACACCTTTGTAAAGAAATACTGTTGCTGTAGATAAATTTAGATGGTTATGATTTTATGAATATTTTAAGAATTAAAAAAGCAGTAAAGTGTGTTGCCATTATTTTGAAGCACAGATCTCAGAAATCTAAAAAACTGTGTCATAGAAGAACTCTAAAAATCTCCTTTAATAAAAGAAGATTCTTCTCACTGCATGAAAAGATTTACCTTTGTCTACACATTACTGGATGAAAGAAGTTTTGTAGTATCTTTAAGGAATACATATTAAGCATTGGTTTCCATATTGTTTACACATTTGTAGATATTATTCTTTTATACATAAATATTATAGTCAGGTCAAAAGCACAGCAGAATAGGCAAGTTTGAGATGATATTAATAAATACTGTTTTTTTAAAGTTTGCTCATGGAGAAGTCAGAAAGGAACTCAGAGTTGCATGGACTCTATCACAACAAAAATTGCTAGTCATAGAAGACATTATGAAAAGTAGGTTTGTTTTCAGTTGTGGCTGAAGCAGAGGAACTCACCTTCCTCAGAAATTAATGGAAGCTTTCAATCTTGCTGGCATTGCTACTTTATCATTCATATGACTAAACAGACAATCAATTTAGCAGCAATGTGTGGGAATGAAGGGAAGGAACAAATAAGCTATGAGTGATGAGAACAGAAACATCAAAACCCCCTCCTTTATTCTTTTTTAATGGCTAATACCAACAGGGACAAGACCAGTAAAAAGAGGTTAATGAATTGCAAAGATCCTTTAGAAAGTGATTGACTAGTATTGAAGCACAGTCAAATCAGTCATAAATATTTACTTTTATTAGCAACAGTGTGCTGCCTGTTATTTTCAATTGATTTTTAGAGTTGGCAAAAATCTACCACTGTGAGTATTATCAAATGTTCCCAATTTTGTCAATATTTCTCTGCTCTCAACAATTCCAGGACACACACAGCCTCCTAAACCTTATTTCAAATGTGTTTATTCAGCACAATTTCCAAATGATTACAAATGACAAGCTAAAGTGAGTTTCCCTATATCATTAAGAATAATTATAATCTTTTCATTTTGACATTTGTTCAGATGGATAGAATGGCAGCAATTGTGGGGTTAATGTTCTCTGATAATCTATATTCCACTGCCATTGACTTGCTAACCCGCAGTTGTGTTATTTGTTTTACCAAGTGAGAATGAATCATAATAGAAACTTTTTTTTTTAAAATCCAGTCAGTATAGCAGTGACTAGAAGAACTACAAGAGTTAACAGGGCAGCATCGTTCCAATTTCTGAACAGTGTGCAATATACTGTAGCTTACATCATTGGATAAAATGCTGCTTTATTTTGTAAAATTCAATCCAGTATAAGGACATTTTCCTGAAACTTGGTATCCAGATCATCAAAAACATGGAAATGGCTTTTAACACAGCGTTTGTAACATTAAAATCCAATAATTCAATTCAAAGAAACATAACAGAAGGAATTTCCTACAGATAACAACAAAGAGTTAATATTTCCCAGGGCAGACAAGTTTCCAATTCAATTAGTTTTAATGAACCTTCTGCTCACTGGTTACTGAACTAGAAAGAACAGCAATAAATGCCCAGAGGAAAGAGAGAGAGGATATTAAAGGAGGGTTAGTGTATAGTATATAAATTTCCAAGTTGACTAAAAGAGTAGCCTTGATGTAGTTTTGGGAGCTAAAGACATAGAATCAGATCTATTTTCTGAGTTTACTGTATAGTAACAGCAAATCTCAGCTAGTTGTTCTGTCTGATGAAACTAACACAGTGGTTCATCCAAGCTGTCTGATAAGGAAATAGATAATAGAACATAGAATACAGTTTATAGGTTCTTAAAAAAACTGAGCATATTCTATAAGGAAAACACAAAAAGAAATTCTCTGCTAATAAACAGAAAGCCATTTTTTTGTCCCATTTCAATTGATTTTTAGAGTTGGCAAAAATCTACCACTGTGAGTATTATCAAATGTTCCCAATTTTGTCAATATTTCTCTGCTCTCAACAATTCCAGGACACACACAGCCTCCTAAACCTTATTTCAAATGTGTTTATTCAGCACAATTTCCAAATGATTACAAATGACAAGCTAAAGTGAGTTTCCCTATATCATTAAGAATAATTATAATCTTTTCATTTTGACATTTGTTCAGATGGATAGAATGGCAGCAATTGTGGGGTTAATGTTCTCTGATAATCTATATTCCACTGCCATTGACTTGCTAACCCGCAGTTGTGTTATTTGTTTTACCAAGTGAGAATGAATCATAATAGAAACTTTTTTTTTTAAAATCCAGTCAGTATAGCAGTGACTAGAAGAACTACAAGAGTTAACAGGGCAGCATCGTTCCAATTTCTGAACAGTGTGCAATATACTGTAGCTTACATCATTGGATAAAATGCTGCTTTATTTTGTAAAATTCAATCCAGTATAAGGACATTTTCCTGAAACTTGGTATCCAGATCATCAAAAACATGGAAATGGCTTTTAACACAGCGTTTGTAACATTAAAATCCAATAATTCAATTCAAAGAAACATAACAGAAGGAATTTCCTACAGATAACAACAAAGAGTTAATATTTCCCAGGGCAGACAAGTTTCCAATTCAATTAGTTTTAATGAACCTTCTGCTCACTGGTTACTGAACTAGAAAGAACAGCAATAAATGCCCAGAGGAAAGAGAGAGAGGATATTAAAGGAGGGTTAGTGTATAGTATATAAATTTCCAAGTTGACTAAAAGAGTAGCCTTGATGTAGTTTTGGGAGCTAAAGACATAGAATCAGATCTATTTTCTGAGTTTACTGTATAGTAACAGCAAATCTCAGCTAGTTGTTCTGTCTGATGAAACTAACACAGTGGTTCATCCAAGCTGTCTGATAAGGAAATAGATAATAGAACATAGAATACAGTTTATAGGTTCTTAAAAAAACTGAGCATATTCTATAAGGAAAACACAAAAAGAAATTCTCTGCTAATAAACAGCAAGCCAGATTTGTTGGTTTATACATATGTATGGATGTTTGTATGTATATATGTATGATAAATATGTATATTTCAATACATTTTTCAAAAAATTATGATTTTTTTTTAGTTTGCATGTAACAAATTATATTTTCATTCACACAGAGAACAGCATAAACATAAAATTAGGAAAGTAAAAGACTGCTATATACAAGCAATATTTATTTGAGATCCAGAGAATGAGTTTTAACCTAAGAATTTAATGCATTTCATATTTTTCTTTGATTCCTATGGTCACCTTAAACCTGTGGTATAGCACAGCAAACTTGTATTTCCAAGATCAAGCTGCAGGTCATACTGGGGTTAAACATGACTACTCTCACAGATATGATTGTATAAGTGTACAAATCCAGTCCAGTTAAATATTTGAAATAAATAATGGAATCCAGTAAGAGCCTCCATGTCTATTATTATTTCAAGTAAGCCTTGTCAGGAATTTTTCAATTTCTTGAATTTCTAAAAAAATTCATTCCTAGTTACACTTTCATTATGCTGGACTATCCCTTCTATTCTTAGTTACAACCTAGTTCCCACCAATGTTTTGGAAATCTTTTTTTGGATACTGAATATGAAAAGTTCTGAATGCATGGTACCAGAAGGAATCGGTATTTTCCATACTGCATAAGGAATCTCCTAACCCCAGAGGTGCCCCTTTTTTCCTACAAAACTGTTAAAAGAATACAAAAGCATTGTAAAGTAACCTGCAACTTTCTGTTTAATCCAAGGACTAAAAGAGTTTCCAATTCAATTAGTTTTAATGAACCTTCTGCTCACTGGTTACTGAACTAGAAAGAACAGCAATAAATGCCCAGAGGAAAGAGAGAGGATATTAAAGGAGGGTTAGTGTATAGTATATAAATTTCCAAGTTGACTAAAAGAGTAGCCTTGATGTAGTTTTGGGAGCTAAAGACATAGAATCAGATCTATTTTCTGAGTTTACTGTATAGTAACAGCAAATCTCAGCTAGTTGTTCTGTCTGATGAAACTAACACAGTGGTTCATCCAAGCTGTCTGATAAGGAAATAGATAATAGAACATAGAATACAGTTTATAGGTTCTTAAAAAAACTGAGCATATTCTATAAGGAAAACACAAAAAGAAATTCTCTGCTAATAAACAGCAAGCCAGATTTGTTGGTTTATACATATGTATGGATGTTTGTATGTATATATGTATGATAAATATGTATATTTCAATACATTTTTCAAAAAATTATGATTTTTTTTTAGTTTGCATGTAACAAATTATATTTTCATTCACACAGAGAACAGCATAAACATAAAATTAGGAAAGTAAAAGACTGCTATATACAAGCAATATTTATTTGAGATCCAGAGAATGAGTTTTAACCTAAGAATTTAATGCATTTCATATTTTTCTTTGATTCCTATGGTCACCTTAAACCTGTGGTATAGCACAGCAAACTTGTATTTCCAAGATCAAGCTGCAGGTCATACTGGGGTTAAACATGACTACTCTCACAGATATGATTGTATAAGTGTACAAATCCAGTCCAGTTAAATATTTGAAATAAATAATGGAATCCAGTAAGAGCCTCCATGTCTATTATTATTTCAAGTAAGCCTTGTCAGGAATTTTTCAATTTCTTGAATTTCTAAAAAAATTCATTCCTAGTTACACTTTCATTATGCTGGACTATCCCTTCTATTCTTAGTTACAACCTAGTTCCCACCAATGTTTTGGAAATCTTTTTTTGGATACTGAATATGAAAAGTTCTGAATGCATGGTACCAGAAGGAATCGGTATTTTCCATACTGCATAAGGAATCTCCTAACCCCAGAGGTGCCCCTTTTTTCCTACAAAACTGTTAAAAGAATACAAAAGCATTCTAAAGTAACCTGCAACTTTCTGTTTAATAAGGGTCATACCTGAGAATATGGTTGCAAGTTTGATCAGTAGCTATAGCATTTCAATGACGCATATTTTTCTTGAAGATGCATTTCTTTGATTGAGTTTAAAGTGTAGCTTGTGCTTGTGGATACCTGCTTTGTCAGTGAACATTTGGATTTTGAAAAGGCAGCACCTGGGTTGGTTTTGAGAGAAAATGCTTTTAGCTTCATAGTCACACATTTGACCACGACCATAACAAAATAAGGATGAAATTGAATCAAATCAAATGCACAGTTTTAGTTTAATAACTCAATATCTCTCTTTAATAATCTTTAAGGAAGACTATCAAATAATGGACAACAACAGGGACAACTTCTGTCTGAAATGCTATGGAATCTATGTGTTCTATTGTCCCCTTGAAACAAAGGGTACTATAATACCTTAAAAGTTATCGAAATTTTGATGTTATCAATGGCCTTCTTTTCTTTTGAGTACTGTATTTTTATCATGAAGAGAAGATACCTGCTCAATGCACAGTTCATTAAGAGGTGATTGCATTAAGTAGGATGGAATTTAAAAAAAAAGGAAAGAAATATAGAGCATTGGTTTTTAGCACAAATCCTTTGTCTTACAATTATCTCTATTCTGGCCACATAGAAAATTACTATAAATTATCCTGCAATACACAAGAAACCTCACTCTAGTTAAAAATAGAATATTATAGGGCTAAATACATTTATATTAATCAAAAGAGGTTATTTCCAGGGATGGAATTTAAAAATGTATTTCCAATTTAAACACATGGTTTACTTTGTCTTAAATTCATTTGAAGTTCTTGTGTATATGTGATTGGGTCGATTTTTTTGGGTTTCTGAAGGAAAGGGTTAGCGAATATAAAATTCACATTTATACATTTGGTAGTGGTTCAGGAAATGAAACTTTAGGGAAAGGGTAAATTTTTTTTTTATCAAATGGTAACTTAGAATATGAAGTGTGATTATGAACACATTAGTGGAAAAATGACCTTACTTCCCAGTAGGGGTGCCTCAAGGTGAAAGAATTAGGAAGCATGTTGTTGGGTGGAAACGACTCCATCCGAGGGACTACTCCGACAGAACAATAGAGACACATGAATAGGCAGAGGTAGGCAGAAAAGGAAATATCTTAGTCTAAGGCATTTAATTGCAAAATGAGTACACAAGTGTACAAATCTTTAAGGACCTCAGATGCCTAGTTTTCTTAAATAGCAAGAGAAACTCTAGAACTTTGCCTCCAAGGTATTACAAGAACTTTGTCAAGTTGCACATGAGAAAATAGAGCCCATAGCCATAGAGTAAGCAAAAAAAATTCTGTTTGAGTATTGACATGACAGTTTTTGAAAGTTCAAGCAGAAAACCAATTATAATGAGCACTGGAAAGCCTGGAGCCCTGCTGTTCAATAAATAAAAAGTACAACAAACTATTTTCCAAAAAGGTTCTAGAGAGTTTCTTCTTGTCCCACTACTTACAATCTGATTACATAAATAGTCTCTATTTGCTGTTGAATTGCCAGGCAGCTGTATTAAAGTACAAATCAAATCAAGTCAGGATTAGAAAGTAAAAGAGCATGGTTTAAAGTAATCTATCCCCCAGGAACTGTGCTCAGATTCATCAAACAGAGCTTAAAGTACAGTATATCTTATACCCTCGTGTTTCCATGCTGCATTGCTGCAAAACCAGTTATTATTTTGATATTCAGAGAATGTTGCTTATTGCTGGGGAAGGCTCACTTGCTTATTGGAAGGTGCTATTCATATGTGCCACTTATTTATTACTTCTTTTGGTTAAGGTGCATGAGAAGGACATAAGGACTAAAGACTAGTAGGCTTTTTATTGATCATATCCTATGTGCCTCAGCTGTGAATTGTCATGAACATTTCTTATAGAGGAATGACTAATTTATTCCAGATTCTGCATGATACATTAAAGAATAGCTAGGATTTCTTAGATGCTATTGGCTAAAACAGAATTATGCACATCTGCCCTTGCAAATCCTGCTCCATTCAGTTATTACCAAAGGAGATGGTGAGTTAGTCACTTTAGGAAAGGGTAAATTTTTTTTTTATCAAATGGTAACTTAGAATATGAAGTGTGATTATGAACACATTAGTGGAAAAATGACCTTACTTCCCAGTAGGGGTGCCTCAAGGTGAAAGAATTAGGAAGCATGTTGTTGGGTGGAAACGACTCCATCCGAGGGACTACTCCGACAGAACAATAGAGACACATGAATAGGCAGAGGTAGGCAGAAAAGGAAATATCTTAGTCTAAGGCATTTAATTGCAAAATGAGTACACAAGTGTACAAATCTTTAAGGACCTCAGATGCCTAGTTTTCTTAAATAGCAAGAGAAACTCTAGAACTTTGCCTCCAAGGTATTACAAGAACTTTGTCAAGTTGCACATGAGAAAATAGAGCCCATAGCCATAGAGTAAGCAAAAAAAATTCTGTTTGAGTATTGACATGACAGTTTTTGAAAGTTCAAGCAGAAAACCAATTATAATGAGCACTGGAAAGCCTGGAGCCCTGCTGTTCAATAAATAAAAAGTACAACAAACTATTTTCCAAAAAGGTTCTAGAGAGTTTCTTCTTGTCCCACTACTTACAATCTGATTACATAAATAGTCTCTATTTGCTGTTGAATTGCCAGGCAGCTGTATTAAAGTACAAATCAAATCAAGTCAGGATTAGAAAGTAAAAGAGCATGGTTTAAAGTAATCTATCCCCCAGGAACTGTGCTCAGATTCATCAAACAGAGCTTAAAGTACAGTATATCTTATACCCTCGTGTTTCCATGCTGCATTGCTGCAAAACCAGTTATTATTTTGATATTCAGAGAATGTTGCTTATTGCTGGGGAAGGCTCACTTGCTTATTGGAAGGTGCTATTCATATGTGCCACTTATTTATTACTTCTTTTGGTTAAGGTGCATGAGAAGGACATAAGGACTAAAGACTAGTAGGCTTTTTATTGATCATATCCTATGTGCCTCAGCTGTGAATTGTCATGAACATTTCTTATAGAGGAATGACTAATTTATTCCAGATTCTGCATGATACATTAAAGAATAGCTAGGATTTCTTAGATGCTATTGGCTAAAACAGAATTATGCACATCTGCCCTTGCAAATCCTGCTCCATTCAGTTATTACCAAAGGAGATGGTGAGTTAGTCATTTTAACCTGTAACTGTTTTTGATGGAAAGCTCTATATGTAGCTGTCAGTGTGCCCATCCTAGACATTAATTTCTTGGTACTTACAAAATTACTGTCACCTTAAAGTAGAATAAACATTTTAATAACTATGTGTAGTTTATCAATGACCATGTTCTTCTTCTATTGTCTTATAGAACAAACTTACTTAAATCTACAAATACAGGTTTATGTTTCATCAAATTCTTTGTATTTCCTATAATAGCTAAGTATATATTCAGAGATGTTATAGTGGCTTAAGTTATCACCTTCTCTGTTTATCTCCAAAGGGCATAGATGTAGCCTGTGAAGATAGCTAGGTATTGATCTATAATGATAAATATATATTTTATGTGCAACATGGAGGGGAAAACAGGCAAAAGTGTTGTTTCTGTGAGCTGAATAGCTTCCAGAAAATGGGTAATGTGTATTTTAACCAGGCAGCCCAATGATCATTTTTCTTCCTCCACCTCTGAGCTAGGGAAGAAAAAGTTGACGGTGCCATTAGTTAACATTTCTCGTGTAAGTTGCTCTTCTTGCGAACTATGCCATATTAAAACAAGCATTCAGAGTCATCATTGTGCACCAAGATGTCTGAAACACTGGCACCTCTCCATTGCAGTGTGAGGCTTTTCATCCCAATTTAAAGTTTAGTTCTCTGCGCTTTGCTAACCTGATCATTACCACTGACTCAGATCACCTGTGGTGCAATGTAGCCAGGTAACTTGGCAGCAGTGGGAAGAGACCTGCTTTCATGCAAGACCCTTGGAGCTTTCTCTGTATGGGGACAAAGATTCCTGTCTGAGTTGCTAAAAAAGTGGGGAGGCTAAATAACCTTCCCTTCATCATCCTCTTCTAGATCTATGATGAAAAGGTCAAAATTGGAATTTGTTATTAATAGCTTCTCTGCACCACATATTATGAGGAAAGACCTTATCAGTTTATGAGGGAGGTAACTGCAGACCAAGATCCTTTACACAAGGAATGAAGAGCAAGTGGTGCTCATGCAGACATTTATTTGCAGATTCAGGCAAGATATTTGAATCTAAGGAATGGCTGCCAAATCAGTCTGGCTCTGTGTTTGAAACAAACACTCTTTGAAAATCTTTTAATGAAATATTGATTTTATCAAGCACATCAAACTAAAGGCAAACGCACCATCGTGTCATGATTAAAAAATAACATATATTACAGGTAAACTAAGATAAATGAGTTAAGTGCTCAGTTTGCAGTGCAAATTGAAACCATATATCACAACCATTCATTATATTACATTACTGCTAGAGTACAGAATATGGAAGCTGATTGAACGATAATATCAAATTTGTAGGAGCTTTACCCTGCTTTTGTTGATGGTGGAATGTGAACTTAAAAGAGGATTATTTCCTATAATGCAAAGTATAATTCAGAGATGTTATAGTGGCTTAAGTTATCACCTTCTCTGTTTATCTCCAAAGGGCATAGATGTAGCCTGTGAAGATAGCTAGGTATTGATCTATAATGATAAATATATATTTTATGTGCAACATGGAGGGGAAAACAGGCAAAAGTGTTGTTTCTGTGAGCTGAATAGCTTCCAGAAAATGGGTAATGTGTATTTTAACCAGGCAGCCCAATGATCATTTTTCTTCCTCCACCTCTGAGCTAGGGAAGAAAAAGTTGACGGTGCCATTAGTTAACATTTCTCGTGTAAGTTGCTCTTCTTGCGAACTATGCCATATTAAAACAAGCATTCAGAGTCATCATTGTGCACCAAGATGTCTGAAACACTGGCACCTCTCCATTGCAGTGTGAGGCTTTTCATCCCAATTTAAAGTTTAGTTCTCTGCGCTTTGCTAACCTGATCATTACCACTGACTCAGATCACCTGTGGTGCAATGTAGCCAGGTAACTTGGCAGCAGTGGGAAGAGACCTGCTTTCATGCAAGACCCTTGGAGCTTTCTCTGTATGGGGACAAAGATTCCTGTCTGAGTTGCTAAAAAAGTGGGGAGGCTAAATAACCTTCCCTTCATCATCCTCTTCTAGATCTATGATGAAAAGGTCAAAATTGGAATTTGTTATTAATAGCTTCTCTGCACCACATATTATGAGGAAAGACCTTATCAGTTTATGAGGGAGGTAACTGCAGACCAAGATCCTTTACACAAGGAATGAAGAGCAAGTGGTGCTCATGCAGACATTTATTTGCAGATTCAGGCAAGATATTTGAATCTAAGGAATGGCTGCCAAATCAGTCTGGCTCTGTGTTTGAAACAAACACTCTTTGAAAATCTTTTAATGAAATATTGATTTTATCAAGCACATCAAACTAAAGGCAAACGCACCATCGTGTCATGATTAAAAAATAACATATATTACAGGTAAACTAAGATAAATGAGTTAAGTGCTCAGTTTGCAGTGCAAATTGAAACCATATATCACAACCATTCATTATATTACATTACTGCTAGAGTACAGAATATGGAAGCTGATTGAACGATAATATCAAATTTGTAGGAGCTTTACCCTGCTTTTGTTGATGGTGGAATGTGAACTTAAAAGAGGATTATATCCATAAAAACAAAGGTTTTTTGAAGATAATTTTTAAGTGAATGCGACTGATAATCAGGGAGACTATGGCACCCTGCAATTGCCTTCCCAGATCTCACATGAAGAAATGAAGGGATCTGTATTAATTTTAAACCTCCCTTTGATTGGGTGAACCTGTCTCCGTTTTGTATGACATTGTTGCCACAGGTCATTGCCTGGTGCGGTGTACCATGAAACAAACAAATAGAAAAAGGCACCTTCTGGCACTTTAAGTCTCACTGCCATCTGACTACTACCCTAGTGGTTCAAACTGATGAAAAGCAGAGGCTGGGAGAAATCTTCCTATGGTTAGATTGGGAAAAATGAGCATGATGATCACATGTGCTGGGAAGGGCAGGAGAGACAGCCCAAGTCATCTCAGAACTCAAGAGAAAAGGAGAAGACAAGAGGTCACAATTATATTCTAGTATCACATCCCCTTTCACAGAGATCTGATATATTCAGTTTGTTCTTGTATGGTGCTTAGGGAAGTTCTAATTAAGGGAAGAAAGGATTTTGACACATGTGAAGCAGAGATCAATATTTAGCACTATAATCAGCAATTCCTGATGGTTTGACAATGTCACTATACACATTGTAACTATCCATTATTTTCTCAATAGTTTGCACCACATATTATGAGGAAAGACCTTATCAGTTTATGAGGGAGGTAACTGCAGACCAAGATCCTTTACACAAGGAATGAAGAGCAAGTGGTGCTCATGCAGACATTTATTTGCAGATTCAGGCAAGATATTTGAATCTAAGGAATGGCTGCCAAATCAGTCTGGCTCTGTGTTTGAAACAAACACTCTTTGAAAATCTTTTAATGAAATATTGATTTTATCAAGCACATCAAACTAAAGGCAAACGCACCATCGTGTCATGATTAAAAAATAACATATATTACAGGTAAACTAAGATAAATGAGTTAAGTGCTCAGTTTGCAGTGCAAATTGAAACCATATATCACAACCATTCATTATATTACATTACTGCTAGAGTACAGAATATGGAAGCTGATTGAACGATAATATCAAATTTGTAGGAGCTTTACCCTGCTTTTGTTGATGGTGGAATGTGAACTTAAAAGAGGATTATATCCATAAAAACAAAGGTTTTTTGAAGATAATTTTTAAGTGAATGCGACTGATAATCAGGGAGACTATGGCACCCTGCAATTGCCTTCCCAGATCTCACATGAAGAAATGAAGGGATCTGTATTAATTTTAAACCTCCCTTTGATTGGGTGAACCTGTCTCCGTTTTGTATGACATTGTTGCCACAGGTCATTGCCTGGTGCGGTGTACCATGAAACAAACAAATAGAAAAAGGCACCTTCTGGCACTTTAAGTCTCACTGCCATCTGACTACTACCCTAGTGGTTCAAACTGATGAAAAGCAGAGGCTGGGAGAAATCTTCCTATGGTTAGATTGGGAAAAATGAGCATGATGATCACATGTGCTGGGAAGGGCAGGAGAGACAGCCCAAGTCATCTCAGAACTCAAGAGAAAAGGAGAAGACAAGAGGTCACAATTATATTCTAGTATCACATCCCCTTTCACAGAGATCTGATATATTCAGTTTGTTCTTGTATGGTGCTTAGGGAAGTTCTAATTAAGGGAAGAAAGGATTTTGACACATGTGAAGCAGAGATCAATATTTAGCACTATAATCAGCAATTCCTGATGGTTTGACAATGTCACTATACACATTGTAACTATCCATTATTTTCTCAGAGAGGAGAGCTAGGCAGAGGCTAACAGGCTTACGGCAAGCTATCATGAATCACATAAAGCAGTGTCTCATTCGCTTTTATTTGTCTTGCTTTTCATCTTCATTCATCCTTATAAAGGAGGCTGTACTGCCACCAGCACTGAAAGGCCACCCTGCCTCTGCACTGCAACAAAAAGTAAAAACAGTTTCTAAAATGTCTACCATATAAAGTAAAATAGCTACTTTCCAGAGAAAATGAAAATAAAAAAAAAGATGGTGGTGGCTGTTTGTCCTCTGAAGACACACATGGTAGATTCCCTTAACATTTAACCTAAAGGGACTCCATTAGCCACTAGAAAAATATTAATTTAAAACACTTGCTGGGTTATGTTTATAGTAAGTTACAGGTTTAGAATATATTGATCTTGTTTTTCACCCAGACTAAACAGTGCCTGCCCTGCAACAAAGAAAATCCCACTATCACAAAGCTGAGTCAAAACCTGTACAGAATTTTGGTTTTGGCTAGAGATATGGAATTGTAATAAAATATCAGAATAGCTAGTCACCTTAACTTTAGGGGTATAAGTAGGTGATAGAGTTCCATGTTCAGGTTTTTACCCTGCAAGAGGTGTGTTAGGATATATGTATTCCTTTATCTTCATGGATATGAAGTTTTTTTTTTTTATAAAGTATCTTCCCCACTCAGATTTTGACTGTGTGTCAGTTATGTAGTCTACCTTTTTAATAATTTCTGTCACGTAAGTACTGATGAAAAGCAGAGGCTGGGAGAAATCTTCCTATGGTTAGATTGGGAAAAATGAGCATGATGATCACATGTGCTGGGAAGGGCAGGAGAGACAGCCCAAGTCATCTCAGAACTCAAGAGAAAAGGAGAAGACAAGAGGTCACAATTATATTCTAGTATCACATCCCCTTTCACAGAGATCTGATATATTCAGTTTGTTCTTGTATGGTGCTTAGGAAGTTCTAATTAAGGGAAGAAAGGATTTTGACACATGTGAAGCAGAGATCAATATTTAGCACTATAATCAGCAATTCCTGATGGTTTGACAATGTCACTATACACATTGTAACTATCCATTATTTTCTCAGAGAGGAGAGCTAGGCAGAGGCTAACAGGCTTACGGCAAGCTATCATGAATCACATAAAGCAGTGTCTCATTCGCTTTTATTTGTCTTGCTTTTCATCTTCATTCATCCTTATAAAGGAGGCTGTACTGCCACCAGCACTGAAAGGCCACCCTGCCTCTGCACTGCAACAAAAAGTAAAAACAGTTTCTAAAATGTCTACCATATAAAGTAAAATAGCTACTTTCCAGAGAAAATGAAAATAAAAAAAAAGATGGTGGTGGCTGTTTGTCCTCTGAAGACACACATGGTAGATTCCCTTAACATTTAACCTAAAGGGACTCCATTAGCCACTAGAAAAATATTAATTTAAAACACTTGCTGGGTTATGTTTATAGTAAGTTACAGGTTTAGAATATATTGATCTTGTTTTTCACCCAGACTAAACAGTGCCTGCCCTGCAACAAAGAAAATCCCACTATCACAAAGCTGAGTCAAAACCTGTACAGAATTTTGGTTTTGGCTAGAGATATGGAATTGTAATAAAATATCAGAATAGCTAGTCACCTTAACTTTAGGGGTATAAGTAGGTGATAGAGTTCCATGTTCAGGTTTTTACCCTGCAAGAGGTGTGTTAGGATATATGTATTCCTTTATCTTCATGGATATGAAGTTTTTTTTTTTTATAAAGTATCTTCCCCACTCAGATTTTGACTGTGTGTCAGTTATGTAGTCTACCTGAATAATTTGGTTTCTAAGTTACGTGTATGGTTTTGATATAATAATAATCAGTGAACTATTTTGGCACATTTAATGCCAATGCAAAGTAAAATACAAAATAAAATAAAGAAGGCTATTGTTCACTTGATTTTAAGTTAACTGCATTCTGTCACTCCTTTTAAGTATTAAGTGCTATTTTGTTTTTTCTTTTTAGTATTAAAAATGAAGCCAAGTCTAGTTGATTTTTAAAAATTGTCAGAAAAGTAATTTCAAGAGTTATTTATTTTTGTACATCAGATTTTGATTGGAGAACAGGTACCTGGATAACTTAAAGAAATAAACACCCTGTAAAAAGTGATGGAATAATTTGGGTCCAATTTACATATAGAACATTATTTCCAACATTTTCTCTAACATTCCCAGGCATGCAGCATGCAATGTATGACTGTAGGTGGAAGTGGAACACCTGGTGTCTTGCATTTCAAACTGTCAGCTGATTCTCACTGCTCTATTCCTGTTTAAGTGAGATGCTGACACAAGCTCACATGCTGACTATCCCAAGTAGCACTAATTAAGGGCTGTCCAACTGTGCTTTCTGTTGAGCAGTTTGCTCCAGTGGGTGACAAGAAACAGCCTGAGCTCTGTCTGTGGAATGACATAACAAAGAAGGTTTAAAAAAAAGAACATAGATCCTGTGGGCTGGGTAAAAAGACCTAAGAGAGATCTAACTCCCCTATTTGTTGTTACGAATATATAATTTTAGATTAATAAAACTTGCCAAGTCACTGTTTATCATTGGTTTATTAGGGTACTTTTGATTAAAATTAGACATAATTATATGAGAAGAATGTGAATTAATAAGGAACTTGGGGACCAAGCATTCTTTTTAGTCATGCGATTATAAATAAATATATTTTTTTTAAAATGTGGTCAAATGTTGCCATTTTGGTGTAATGACATTATTTGTAACTTGGAGAATTTAACTTAAAAAACAAAGATTTAAAGGAATTTAAAGGAGTCATACTCCCAATAAAATATCAGAATAGCTAGTCACCTTAACTTTAGGGGTATAAGTAGGTGATAGAGTTCCATGTTCAGGTTTTACCCTGCAAGAGGTGTGTTAGGATATATGTATTCCTTTATCTTCATGGATATGAAGTTTTTTTATAAAGTATCTTCCCACTCAGATTTTGACTGTGTGTCAGTTATGTAGTCTACCTGAATAATTTGGTTTCTAAGTTACGTGTATGGTTTTGATATAATAATAATCAGTGAACTATTTTGGCACATTTAATGCCAATGCAAAGTAAAATACAAAATAAAATAAAGAAGGCTATTGTTCACTTGATTTTAAGTTAACTGCATTCTGTCACTCCTTTTAAGTATTAAGTGCTATTTTGTTTTTTCTTTTTAGTATTAAAAATGAAGCCAAGTCTAGTTGTTTTTTAAAAATTGTCAGAAAAGTAATTTCAAGAGTTATTTATTTTTGTACATCAGATTTTGATTGGAGAACAGGTACCTGGATAACTTAAAGAAATAAACACCCTGTAAAAAGTGATGGAATAATTTGGGTCCAATTTACATATAGAACATTATTTCCAACATTTTCTCTAACATTCCCAGGCATGCAGCATGCAATGTATGACTGTAGGTGGAAGTGGAACACCTGGTGTCTTGCATTTCAAACTGTCAGCTGATTCTCACTGCTCTATTCCTGTTTAAGTGAGATGCTGACACAAGCTCACATGCTGACTATCCCAAGTAGCACTAATTAAGGGCTGTCCAACTGTGCTTTCTGTTGAGCAGTTTGCTCCAGTGGGTGACAAGAAACAGCCTGAGCTCTGTCTGTGGAATGACATAACAAAAAAGGTTTAAAAAAAAGAACATAGATCCTGTGGGCTGGGTAAAAAGACCTAAGAGAGATCTAACTCCCCTATTTGTTGTTACGAATATATAATTTTAGATTAATAAAACTTGCCAAGTCACTGTTTATCATTGGTTTATTAGGGTACTTTTGATTAAAATTAGACATAATTATATGAGAAGAATGTGAATTAATAAGGAACTTGGGGACCAAGCATTCTTTTTAGTCATGCGATTATAAATAAATATATTTTTTTTAAAATGTGGTCAAATGTTGCCATTTTGGTGTAATGACATTATTTGTAACTTGGAGAATTTAACTTAAAAAACAAAGATTTAAAGGAATTTAAAGGGAGTCATACTCCCTTGAGTATGACTCTGAAGATTAATTTATTAACAGCCAGGTTGATTAAGAAAGTGTTACCAAAAAACAACAATGAGAAAAGGAAAAATGAAACCAAAACAAAATTCCCACAAATAAAGAAGGAGCTAGAGTAACATAAAGTTCCTTTTCTGCACTTCTTTTCCTTAAACTCCAGTGAATTTTGAATCTGAGATTTAGTGTTTTTCTCTACTCTCTCTAAAAATAACCCCATGTAGAGTCTAAGGAAAAAAAAGTATATATAGATGAGCCAACCTCTCCCCAGGGTATAATACCATTACTTGGAAGTATAATAGATCAGTGTGAATAGCTGGTCGAACTGAGAAGGAGGAAAAAACACCAAACTGTGTTCTCAAGGTGTTGCTGTGTGTTCTAATGAGGATATGATCACCATCTTCTTCATCTACTAGAGGACACAGGACTAGAACTGAATGCAGAGTGGGTTTCTTGACAGCACTAAGCCATAACGCCTCCTGGCTGCTGTGGCGTGCTTGAGAAATTGGCTGGCCCACTACTGTCCTTTTACAATGGTTTCATTTAATTGTAATCCAAAGATCAAAGGTCTGTAACTCTTTAACCAAATTCCAATGTCTGCCAAATTCAAAGTAGCACTAATTAAGGGCTGTCCAACTGTGCTTTCTGTTGAGCAGTTTGCTCCAGTGGGTGACAAGAAACAGCCTGAGCTCTGTCTGTGGAATGACATAACACAGAAGGTTTAAAAAGAACATAGATCCTGTGGGCTGGGTAAAAAGACCTAAGAGAGATCTAACTCCCCTATTTGTTGTTACGAATATATAATTTTAGATTAATAAAACTTGCCAAGTCACTGTTTATCATTGGTTTATTAGGGTACTTTTGATTAAAATTAGACATAATTATATGAGAAGAATGTGAATTAATAAGGAACTTGGGGACCAAGCATTCTTTTTAGTCATGCGATTATAAATAAATATATTTTTTTTAAAATGTGGTCAAATGTTGCCATTTTGGTGTAATGACATTATTTGTAACTTGGAGAATTTAACTTAAAAAACAAAGATTTAAAGGAATTTAAAGGGAGTCATACTCCCTTGAGTATGACTCTGAAGATTAATTTATTAACAGCCAGGTTGATTAAGAAAGTGTTACCAAAAAACAACAATGAGAAAAGGAAAAATGAAACCAAAACAAAATTCCCACAAATAAAGAAGGAGCTAGAGTAACATAAAGTTCCTTTTCTGCACTTCTTTTCCTTAAACTCCAGTGAATTTTGAATCTGAGATTTAGTGTTTTTCTCTACTCTCTAAAAATAACCCCATGTAGAGTCTAAGGAAAAAAAAGTATATATAGATGAGCCAACCTCTCCCCAGGGTATAATACCATTACTTGGAAGTATAATAGATCAGTGTGAATAGCTGGTCGAACTGAGAAGGAGGAAAAAACACCAAACTGTGTTCTCAAGGTGTTGCTGTGTGTTCTAATGAGGATATGATCACCATCTTCTTCATCTACTAGAGGACACAGGACTAGAACTGAATGCAGAGTGGGTTTCTTGACAGCACTAAGCCATAACGCCTCCTGGCTGCTGTGGCGTGCTTGAGAAATTGGCTGGCCCACTACTGTCCTTTTACAATGGTTTCATTTAATTGTAATCCAAAGATCAAAGGTCTGTAACTCTTTAACCAAATTCCAATGTCTGCCAAATTCAATAGCTGTCATTCTTATAGAAAAAAGCAGTGTAATATGTGTGTCCTGATCTAATTTTATAGAAAAAGACACAATTTACATACTGTTTATTTAGTTAAGTCCCTAAAATCAATACCTTTGTCTGTACCTCTTTTGTTTAAGATACATCATGACATGGCAAACAGCTATATAAATGAATTTTTCTAAACCACACGCATTGTTAATGTTTCTCTATTGTACACTCAAAAAAAGAATAGTTGAAATCATAGCATTTTATGGATCAACCTAAATGTATTTTAATATTGGATTACTAAAGAATGTTAAGTTTTACATTTCTAAAATTATAAATTTCGTTTGGAAAGGTCAGTCATTTTCCTGAGCCACATTTACCAACAGAACATATTTCAACCATTGAAGTGAAAGGAAAAGTGATTATGTTCACTATTAAGAGAAAGTAACTCTTAAAAATGTGTCTTTGTAACAAACACATAAAAACCCTAACAACAGTGAGCTCTGGGAAAAGTTTCAGGATGAAATAGCAGTATTCTCGAGGAAAAAAAATAATCCACTTAGGGTGAATAAGAAATAAATCCATTCAAATAGTTATTTTATAGATTACTCTTCAATTCATTACACCTAAGGAAGAAAAGCATGGCTTGGCTCTTACAGTCACAGATATCTCTTTACTGACATTTCTATGGTCACAGCATTGTTTCTTTGAAATATGAAGCGAATGAATGACTATCTTTAGAACAGTTTTTTTTTCCAGCTCTGAGAATAGCTCTTTATGTGTTAATTTTGCATTTTTAATGACATGTGGCTTTCATATTTTGATTAGCTCTTTAGAATAATTTCCTTCCTCCATTGTCTCTGGTATGTAACTATAATTAGCAAAATTAAGCAGGATGGATCTTAGTGATACATACACTGTGGTTAGAGGTGACAGTGACATGCGAAGACCATGTGACAGTGAGTGTAAAGACATGTGTGTGTGTGTGTGTGTGTGTGTGTGTAAAGACCCACACAGTCATTCCTTTAGTAAAATTTGATAATTTTATGCTTTTAAAGGCTAAAATTTAATATTTCCATTTCATTTCATCAGACTTAAGTGGGTAATATATGTATATGTGTTCTTTCTTCACATGAGATATTGAGCATTTAGTTTCCTGTTAATTTTCCTAGGCAGAATTTTTCCAAGCTGAAATGAGAAAATGTCTTTTAAGAAATGAAGCTTAAACCATGTATTCTCCACATAAAAACAATTACTGAACCTAAATGCCCCATTTATCTTATGAGAGGGAGGAGAACTTGATGATTCTTGAAGGCAAGGGCATTGGGGCCCCAAAGTAGAGATTTTAATGCTTTTATTTATCCTTTAGGTTTGTAACTGCATTGCATGTGTGCTCAGTCACTTCAGTCGTGTCTAACTCTTTGCAACCCATGGACTGCAGCCCACCAGACTCCTCTGTCCATTGGAGTCTTCAGGCAAGAATACTGGAATGGGCTGCCGTGTCCTCCTCCACAGGATCTTCCCAATCCAGGTATTGAACCCACATCTCCTATGTTTAATAGTTCGAAGGCAAATTCTTTACCCACTGAGTCACCTGGGAAGTTCATTAACTTCATTGTTTTGCATTTAATGTTGACAAAGCTGTTCTGCTACTTTTTAGTTCATCCAGACTATACAAACTCTCTATATTCTAGTTTGTTCATTTCGGTGCTTTAGTTTTTTGCATTTAAGCTTATACTTTGGTCCTAAGGTATTCTGTGGGTGAATCTGGACATCAAAAATCTCTGCATTCTCCAATAAGGAAAATCTTTTGGAAATTTTTATGGTTCAAGCACGAAAGCATGCTTGGAGAATTAAGAACATAAATCATTTCTCTTAATTAGAGGATATTTCTAAGTACCTGTCATCGACACAGCTCCTCCATGAAAATCTACTTATCCATTCATCTTCATACCCATCCATCCATCCATCCACCCATCTAACATATCTTGAATATCTTCTATATGCCTGGAACTGTACCCAGAGTTACAAAAACAAACATTACTACATCAAAGTTGCAACTCTGAAGGAAATCTTCCTAGAGCAAAGCAGACAGTCACAATAAAAAAATAAATAGTCACACCTCTCCTCCCCACCAAACTAAAGCTATATTCCTATGTACTTAAGAAAATCCTATGTATCTTTTGGTAGACTGAAGTGTCAAAGTTTGAAAATCTGATGCATATATTTCCTTTCCTAAATCTGAAGGATTGCATGATAATGTGGAGAAAATGGTACTGATTGTTCATCCAGGCTTTGTAGCTGATTTGAGGAAATGAGTATCTCAGGATTACTTGAATAGAAACAATTGCTTCTGAAAAATCCAACTGGTAGTTATTTTCTCCAGCCAAACATTGGAGAAAAATTACCCTGATCCTGAATAGCCCTGGTATTTATAATTCACTTTCATTTGATCATTTGCCATTTGTGGTTTCCATGTCATTCTTCAGAGAAACAATCCAGCCCTGTGCCCTCAGTCTCTGTCCTCTTCTGGCTGCCTCATCATGCCACTGTGATCGGGCATTCCATGGCCAAGGGCAGGAAGGGACAGTCTTCGGAAGCCTGTCTTTTTTATGATTGTCAGGTAATACGTAGTACCCCCCAATTTTCACCCAGCTACTTCCTATTCTTTTTTTTTTTTTAAATTTTTTTTCAGTGACACTCACTTTTATTTTTTTATTTATATATATATTTTTATTCTTTATTTTAAAGATTTTACAGAGTTTTGTTGTTCACCAACATGTATGTTCCCAGATTAGTCATATGCATATCCCTGGACCCTCCCCCCACCCAGTTCCCCACTCCCACCCCTCCAGACCATCGCCCCAAGTGATTGTAATTACTCCTATTCCCTTAGCACAATGACCATAGCTATCTTTTCCACACATGACAGTATAGGTTTCCATGTTACTCCCTCCATGCCTCCCCCTCCCTACTTCTTCCCCACAATGTCCCTATGTCTATGCTCTGTCTGTTTTTCCATGAGTTCACTGCGTGTGTTACCAAGACCGTCCTACTAGATTCCATATATGTGTGTTAGTATACTGTATTTGTCTTTCTCTTTTTGACTTACTTCACTTTTTATGATAGGTTCTAGAGCCAGCCACCTCATTAGGACTGAGTCTTCTGCATTTCCTTTAACAGCTGAGTAGTATTCCATTGTATATATGTACCAGAGCTTCTGGATCCATTCATTCGTCGATGGACATCTAGGTTGCTTCCATGTTCTGGTTATTGTATAGAGAGCTGCAATGAGCATTGGGGTACAGGTGCTTCTTTCAGCTTTGATTTCATCAGGATATAAGCCTAATAGTGGGATTGCTGGGTCATAGGGTGCTTCTATTTTTAGTTTTTTAAGGAATCTCCATACTGTCTTCCATAGAGGCTGTATCAATTGACATTCCCACCAGCAATGCAAGAGAGTTCCCTTTTCTCCGCACCCTCTCCAGCATTTATTGTCTGTCAATTTGTGGATGATGGCCATTCTGACGGGTGTGAGGTGATATCTCATTGTAGTTTTAATTTGCATTTCTCTAATTATTAGTGAAGTTAAGCATCGTTTCATGTGCTTTTGAGCCATCTGTATGTCGTCTTTTGAGAGGTGTCTGTTTAGGTCGTTTTTCCATTTTTTGATTGGGTTGCTCGTTTTTCCAGTGCTGAGTTGTCTGAGTTGCTTGAAGATTTTGGAGATTAATTCTTTGTCTGTTGTTTCATTTGCTATGATTTTCTCCCATTCTGTGGGCTGCCTGTTCAGCTTTTTTGTAGTTTCTTTAGCTGTACAAAAGCTTTTAAGTTTCATTAGGTCCCACATGTTCATTTGTCTTTTTAGTTCCACTATTCTAGTAGGTGGGTCAGAGAAGATCTTGCTTTGATGTATGTCCCTTATTCCCGGAAGTTTTGGTTCATTTGTTTTCCCTTTTGAGTTGATCTTTGTGCATGGTGTCAAATGAGTATGCTCCTATTCCCTTAGCACAATGACCATGCATCTTTTCCACACATGACAGTATAGGTTTCCATGTTACTCCTCCATGCCTCCCTCCCTACTTCTTCCACAATGTCCCTATGTCTATGCTCTGTCTGTTTTTCCATGAGTTCACTGCGTGTGTTACCAAGACCGTCCTACTAGATTCCATATATGTGTGTTAGTATACTGTATTTGTCTTTCTCTTTTTGACTTACTTCACTTTTTATGATAGGTTCTAGAGCCAGCCACCTCATTAGGACTGAGTCTTCTGCATTTCCTTTAACAGCTGAGTAGTATTCCATTGTATATATGTACCAGAGCTTCTGGATCCATTCATTCGTCGATGGACATCTAGGTTGCTTCCATGTTCTGGTTATTGTATAGAGAGCTGCAATGAGCATTGGGGTACAGGTGCTTCTTTCAGCTTTGATTTCATCAGGATATAAGCCTAATAGTGGGATTGCTGGGTCATAGGGTGCTTCTATTTTTAGTTTTTTAAGGAATCTCCATACTGTCTTCCATAGAGGCTGTATCAATTGACATTCCCACCAGCAATGCAAGAGAGTTCCCTTTTCTCCGCACCCTCTCCAGCATTTATTGTCTGTCAATTTGTGGATGATGGCCATTCTGACGGGTGTGAGGTGATATCTCATTGTAGTTTTAATTTGCATTTCTCTAATTATTAGTGAAGTTAAGCATCGTTTCATGTGCTTTTGAGCCATCTGTATGTCGTCTTTTGAGAGGTGTCTGTTTAGGTCGTTTTTCCATTTTTTGATTGGGTTGCTCGTTTTTCCAGTGCTGAGTTGTCTGAGTTGCTTGAAGATTTTGGAGATTAATTCTTTGTCTGTTGTTTCATTTGCTATGATTTTCTCCCATTCTGTGGGCTGCCTGTTCAGCTTTTTTGTAGTTTCTTTAGCTGTACAAAAGCTTTTAAGTTTCATTAGGTCCCACATGTTCATTTGTCTTTTTAGTTCCACTATTCTAGTAGGTGGGTCAGAGAAGATCTTGCTTTGATGTATGTCCTTGAGGGTTTTGCCTATATTCTCCTCTAAGAGTTTGATGGTTTCTGGCCTTGCATTTAAGTCTTTAATCCATTTTGAGTTGATCTTTGTGCATGGTGTCAGAGTATGTTCCAACTTCATTTTTTTGCATGTAGCTGTCCAATTTTCCCAGCACAATTTGTTGAAGAGGCTGTCTTTGTCTCATTTTATATGTTCGCCTCCTTTGTCAAAAATAAGGTACCCATAGGTGCGTGGGTTTATCTCCGGGTTCTCAATCTTGTTCCATTGGTCGATATTTCTGTTTTTGTGCCAGTACCATACTGTCTTGAGGACTGTTGCTTTGTAGTAGAGTCTGAAGTTAGGGAGGCTAATCCCTCCAGCTCCAGTCTTCTTCCTCAGGATTGCTTTGGCTATTCGAGGTCTTTTGTGTTTTCATATGAACTGTGCTATTCTTTGGTCTAGTTCTGTGAAGAATGTTATTGGAAGTTGGATAGGGATCGCATTGAATCTGTAGATGACATTTGGTAGTATGGTCATTTTCACAATATTGATTCTTCTGACCCAGGAACATGGAATATTTCTCCATCTGTTTAAGTCTTCTTTGATGTCTCTCATGAGTGTCTCGTAATTTTCTGTGTACAGTTCTTTTGTTTCTTTGGGTAGGTTTATTCCTAGATATTTGATTCTTTTGGTTGCAATGGTGAAGGGGATTGCCTTTTTGATTTCGTTTTCTGATTTTTCATTGTTTGTGCATAGGAATGCCAGTGATTTCTGTGTGTTGACTTTGTATCCTGCGACTTTGCTGAATTCATTGATTAACTCTAGTAGTTTTGGAACCGTGTCTTTGAGATTTTCTATGTATAATATCATGCCGTCTGCAAAAAGAGAGAGCTTAACTTCTTCCTTTCCAATCTTTCCTTTTATTTCTTTCTCTTCTCTTATTGCTATTTCTAGGACTTCCAGGACTATGTTGAATAGTAGTGGTGAACGTGGGCACCCCTGTCTTGTTCCTGATCTTAGAGTGAATGCTTTCAGTTTTTCACCATTAAGGATAATGTTCGCTGTAGGTTTCTCATAGATGGCTTTCACTATGTTGAGATAGGTTCCTTCTATGCCCATTTTTTGAAGAGTTTTTATCATAAATGGATATTGTACTTCGTTGAAGGCTTTTTCTGCATCTATTGAGATGATCGTGTAATTTTTGTCTTTCAGTTTGTTGATATGGTGTATCACATTGATTGATTTGTGGATGTTGAAGACTCCTTGCATGCCTGGGATGAACCCGACTTGATAGCAATGTATGAGTTTTTTGATGTGTCATTGAATTTAGTTTGCTAGGATTTTGTTGAGGATCTTGGCATCTAAGTTCATCAGTGAAATTGGCCTATAGTTTTCCTTTTTTGTGTTGTCTTTGCCTGGTTTGGGTATCAGGGTGATGGTGGCCTCGTAGAATGTGTTTGGAAGTTTTCCTTCCTGAGCAATTTTTTGGAAGAGTTTTAGAAGGACAAGCATTAGCTCTTCTTTAAATGTTTGGTAGAATTTGGCTGTGAAGCCATCTGGCCCTGGGCTTTTATTTTTGGGTAGATTTTTGATCACAGATTTGATTTCTGAGCTTGTGATTGGGTTGTTCAAAGTTTCTGTTTCTTCCTGGCTCAGTCTTGGGAGATTAATCCTGTCCAAGAAACTGTCCATTTCTTCCAGGTTGTCCAGTTTGTTGCCATATAGCTGTTCGTAATAGTCTCTTAGAATCCTTTGGATTTCTTCGTTATCTGTTGTAATCTCTCCTTTTTCATTTTTGATTTTGTTGATCTGGTTCTTCTCTCTCTTTTTCTTAATGAGTCTGGCCAGTGGCTTGTCAATTTTGTTTACCTCTTCAGAGAACCAGCTTTTTGTTTTATTTATCTTTACTATTGTTTCTTTTGTTTCTTTCTCATTTATTTCTGCTCTGATCTTTATGATTTCTCTTCTTCTGCTGGCTTTAGGGTGTTTTTGTTCTTCTTTCTCCAATTGTTTTAAGTGGAGGGTTAGGTCATCTGCTTCATATTTTCCTTGTTTCTTGAGGTGGGATTGTATTGCTATAAATTTCCCTCTTAGAACTGCTTTTGCAGTATCCCATAGGTTTTGCACTGTCGTGTGTTTATTGCCATTTTCTTCTAGGAATTGTTTAATTTCTCCTTTGATTTCCTCAATGATCAGTTGGTCTTTTAGGTATGTATTGTTTAATCTCCATGTGTTTGTGTCTTTAGGGTTTTTTTTTTTCTGGTAGTTGATCTCTAGTCTCATTGCATTGTGGTCCGAGAATATGGTTGATATAATTTCCGTTTTCTTGAACTGACTGAGGTTTGATTTGTGGCCCAAGATATGGTCTATCCTGGAGACTGTTCCGTGAGCACTTGGGAAGAAAGTATATTCTGCTTTTGGATGGAACGTCCTAAAGATATCGATGCGGTCCATCTTTTCTAGTGTGGCATTTAAGGCTTGTGTTTCTTTATTAATTTTCTGTTTGGATGATCTGTCCATTGGTGTGAGAGGAGTGTTAAAGTCTCCTACTATTGCTGTGTTATTGTTGATTTCTTCTTTTATGTCTGAAAGTACCTGTCTTATGTATTGAGGTGCCCCTGTGTTGGGTGCATAGATATTTATGATTGTTGTGTCTTCCTCTTGAATAGATCCCTTAATCATGATGCAGTGACCTGCCTTGTCTCCTCGAATCTTCTTTATTTTGAGGTCTACTTTGTCTGATATGAGGATTGCTACTCCAGCTTTCTTTTGATTTCCATTTGCATGGAATATCTTTTTCCAGCCTCTCACTTTCAGTCAATGAGTGTCTCCAGGTCTGAAGTGGGTCTCTTGTAAACAGCATATATATGGGTCATGTTTCTGGATCCATTCAGCCAGCCTGTGTCGTTTGGTTGGATCATTTAGTCCATTTTCGTACAAAGTAATTATTGATACGAATGTTCCTATTGTCATCTTAGAAATTTCGGGTTTGATTTGTAAGGCTTCTCCTACTCTATTTATTGGCTGTATCAGGCCCTTTAACAATTGTTGTAGGGCTGGTTTTGTGGTACAGAGTTCTTTTAGTTTTTGCTTGTCTGTGAAGCTTTTGACTTCACCATCAATTCTGAATGAGATTCTTGCTGGGTAGAGAAATCTTGTTGAAGGTTATTCTCTTTTAGCCGTTTAAATGTGTCTTGCCATTCTCTTCTGGCCTGCAGGGTTTCTGTTGAAAGATCCGCAGTTAGACGTATGGGGTTTCCTTTATATGTTATTTGTTGTTTGCTCCTAGCTGCTCTTAGTAATCTGTCTTTATATTATTTAGTCTGTGTTAGTTTGATTAGAATGTGCCTTGGTGTGTTTCTTCTGGGGTTTCTCCTATATGGAACTCTTTGTGCTTCTTGGACTTGGTTGACTATTTCCTTTCCCATGTTGGGGAAGTTTTCAAGTATAACTTCCTCAAGAATTTTTTCGTAGCCTTTCTTCCCCTCTTCTTCTGGAATTTCTATAATTCTAATGTTGGTGCGTTTGATATTGTCCCATAGGTCTCTGAGGCTATCCTCAGTTCTTTTAATTCTTTCGGTTTTGTTGTGTTCTTCAGCACTTATTTCCACCATTCTGTCTTCTGGCTCACTTATCCGTTCTCCAGCCTCTGATACTCTACTGTTGAGACCTTGTATAGTATTTTTGAGTTCAGCAATTGAGTCGGTTGTCTCCATTTGCGATTTTTCATTTCTTGCATGTCTCTTCTCAATGCACTAATTTCCTCTAATATTCTGTTTTTGGTGTTTTGTAATCTCATTAGTATAGCTTTTCTGAATTCTCTTTCAGATAGTTTGTCTATCTCCTTCTCTGTCATTTGAAGCTTTGTTTCTCTAGCTTGGTCCTTCATTTGTGCAGTGTTTCTCTGACGTTTCATAATTAGATTAATTTTTGTTTCTTTGTGTGTGTCTCTGTGTGTGTGGAGTTCTTTTTCCCCCACCAGGCTTCTTGGTTGAATTCTCCCTTCCTTTGGGTTTCTGTCCTTGTAGAAGTGTTCAGTGGTTTGTGTCTTGGGTGATGTTAGGGCTTGTTTACAGGTGAATAATCTCTAGTGTTGTATGTTCTTTGATAGTGTGGGGTCTTGGAATCAGGGCTTCCGCTCCGAGGATCCTTGGTTTGATGACTGGTCAGGGGATGTAGGCTCTATGTCTGGTTTGCTATGGTGTTCCGTGATATTAGTTCACATACTAGCATCTGAGGAACTAGAGGTGCATCCCTGATGGATGACAGTCATAAAAGCATGCAGATGTTTTCTAACATAATCATTTAAGATATACATACATACACAGCAATCCCCATAACTGACCAGTTTTACAGAGATAAGTCACAGGAAATCTTTCTGGCAAATTACGCAATCATAGATGATACTTGCCTGATAAGCTTTGAATTAATTAAAATAGTGCCTGAATAAATAGATCCAGCGCAAGGTCCTGGCTTGGGTAATTACAATGAGAACAATTTTTAACTAGGACATGTGTTGGGGATGACGAGGAGGAGAGTGTATAGGTAATGAGAAGGAATAGATTTGTCTTGGAAGGATTTTATAGGCTTAGGTAGCAAAGATTAGTGTGTGTATTGTTTAGTGTATTTGGAAGAGAATAGTGGAAACAGGAAGTTAGGAAATAATTTATCTAGAGGATATTGGTAGATAGGAAAATGTTTTACATTTAGAACATAGAGGGAGAAAGCAGTGGGAAAGAGGAAAGAGAATTAGAGGTTTCCAAGAATTAAAATTAAAATAAAATAAATACAATAAAATAAAAGTCAAAAAAAGAAATTAAAAATTAAATAGGGCAAAAAAATTAATGAGACCAAAAAACAAACAAAAAACAGAAAAAACAAAACAAACAAAAACCAAAAAAACAAACAAAAAAACCAGAATAAACAAGCAAACTAATAAACCCCAAACCAGAACAATCAATTGAATAAGCAAAATAGTCCACCACAAATAAACAAGCAAAAAAAAAAAGCTAAATACCGTCCCTGGTTTTTATCTTCTCATCTGCCTGTTGGAAACCAATCTGCTCTTGATGGTGGTGTCTTGATGGCGTAGTCTTTCCCTTATAGCGCCGGTTGCTATGGTTTCTGTTTTTGTGTTCAGCAAAATGAGGGCTTTGCTGCCATACTGGGTGCTGGCCGGGATGGTGGGCTGATCCCAGTCAGTTGGGCGGAGGCCGCGGCGCGCGCAGCCCCGTATTGGAGGGGGCGCCCCGGCTCTACCGCGCACCCACCTGTAGTCTCCAATTCCTGCTCCTTCCCCGGCTTCCTCCGCTGCTGCTGCAGCTCTAGGGGTGCACGGGCTCCTCCGCCGCTGGCACACGTGCACTGCCGGTTACGTGTCTAAGTCACAAAGGCGGGCGTGAGCTTTCCCGTCCAGCTCGTGCCCGGTCCCTGGTCAGCAACAGGTGGGAGACTTCCCCTCTCCGTTCAGCAAGCCCTCCATTTGGAGTGGTTGAACTTACCCGTGACGGGCGCTTCTGGCGGCGCTGCTTCTCGCCCAGGTTCCGGGCCTACTGCCTATTCAATAGATCCAGCGCAAGGTCCTGGCTTGGGTAATTACAATGAGAACAATTTTTAACTAGGACATGTGTTGGGGATGACGAGGAGGAGAGTGTATAGGTAATGAGAAGGAATAGATTTGTCTTGGAAGGATTTTATAGGCTTAGGTAGCAAAGATTAGTGTGTGTATTGTTTAGTGTATTTGGAAGAGAATAGTGGAAACAGGAAGTTAGGAAATAATTTATCTAGAGGATATTGGTAGATAGGAAAATGTTTTACATTTAGAACATAGAGGGAGAAAGCAGTGGGAAAGAGGAAAGAGAATTAGAGGTTTCCAAGAATTAAAATTAAAATAAAATAAATACAATAAAATAAAAGTCAAAAAAAGAAATTAAAAATTAAATAGGGCAAAAAAATTAATGAGACCAAAAAACAAACAAAAAACAGAAAAAACAAAACAAACAAAAACCAAAAAAACAAACAAAAAAACCAGAATAAACAAGCAAACTAATAAACCCCAAACCAGAACAATCAATTGAATAAGCAAAATAGTCCACCACAAATAAACAAGCAAAAAAAAAAAGCTAAATACCGTCCCTGGTTTTTATCTTCTCATCTGCCTGTTGGAAACCAATCTGCTCTTGATGGTGGTGTCTTGATGGCGTAGTCTTTCCCTTATAGCGCCGGTTGCTATGGTTTCTGTTTTTGTGTTCAGCAAAATGAGGGCTTTGCTGCCATACTGGGTGCTGGCCGGGATGGTGGGCTGATCCCAGTCAGTTGGGCGGAGGCCGCGGCGCGCGCAGCCCCGTATTGGAGGGGGCGCCCCGGCTCTACCGCGCACCCACCTGTAGTCTCCAATTCCTGCTCCTTCCCCGGCTTCCTCCGCTGCTGCTGCAGCTCTAGGGGTGCACGGGCTCCTCCGCCGCTGGCACACGTGCACTGCCGGTTACGTGTCTAAGTCACAAAGGCGGGCGTGAGCTTTCCCGTCCAGCTCGTGCCCGGTCCCTGGTCAGCAACAGGTGGGAGACTTCCCCTCTCCGTTCAGCAAGCCCTCCATTTGGAGTGGTTGAACTTACCCGTGACGCGGCGCTTCTGGCGGCGCTGCGGCTTCTCGCTCCAGGTTCCGGCGGCCTACTGCCTATTCTTGTCCTGCTGCATGGTCTGAAGTCTTGGACCTACTTTGTTTCTTTGTTATTTTGGACTTTGTTTGAAGAAAATTAATATTTCCCAAACATTAAAAATTTCCCTGTATTTTTCCAAATATATGGATAATTGGCAAAATGTTATGTCACTCAGTGATGTACTAGGAATCATGCAATTGTATCTGGCTTTGGATTTCAATGCATTTGACGTGAATACACTTTGTTTAAAGCATTTTGCTAGAAAATCTGTCAGATTACAAAATTGCAGGAGGATTAGTTCTTGCCCACTGGGTTCTCATCATCTAGTGCATAGTAAAGAAAAGCACTTCCTAAACAAGGCAGATGATGAAAAGGTAGATGATTTGAGAGCAGTTTTTAAAATAATAGCAATAAAAAAATACGTCATTCTGTACTTGAATAAACTTACTTTTGCAAGTTAAAAAATCAGAGTATTTTTTATTTGGAAATTAATTCACATTTTAATTTTGCATCATATAACCTATTTTGTCCTTTACTTATATGTAATGCTATCTTTATTTGGAGCTTTACTTAATATTTGATATGGGTAGTAGAAAATTGGGTTTACTGATATAACCAGGAAGAACTTTTTTTTGTCACCATTAATTCAAAAAGAGGGTCATACTAAATGAGGAGACACTTCTCTGAGCGTGGAAGAAGGAAAGTCTGGGCTCCAGTGTTCCCACTTAATTGATTCATCTGGCAGACTCTTTCAAATCTAAAGTCTGGAGACCTTGCAGATTACAGCTCACATTCAAAAGAGAAAAAAATGTTTTAATCTATATCTAGGGTGCCAGCACATAGTTATTACAATTTGATAATATACTACACTATTTTAAGAGAAAGAAAGGAAAGAAGGAAGGATAGAGATAAGGGAGAAAGGAAGGACAGATCTGCCGGGGAGGGCCTCCTCCGCCGCTGGCACACGTGCACTGCCGGTTACGTGTCTAAGTCACAAAGGCGGGCGTGAGCTTTCCCGTCCAGCTCGTGCCCGGTCCCTGGTCAGCAACAGGTGGGAGACTTCCCTCTCCGTTCAGCAAGCCCTCCATTTGGAGTGGTTGAACTTACCCGTGACGGGCGCTTCTGGCGGCGCTGCGCTTCTCGCTCCAGGTTCCGGCGGCCTACTGCCTATTCTTGTCCTGCTGCATGGTCTGAAGTCTTGGACCTACTTTGTTTCTTTGTTATTTTGGACTTTGTTTGAAGAAAATTAATATTTCCCAAACACTAAAAATTTCCATGTATTTTTCCAAATATATGGATAATTGGCAAAATGTTATGTCACTCAGTGATGTACTAGGAATCATGCAATTGTATCTGGCTTTGGATTTCAATGCATTTGACGTGAATACACTTTGTTTAAAGCATTTTGCTAGAAAATCTGTCAGATTACAAAATTGCAGGAGGATTAGTTCTTGCCCACTGGGTTCTCATCATCTAGTGCATAGTAAAGAAAAGCACTTCCTAAACAAGGCAGATGATGAAAAGGTAGATGATTTGAGAGCAGTTTTTAAAATAATAGCAATAAAAAAATACGTCATTCTGTACTTGAATAAACTTACTTTTGCAAGTTAAAAAATCAGAGTATTTTTTATTTGGAAATTAATTCACATTTTAATTTTGCATCATATAACCTATTTTGTCCTTTACTTATATGTAATGCTATCTTTATTTGGAGCTTTACTTAATATTTGATATGGGTAGTAGAAAATTGGGTTTACTGATATAACCAGGAAGAACTTTTTTTTGTCACCATTAATTCAAAAAGAGGGTCATACTAAATGAGGAGACACTTCTCTGAGCGTGGAAGAAGGAAAGTCTGGGCTCCAGTGTTCCCACTTAATTGATTCATCTGGCAGACTCTTTCAAATCTAAAGTCTGGAGACCTTGCAGATTACAGCTCACATTCAAAAGAGAAAAAAATGTTTTAATCTATATCTAGGGTGCCAGCACATAGTTATTACAATTTGATAATATACTACACTATTTTAAGAGAAAGAAAGGAAAGAAGGAAGGATAGAGATAAGGGAGAAAGGAAGGACAGATCTGCCATTGGGCTGGGCATTTTACAGACATTATTTTGACTCGAGGTAGATATTATAGTCACTTTAAAAGTGAAAATTAGATGATGATTAAGTATTTTACCCCAGATTACACATGCAATAAGAGCTGAACTTGGCTTTAAGCTCAGATTGATCTGACTTTAGTCTACCTATTCTTCCTTTTATACAGCTAGGATTCATGAAAAATGTTTTGAGAGGCCTGATAAGTGAAGCAGATGTGTAAAGTACCCAGTCCAGTTGTAAGATTCTGGCAAATTGGAGAATTCTGAATAAAGACCAACAGTCTCAGAAATTTTTAAGATCATGTATAGGTCAGTAATAAAATTCAAATAACAAAAGCAGCAGCAAGACAAAAGGCAATTGTGGGACCTGTTATGAGTGTCCCTTGCTTTATGCTAATCTTTCTCTTTAAATGATTACCTTATTTTCTAGATCTTAGTCTCAGGAGTTCATAACTGGAGGTATACTCATTGTCTCTCAATAATATTTTATCTGTCTTGCTGTATAATTTTCAGTGTGTAAGTGCAGTTGGAAAGAAAAGGGAGATGACTTGGGACATGTGGGAATTCATTGATGGAGGAAGAGAAACAAATGGCAAATTGGCAAGTTAAGGAAGTAAGAATTATTTCTTCATCCATTTACATAATGCCTTATTAGTACTTACTATGCTTTTGACCTTGGCTTAAATGTAACTTCCTTGAATGCTTCAAAGAAGCATTCCTTGATCCTACTATATTTGTATACTTTTGTAGCACCTGGTACTTATGTAAAATGTTACACTATATTCAATTGCCTATATATTTCCCTTGATTTTCCCCTATCAACTCTGTTTTGGGAGTAATCACATCTAGCCTACTCATCATTGAATCACTAATACTGTGTATTGCATTGATGACTGAGTTGGTCCTCAATAAGTATTTGTTGGATTAATAAGGGAATAAGCAAATATTAAATGTTATACTTTTATGAACATTTCTTTATATTGCTTTGGAAAATGCATAACTCTACCCATCACTCTTAACTGTAGAAATAAGAACCTTATGAAGATATTGGAAACAAAATACTTTATGTTCAGTCTAAGTAAGTTGCAGGACATTCAGAACTTGCTATGCCATTAGTCCAGGTTTGGTCAGGAAAACAGAAAGCACTCTAGGTATTTCAAACAGGAAGGGCTTATTTATTTATTAAAATCGCTATTTTAAAGGAAGGATTTAAGAGCTTAAAGTCAGTTGGAAGAACTGAGGATGTGATGAAACTCATGGATAGTAGTGGCTAGGTTTCAGGAAATCAGAAATTTTCAGGAATTGTAGATACTCACTGCCAGTGGATTCAGTTGCCTTCAGTATGAAAGGGGAGATGTAGGAGAAATCTGGGAGCCCCCTTCAGACTCGGTGTGCATAGGGGAGACCATACAAGACATTGAAACTGAATGCTGGCTACAAAACAAGCAGTATCCAGCACAGATTGTCAATAAAGTTAATGGATTTTGACCTTTGGGCATTAATAGAAGATATGTATCCTGAAAAAGGAAGTCATATTTCTGTTCTAGTTTGTATTTGTTGGAGCACATAGAGATCAGTGGTTTTAATTCTAACACTTTAAAATTTCTTTTATTCCTGAGTCATTCTAAGGTAAGATTAAAGTTACCATTACTTTTAGTTCAAATGTGAGAAGAGCTTTTTAACCTTAGGAGTCATTTTATAGTGGAATATGTTGCCTTGTGAATAATGATAGATACAGATGAGCATGAAATTAAGAGGGCACATGATTACAGTCTATAAAGTCCTTAAAGTTCTGTCCCTGCCATGTGGTTTATGATTAAGGAGGATATGTTATGATTCATTTAGATTTTCAGATTTATCACTTGTTGAACTTCTAACAAGGGTTTCCGTGGTGGCTCAGAGGTAAAGAATCTGCCTTTAGTGCAGAAACTGATCTATTTGTATACTTTTGTAGCACCTGGTACTTATGTAAAATGTTACACTATATTCAATTGCCTATATATTTCCTTGATTTTCCTATCAACGCTGTTTTGGGAGTAATCACATCTAGCCTACTCATCATTGAATCACTAATACTGTGTATTGCATTGATGACTGAGTTGGTCCTCAATAAGTATTTGTTGGATTAATAAGGGAATAAGCAAATATTAAATGTTATACTTTTATGAACATTTCTTTATATTGCTTTGGAAAATGCATAACTCTACCCATCACTCTTAACTGTAGAAATAAGAACCTTATGAAGATATTGGAAACAAAATACTTTATGTTCAGTCTAAGTAAGTTGCAGGACATTCAGAACTTGCTATGCCATTAGTCCAGGTTTGGTCAGGAAAACAGAAAGCACTCTAGGTATTTCAAACAGGAAGGGCTTATTTATTTATTAAAATCGCTATTTTAAAGGAAGGATTTAAGAGCTTAAAGTCAGTTGGAAGAACTGAGGATGTGATGAAACTCATGGATAGTAGTGGCTAGGTTTCAGGAAATCAGAAATTTTCAGGAATTGTAGATACTCACTGCCAGTGGATTCAGTTGCCTTCAGTATGAAAGGGGAGATGTAGGAGAAATCTGGGAGCCCCCTTCAGACTCGGTGTGCATAGGGGAGACCATACAAGACATTGAAACTGAATGCTGGCTACAAAACAAGCAGTATCCAGCACAGATTGTCAATAAAGTTAATGGATTTTGACCTTTGGGCATTAATAGAAGATATGTATCCTGAAAAAGGAAGTCATATTTCTGTTCTAGTTTGTATTTGTTGGAGCACATAGAGATCAGTGGTTTTAATTCTAACACTTTAAAATTTCTTTTATTCCTGAGTCATTCTAAGGTAAGATTAAAGTTACCATTACTTTTAGTTCAAATGTGAGAAGAGCTTTTTAACCTTAGGAGTCATTTTATAGTGGAATATGTTGCCTTGTGAATAATGATAGATACAGATGAGCATGAAATTAAGAGGGCACATGATTACAGTCTATAAAGTCCTTAAAGTTCTGTCCCTGCCATGTGGTTTATGATTAAGGAGGATATGTTATGATTCATTTAGATTTTCAGATTTATCACTTGTTGAACTTCTAACAAGGGTTTCCGTGGTGGCTCAGAGGTAAAGAATCTGCCTTTAGTGCAGAAACTGCAGGAGATGCAGGTTTGATCCCTGGCTTGGGAGGGTACCCTGGAGGAGGGGATGGCAACCAACTACAGTATTCTTGTCTGGAGAATGCCATGAACAGAGGAGCCTGGAAACCTACAGTCCAGGGGGTTGCAAAGAATCAGACATGATGAAGCAACTGAAACCTTTATATATGTATACACAATGGAATATTATTTAGCCTTGAAAAGGAAAAATTCTGATATAATGCTACAGCATGAATGAACATTGAGGACATTATGCTAAATGTAGGCCAGCCACACAAGCTAAATGCTGCATTATTCCACTTATATGAGGTATTAAGAGTACTTAAATTGATAGAGACTGAAAATCGAATGGTGGTTATCAGGGATTGGGCTAAAAGGGGAGAAGGGAAGTATAGTTTAATTCATATAGAACTTCAGTTTTATAAGATGAAAGGGAGTTTGGACATGGATAGTGGTGATGATAGCATAACATCATAAATGTATTGAACACCACTGAGCTAGTACACATAAAAATGGTAAAGATGGTAAATTTTATGCTGTATGTATTTTACCACAATTTAAAAAATTGGAAGGGCTTCCTGGGTGGTCCAGTGGGTAAAGAGTCTGCCTTGCTGTGCAAGGGGCACCGGTTTGATCCCTGGCACGGGAAGATCCCATATGCCTCAGAGCGGCAAGACTCTTGTGTCCAATTACAAGCCAGCACTCTGGAGCACATGCACTCAGAGCAGGTGCTCTGCAGCCAGAGAGAACACTACGATGAGAGGCCCACATAGGCCCAAAGAACTAAGATGGATGAAAAATAAATAAATAAAAGGCCAATAGAAGAGGCCAAAATTAAAAAATAAATTTAAAAAATTGGAAAAAGGAAGTCAAATGAGAATATAAAATAAAGTATTTAATAATGGCAAAAAGATGAAAAACAAATTAAGTATCTTGCTATCATAAGATAGTAGTCAGAAGCTGTCAAAAGTCAACACGTGTGCCTAGTTATTAAGATGAGCAAGCTAGAAGGCAAAGAGAAAAGCCTGGTTTCAATGGTGTCATTTGAACTTCTAAACTTCTACTGTGTCTAAAGTCCAGTATATGTACTGGACCTCTTAGTTACATGAACCAATAAATAATTTTGGGTAATCAAGTTTAAACTGAGTTTTATAAATAATGACTCGTAATGAAAACATCCTGTTAGACATCAAAATCAGTGTGTAGAAGAAGCACATGTCACAGCTCCATCTTAATCTTCATTCCTTTACTTTCTGCCTTTCTAGGCTGTCTTCCCCAGCAGCTCCTTTTCTCTCTTTCTCACCAGAACCTTTGTGAAGTTGGCTTCCTAGACCCCCTCTGCACCATTCTCTGTTATCTATGCTCTCATAGTATCTTTTCCTGTATAACATCTCCCCAATAGAAATAAGGATGAGTGCTCTTTTTAAAATTTATCTCTGCCATTTCTTTCTTCTGAAATCAAGTGCTGCCTGCTTACACGCTGAGAAGAAGATTCTTAGAACATTTGAAGACAGATATTGCATAACAATGTAGAACTATTCACAGTAGTTATGAAAGTTTCTACTGGGGAGATTCGAGTTATCTAGATTTTGAGTAAAAGATGGGTGCTGGCTTACTAGGGTTGAGTGTCTTTGAGGTGGTGATTACTGAAAGGTCCTTCCTTGTTGATGTAAATTCTGGTTCATTTCCAATGAAGATGCTATGCTTTTTTTGTGCAAGGTTTTGCAGAAAAATTGGATAATCCTTATTATAGATTGTACATGAGAAACCAGTGCTCAGTTTCAGGACTCTGAAGAATCTTCTCTTTCGTACTGTCTTAACTCTAAAATGTGTGGCTGCCTAGAGCAATGATTTGAAAAGAACTCCATTTTTCATGGCCACTTATCTTGAGGATCTTAGTGCTACTACTTGTTCCAAAATTTCACCAAATGCTGTGCTGTTGGAAGGTATTACTTTTGTGTATGGCTCATGCTCTTCTTCCCTCTTCATTATAGTTAGTTTATTTCTGTTTATCCTTCAATATTTGTTGAAAGCATTATACTCTTTGTAGTTACTTCTTCTATAAACATGTTAAATTCTTACACACCCAGGGCTTCCTTGGTAGCTCAGATGGCAAAGAATCTGCCTGCAATGTGGGAGACCCAGGTTCAATCCCTGGAATGGGAAGATGCCCTGCAGAAGGAAATGGCAATTCACTTCAGTATTCTTGTCTGGGAAATCCCATGGCCAGAGGAGCCTGGCAGGTTGCATCCATGGGGGTCACAAAGATTTGGACACTACTGAGCATCTTTCACTCACTCTATCACTAGGCAATTTGTACTTATTCTTCCGCTATGAGGCACTTCTATGAGGAAACCCCCACTTCCCATGTATAACTGTATAACATCTGTTAGACATCAAAATCAGTGTGTAGAAGAAGCACATGTCACAGCTCCATCTTAATCTTCATTCCTTTACTTTCTGCCTTTCTAGGCTGTCTTCCCAGCAGCTCCTTTCTCTCTTTACTCACCAGAACCTTTGTGAAGTTGGCTTCCTAGACCCCCTCTGCACCATTCTCTGTTATCTATGCTCTCATAGTATCTTTTCCTGTATAACATCTCCCCAATAGAAATAAGGATGAGTGCTCTTTTTAAAATTTATCTCTGCCATTTCTTTCTTCTGAAATCAAGTGCTGCCTGCTTACACGCTGAGAAGAAGATTCTTAGAACATTTGAAGACAGATATTGCATAACAATGTAGAACTATTCACAGTAGTTATGAAAGTTTCTACTGGGGAGATTCGAGTTATCTAGATTTTGAGTAAAAGATGGGTGCTGGCTTACTAGGGTTGAGTGTCTTTGAGGTGGTGATTACTGAAAGGTCCTTCCTTGTTGATGTAAATTCTGGTTCATTTCCAATGAAGATGCTATGCTTTTTTTGTGCAAGGTTTTGCAGAAAAATTGGATAATCCTTATTATAGATTGTACATGAGAAACCAGTGCTCAGTTTCAGGACTCTGAAGAATCTTCTTTTTCGTACTGTCTTAACTCTAAAATGTGTGGCTGCCTAGAGCAATGATTTGAAAAGAACTCCATTTTTCATGGCCACTTATCTTGAGGATCTTAGTGCTACTACTTGTTCCAAAATTTCACCAAATGCTGTGCTGTTGGAAGGTATTACTTTTGTGTATGGCTCATGCTCTTCTTCCCTCTTCATTATAGTTAGTTTATTTCTGTTTATCCTTCAATATTTGTTGAAAGCATTATACTCTTTGTAGTTACTTCTTCTATAAACATGTTAAATTCTTACACACCCAGGGCTTCCTTGGTAGCTCAGATGGCAAAGAATCTGCCTGCAATGTGGGAGACCCAGGTTCAATCCCTGGAATGGGAAGATGCCCTGCAGAAGGAAATGGCAATTCACTTCAGTATTCTTGTCTGGGAAATCCCATGGCCAGAGGAGCCTGGCAGGTTGCATCCATGGGGGTCACAAAGATTTGGACACTACTGAGCATCTTTCACTCACTCTATCACTAGGCAATTTGTACTTATTCTTCCGCTATGAGGCACTTCTATGAGGAACACCACTGGCCCATTCTCCCATCTCCCACTTCCCAGTGTGGGTTATGTGCTCCTTCTGTATTGTTCTGTATCACCCTGTGCCCTTCCATTGTAAAACACTCAGCACACTATAGTGTAGCTACCTATTGACTTTCCTTCCCCATCCACAGACTGTAGGTCTCATGAGGACAGACATTTATCTTGAATCCTATTTGTAGTCAATGCTAAACACAATGGTTGTCCCTTTGTATCTGTTGAATAAAGGAATGAATAGATGAATGGTTGAGTATGCTAAAATGATTTAATCTCTATTTCAGGAGGTTAGATACAGTGGGCATTTGTGAAAATGTCAAAGATTTTCATAGAATTCATTTGCAGAAGAAATATATTTTTGAATTTGGAGGCAACTATTAACTGTTGAGGGTTTCTCAGAGTAATTTAGAATTAGAAAGGTGCTTTGTGTGCAGGAGACCCAGTTCGATTCCTGGGTCAGGATGATCCCCTGGAGAAGACATAGGCTCCCTATTTTAGTATTCATGGGCTTCCCTAGTGGTTTAGCTGGTATAGAATCTACTTGCAATGTGGAAGACTTGGGTTCAATCCCTGGGTTGGGAAGATCTCCTGGAGAAGGGAAAGCCTACCCACTTCAGTATTCTTACCTGGAGAATTCCATGGCTCATTCATGCATAGCAAAGAGTCAAATACCACTGACTGACTTTTACTTCACTTGTGTGTTATGTTTTTGCTTAATCAAATTTATCATCTTATATTATGAAATCATTATTTTGTATCTCACCACACAAGCCAGACAGCCTTATGATGGTCAAGGGTTTAATTGTTGAAAAGGTCTGGAAGTTAACATGAGTGTATATTTTTAATTGAGTCGATAGTAAACATTGAAGTATTTCACATAAAAATCCAGATTTACAGCTGATATTGGAATTAGGAATTTAGCAACACAGAAAACTCATTCTTTCACAACAAAGATGAAGAGTGGATTCCCCTGTTGGGTAGAGTATTTGGTTTGAGTCATGACCTCTAACATTCACATGGCACAGATTTACCATATGAAAATGTTACAGATGTCAGTTAGGGTTTGGTGACAACCCATATAAACCCATAAGATACTTGAAATATAGACAATCGTTTTTGATATTTTTTGGCAATGATTCAACAAGTTTTCCAAAGAAAATTCATTCTTATTTCTAAAATTTCAGCAGTGGCCAAAGAGTTGGAAAAGGCCAGTTTTCATTCCAATATCAATGAAAGGAAATGCCAGAGAATGTTCAAACTACCACATAATTGTGCTCATTTCACATCCTAGCAAGATAATGCTCAAAATCCTTCAAGCTAGGATTTAGCAGTTTACATGAACCTACTCTTCTAGATGTACAAACTGGATTTAGAAAAGACAGAAGAACCAAGGACCAAATTGCCAATATTCATTGAATCATAGAGAAAGCAAGGGAATTTCAGAAAAACATCTACTTCTGCTTCATTGACTATGCTAAAGCCTTTGACTGTGTGGATCACAACAAACTGGAAAATTCTTAAAGAGATGGGGATATCAGACCACCTTAACTGCCTCCTGCAAAACCTGGATGAAGCAACAGTTAAAACAGGGCATGAAACATGGACTAGGTCAAAGTTAGGAATGAAAATCATTCAAAATATGAGGCTGTATATTGTGACTCTGCTTATTTAACTTCTATGCAGAGTACATCATGTGAAATGCCTGGCTGGATGAAGCACAAGCTGGAATAAAGATTTTTGGAAGAAATACCAAAAACCTGTAATATGCAGATAATGCCACTCTAATGGCAGAAAGTGAAGAGGAACTTGAGGGTGAAGGAGGCGAGTGATAAAGCTGGCTTGACGCTCAACATTCAAAAAATTAAGATCATGACATGTGGTCCAATCACTTCATGGCAAATAGATGAAAAAAAAATGACATATTTCATTTTCTTGGGCTCCAAAATCACTGCAGATGGTGACTGCAGTAACAAAAGTTAAAAGATGCCTGTTCCTTGGAAGAAAAGCTATGACAAACCTAGACAGCTTATTAAAAAGCAAAAACACCACTTGCAAATAAAGGTCCATCTGGTCAAAGTTACAGTTTTTCCAGTAGCCATGTACAGATGTTAAAAGTTGGACCATAAAGAAGACTGAGTACAGAAGAATTGGTGCTTTCAAACTGTGGTTATGGAGAAGATGCCTGAGAGTCCTTTGGCCAACAAAGAGATCAGACCAGTCAATCCTAAAGGAAATCAACCCTGAATAGTCATTGGAAGCACTGATACTGAAGTTGAAGCTCCAATACTTTGGCTATCTGATGTGAAGAGCCTACTCATTAGAAAAAGACCCTGATGCTAGGAAGGATTGAGGGCAAGGAAAGATGTGTGTGACAGAGGATGAGATGGTTGGATTGCATTGCCAACTCAATGGACATGAGTTCAAGCAAACTCTGGGAGACAGTGAAGGGCAGTGAGGCCTGGCATGCTGTAGTCCATGGGGTTGCAAAGGGTCAGGCATGATTTAGTGACTCAACAACAACTATTGTCTAGAAATCAATCCAAGACAGTGCCCAAAGTTGCCAATACCTAAAAGAAGACTCTTTTTTTTTTTTAACTTTTATTTTACTTTTAAATAATACAGAGCTTTGTTGTTTACAGATATGTATGTTCCCAGATTAGTCATATGTATATCCCCCTCTTCCCACCCATCCCGACCATCACACAGCACCCCTGAAGGATCTCCTTTTCTCACAGAGCCACGACTATAGCTATTTTCTTCACTTATGAAAGTACAGGCCTTCATGCTACTTCCTTTACACCTCCCACCCTAAAAGAAGACTCTTATAGCATTTTCCACTGATCTCCATCCTTTTGCCCTGGTTCTACTCAGAACTCTTTCTGGTGTGAATGTTTAACATCATAAATTTGAAAATATTATTCCTCTAATTAAAACAATTCACCTTAGGGATCTCCACCCAGTGACTCCTACTTCTTTCTCCGTTTTCTCCTGGAATTCAGTTCTCACCATGGTTCAACTACTGATTTTTTAGTTCCATAAATAAGTCAAATAATCTCTCAACAAGACCTTCACACAAGCTTTCGTCTCCCAATTTGCTAAAAAGCCCCATCTGGGCTTCCCCTGGTGGTCCAGTGGATAAGGACACCGCCTTGCAGTGCAAGGGGTGCCAGTTTGATCCCTGGCCTGGGAAGATCCCATGTGCAGTGGAGCAGCTGGACAGATGTGTCCAATCACCGAGCCGGCGCTCTGGAGCGCATGCGCCCAGAGCCGGCGCTCTGCGACAACGGACGCCACCGCGATTGGAGGCCCGCAGGAGCCAAAGAACAAAGACGGATGAAAACAGAGAAATGAAAGACCAATAGAAGTGGCCCACCCGCTCCCCCCCACTCCCCAACCTGACCCTTGCCCAAAATAAATAAATAAATCTTTAAAAAAAAAAAAAAAAAAAGCCCCATCTTTCTGGTCTAATTTTCAAGCACTCTTCCTCCTAGAGACTTTCCCTGACCACATAGTCTGAGGAGGTCCTCCTCTCTCATGACTCTTTATTGTTTACATTGTATCCATCAGAATTTGTAACTATATACTTATTAGTGCATTTACTTTCCACCCTGTAATATTTTTTTACGTGAGAGTAAGTCCACATATGTTTTATTCACTGTTGTATGTAATCTCAGGTCTACCACATGATACATTCAAAAATGTTTCAAATAAATGAATATATGTTACATTGACATGTAAATTTGAAGTTAAAAGTAGTGAACTTTAGATGATTTTGGATTTCAGTTGCTAACATTTCTCATCTTAAGAGCAAATAATTCCTAAAACATTGAGTATAGAGTATGAAACACTTGTTTTGAAATATGTAGAATAAAAAAAATGAATGTTGGAGTAACTTCCATTTGAGGCAGTAAGATGTACTGAATCACAGCATACTATTTTCCAGATGAATGCAGTTTTGTGTTTCTTTGTTTTTCAGATGGGAAATACGATCCCACTTGGGAAAATATTACTCACATGCAAGAGTCTACAAGCATGTGAGTAATCTCAGTCTGGTTGTGCTCATAGAGAATTTTCAGCTCAGCTGATAGGTAGATATCTCTTTGCAGTACTTGGAATTTTCTCTCTTGTAGAATTGAAAATTTTTTTCCAAAGAATGCAAATTTGATTAAGGATAGCTATGCATTGACATTTTGTCATCTTCATTTTTCTATGGTGATGGAATTATGCAGCGACTTGGCCTGGCTAGAGTTTTGCTAGTGGATTTACATTGTTTCTTGAATTCTGTGAAATTACATCACTGGCATGTAGAATCAGTTTTTCAAGGATAGCTGCCATGGACAAAGAGTACAATATGTTTACATTTCCTGGGGAGAAAACCCTATGTATGTATAGTTCGTTTTTGTGCTTAGGCTTAAGGCTTTATCATCGATTATAAAATATTTACTTTGATTAAAATGTTCCACTAGTACCTGGTTGCATTTAAGTGTTTTTGTTTTCAAGATGTTTCTTGTGGGTATATATAGAGAATTAGAGGATTTGAGTTTAAATTCTAAATACAAGAAAAATTCAGTGAAAGCCCTTTAATTTTGTTGCTTGCAGGTGCAATTTCATTTAACGCATACTGCAGACCTATTTTTTTTCATGCATACATTCACAAATACACACAGTCACATATATAATCTTTTCTTGGTTTTATAACATGATTCAACTGAAATTAATTTAAGGCATTCTTTTAGGGAAGAGCCATCAGAAGACTCACTAAATAGATGCAAATTTACATATATATATTGTACATTTAAAAATGTTACTCTTTAAGAAAACAAAGAAAGCTTCATTGTATGGATGTATCACATGTTAATTGTCAAGTCTTTTATTGATATTCCAGTTGTTTTGGTAGTTTGATTTTACAAGATTAACTGCAATGTTATAACTCTTTGAGTGTGCCCATATAGCCATATCTTTCTATAAATATTATACAAATTTCTGTAGAATTTCTTAGTCTAATTGTATATACATTTTTAATTTTGAAAGATACAGCCAAATTACTCTTAAAAGGTGATGCTAAACTTGTTCAGTAGAATATGAGATTCTCCCTTTCCTTCTCCTAGTTAAAAACTGAATTACACTACACAATATGAGTAATCTCAGTCTGGTTGTGCTCATAGAGAATTTTCAGCTCAGCTGATAGGTAGATATCTCTTTGCAGTACTTGGAATTTTCTCTCTTGTAGAATTGAAAATTTTTTTCCAAAGAATGCAAATTTGATTAAGGATAGCTATGCATTGACATTTTGTCATCTTCATTTTTCTATGGTGATGGAATTATGCAGCGACTTGGCCTGGCTAGAGTTTTGCTAGTGGATTTACATTGTTTCTTGAATTCTGTGAAATTACATCACTGGCATGTAGAATCAGTTTTTCAAGGATAGCTGCCATGGACAAAGAGTACAATATGTTTACATTTCCTGGGGAGAAAACCCTATGTATGTATAGTTCTTTTTTGTGCTTAGGCTTAAGGCTTTATCATCGATTATAAAATATTTACTTTGATTAAAATGTTCCACTAGTACCTGGTTGCATTTAAGTGTTTTTGTTTTCAAGATGTTTCTTGTGGGTATATATAGAGAATTAGAGGATTTGAGTTTAAATTCTAAATACAAGAAAAATTCAGTGAAAGCCCTTTAATTTTGTTGCTTGCAGGTGCAATTTCATTTAACGATACTGCAGACCTATTTTTTCATGCATACATTCACAAATACACACAGTCACATATATAATCTTTTCTTGGTTTTATAACATGATTCAACTGAAATTAATTTAAGGCATTCTTTTAGGGAAGAGCCATCAGAAGACTCACTAAATAGATGCAAATTTACATATATATATTGTACATTTAAAAATGTTACTCTTTAAGAAAACAAAGAAAGCTTCATTGTATGGATGTATCACATGTTAATTGTCAAGTCTTTTATTGATATTCCAGTTGTTTTGGTAGTTTGATTTTACAAGATTAACTGCAATGTTATAACTCTTTTGAGTGTGCCCATATAGCCATATCTTTCTATAAATATTATACAAATTTCTGTAGAATTTCTTAGTCTAATTGTATATACATTTTTAATTTTGAAAGATACAGCCAAATTACTCTTAAAAGGTGATGCTAAACTTGTTCAGTAGAATATGAGATTCTCCCTTTCCCTCTCCTAGTTATCAACAAATCTGAATTACACTACCTATTTGGTGGGCAAAAATTAGTACATTTTCATTGTGTATCTTACTGCTTTATGTGAGCATTCTATCTTTTTTTTTTGGTCCTTAATGCTTTCCTTTTACAAAACATTTTTGGTTACAATTTTGGCCTTGCAATAAGGAGATCTTATTACATGGTAATTTTTTTGGTAGTCTTCTCTGCTTTAGATTTGACTATCACTTTTAATTATATTTGGCACTAGATTTATGTGGTAATACATACTTTGTCATATTCTCTCTAGAACTGTTTTTATATTTTAAGCTCAGCATTTACTAGGTATATCCTCCACACTCTTTGGTTTTCTTTTTTAAATTTTGGGAAACCAGAATCATTGAGAGAATTTCTTAAAAGATTCTGTAAGACATGAACAAAAATATTCCATACTGAGGTCTGATTATAATTAAAATAAATGTTCTTCCTTTTACTCATAATTTTAGCTCTGTATGTGCAAATGAAGCAACTGAATCATTTCCTTCTTCTTCATTTTTATATACTATAAAAATTTCCATATTATTCTTGGTAAAACAACAAAAATATATGCATCGAAATTTTGATTTGTATAGTTGTCATTTTAATCAATTCTTTTTAATTCTAAGATGCTTCAATATTTAAAACTTAAGGCACTTAAAAAAAATACTCTGGGGCCTCCCTGGTGGTCTAGTGGGTAAAGAGTCTGCCTTGCACTGCAAAGGGCAACGGTTTGATCCCTGAACTGGGAAGATCCCACATACCTTGGAGTGGCTGGACCGGTGTGTCCAATTACAAGCGAGCACTCTAAAGCACATGTACCCAGAGCCGGTGCTCTGCAATGACAGGGAAGAGCTCATGGCATGAAGTTGAAAGAAACAGGCTTAAAAAAATCACTGTGAAGATCTTAATTTATATTTTTATATACGACTGATATTAACTGCTTAATAATAAGCAAATTTGGAGAAGATGTACCCCATAAAAACAATTTAGTAAAAATATTTATATAGCAAATATATATTTCAATTTATATTTGTTTAATAAACTCCTATATGAATGAAGAAATTGTCAATAATCTACCATTTAACATTAATTCTGAGAACTTTTAGTGTTGCAACATTCAATTTCTTGAATTTCACTGGAATACATTTTTGTTTTTATATATTATGAAATCTACCATAATATTAACTTCATCTTAATTTTATTTTAGAAAGTATTTTTTCCCTCTTCATATTGTGTGCACATCTCTTAGTTCTAAGACATCAAATTTATTTTAAAAATTGCATCTTTTGGTCTGTTATTAATCCCTTCAAATGTATAATTTATACAGAGGGAATTAATTGGTTCCAAATAACAAAATCATTTCAGCCTTAAAACTCTGTAACCTATATTTATCTTATAGACATTTATAATTTCAACATAATTTGAGATTTTACATTGGCTTTAAATAATACCTGTACGCACTTTCCTCTTAAAGTTTTTTAGTTAGAACTTGAAATTTTGACTTATACTTTATAAAATTTAATAAAAAGGATAAATAGTTTGAAAAATGAAACCAAATATTTCCTAAAAATGTATATTATTCAGTCAACATCTACATTTAAGCAATTAATATGAAAAGCAGATTTTTTTGATATCCTAGCTAGAAAAACATTTCTGTTTTAGAATTAAGAAAATCCTAGAAGTACACTCCAAACATAATCAGAATCTTTTTGTCTTATCATGCTAAAACACTAATAGCATGGTTATTTTTAAAATATTGGCACTACGTTTTTGTGCACCTAATATTAAAATGTTATTTATATAGGAGTTAAAATTTAAAAACTTCTTTGTCCAGGTTATTTACTGAGTCCATACTGGATGCTAAGTATGGAAAAAAAATAAAAACAGTATTAAGGAGCTTAAATTTACAATATTATTAAGATAAGGAAGTGAATTCTTTGTTCAGTCCATATCATTGAATTAATGACTCCTCTCATTGTGAAGCATGTTTTAAATGCACCACCAATTGTTATTCATTCATCCATTCATTCCCCAATGGCTTGCTTATGTATCTGATGGTTACTAAATATATACTATGCATAAGACAATGGGAATATTGACAGGAAAAACAGATTTTTGCGACTTGTAGAAAAGAAATATAAATGATTAAAGTATTGAAATGATTAAAATCTTTAAAATGATTGAGTATGATGACAGAAACATCTATGCATCCATAGGAACCAAGGATATTATACAATTCTGCCTTAAAACAAGAATAGTAAATACTTTATCCAGGCAATGAGGAGAGGCGTGACAGCAGAATTAATGATGTTAGAAATATCTATAGATTCTGAAATAGAAAAGGCAACTGAAAGTTGTGAGGAGGGAAAGGAACACAAAGAAAACAGCAAAATTATCAAGTGCAAATTGAAACACCATTGAAACATGTTCTCCATAACTTTGAGAGCATTACCTCATATACCCTGTTATTGGTAAAAGTTTTTCATCACAAAATTAGAGAAATGTTTTCCCCTCATTTTTTATTCAAATTGTTTAAAAATAGATATTAGTAAGGACTGTTGGTGGTTATTTAAACTTTGGGATTTCAGGGCTCAGAAATTTTTACCTTAGAGAAATAAAATGCCAAAATATACAATGAAAGTTAACAGAGTCTAAATGAGGACATTAGATGCAGTGAACTTGGACATTAAAAGTCAAAGTTCTCAAGTTTTGAGTACACAAAGTCCTGCTGCCCAGCTCTTTGTAATGTTAATTTGTTCTCAAACAAAATTAATTTTATAATGCTTAAAGTTCACTACTAGTTCTCCTGACACTGGAGAAAACTAAAGTATCTGTAAAGATACATTTCATTTGCTGATTTTTCTTCAGTAATACCCTACTATTCAGTCTAAATTTTTTTTTTTTTTTAATTATGCTCCTTCAGTCAAAAGCTGACACAACTGTCGAAATATAGTCACTCAAGCACTAGTCAGTCACACTCCGATAATGTGTCTGTCATCATGTTAAAACAGTCATTTGCTGACATACTTTATGGCTATGAACATGTTTCAGAAACCAGCAAAAAGGATTGGCCTTTAAAAAATAAGCAAGAGTAGCATTTCCTTCTAGTGAAACGACATATAATTTGAAATAATAGTGTGTCAATAGTGACTATAGGAAATTGGTAGAAAGTGGACATTTCCAAGTCCACTTTTATCTGGGAAAATATAGTTCTTTTTAAACCAGAAAACACTTTATTGAATTAAAAGCATCTTTGTTAGATTTGGAAAATGTTTATTGCAATAGGTTTGGAATAGTAGGCAATAAAAGGATATTATACAATTCTGCCTTAAAACAAGAATAGTAAATACTTTATCCAGGCAATGAGGAGAGGCGTGACAGCAGAATTAATGATGTTAGAAATATCTATAGATTCTGAAATAGAAAAGGCAACTGAAAGTTGTGAGGAGGGAAAGGAACACAAAGAAAACAGCAAAATTATCAAGTGCAAATTGAAACACCATTGAAACATGTTCTCCATAACTTTGAGAGCATTACCTCATATACCCTGTTATTGGTAAAAGTTTTTCATCACAAAATTAGAGAAATGTTTTCCCCTCATTTTTTATTCAAATTGTTTAAAAATAGATATTAGTAAGGACTGTTGGTGGTTATTTAAACTTTGGGATTTCAGGGCTCAGAAATTTTTACCTTAGAGAAATAAAATGCCAAAATATACAATGAAAGTTAACAGAGTCTAAATGAGGACATTAGATGCAGTGAACTTGGACATTAAAAGTCAAAGTTCTCAAGTTTTGAGTACACAAAGTCCTGCTGCCCAGCTCTTTGTAATGTTAATTTGTTCTCAAACAAAATTAATTTTATAATGCTTAAAGTTCACTACTAGTTCTCCTGACACTGGAGAAAACTAAAGTATCTGTAAAGATACATTTCATTTGCTGATTTTTCTTCAGTAATACCCTACTATTCAGTCTAAATTTTTTTTTTTTTTTAATTATGCTCCTTCAGTCAAAAGCTGACACAACTGTCGAAATATAGTCACTCAAGCACTAGTCAGTCACACTCCGATAATGTGTCTGTCATCATGTTAAAACAGTCATTTGCTGACATACTTTATGGCTATGAACATGTTTCAGAAACCAGCAAAAAGGATTGGCCTTTAAAAAATAAGCAAGAGTAGCATTTCCTTCTAGTGAAACGACATATAATTTGAAATAATAGTGTGTCAATAGTGACTATAGGAAATTGGTAGAAAGTGGACATTTCCAAGTCCACTTTTATCTGGGAAAATATAGTTCTTTTTAAACCAGAAAACACTTTATTGAATTAAAAGCATCTTTGTTAGATTTGGAAAATGTTTATTGCAATAGGTTTGGAGTTCTGAACTTCTCTAACTATGTGAAATAGCAATTTTGTAAAGAATAAATGTTAATGCTCTGTGAGGTTGCATTCTATTCTCAATACCTTTTCATTTATATTAGACCATGTCCAAACTGACTTTGGCATTTAGTAAACTCTATTGAAAAGTATAAGAACAGTCAGGGAAAATTTATAGATAGAAACATAAGCATCTACACAGATAAGCTTTGTGTCCAGTAATTTATTCCAAAATTTCCTAAAATATGTCATGGATTAGCTCTAGTTATTTAATAGATAGGGAACATTTTTGAAATAATAAAGCATAGACAAATCCAATAGATTATATACAAGTGCACACTAACTTGTTACATGTCATTGAAATTGGCAAAGTGAATACCTTAGTGGATCCCTAAGTAGCTGTAAGAATGGTACCTCTTCAGAGTGAAGAATTTACCTGCTAAAAATACCTGCTAGTTCCCACTCTGCATTAAAATTTATACAAAGAAAACCTTACATCCTGTTCTTAGTACTATTACATTTTGATTCATTAGAATATTCATATATAATTATAAGATCTTATTGTTGAAATATAAAAAATCATCACATATTAAACCATAAAAATGGTTTATTTATTTTCTAAAATGCTTGCCAAATTATCAAAGAGGTCACAGTCTTGAAAACTATTTCATCAGTCTTGGCACCCTGTTGGAGTCATGAATAAGAAAATCATATACTTACATGTTAAATATTTTTGCAATTCTAGTCACTTTCATATACAAGATTTGCTAGTTCTTTTTAAGCAATAATTTTAAAGTATTTCAGTGTTCTTCATTAGCATAGACATTTAAATCTAGCATCAGGTTCCTAGCAAGCATGGAAAACCAAAGTGTTTTACAGATGCTTATGTCCACAGAAGCAATTTTTACAGAAAAAAACATTATTTCACTTTATTTCACTTACTTGGTTTCTTTGTTCATTAAGCTAATTACTCTAGTCTACATTCATGCTTTTCATCTACCTTGTTTCTTGAGCTTGATCCTTTCCCAACCCTGAATCGACTGTTACTGAACAGTTGAAGCTGAACAGGAAGGAATTGCAGGTGTCAACTCACAGTTTACAAATATGACATCTCCTCTGGCATAGCTGGAAATATGAAATATTGATTTATGTGCAGTAAAAGGTCTTATAAAAATGATCACATACACATGAGAGATTAATGCGCAGGAGATCAATAGAAATTTCATTCTTGACGCTAGACTGTCACCTATGGTGAAATGCTAAAATACAGAAATCAATATTATCTATGAAATGTCAAATTTATTATAATTATGAGGATGAAAGCTGGCCAAGTGGCTCCCAGGAGAGAAGGAAGGATAGGTTACTGTGCTGAAGCATCCTTCATGTCCCTTGTTCACTTGCTGCCAATTTGAGAGCAATATTGGTGCAGGGGTTTTTCAGGCATTATGTACCACTTGGTAGTAACAAATTCCTGCTGGAATATTTAACTCTTGAAACTGACAATAATACACATGTCCACATAGTCAAAAGGTGCAGAACTTTCAGCTCCAAAATATGAAGAACATTTTAAGCATAGATTTAAATGTGGTATGTGCAACAGAGCCCATTGCTGAGGAAAATTGAGCTTTTACAGACAGAAGATTAATAAGATCTTGGTGCAATTTTATTCAAGCTCATGTTCTGTTCTCGCCAGTGGTGGTGAGGAGGGGGGAAATCCTAAATTATCTATTAGTAGGCTTCACATTTTCTATAGTTTAAGACATTAGCTTGATTCTTAGAAATTGCTATTCAATTTCCACTGCTAGGCAGCAATTTTTGAAAAGATTTTATGAGTTTGTGGCATGAATAGAAAACAAAAGAACATTTAAATCTTTAGTTCTTTTTAAGCAATAATTTTAAAGTATTTCAGTGTTCTTCATTAGCATAGACATTTAAATCTAGCATCAGGTTCCTAGCAAGCATGGAAAACCAAAGTGTTTTACAGATGCTTATGTCCACAGAAGCAATTTTTACAGAAAAAAACATTATTTCACTTTATTTCACTTACTTGGTTTCTTTGTTCATTAAGCTAATTACTCTAGTCTACATTCATGCTTTTCATCTACCTTGTTTCTTGAGCTTGATCCTTTCCCAACCCTGAATCGACTGTTACTGAACAGTTGAAGCTGAACAGGAAGGAATTGCAGGTGTCAACTCACAGTTTACAAATATGACATCTCCTCTGGCATAGCTGGAAATATGAAATATTGATTTATGTGCAGTAAAAGGTCTTATAAAAATGATCACATACACATGAGAGATTAATGCGCAGGAGATCAATAGAAATTTCATTCTTGACGCTAGACTGTCACCTATGGTGAAATGCTAAAATACAGAAATCAATATTATCTATGAAATGTCAAATTTATTATAATTATGAGGATGAAAGCTGGCCAAGTGGCTCCCAGGAGAGAAGGAAGGATAGGTTACTGTGCTGAAGCATCCTTCATGTCCCTTGTTCACTTGCTGCCAATTTGAGAGCAATATTGGTGCAGGGGTTTTTCAGGCATTATGTACCACTTGGTAGTAACAAATTCCTGCTGGAATATTTAACTCTTGAAACTGACAATAATACACATGTCCACATAGTCAAAAGGTGCAGAACTTTCAGCTCCAAAATATGAAGAACATTTTAAGCATAGATTTAAATGTGGTATGTGCAACAGAGCCCATTGCTGAGGAAAATTGAGCTTTTACAGACAGAAGATTAATAAGATCTTGGTGCAATTTTATTCAAGCTCATGTTCTGTTCTCGCCAGTGGTGGTGAGGAGGGGGGAAATCCTAAATTATCTATTAGTAGGCTTCACATTTTCTATAGTTTAAGACATTAGCTTGATTCTTAGAAATTGCTATTCAATTTCCACTGCTAGGCAGCAATTTTTTGAAAAGATTTTTATGAGTTTGTGGCAGTCTACCAGTCTCATGTATCAAGTTTAATAGTCTTTGAAAAACTAACAGAAAGCTGAAATTTTATGAGCCTATAAGAAAACAATAAAATGAGGGTATTTTGCCGTTTTTTTAAAATGAGGAGGGGGATTTTTAGAAGTTAAAATTAGAAGCATAACATAAAATTTCATAACAACACAATCAGTAAATAAATGGAAGACCTAAATGGATATTTTGCCAAAGAAATATAGATGGCCAACGAACATATGAAAAGATGCTCACCATCAATAATCATTAGAGAAATGCAAATCAAAACTGCAATGAGGTATTACCTCAAACTAGTCAGAATGGCCATCATCAGAATAATCTACAAACAGTAAATGCTGGAGAGGATATGGAAAAAAAGGGGACCCTCCTACACTGTTAGTGGGACTGTAAATTGGTATAGCCACTATGGAAAATAGTGTGGAGATTCTCCCAAAAACTAAAAATAGAGCTACCCTATGACCCAGCAATCCTACTCCTGGGCCTACCAGGAGAAAACCATATTTCGCAAAGGTACATACGCCCAGTGTTCATTGCAGCACAGTTTACAATAGCCAGAACATGGAAGCAACCTAAATATCCATCAACAAAGGAATGAATAAAGATGTGCATATATGCAGTGAAATTAGCCAGCCATAAAATGGAATGAAATAGTGTTATTTGCAGAGATGTGGATGGATCTAGAGACTGTCATGCAGAGTGAAGTTAAGTCGGGGAAAGATATGAGGAAATTAGCTCCCAGCCATGTCCACATAGTCAAAAGGTGCAGAACTTTCAGCTCCAAAATATGAAGAACATTTTAAGCATAGATTTAAATGTGGTATGTGCAACAGAGCCCATTGCTGAGGAAAATTGAGCTTTTACAGACAGAAGATTAATAAGATCTTGGTGCAATTTTATTCAAGCTCATGTTCTGTTCTCGCCAGTGGTGGTGAGGAGGGGGGAAATCCTAAATTATCTATTAGTAGGCTTCACATTTTCTATAGTTTAAGACATTAGCTTGATTCTTAGAAATTGCTATTCAATTTCCACTGCTAGGCAGCAATTTTTTGAAAAGATTTTTATGAGTTTGTGGCAGTCTACCAGTCTCATGTATCAAGTTTAATAGTCTTTGAAAAACTAACAGAAAGCTGAAATTTTATGAGCCTATAAGAAAACAATAAAATGAGGGTATTTTGCCGTTTTTTTAAAATGAGGAGGGGGATTTTTAGAAGTTAAAATTAGAAGCATAACATAAAATTTCATAACAACACAATCAGTAAATAAATGGAAGACCTAAATGGATATTTTGCCAAAGAAATATAGATGGCCAACGAACATATGAAAAGATGCTCACCATCAATAATCATTAGAGAAATGCAAATCAAAACTGCAATGAGGTATTACCTCAAACTAGTCAGAATGGCCATCATCAGAATAATCTACAAACAGTAAATGCTGGAGAGGATATGGAAAAAAAGGGGACCCTCCTACACTGTTAGTGGGACTGTAAATTGGTATAGCCACTATGGAAAATAGTGTGGAGATTCTCCCAAAAACTAAAAATAGAGCTACCCTATGACCCAGCAATCCTACTCCTGGGCCTACCAGGAGAAAACCATATTTCGCAAAGGTACATACGCCCAGTGTTCATTGCAGCACAGTTTACAATAGCCAGAACATGGAAGCAACCTAAATATCCATCAACAAAGGAATGAATAAAGATGTGCATATATGCAGTGAAATTAGCCAGCCATAAAATGGAATGAAATAGTGTTATTTGCAGAGATGTGGATGGATCTAGAGACTGTCATGCAGAGTGAAGTTAAGTCGGGAAGAGGAAAATAAATATTGTATTTTAATGCATATGTGTAGAATCTAGAAAAATGGTATAGATCTTATGTGCAAAATAGAAACAGAGACACAGATGTAGAGAACAAGTACATAGATACTAATGGAGAAAGGAGAATAGGATGAATTGAGAGATTGAGGCTGACATATATATGTTCTGTGCATGTGTGCTCAGTCACTGAATCATGTCCAACTCATTGTGACCTCATGGACTGCAGCCATCCAGGCTCCTCTGTCCATGGAATTTTCCTTGCAGTAATACTGGAGTGAGTTGCCATGCCCTCTTCCAATGATCTTCCTGACCCAAGGATTGAACCGGCATCTCCTGCACTGCAGGTGGATTCTTTACCACTGAGCCACTGAGGAAGTCTTATATATGCTATAAAATAGCGTAAAATAGATAACTGATGAAAGTTTACTGTATAGCACAGGAAACTCTATTCAAAACTTTGCGGTGACCTAATGGACAGGAAATCCAAAAAAATAAGAATTATGTGTAAACATATAGCTGATTCACTTCGCTATACAGTAGGAATTAACATACCCTTGTAAAACAACTATACTCAATAAAAATTAATTTAAAAAAATTTTGCATATTCTCCATGACTAGAAAAAGAAAATATTAAGCTCTTATCAATACTATTATTTTTCCTCATAACAAGTAGTGAATGCCATGATATTGCATTGCAGTTCTTGCAGAGATTGGGCCTTGGCCTGGGTCCAAGGGAGGTGAATGTACCTGACCAACAAGGGAAGTAGGGTTCTTGAAGGAAAATCTCGATTCCATTGTAGGTGATACAGGTGATGAATAAACTGTGTTATTTACTATCAATAAATACTATTTATAAAATCTTTTTGATTCAAATTTTAATGATTTACAGTGTAAATATAAAGCAGTGGGCTCTGACATCCATGCCTAGAGGACAGTACAAAATACTTCTTGGTTTTGCTACTCTGCTATCTCCATTGCCCTAGAGGAAGCACCTAAATATCCATCAACAAAGGAATGAAAAAGTGTCATATATGCAGTGAAATTAGCCAGCCATAAAATGGAATGAAATAGTGTTATTTGCAGAGATGTGGATGGATCTAGAGACTGTCATGCAGAGTGAAGTTAAGTCGGGAAGAGGAAAATAAATATTGTATTTTAATGCATATGTGTAGAATCTAGAAAAATGGTATAGATCTTATGTGCAAAATAGAAACAGAGACACAGATGTAGAGAACAAGTACATAGATACTAATGGAGAAAGGAGAATAGGATGAATTGAGAGATTGAGGCTGACATATATATGTTCTGTGCATGTGTGCTCAGTCACTGAATCATGTCCAACTCATTGTGACCTCATGGACTGCAGCCATCCAGGCTCCTCTGTCCATGGAATTTTCCTTGCAGTAATACTGGAGTGAGTTGCCATGCCCTCTTCCAATGATCTTCCTGACCCAAGGATTGAACCGGCATCTCCTGCACTGCAGGTGGATTCTTTACCACTGAGCCACTGAGGAAGTCTTATATATGCTATAAAATAGCGTAAAATAGATAACTGATGAAAGTTTACTGTATAGCACAGGAAACTCTATTCAAAACTTTGCGGTGACCTAATGGACAGGAAATCCAAAAAAATAAGAATTATGTGTAAACATATAGCTGATTCACTTCGCTATACAGTAGGAATTAACATACCCTTGTAAAACAACTATACTCAATAAAAATTAATTTAAAAAAATTTTGCATATTCTCCATGACTAGAAAAAGAAAATATTAAGCTCTTATCAATACTATTATTTTTCCTCATAACAAGTAGTGAATGCCATGATATTGCATTGCAGTTCTTGCAGAGATTGGGCCTTGGCCTGGGTCCAAGGGAGGTGAATGTACCTGACCAACAAGGGAAGTAGGGTTCTTGAAGGAAAATCTCGATTCCATTGTAGGTGATACAGGTGATGAATAAACTGTGTTATTTACTATCAATAAATACTATTTATAAAATCTTTTTGATTCAAATTTTAATGATTTACAGTGTAAATATAAAGCAGTGGGCTCTGACATCCATGCCTAGAGGACAGTACAAAATACTTCTTGGTTTTGCTACTCTGCTATCTCCATTTAGAAAGCTCTCCTAGATTTGTGAAGTAGTGAGTGACATGTGAGCCTGTCCTGTGGTGCTCTGGAAGCACCTGCGTTGTGGCGGGTAGAATATCTTCTCATTTGGGCTTAATAGTCTGTTTGTGTTTAAAATTATGATTCTCTTTTCTTTTTCATTCCTTTCTCAGATCTAGATAGCTCTTTGGTAGCCAACACTTTGAGTGGAAGCATGGACTTGTGAGCTCATTGCTACATATCAAAATCTCAAAATATAACATCTGCTAGTATAGATGCCTTTCAATTTATGGTTCATCACTGAACATATAGTTGAAATTACATGCAATATGCAATATTCATTTTCACTATAAGTAACACTAATTTGTTTTTCATGCTTCCCTGGTGGCTCAGATGGTAAAGAATCTGCCTGCAGTGCAGGAGACCTGGGATCGATCCCTGGTTCAGGCAGATCCCCTGGAGAAGGGCATGGCAACCCACTTCAGTATTCTTGCCTGGAAAATCCCATGGTTAGAGAAGCTTGGTGGACTACAGTCCATGGGACTGCAAAGAGTAGGACATGATTGAGAGACTAACAGTAGTTTGTTTTATAATAATTACTATGATTTTGTTAATAGTCTTGTTATGCTATGTTTTATGAATGTTTTATTGAATTTTCCTAACTTTTAATTTATTTTAGAGTTTTGTCTTTCATCTGATTTTTAGGGAGATTTTTCTTGTCTGTACTGGATTTAGGAGACTTGATTTAAAAATTTTGCATATTCTCCATGACTAGAAAAGAAAATATTAAGCTCTTATCAATACTATTATTTTTCCTCATAACAAGTAGTGAATGCCATGATATTGCATTGCAGTTCTTGCAGAGATTGGGCCTTGGCCTGGGTCCAAGGAGGTGAATGTACCTGACCAACAAGGGAAGCAGGGTGCGTGAAGGAAAATCTCGATTCCGTTGTAGGTGATACAGGTGATGAATAAACTGTGTTATTTACTATCAATAAATACTATTTATAAAATCTTTTTGATTCAAATTTTAATGATTTACAGTGTAAATATAAAGCAGTGGGCTCTGACATCCATGCCTAGAGGACAGTACAAAATACTTCTTGGTTTTGCTACTCTGCTATCTCCATTTAGAAAGCTCTCCTAGATTTGTGAAGTAGTGAGTGACATGTGAGCCTGTCCTGTGGTGCTCTGGAAGCACCTGCGTTGTGGCGGGTAGAATTTCTTCTCATTTGGGCTTAATAGTCTGTTTGTGTTTAAAATTATGATTCTCTTTTCTTTTTCATTCCTTTCTCAGATCTAGATAGCTCTTTGGTAGCCAACACTTTGAGTGGAAGCATGGACTTGTGAGCTCATTGCTACATATCAAAATCTCAAAATATAACATCTGCTAGTATAGATGCCTTTCAATTTATGGTTCATCACTGAACATATAGTTGAAATTACATGCAATATGCAATATTCATTTTCACTATAAGTAACACTAATTTGTTTTTCATGCTTCCCTGGTGGCTCAGATGGTAAAGAATCTGCCTGCAGTGCAGGAGACCTGGGATCGATCCCTGGTTCAGGCAGATCCCCTGGAGAAGGGCATGGCAACCCACTTCAGTATTCTTGCCTGGAAAATCCCATGGTTAGAGAAGCTTGGTGGACTACAGTCCATGGGACTGCAAAGAGTAGGACATGATTGAGAGACTAACAGTAGTTTGTTTTATAATAATTACTATGATTTTGTTAATAGTCTTGTTATGCTATGTTTTATGAATGTTTTATTGAATTTTCCTAACTTTTAATTTATTTTAGAGTTTTGTCTTTCATCTGATTTTTAGGGAGATTTTTCTTGTCTGTACTGGATTTAGTTGAAGACGTTTTGGCTGAAGGGATAGCTAAACACTAGCATGTAGCATTTATTCTGAGATTTTAGGTATTGATATAAAAATTGAGCAGTGCCATTTCAACTAGAGACAATCAGTGCCCTCCCACTAGTGAATTTGCCATTTTTCTAGAGTTTTATTTTTTCAGGGCTGTTATCTAAAGCTATTGTTTTATTTATGGCATACATTTCCAAGTGTTGCTTCTGTATTATTCTTGGAGGAATACCTGTCATAAGTGATACAGTCTTGGTAGAGTTAGGCATCTCTTATAGAGGAAAACAAAGAGGAGTCATGGGGATGTTTTGTAAATGCTGAGCAAGACATCATGTGACTGCCATTTAAGTCAATGAGTGTTAGCTGAATGTTAGTTGAATGTTTACTAAGTGCAGGAAAGTGGGATGAAAATGGTACAGACAGAGCTCTCAAGGAGTTCACAATGTAGTAAATATTGTGTAATATTTAGAAATGGGAAATATTTAGAAAAGGAAATTGCAAGATGTGGACCTTATACAAGCTATCCTGAATCCTTTGATTGGTATATAGTAGGCTCAAATAAAAGCCTATTTCCATATCCTTTAGAGTCAATCCATTGACCTTCCAGAGATATGAAATACAAAATCATTTCTCATTTATTATTACTGAATTATTTGCTTTTCCTAAATATTATCTCTTTTGGCCAGAATTGTAGGATTATTATTACTGCCAAATGTAATGGAGGATTCATAAACTTTCCTCCAGAGGATAATATAAACACTTTTTTTTTCTAAATCTGGAAAAAAGATAAAGATTTATTTACTTTTTAAAAAACGCTGTAGCATTTACACAATTTATAAATAGAGATTTGGGAAGATTTTCCACTCTACACAGCTTCTTAAGGCTTTTTTTTTTTTTTTTCCTCTTCTGTACCTCAAGTACCCAAAGCAGTTAAAGTTAATACTTAATGCAACCCAGTTGAAGAGATAGGCATTTCTTGCAGTCAGGTCTCAATTAAGAGATAAAAGACAAAAAGTGCAAAGCGCTTGATAAAGCTAAGAATACAAGGCCAGCCATGGATGTGCTTGAAGCTGTCCATAGCGATAACTGGATAGTCAGCTGGAATCTTCTTGAATTGAAGTGGGTGCTCTAACTTATCAAATTCCACATATGGGGAAATTATTGGTGCCTACAGTGGTGATTAACACTAGCCCACTGGGTCAGAAACAAGCTGGGATAAAGGTGAAAACTGTATCTGACTATCAACACCAAATACATCCATTTAGAGAAAGATAGCAGAGGGTCTTTTTCTTTTTTTATATCTTCAGTTGTGCAGGTTGTCAGGCTGGTCACACAGTTAACGCTGCATATAGAGTGCTCTCTATAATGTGCAAATTGCAATGCACATTAAAATGTAATCTACTTTAATAAGTCACATGAAGATTACATTTTAAGATAATTGTTTGCATGTTTATGCTACACACCAAAAATATTTTCCTGCTTTGTTTATGGTATTTTCCCTTTGCCTTTAAACATAATGATTGCAACTATTCACATTGAATAACTTCCTCTCTTAAATGGTTGGGGGCAAAGTTACAGAGACTCAAATTTTGGATTCCTGGAACCATGGTTCATAATATAATGTTCAAACTGCTTGATCAGAGTGAATTTTCCAAAGTCAAACTTGTTATGATGTTACTATCATCAAAATCTTCACTGGGCACCAATAATTAGAATGCTTGACTTGAATTATGCAGACAGTTTTATAGAATTGTCCATTTTCCAATCCTGTATAGACAAAAATATTTGAGAGATGACAATTCTTGAAATATTTATAATGAACATTATAACCTGGGCTTTCTGACAAATCTATTCACTTGGAATATGGCCAATTATCAATGATTTATTAGAATAGGTGAAAAAGAAATTAAGGGAAAATGGAAATGACAAATAATCTCCAAATTTCACATTGTTCATTCATTTAAAACTGCATTTCCACTCAGCCACCAGTAAAATCATTTACAAGTGATGACATTTAACTGAAAAGATTTTCATCTCTTTTTTTTCTCCTCTTATCCATCTTGTAAAGGAAGTACCAATGAATACTAAAATAACCCTTTTAGGGTCAAGAGGCAAAATAAGTCCTCATTAGTCTGCGTAGGTATCGTGCACCCAGCAAGGAACAAAATGACTGGCATAGAGTTGATACTCAACAAATATCTCTATGAATGAACAAACAAAGACTTGAAAATGTAACTGAATTATGGGTTGACTCAACTGTGCATTTTTAAAATCTGGAAATTATTATAGTTCTCAAAACCTGCTGCAATAAATTGGTTTGCTTTTCAGACAACCTATCTTTGAAGAACAGGCATGTGACTTAATCATATATGACCACTTACCTAATTGTATTAATGTCACTAATATGCATCATTTTACCCAGAAAGATTGTAGTTAATAGTCTTCCTCTGGAGCCATGAGATATTGATTTAATATATTTGTTTTCTCAATAATATTTTTAGATTACATTTTAAGATAATTGTTTGCATGTTTATGCTACACACCAAAAATATTTTCCTGCTTTGTTTATGGTATTTTCCCTTTGCCTTTAAACATAATGATTGCAACTATTCACATTGAATAACTTCCTCTCTTAAATGGTTGGGGGCAAAGTTACAGAGACTCAAATTTTGGATTCCTGGAACCATGGTTCATAATATAATGTTCAAACTGCTTGATCAGAGTGAATTTTCCAAAGTCAAACTTGTTATGATGTTACTATCATCAAAATCTTCACTGGGCACCAATAATTAGAATGCTTGACTTGAATTATGCAGACAGTTTTATAGAATTGTCCATTTTCCAATCCTGTATAGACAAAAATATTTGAGAGATGACAATTCTTGAAATATTTATAATGAACATTATAACCTGGGCTTTCTGACAAATCTATTCACTTGGAATATGGCCAATTATCAATGATTTATTAGAATAGGTGAAAAAGAAATTAAGGGAAAATGGAAATGACAAATAATCTCCAAATTTCACATTGTTCATTCATTTAAAACTGCATTTCCACTCAGCCACCAGTAAAATCATTTACAAGTGATGACATTTAACTGAAAAGATTTTCATCTCTTTTTTTTCTCCTCTTATCCATCTTGTAAAGGAAGTACCAATGAATACTAAAATAACCCTTTTAGGGTCAAGAGGCAAAATAAGTCCTCATTAGTCTGCGTAGGTATCGTGCACCCAGCAAGGAACAAAATGACTGGCATAGAGTTGATACTCAACAAATATCTCTATGAATGAACAAACAAAGACTTGAAAATGTAACTGAATTATGGGTTGACTCAACTGTGCATTTTTAAAATCTGGAAATTATTATAGTTCTCAAAACCTGCTGCAATAAATTGGTTTGCTTTTCAGACAACCTATCTTTGAAGAACAGGCATGTGACTTAATCATATATGACCACTTACCTAATTGTATTAATGTCACTAATATGCATCATTTTACCCAGAAAGATTGTAGTTAATAGTCTTCCTCTGGAGCCATGAGATATTGATTTAATATATTTGTTTTCTCAATAATATTTTTAGATTAACAGGTAAAGTTTCTGATTTATTTTCTGTTGAAATAATTTAGTAATCTTTGTTTTTATCTGCTTGACCATTATGACAAAGAGGCTGACATTCAGGAAGTAATGGAGAAATACATTGAGAGAAGTGTTTCAGTTCCAGGTGATTTAAAACTCTATTGCAATAGACTGCAGAAAACAGTAATAGTTTATATACACAAATATAACTGAAATTTTGGTAGGAGGTCTTCAGGCATAGTTAGATACAGGAGCTCAAGATAACTCCATCAGAATTCAGACTTTATCTTTTGGTGTTGATTTCCTCTGTGTTGGCTTCCTACTCAAGTAGCTCTTCCCATAGGAAGGTTAAATTGACCCTCAGCAGCTCAAAGCTGCCTTATTACTAAACTGAATCCAATGGAAAGAGAATCTCTATTCTAATACTCATCGAAAGTTCTGAAGTTGCTTCTTCCTTGACTTACTTGGGTCCTGTGCTTCTGTTTGACCCAAACACTCTGACCAGACAAATAGGACATAATGTGCGGTATCTGGATAGCATGTTCTTTCCTAATTCAATTTGTGTTGTCAATGGGATGTGATGCTCTGTCTTGGGTCCTATATCTATTGCTTGGATTCAGGAGTATGATTAGTACAAGCTGAATCACAAGAATTGAGTGAGAAAAGATGGCTCTTTAGGAAACAAAGTTATATTTCTAGAAGAAAGAAAGAGTATTGGGTTGACAGGAATAATAGGTGGCATTGTAGTATGTGTAGACAGAAAATGGAAATATTAGAAAAAGAATTACAAAGAATGAAAACTATGAAAGCTCTGAAATTATGTCTAATAAATAACTGAAAATTTCTCAAAGACTATATCCCGCTATTGTAGAGTATTACTAAAGATCCAGGTTTGTCAAAATATTTTGGAATATATTTAACTCTGTAGCTGAGAAATGTGGACAACACGTTATTTCTGATGTTGATCAGACTAGGAGAGGAACGAGCACCTACAAACTTTCCTAATTTTAATTAAATCTGGACTTTGGTTTTGAAGGTAACTGAGAGTCAAAGCTGGGGATGAGCGAAAGTAGCACATTTTCCCCATAGAAAAGACTCTTTAGCTGGGGCCATATGCTGATTGCTCTTACCACATTGAATTCCTATGTCCCCAGAGGACATTATTTTTAACATCAAGAATAAAATTACATTATTGAATGAGAATGGAAAGAGGAGAAAACTGATTACCTATAGAAGGTTCAGTAGGTTAGCTAAAATACTACTCAGATTAAGACCTCATTAATAACATTAAGCAATATTTTATTTTAGACTCAATATGAGAGTGGATTTAAAAGACAGCATCTGAATATTTTGACATCCAGAATAAATGAATTTAAATTTGACATAATTTGTACATAAAATATTTTGTTTTATTCATTATAGCTTTGTTTGGATACTTTGCCTTATTCAACTTTGTTTTGTCTTTTGGAACCTACTACTGAAAGAAGAAATTATTCATTATATTTATATTCCATTGCTTGTAACAAAAGAAGACATTCTTTCATAACAATTTTAAGCACTATTTTACCATAATTTCAAAATTCTAGATTTTGGGACAACAGTTAAGTCCCTGGGATCTCACTGTGACTGAATACACTTAGAATTATAAATCTGTTTTTTTAATGGTTCTCCATAATTCCCTCTGGATCTATCATTATAAGTGTATATAGCATTTCTCTTTACCAGGTCATAGGGTTTTCCTAAATTGTGTAAAACCTGGTAGTATATTGTGCTTTTCAATTTTCTAAATGATCTCAGGTCAAAATTTATTTGCATTCAAAACAGCTTATATATGGAATTAAGATGATATTATAAAATTAGTGTTCAGTTTTAGATAAGGCATTATACTTCATCTTATTGTGAATTGTTTTCACATTTCTCAGGCAGTTTAATCTCAACTGACTTTATGAGCAGATGTCTGTGTGCCATAGTTGAGGGGCAGCCAAAAGGCCCCCTGGACCTACTAAAACTTCCTTTATCACAGAATCTCTTGAAACAAGTACCATAATTCCCATCAAGTGAGCCACCTTATCATTAACTCATTTTTCCTAGAAAGCCCTGTGAGGATAACATATATGCTCATTAACAGAGGCATTAACATTTGAAGTCAGCAAAGGTGTGGTTGCTGAAGAGGACACTGGTGAAGGATAGGGTCTCAAGCCCTGTACTATGCAGAGGAAGAGCCTGTTTAATTGCTGAAAAAAGAAATAACTTCACAATTTTGCCTTCTTCATCATTTTGTATAGATTAGACCCTAAGGTGAGATATTTTTAATAAATTGCCTTGAGAGCTGAAGATTTTATATAATATTTAATACATAGAATTTTGGAAGATACAGTTCTTTGCTTCAAAGGTTCTTTGTTCATATGTTTATTCTTTCATTTAACAGAAGCTGTTTTTTAAGTTTACTGTATGCCAGATGTTATCCTAATTGTATTACATGCATTAATATTATCTCATTTAAGCCTTTTAAACTATCCTTTGAGACAAGTACTATTTTTATACACATTTTACAGAATGAAGAGGCTAGTACAGACATTAAATCAGCAAGGTCACATAGCTAGTAAATGATGTGGGTAGGAATTAAGGAGAGTCGATGCACAGTGAACAAGTACATGAAAAACTAGTACCTGTTAAAAAATTCACGATAATATGACTGAGTGGTAGGGTTTGGCTGCAGGAGGGTGGGCATTATGGTATCTCAATCAGGTGGTTAAGAAAGGATTTGGAGGAGGTGACATTTGAGAGAAGAGCTGTAGGATGAGTAGCAATGAGCTATGCAAACACTAGTGCAAACTTCCTAAAGCAGAAAGAAGCTTAGTATGTTTGATGAAAATAAAAGGGGACTCCTGTTAGCCATGTCTTGAGAGTAGTCCTTCAGCTGCAAAAGTCTAGCCTACTTAGAAATCTAGCAAGATCAAAGAAGGACAAATAGTTGTTTTTTTTTTTTTTTTTTTAAGATTTATTTATTTATTTGTTTTGGGCGGGGGTCGGGTTGGGGAAGGAGGGGAGCGGGCGGGCCACTTCCATTGGTCTTTCATTTCTCTGTTTTTATCCGTCTTTGTTCTTTGGCTCCCGCGGGCCTCCCATGGCGGTGGCATAGGTTGTTGCAGAGCTCCAGCTCTGGGCGCATGCGCTCCAGAGCTCTGGCTCGGCGATTGGACACATCAGTCCAGCCGCTCCGAGGCACGTGGGATCTTCCCAGGCCAGGGACCGAACCGGCGTCCCTTGCACTGCAAGGCGGTGTCCCTATCCACTGGACCACCAGGGGAAGCCCCAAATAGTTGGTTTTTAAGTTCTGCTCTTGTTCATTCTCTCTGGAATCAGCATGTCTTGGGTACTGGAGTCTTTTTTTTGTTGGATTTTACATGGAATCTCTGTCTCTCTCAAATTTCTTATCCAAATACTCAATACACATTAATGGTGTACACATTAAAGCTACACATTATAGCATTTGACTGAGAAGCAACTTCTTTCTATATACAGTCTTTATTAAGATTGGAGTCTGAATTTGATTAAGGAATAAACATGTTTTTTCAAATTCAATCAAACACTAATTGAAGGCCTACTGTATTCAGATAATACCAAAATGAATTTGTCATGGACAGTATCCTTACATAAGAAGTTTCAAGTCCAATATAATAAATTTTAAAAAAATATACATTATGTTAAAAATAATTACTTTATTTTTTATATCCTATCAATCATTTTGCACTGTGATTCTACCATCCCTAGAGCCCGTGGGCTGCTCAGAAAAAATAAAGTTATTCATACTCAGGTTTAAGGTTCAAAAGGGATTTTAAGTAAAAGGGACAACAATACTAAAAATCAAGCTTTGTTGTGGGAAAAAAAATGGCATCCAAAAATCCAAAAGTTTGCCTTTATATAGCGGGAGCAAAAGTTGGAGTTCTTTGTATCTTCTTATAAAGTATAATGTATAGAGGTTATAAGACATGATGTAAGAAAAGTTTTCATTCAAGTAGCAGGGGAATTTTTTTGTTGTTCTTGGGGTAAAAAAAAAAAATGCACAGAAAAGTTAAAGAAAGCATTCTGCAGCTGGCTCAAAGCCTCTGTTTGGTTTTGGCCCTTGCAGGTAATATAGAAAGATGGAAGAGATGAAAACAATATACATTGAGATACAAGCTAAAAGCTGTGTGATTATGTGCCTCTGTTTTTCTTAGGAACTCTGGGAGGAAGACTGTCCCAATGGCCACTGTGTACTTGTGTAACTGAAAGTGTTAGTTGCTCAGTCATGTTTGACTATTTGTGACCCCATGGCCAGCAGTGTTCTCTGTCCATAGAATTCTCCAAGAGAGAATACTGGAGTGGGTGGCCATTCCCTTCTGCAGAGGGTCTTTCCAACCCATGGATCAGGCCAAGGTCTCCCTACATTGCAGGCAGATTCTTTATCACCTGAGCCACCACAAAAGCCCAAACAGAGGTCCCACTGAGGTTTGAACTTGGATTTCTGGATTCAGAGTCCATAGTCCTCACCAATATTTCTTGAAGTTTCATCATGTATCTGTGAGCATAAAATAAATTTAAAGGGTATTGGTCAAATTATAGTTTATCTGAATTGTGCCGCTGGGGTGGCACATTGCTCAACTGTAATTCTGAGTATGGCTTATTTGACTATCTCTTACCAGCATAAAAATGGTTGTATGGGGGGTGTTTAGGCAAAAGTCCCTATCTGAAATATAGTTCTTAGGAGTTTCCTTCTTTCCATCTGTGATGGAAGGAATTTGAAATTTTTCCACTGAGAAAAAATCTTCAGCTGAGGAGTTCAGAATGATGATAATGCTGGGGGTTATATGGGAATCATGGCACATCACAGGAGATTTGTAACCCCAACGAGACAAGAAGAGAGGTTCTGTTTCAATACATGGGTGTACAAGTTCCCTGGGAGAAATCACAATTCCTTTCTCTAAGGAGAGAATAGAGTAGACAGATTAAACTTGCAGCCACGTTAGCACTGAAACCAGTGAGGACAGAGGCTAGAATATGAGCTGAGTAAGGGCAGAAGCTTTGTCTGTTTTGTTCAGTTCACAAGCCCTTAAACCTTCAGTTCTGCCTAATACTTAGTATGTGCCTAATATTCATTAAATAACTGAATAAATCCATGACACTGGCTCAGGTTTACTATAAGATTACTTATGCAGCTGGGCTAAGAAAGCATTCTGCAGCTGGCTCAAAGCCTCTGTTTGGTTTTGGCCCTTGCAGGTAATATAGAAAGATGGAAGAGATGAAAACAATATACATTGAGATACAAGCTAAAAGCTGTGTGATTATGTGCCTCTGTTTTTCTTAGGAACTCTGGGAGGAAGACTGTCCCAATGGCCACTGTGTACTTGTGTAACTGAAAGTGTTAGTTGCTCAGTCATGTTTGACTATTTGTGACCCCATGGCCAGCAGTGTTCTCTGTCCATAGAATTCTCCAAGAGAGAATACTGGAGTGGGTGGCCATTCCCTTCTGCAGAGGGTCTTTCCAACCCATGGATCAGGCCAAGGTCTCCCTACATTGCAGGCAGATTCTTTATCACCTGAGCCACCACAAAAGCCCAAACAGAGGTCCCACTGAGGTTTGAACTTGGATTTCTGGATTCAGAGTCCATAGTCCTCACCAATATTTCTTGAAGTTTCATCATGTATCTGTGAGCATAAAATAAATTTAAAGGGTATTGGTCAAATTATAGTTTATCTGAATTGTGCCGCTGGGGTGGCACATTGCTCAACTGTAATTCTGAGTATGGCTTATTTGACTATCTCTTACCAGCATAAAAATGGTTGTATGGGGGGTGTTTAGGCAAAAGTCCCTATCTGAAATATAGTTCTTAGGAGTTTCCTTCTTTCCATCTGTGATGGAAGGAATTTGAAATTTTTCCACTGAGAAAAAATCTTCAGCTGAGGAGTTCAGAATGATGATAATGCTGGGGGTTATATGGGAATCATGGCACATCACAGGAGATTTGTAACCCCAACGAGACAAGAAGAGAGGTTCTGTTTCAATACATGGGTGTACAAGTTCCCTGGGAGAAATCACAATTCCTTTCTCTAAGGAGAGAATAGAGTAGACAGATTAAACTTGCAGCCACGTTAGCACTGAAACCAGTGAGGACAGAGGCTAGAATATGAGCTGAGTAAGGGCAGAAGCTTTGTCTGTTTTGTTCAGTTCACAAGCCCTTAAACCTTCAGTTCTGCCTAATACTTAGTATGTGCCTAATATTCATTAAATAACTGAATAAATCCATGACACTGGCTCAGGTTTACTATAAGAACTTACAGGGAAAATAATTTGCCTATCTCTGAGTTTGATAATGTGGTGGGATAAAGTGTGAAACTATTAGTGGTTACTTTACCAATACATAAGAGACCCTGTCTGAGAATTGAGCCAATCCTAAATCAAGTGAGTTGAGAATTAGCCAAAGACAGATTTCTGTCAACACAGTCTGAACATGTCTGACATAACAATCACTATTTTGATTGGTTAATGAAGAAGTAGAGTCTGGCCATCATCTTGGAGGCAACACTATAAGCTATGAAACTCAGAAAATCAATTTTTAGTTTTATTCTTTGGGACATCCTAAGTGGATTTGGTACCGTTTGCTGATTAAGAACCCTTAGGGACTTCCATGGTGGTCCAATGGCTAAGACTCTGGGATCCGAACACTGGGGGCCTGGGTTCAATCCCTGGTCAGGGAACTAGATCTCACATGCCACAACTAAGACCCTGGTGCAGCCAAATAAATAAATAAATAAATAAATAAATAAAGAACCCTTAGAGTCAAGACTTTTGGAATTACATTTCAACTGATACATCTATTGTTATCTGTCAAGATTATTTTTGCTTTAGGTCTGTGCTCTATAGAGTCAGAGAACAGTTGCTCAACACCTTCTTCATAATTTCAATTCATTAATGTAGAAATCTCTTAGACTTACTTTCCCTTCTAGGTTAAGTAGCCTTAACTTCTCAGAAAACCCCCAGCAATAGTTTTTTTTTTCCCCTCTAATTACCTTTCTCTGGATAGTCTCCAGTTCCTTCAAGTGTCTCTTTTAAGGGTGTAAAAATTCAATACTGCAGCCTTCCATAGACAATAACAATCCTGTTCCTGGCTCTTGGTTGACAGTAACATGCCCAATGTTATGGGAATATGAGGACTGAGGAAATCAAGAGTTGTTTTTTTCACTCTTATTCAGGTTGCCAGTTTAAATATTATCAACATTTCCAAGTTTACTCTGCTGTGGTCTCACATCAACTAAGATAATGCTTATAGAGAAGCAAAGGATTTTAACATTGTTTTTGTAATATTAGAGAGGCAATTTTCCAATTCTTGCAAACACATCTGGGTGCTCCAACATCAGGTATCACAGGTCAAACTCATTTAAACCAGTGAAGCTGGTCAAGTCCCAAGCACCTGTTCTAAGCATTCTATATGGTTTTTCTCCCAGAAGGAATGGTAAATCTGAAGCAGTTTTAGGTGATTTTATGAGCCAAAATAAACTGGAAAGAAAAGGGAAAAATAACATAACTAAAATCCTAAATGGAACCCAGTACAATCTCATTAATTAACCACAAAGCATTTAAATAATTAGTGCACCTATGTGCTTGCCAGAATTACCACATCATCAAGAAAGTGAAAAATGGACATACATGGTATATATTACATCCTGAAAGATAGGAAACTTATAAACTGATTAGTTCAAGTAGATAAGCGGAGCCAAGAAGTGTGAATTATTTCATGGAAAGTAACAAGTGAGCCAGTTGCTAGCTTGCCTGTCTGCTTGTTGTGTGGTAAAAAAGAAATATATGTTACAGGGTGCCACTAGGAGTAATAAATATACATTCTCCATAAAAACCATGTGCAACATTGTGGGGGTTATCAAGTCAGGGAATATGTCTTGAATTCCTAGTCATTGTAGTGTTACAGACACATTATTGATTGGTAAAGATATTGACTAAATGTCAGAATGAAAAAAGTCAAGAAAATGTGCAAAACATGAAAAGATGTTCAACACTGCTAATTATTAGAGAAATGAAAATAGAAACTATTAATATAATGAGATATCACCTCGCACCCACCAAAATAGCTATTAGCAAAATATTTACAAACAATATATGCTGGAGAGGGTGTAGAGAGAAGGGATGTAGGAACATTGTTGGTAGGAATGCAAATTCGTATAGTCATTATGGAGAACAATATGGAAGTTCCTTTAAACACTGAAAATAGAGCTACCATATGATTCAACAATCTCACATCTGGGCCTATACCCAGAGGAAAGCATGGTCTGAAAGGATACATGCACATCAATGTTCGCTGCAGCTCTGTTTACAATAGCCAAGATGTGGAAGTGGCCTAAATGTCTATTGACAGAGGAATGGATAAAGAAGATGTGGTACATATATACAGTAGAATATTACTCAACCATCAAAAAGAATAGATGCCATTTGTTGCAATATAGATGGACATAGAGATTGTCATATTGAGTGAAACAAGTCAGACAGAGAAGGAGAAATATTATATGATCTCCTTTATATGCAGAATCTAAAACAAAATGATACAAATGAACTTATCTACAAAATAGAAACAGACTCATCTACCTAGAGAACAAGTGTATGGTTACCAAGGTAGAAGAACATGGGGAAGGGATAGTTAGGTAGTTTGGGATCAGCATGTATACACTGCTATAGTTAATATTTAAAATGGATAATCAATGAACTTGTACCGTATAGCACAGGGAACTCTGCTCAATGTTACGTGGCAGCCCGGATAGGAGGGGACTTAGGGGAGAATGGATTCATGTACGTGTATGACTGAGTCCCTTTGCTGTCAATCTGAAACTAATTAATATTGGTAACTGACTATACTCCAATACAAAATAAAAAGTTTTTTTTAAAGAAAAAAATATAAAAAAAGAAATGTGGAAAAACATAAAATTGTAAAAATCACTAAGCTAGAAACAATGTGTAATAAATAATTAAAAACTTTTCCCATTCCTTTATGTATATTTCTTTGAAATGTGACTTTTCTGATCCTCTTAAACAACGAACATTTTTTCTCCACCTATTTATCTGGACTTGCCACGTAACTTGCTTTGGTCAATGGAACGTTAGGAAACAATTCAAGCAGATCCTTGAAAAGTCTTTGTACATTGGGATCTGTGATGGTTAGTTTTAGTACAACCTGACTGGGCTAAGGAATGTTCAATGTGCCATGTGCTCAGTTGTATCTGACTCCTTGTGACCCTGTGGACTGTAGCTTCCCAGGCTCCTCTGTCCATGAGCTTTTCCAGACAAGCAAACTGGAGTGGATTGATCAAATGGCTAGTAGAACATTGCTTCTGGGTGTGTCCATAAGAGATTAGTGTTTGAATTGGTGAGAGCAAATGACTCTCTTCAGTGTGAGTTGGCTTGACCAATCCCTTGAAGGATCAAATAAAAAAAGGGGGTGGGGGAAGAAGGGCAAATTCTCCCTCTTTCTCTCTGCTTGAGTTGAGACATTCATCTTCTCCTACTTCTGGCTCCCAGGCTAATTGGAAATTACACCATCAATGCTTCTCTCCATCCTCCTTCTCTCACCTTTTCATTCTGACTGACTTCTACTGTTAGCTTTCCTAATTTTACATCTTACAGAGGGCAGTTTGTGGGACTTCTCTGAGCCTCCATAACCTTATGAGTCAATTCTGATTATAAGTTTCCCTAGTATAAATCTCTATGTATCATATTGATTCTGTTTCTTTGGAGAATTCTGACTAATATTGGGGCTTATTTTCTCTCATTGCTGAGAATGCTGAGAGCATCAACCAAAATAGCACAGGGAACTCTGCTCAATGTTACGTGGCAGCCCGGATAGGAGGGGACTTAGGGGAGAATGGATTCATGTACGTGTATGACTGAGTCCCTTTGCTGTCAATCTGAAACTAATTAATATTGGTAACTGACTATACTCCAATACAAAATAAAAAGTTTTTTTTAAAGAAAAAAATATAAAAAAAGAAATGTGGAAAAACATAAAATTGTAAAAATCACTAAGCTAGAAACAATGTGTAATAAATAATTAAAAACTTTTCCCATTCCTTTATGTATATTTCTTTGAAATGTGACTTTTCTGATCCTCTTAAACAACGAACATTTTTTCTCCACCTATTTATCTGGACTTGCCACGTAACTTGCTTTGGTCAATGGAACGTTAGGAAACAATTCAAGCAGATCCTTGAAAAGTCTTTGTACATTGGGATCTGTGATGGTTAGTTTTAGTACAACCTGACTGGGCTAAGGAATGTTCAATGTGCCATGTGCTCAGTTGTATCTGACTCCTTGTGACCCTGTGGACTGTAGCTTCCCAGGCTCCTCTGTCCATGAGCTTTTCCAGACAAGCAAACTGGAGTGGATTGATCAAATGGCTAGTAGAACATTGCTTCTGGGTGTGTCCATAAGAGATTAGTGTTTGAATTGGTGAGAGCAAATGACTCTCTTCAGTGTGAGTTGGCTTGACCAATCCCTTGAAGGATCAAATAAAAAAAGGGGGTGGGGGAAGAAGGGCAAATTCTCCCTCTTTCTCTCTGCTTGAGTTGAGACATTCATCTTCTCCTACTTCTGGCTCCCAGGCTAATTGGAAATTACACCATCAATGCTTCTCTCCATCCTCCTTCTCTCACCTTTTCATTCTGACTGACTTCTACTGTTAGCTTTCCTAATTTTACATCTTACAGAGGGCAGTTTGTGGGACTTCTCTGAGCCTCCATAACCTTATGAGTCAATTCTGATTATAAGTTTCCCTAGTATAAATCTCTATGTATCATATTGATTCTGTTTCTTTGGAGAATTCTGACTAATATTGGGGCTTATTTTCTCTCATTGCTGAGAATGCTGAGAGCATCAACCAAAATAGCATAGGCTAGACTTCAGGAGAGAAACTAGAGGGAGAGGTTCAAATGTGCTATTCTCTCTACCAAAGCAGTGTGTAGAGAGAGGTGCAAACTTTCAAATCATCCCTGCTCCAGCCCCAAACTCTCAGTTTAAGCACCCCAGACAAGAACTGCCAAGCCCACAAATAAATAGCAGAAATAATAAATTGTTTTGGTGCTACATCACTAGCAAAAGCTAACTGATATACAATGAACTAATCTTTACATAGCTGAATTTCAACTGTAAAATGTGGTATGTGACATAATGACTAGAGAAATTATACACGAATGAGATCAGGATAGAAAAGTCTCAAAAGCCAGTGAAGTTTGGTGATTCTGTGCACATTATTTTGCAAGGATCTTTTTCTGCTTCATTTTCATTACCAAACCATCTGCAAATCCTGGTCATTTTATATTTAGATTCCTGCAAACATCTTCTGTCTCTTCCACTTCATTTTGTCTCTAATCCCAATAAGTATGCTTAGAGTCATTTGAATTATATGCAAATACTTTAAGGAATGAAACTATACTCAGTATCAAGATTTTTTGATTGTTCAAAGAAAATATTTCAACTTGAAAGCTGAATATGTAAGGTAGTGGCTTTAAAATATGTCTATAAAAATCTCTGCCTCTCCGCTTCCTTTGAAAGGTGGAAGCTGTGTTCAAACTTGAAAGTGAAAGCATTAGTCACTCAGGCGTGTCTGACTCTTTGCTTCCCCATGAATTGTAGCCCTCTAGGCTCCTCTGTCCATGGAATTCTCCAGGCAAGAATTCTTAAGTAAGTTACCATCCCTTCTTCCAGGTGATCTTCTCAACCCAGGAATCAAACTTGGGTATTCTGCATTACAGGCAGATTTTTTTACTATCTGAGTCACCAGGGAAGTTCATTCTAAATAACTAGTTCTAAATAGTCTGTTTATTAGGCCTCTGTATGAAGTACTATATACTTTATGTGCAATTGAAAAAGGTCAGAGTTAATGATTTGCTATGAATAGATGATAGCGGAAGGGATGCCAAGTGACTTCTGAGGCTAGACTATTCAAAGGATAAACGTTCTACCTGGTTCTCTCTCTCTTGGATCATTCATCCTGGAGATTAGCAAACATGAAGACAAACTGTCCTATGGAGAGGCCCACCTGCCCAGTAATTGCTTCACACCATCAACTAGTACCAAGTAAGTCAGTTACTTTAGAAGAGGATTCTCTAGTCCAAGTCCAAGACTACATCTCCAGTCAACATCTTGACTATAGTATGAGGGGCTGATGGCAGAATGACCCAGCTCAGCCACTCTTGAATTTTTAGCCTTGAGAAAGTCTGAGATTTAAAATATTTCTTGTTGTCTCTAGCTACTTAGTTTTGGAATAATTTGTTTCACAACTGTAGATAACAATTACACATAATAAGAAAAGGATAAATTTTGCATTTATTGTTGTTATAGTCGCTAAGTGGTATCCAACTCTTCTGTGACCCATAGACTGCAGCCCACCAGGTTTCTCTGTCCATGGAATTTCTCAGGCAAGAATACTAGAATGGATTTCCATTTCCTTCTCCAGGGGATATTCCTGATCCAGGGATTGAACCCACGTCTCCTACTTTGGCAGGTAAATGCTTTACCCCTGAGTCAGCAGGGAAGCCCAAAATTTACATAGTGTTTCTTAAAATAAAATTTATAGATCAACCCATCAAAATATGGTGCAATAGTTGATCAAAGGAAGTTAGTTCATATTTGTCACTTAGGAGTTCAAATGTAGACACGCACATTTAAAATATTGTACATGATATAATACTGTCATTAATTAGTAGACCTTATTGAAGTTATTGCAAATATTGTAATAATCTACTTTAAAGAAGGACATTGATTGCACACTAGTTAGGTATCATATCTCTTAAATAATCTTTAATTTTCAACATTTATAAAACCTATAAGAAATTTAAAATATATTTTAATGTTCAACTTTATTATAATATACTTATTATGCAAAAAGTTGTACCTGTTTAATAAATGTGTGTGAGTTGCTCAGTTGTGTCTAACACCTTGTGACCCATGGACTGTAGCCCACCAGGCTCCCCTGTCCATGGGATTCTCCAGGCAAGAGTACTGGAGTGGATTGCCATTCCCTTCTCCATCTATTTATATTTCTATATAAGCATATATACTTTGAGCTTGGGCCTATACATACTCCAATACCATCATCACAAACAAAATAATAAGCACATCTATATCCCCCAAAAGGTATCTTCAGTGTCCTTGCTTTTTCTTTTTTTGGATGTTAAGAACACTTAGTATAATATATACCCTCTTAAATAGGTTTTAAAATGTATAGCACCATGCTGTTAACTATAAGACACTATGTTGTACAGGATTTCTTTTTGAGATGATGAAAATGTTCCAGAGTTGACTGGGTTATGGTTATATATCTGTGTGACTGTACTGAAAACCCTTAAACCGTATAGTTTAAATAGGTGAATTATGTACATATTAGAATTCAGATATTGATGCTGTTACATAAAATGTGTTAAAGCCTGCATGCCGGCTTGTAAACCCTACCTAGTACCTAACCACCCTAATTCCAGATTATGTTCCTGAATAGTTTCCCCATTTTTAAAATATTTTCTTTTTGTTTATCTTCTACAATCTAATCCTTAGGTAAGTCCTTAGATTTATCACTAGTTTTAAAAATTGTATTAAAGGTTGTATGTCTTCAATTCATAAACATGCAGAATACTCTCCTGTCGAGAGACAGCTTCTCTTGGGGCATTGTTGCCGAAGTCTGATAGGTTTATCATCTAGGACATAGCACGATGCCTATTATTACTTAATTCAGCCATAAAAAGGAGCAAAAGTGGGTCATCTGTAGAGATGTAGATGGACTTAGAGTCTACCATACAGAATGAAGTAAGTCAGAAAGAGAAAAGCAAATATCGTATATTAACATATATGTGGAATCTAGAAAAATAATACTGATGAACCTATTTGCAGGACAGGAGTAGAGATGCAGTTGTAGAGAATGGATATTAGATCCCCCAGGAATGCTCCTAAGGACCAGAGTGACCAAGTAGCTGAAAAGAGATGGTCTGGAAGCAGTTCTATGTTCACGTCTTATCTCTACAACTTACCAGTTATGTGAGATTGGGCATATCAGTTATTTCCCCTGAAACCAATTTGCCTGAATTGTAAGAGCAGATAATACTAATATCTATAATATTGAATTAGAATAGTGTCTCATTATACATACATAATTAGTCGCATATGATATGATAGCTATTTCCATTGTTGTGTTCAAACATCATGCATCTGGGGTACTGAGGACCCAAACCTTATTTTGCATACTCAGCCAACCAGTAAATGTTAAAACTTTTGGTCATCTTAACATCATGAGTATACAGCCTTCTGGAATATTTGCTGGAAATATTTTGAAAGACTTGATGAAAGCTAATCACAGTATTTTTTCAAATGGAATCACAGCTGTGAATGGATAAGAGACAATTTACCACCACTTTGTGGACAGTTCCAAGGTATTTAACATTTTTAGAAGAACAAATTCTGGAGATCACTTTACATAGCTTCTATTTTTCCTGAGCAAGGAAGGCCACATCATTTGGTTAGGAATTAATTCTTAGCATTGTACTTTACAGGAAGAACAAATTCTGAGATCACTTTACATAGCTTGTAAACCCTACCTAGTACCTAACCACCCTAATTCCAGATTATGTTCCTGAATAGTTTCCCCATTTTTAAAATATTTTCTTTTTGTTTATCTTCTACAATCTAATCCTTAGGTAAGTCCTTAGATTTATCACTAGTTTTAAAAATTGTATTAAAGGTTGTATTTCTTCAATTCATAAACATGCAGAATACTCTCCTGTCGAGAGACAGCTTCTCTTGGGGCATTGTTGCCGAAGTCTGATAGGTTTATCATCTAGGACATAGCACGATGCCTATTATTACTTAATTCAGCCATAAAAAGGAGCAAAAGTGGGTCATCTGTAGAGATGTAGATGGACTTAGAGTCTACCATACAGAATGAAGTAAGTCAGAAAGAGAAAAGCAAATATCGTATATTAACATATATGTGGAATCTAGAAAAATAATACTGATGAACCTATTTGCAGGACAGGAGTAGAGATGCAGTTGTAGAGAATGGATATTAGATCCCCCAGGAATGCTCCTAAGGACCAGAGTGACCAAGTAGCTGAAAAGAGATGGTCTGGAAGCAGTTCTATGTTCACGTCTTATCTCTACAACTTACCAGTTATGTGAGATTGGGCATATCAGTTATTTCCTGAAACCAATTTGCCTGAATTGTAAGAGCAGATAAGACTAATATCTATAATATTGAATTAGAATAGTGTCTCATTATACATACATAATTAGTCGCATATGATATGATAGCTATTTCCATTGTTGTGTTCAAACATCATGCATCTGGGGTACTGAGGACCCAAACCTTATTTTGCATACTCAGCCAACCAGTAAATGTTAAAACTTTTGGTCATCTTAACATCATGAGTATACAGCCTTCTGGAATATTTGCTGGAAATATTTTGAAAGACTTGATGAAAGCTAATCACAGTATTTTTTCAAATGGAATCACAGCTGTGAATGGATAAGAGACAATTTACCACCACTTTGTGGACAGTTCCAAGGTATTTAACATTTTTAGAAGAACAAATTCTGGAGATCACTTTACATAGCTTCTTTATTTCCTGAGCAAGGAAGGCCACATCATTTGGTTAGGAATTAATTCTTAGCATTGTACTTTACAGAGAAGGAAGGAAAGGTTTTAAACTTTTCTCCTATATAACCATAGGTATTTATTTCTTAGTACTGATTAACAGTGAACCTAAAAGAGTAATCTTATTGACACAGGATCTCATGCTATACCAAAATAAGTGGCATGGTGGTTATAGTCACTTTTTAGCAACTGGCCATAAATAATTCTACTCTTTTCATTGAGGAACTTATTTTGTAGTATGCATTATTTGAATTTGCATTTTGTATACTGGCAAATTTTTATGTCAATGATATAAACTAAAAAGAAAACTCTTTTTTGTTGGTGGGGAGGGGGTGCCGGTTGGGGAGGGAGAGGGGCAGGTGGGCCACTTCTATTGGTCTTTCATTTATCTAGTTTCATCCATCTTTGTTCTTGGGCCAGTGTGGGGCTCCCATCGCAGTGGCCTCTGTTGCCACAGAGCACCAGCTCTGGGTGCATGCACTCCAGAGCTCCAGCTGGGTAATTGGACACATTGGTCCAGCCGCTCCGCAGCATGTGGGATCTTCCCAGGCCAGGGATCGAACCAGCACCCCTTGCACTATAAGGCGGTGTCCTTACCCACTGGACCACCAGGGAAGCCCCTCTTTTCTTTTTTTTTTTTTTGAGGGGAAAGTAAAGTTTATTAGAGTGGGGGAAGGGAGAGTCACTGTCAGTTCATTGGGCCAGTTTAAGGGAGAATCAGCATGGAAGACGCTGCTAGAACAGCGGGGTCGGCTCAACGGAGAACAGACGCTTTCAGAACAGTTGGTTGGCTCAAAGAGAACCGACCCCCTCTTTTCTTTTTAAAGTGACTTAACAAAAGAAGAAAATATAGGACAGGTAGTATGCTGCTATGGCCTAACAGAGTCCATTTATATATTTGTATCCTTAGTTCTCAGCATTTATTATGTGCTTAGTAAATATTCTGTAAGTGAATGAGTGACATTCAGCCTTGCTTTCCAGTGCATCCTTGCCATGTTTCCCAATTCTAAGAAATGTGCTTTCACAGAAACTGCCATTTTGTGTGCACATTTATGTCTTGTATTCACACTTGCCTTGAGTCTTTATTTCTTTCTTTTTATTTTATCCATTTTTGAGCAAGTTGACATCTAGCATAGCTCTGTATTTTTTCCTTCTTTGCTCTTTGCGCTTTTCTTTCCCCACCCACTGAAAGCTCCAGTTTCCAATTTCAGGGACCTTACCTGCTATATATTTTTTGTACCATCTGGGACATAGCACAATGCCTGATGCTTTAGTACTAAATACAGGTTTAAAATTGATCATAGAATTAACTCATTGGTTCTGTGCAGTTGCAATCTGGTAAAACTGTATGAGTTGCTTCCATATTTAGGTTGGCCAGTTCTCACTCCTTATTTTCCTCCATCTTCTTATCACTCATCATTCATTTTTGGTAGCAGTTGGCCCTTAAACAACCCAGGAGTCAGTGGTGCCAACCCCCACACAGCAGGAAATTTGAGTATAATTTTTGACTCACCCTAAACTTAGCTGTTGATAGCCTACTATTGATTAGAAACCTTATCAATAAGAAACAGTCAGCTAACACATATTTTGTATTATAGTATTATATACTATATTCTTGCATAAAGTAAGCTGGAGAAAAGGAAATGTTATTAAGAAAATTATAACAAAGAAAATACTTTTATAGCACAGTATTTACTGATATCATAAAATTGCATTTGTTTATATGATGAATTGTCTCAATACATAGATACTGCTATTGTCTTATATGGCACAGAATACTGTAGATATTATACATAATATACTAACATAGACATCAAAAGTGAAAATATAATGTGAAAAAGAAATTCATATTTATTTAAAGACATAATAGTTAATGAATTGATAATGAAGAAGCCACATAATGATAGCTTTAAGTTAGCCTAGTGTAATCAATGGGCTTCCCCAGTGGCTCAGCAGTAAAGAATTTGCCTGCAATTCAGGAGACGCAGTTTCGATCCTTGGGTTGGCAAGATTCCCTGGAGGAGGGCATGGCAACCCACTGCAGTATTTTTGCCTAGAGAGTCCCATGGACAGAGGAGCCTGGTGGGCTACAATCCACGGGTCACAAAGAGTCAGATGCTACTCAAGCGACTTAGCACACACACACACACAGAGTGTGTCCGTACTGTTATTTCATCGTAGCCTAGACTATACACTAATAAATGAATTGTTATAAAATTTTTATGGCATATAATTTTGCAGTCATATTTATAATACAGTATTGGAAAAATTGTTACTTCAAAAACCCACTCACCTGTGATAATAGACTGATACTGTTTCTCCAATTATGTGAGAGTGGCGTGCTGTACTATAATATAAAATTCTGAAGATAAAGTGATAAAACAGTAAATAAACTAACATCACTAATTTTATCTCAAATATCATTCACTTTATACCTATACAAAAACAGATTAGTATCTATATATATTTTATTTATTCAAGACATATCTAAGGTTTTCTTAATTTTTTTGATATTTCTAGGCCATGTGATTCAACAATCATATGAATATGCCATGGTTTATTTTTCCATTTGTTTGTTGATAAACATTTGAGTTCTTCCAATTTTTTTTTTCTTTTTTTTAAAGATTTTACAGAGTTTTGTTGTTCACAGACATGTATGTTCCCAGATCAATCATATGCATATCCCTGGACCCTCCCCCACTCTGCTCCCGCCCTCCCACCCTCCAGATCATCGCCCCAAGTGGTTGTAGGTACTCCTATCTGGAGAAAAGGAAATGTTATTAAGAAAATTATAACAAAGAAAATACTTTTATAGCACAGTATTTACTGATATCATAAAATTGCATTTGTTTATATGATGAATTGTCTCAATACATAGATACTGCTATTGTCTTATATGGCACAGAATACTGTAGATATTATACATAATATACTAACATAGACATCAAAAGTGAAAATATAATGTGAAAAAGAAATTCATATTTATTTAAAGACATAATAGTTAATGAATTGATAATGAAGAAGCCACATAATGATAGCTTTAAGTTAGCCTAGTGTAATCAATGGGCTTCCCCAGTGGCTCAGCAGTAAAGAATTTGCCTGCAATTCAGGAGACGCAGTTTCGATCCTTGGGTTGGCAAGATGCCATGGAGGAGGGCATGGCAACCCACTGCAGTTTTTTTGCTTAGAGAATCCCATGGACAGAGGAGCCTGGTGGGCTACAATCCACGGGGTCACAAAGAGTCAGATGCTACTCAAGCGACTTAGCACACACACACACACAGAGTGTGTCCGTACTGTTATTTCATCGTAGCCTAGACTATACACTAATAAATGAATTGTTATAAAATTTTTATGGCATATAATTTTGCAGTCATATTTATAATACAGTATTGGAAAAATTGTTACTTCAAAAACCCACTCACCTGTGATAATAGACTGATACTGTTTCTCCAATTATGTGAGAGTGGCGTGCTGTACTATAATATAAAATTCTGAAGATAAAGTGATAAAACAGTAAATAAACTAACATCACTAATTTTATCTCAAATATCATTCACTTTATACCTATACAAAAACAGATTAGTATCTATATATATTTTATTTATTCAAGACATATCTAAGGTTTTCTTAATTTTTTTGATATTTCTAGGCCATGTGATTCAACAATCATATGAATATGCCATGGTTTATTTTTCCATTTGTTTGTTGATAAACATTTGAGTTCTTCCAATTTTTTTTTCCTTTATTTTAAAGATTTTACAGAGTTTTGTTGTTCACAGACATGTATGTTCCCAGATCACTCATATGCATATCCCTGGACCCTCCCCCACTCTGCTCCCGCCCTCCCACCCCTCCAGATCATCGCCCCAAGTGGTTGTAGGTACTCCTATACCCTTAGCACAATGACAACAGCTATCTTTTCCACACATGACAGTATAGGTTTCCATGTTACTCCCTCCATGCCTCCCTCCCACTGTTCGGTCTCCACAATGTCTTTATGTCTATTCTCTGTTTTTTCATGAGTTCACTGTGTGTGTTATAATGACCATCTTACTAGATCCCATATATATGAGTTAGTATACTGTACTTGTTTTTCTCTTTTTGACTTACTTCACTTTTTATGATAGGTTCTAGAGCCAGCCACCTCATTAGGACTGAGTCTTCTGCATTTCTTTTAACTGCTGAGTAGTATTCCATTGTATATATGTACCAAAGCTTCTGGATCCATTCATTTGTCGATGGACATCTAGGTTGCTTCCATGTTCTGGCTATTGTATAGAGAGCTGCAATGAACATTGGGGTACAGGTGCCTCTATCATTTTTGATTTCATCAGGATATAGGCCTAATAGTGGGATTGCTGGGTCATAGGGTGCTTCTATTTTTATTTTTTTAAGGAATCTCCATATTGTCTTCCATAGAGGCTGTATCAATTTACATTCCCACCAGCAATGCAAGAGAGGTCCCTTTTCTCCACACCCTCTCCAGCATTTGTTGTCTGTCGATTTGTGGATGATGGCCATTCTGATGGGTGTGAGGTGGTATCTCATTGTCGTTTTAATTTGCATTTCTCTAATGATAAGTGAGGTTGAGCATCGTTTCATGTGCTTTTGGGCCATCTGTATGTCACCGTTGGAGAGGTGTCTGTTTAGGTCCTTTTCCCATTTTTTGATTGGGTTGTTCGTTTTTTCTGGTGCTGAGTTGTCTGAGTTGCTTGAAGATTTTGGAGATTAATTCTTTGTCTGTTGTTTCATTTGCTATGATTTTCTCCCATTCTGTGGGCTGTCTGTTCAGCTTTTTTGTGATTTCTTTTGCTGTACAAAAACCTTTAAGTTTCATGAGGTCCCATGTGTTCATTTTTCTTTTCAGTTCCACTATTTTAGTAGGTGGGTCAGAGAAGATCTTGCTTTGATTGATGTCCTTGAGTGTTTTGACTATTTTCTCCTCTAAGAGTTTGATGGTTTCTGGTCTTACATTTGGATCTTTAATCCATTTTGAGTTGATCTTTGTGCATGGTGTCAGGGAATGATCCAACTTCATTTTTTTGCATGTAGCTGTCCAATTTTCCCAGCACATTTTGTTGAAGAGGTTGTCTTTCTCCCATTTTATAGTTTCTCCTCCTTTGTCAAAAGTAAGGTACCCATAGGTGCGTGGGTTTATCTCTGGGTTCTTGATCTTGTTCCATTGGTCAATATTTCTGTTTTTGTGACAGTACCATACTGTCTTGATGACTGTTGCTTTGTAGTAGAGTCTGAAGTTAGGGAGGCTGATCCCTCCAGTTCCATTCTCCTTCCTCAGGATTGCTTTGGCTATTTGAAGTCTTTTGTGTTTCCATATGAACTGTGTTACTATTTGGTCTAGTTCTGTGAAAAATGTCATTGGTAGTTGGATAGGTATTGCATTAAATCTGTAGATGATATTTGGTAGTATGATCGTATTCACAATATTGATTCTTTCGATCAAGGAACATGGGATATCTCTCCATCTGTTTAAGTCTTCTTTAATGTCTCTCATGAGTGTCTTGTAATTTTCTGTGTACAATTCTTTTTTTTCTTTGGGTAGGTTTATTCCTAAATATTTGATTCTTTTGGTTTCATTGGTGATGGGGATTGTCTCTTTGATTTCATTTTCTGATTTTTCATTGTTTGTGTATAGGAACGCCAGTGATTTCTGTGTGTTGACTTTGTATCCTGCAACTTTGCTGAATTCGTTGATTAGCTCTAGTAGCTTTGTAATAGAGTCTTTGGGATTTTCTATGTATAATATCATGTCGTCTGCAAAAAGAGAGAGCTTAACTTCTTCCTTTCCAATCTGGATTCCTTTGATTTCTTTCTCTTCTTATTACTGTTGCTAGGACTTCCGGGACTATGTTGAATACTAATGGTGAAAGTGGGCACCCCTGTCTTGTTCCTGATCTTAGAGTGAATGCTTTCAGTTTTTCACCATTAAGGATAATGTTCGCTGTGGGCTTCTCATATATGGCTTTCACTATGTTGAGATAGGTTCCTTCTATGCCCATTTTCTGTAGAGTTTTTATCATAAATGGATGCTGTACTTTGTCGAAGGCTTTTTCTGCATCTATTGAGATGATCATGGGGTTTTTGTCTTTCAGTTTGTTGATATGGTGTATCACATTGATTGATTTGTGGATGTTGAAGACTCCTTGCATGCCTGGGATGAACCCGACTTGATAGCAATGTATGAGTTTTTTGACATGTCGTTGAATTTCGTTTGCTAGGATTTTGTTGAGGATCTTGGCATCTAAGTTCATCAGTGAAATTGGCCTATAGTTTTCCTTTTTTGTGTTGTCTTTGCCTGGTTTGGGTATCAGGGTGATGGTGGCCTCAGAATGTGTTTGGTACCATACTGTCTTGATGACTGTTGCTTTGTAGTAGAGTCTGAAGTTAGGGAGGCTGATCCCTCCAGTTCCATTCTCCTTCCTCAGGATTGCTTTGGCTATTTGAAGTCTTTTGTGTTTCCATATGAACTGTGTTACTATTTGGTCTAGTTCTGTGAAAAATGTCATTGGTAGTTGGATAGGTATTGCATTAAATCTGTAGATGATATTTGGTAGTATGATCGTATTCACAATATTGATTCTTTCGATCAAGGAACATGGGATATCTCTCCATCTGTTTAAGTCTTCTTTAATGTCTCTCATGAGTGTCTTGTAATTTTCTGTGTACAATTCTTTTTTTTCTTTGGGTAGGTTTATTCCTAAATATTTGATTCTTTTGGTTTCATTGGTGATGGGGATTGTCTCTTTGATTTCATTTTCTGATTTTTCATTGTTTGTGTATAGGAACGCCAGTGATTTCTGTGTGTTGACTTTGTATCCTGCAACTTTGCTGAATTCGTTGATTAGCTCTAGTAGCTTTGTAATAGAGTCTTTGGGATTTTCTATGTATAATATCATGTCGTCTGCAAAAAGAGAGAGCTTAACTTCTTCCTTTCCAATCTGGATTCCTTTGATTTCTTTCTCTTCTCTTATTACTGTTGCTAGGACTTCCGGGACTATGTTGAATACTAATGGTGAAAGTGGGCACCCCTGTCTTGTTCCTGATCTTAGAGTGAATGCTTTCAGTTTTTCACCATTAAGGATAATGTTCGCTGTGGGCTTCTCATATATGGCTTTCACTATGTTGAGATAGGTTCCTTCTATGCCCATTTTCTGTAGAGTTTTTATCATAAATGGATGCTGTACTTTGTCGAAGGCTTTTTCTGCATCTATTGAGATGATCATGGGGTTTTTGTCTTTCAGTTTGTTGATATGGTGTATCACATTGATTGATTTGTGGATGTTGAAGACTCCTTGCATGCCTGGGATGAACCCGACTTGATAGCAATGTATGAGTTTTTTGACATGTCGTTGAATTTCGTTTGCTAGGATTTTGTTGAGGATCTTGGCATCTAAGTTCATCAGTGAAATTGGCCTATAGTTTTCCTTTTTTGTGTTGTCTTTGCCTGGTTTGGGTATCAGGGTGATGGTGGCCTCGTAGAATGTGTTTGGAAGTTTTCCTTCCTGTGCTATTTTTTGGAAGAGTTTTTGAAGGACAGGCATTAGCTCTTCTTTAAATGTTTGGTAGAATTCGACTGTGAAGCCATCTGGCCCTGGGCTTTTATTTTTGGGTCGATTTTTGATCACAGATTCGATTTCTGAGCTTGTGATTGGGTTGTTCAAAGTTTCTGTTTCTCCTGGCTCAGTCTTGGGAGATTAATCCTCTCCAAGAAACTGTCCATTTCTTCCAGGTTGTCCAGTTTGTTGCCATATAGCTGTTCGTAATAGTCTCTTAGAATCCTTTGTATTTCTGCATCATCTGTTGTAATCTCTCCTTTTTCGTTTTTGATTTTGTTGATCTGGTTCTTCTCTCTCTTTTTCTTAATGAGTCTGGCCAGTGGCTTGTCAATTTTGTTTACCTCTTCAGAGAACCAGCTTTTTGTTTTATTTATCTTTACTATTGTTTCTTTTGTTTCTTTCTCATTTATTTCTGCTCTGATCTTTATGATTTCTCATCTTCTGCTGGCTTTGGGGTGTTTTTGTTCTTCTTTCTCCAATTGTTTTTAGTGGAGGGTTAGGTCATCTGCTTCATATTTTCCTTGTTTCTTGAGGTGGGATTGTATTGCTATAAATTTCCCTCTTAGAACTGCTTTTGCAGTATCCCATAGGTTTTGCACTGTCGTGTGTTTATTGCCATTTTCTTCTAGGAATTGTTTAATTTCTCCTTTGATTTCCTCAATGATCAGTTGGTCTTTTAGGTATGTATTGTTTAATCTCCATGTGTTTGTGTTTTTAGGGTTTTTTTTTCTGGTAGTTGATCTCTAGTCTCATTGCATTGTGGTCCGAGAAGATAGTTGATATAATTCGGTTTTCTTGAACTGACTGAGGTTTGATTTGTGGCCCAAGATGTGGTCTATCCTGGAGACTGTTCTGTGAGCACTTGAGAAGAAAGTGTATTCTTCTGCTTTTGGATGGAATGTCCTAAAGATGTCGATGCGGTCCATCTTTTCTAGTGTGGCATTTAAGGCTTGTGTTTCTTTATTAATTTTCTGTTTGGATGATCTGTCCATTGGTGTGAGAGGAGTGTTAAAGTCTCCTACTATTGCTGTGTTATTGTTGATTTCTTCTTTTATGTCTGAAAGTACCTGTCTTATGTATCGAGGTGCCCCTGTGTTGGGTGCATAGATATTTATGATTGTTGTGTCTTCCTCTTGGATAGATCCCTTAATCATGATGTAGTGACCTGCCTTGTCTCCTCGAATCTTCTTTATGTTGAGGTCTATTTTGTCTGATATGAGGATTGCTACTCCAGCTTTCTTTTGATTTCCATTTGCATGGAATATCGTTTTCCAGCCTTTCACTTTCAGTCAATGAGTGTCTCCAGGTCTGAAGTGGGTCTCTTGTAAACAGCATATATATGGGTCATGTTTCTGGATCCATTCAGCCAGCCTGTGTCGTTTGGTTGGAACATTTAGTCCATTTACATTGAAAGTAATTATTGATACAAATGTTCCTATTGTCATCTTCTTAGAAATTTGAGGTTTGATTTGTAAGGTTTCTCCTACTCTATTTATTGGCTATATCAGGCCCTTTAACACTTGTTGTAGGGCTGGTTTTGTGGTACAGAATTCTTTTAGTTTTTGCTTGTCTGTGAAGCTTTTGACTTCACCATCAATTCTGAATGAGATTCTTGCTGGGTAGAGAAATCTTGTTGAATTTTTGTCCTTTTTTTGGTGGGATTTATTGCCCAATTTTCTCCCTAGGTTTTGCACTGTCGTGTGTTTATTGCCATTTTCTTCTAGGAATTGTTTAATTTCTCCTTTGATTTCCTCAATGATCAGTTGGTCTTTTAGGTATGTATTGTTTAATCTCCATGTGTTTGTGTTTTTAGGGTTTTTTTCTGGTAGTTGATCTCTAGTCTCATTGCATTGTGGTCCGAGAAGATAGTTGATATAATTCGGTTTTCTTGAACTGACTGAGGTTTGATTTGTGGCCCAAGATGTGGTCTATCCTGGAGACTGTTCTGTGAGCACTTGAGAAGAAAGTGTATTCTTCTGCTTTTGGATGGAATGTCCTAAAGATGTCGATGCGGTCCATCTTTTCTAGTGTGGCATTTAAGGCTTGTGTTTCTTTATTAATTTTCTGTTTGGATGATCTGTCCATTGGTGTGAGAGGAGTGTTAAAGTCTCCTACTATTGCTGTGTTATTGTTGATTTCTTCTTTTATGTCTGAAAGTACCTGTCTTATGTATCGAGGTGCCCCTGTGTTGGGTGCATAGATATTTATGATTGTTGTGTCTTCCTCTTGGATAGATCCCTTAATCATGATGTAGTGACCTGCCTTGTCTCCTCGAATCTTCTTTATGTTGAGGTCTATTTTGTCTGATATGAGGATTGCTACTCCAGCTTTCTTTTGATTTCCATTTGCATGGAATATCGTTTTCCAGCCTTTCACTTTCAGTCAATGAGTGTCTCCAGGTCTGAAGTGGGTCTCTTGTAAACAGCATATATATGGGTCATGTTTCTGGATCCATTCAGCCAGCCTGTGTCGTTTGGTTGGAACATTTAGTCCATTTACATTGAAAGTAATTATTGATACAAATGTTCCTATTGTCATCTTCTTAGAAATTTGAGGTTTGATTTGTAAGGTTTCTCCTACTCTATTTATTGGCTATATCAGGCCCTTTAACACTTGTTGTAGGGCTGGTTTTGTGGTACAGAATTCTTTTAGTTTTTGCTTGTCTGTGAAGCTTTTGACTTCACCATCAATTCTGAATGAGATTCTTGCTGGGTAGAGAAATCTTGTTGAAGGTTATTCTCTTTTAGCCGTTTAAATGTGTCTTGCCATTCTCTTCTGGCCTGCAGGGTTTCTGTTGAAAGATCCGCAGTTAGACGTATGGGGTTTCCTTTATATGTTATTTGTTGTTTGCTCCTAGCTGCTCTTAGTAATCTGTCTTTATATTTAGTCTGTGTTAGTTTGATTAGAATGTGCGTTGGTGTGTTTCTTCTGGGGTTTCTCCTGTATGGAACTCTTTGTGCTTCTTGGACTTGGTTGACTATTTCCTTTCCCATGTTGGGGAAGTTTTCAACTATAACTTCCTCAAGAATTTTTTTGTAGCCTTTCTTCCCCTCTTCTTCTTCTGGAACTCCTATAATTCTAATGTTGGTGCGTTTGATATTGTCCCATAGGTCTCTGAGGCTATCCTCAGTTCTTTTAATTCTTTCAGTTTTGTTGTGTTCTTCAGCACTTATTTCCACCATTCTGTCTTCCGGCTCACTTATCCGTTCTCCAGCCTCTGATACTCTACTGTTGAGACCTTGTATAGTATTTTTGAGTTCAGCAATTGAGTCGGTTGTCTCCATTTGCGATTTTTCATTTCTTGCATGTCTCTTCTCAATGCACTAATTTCCTCTACTATTCTGTTTTCGGTGTTTTGTATCCTCATTAGTATAGCTTTTCTGAATTCTCTTTCAGATAGTTTGTCTATCTCCTTCTCTGTCATTTGAAGCTTTGTTTCTCTAGCTTGGTCCTTCATTTGTGCAGTGTTTCTCTGACGTTTCATAATTAGGTTAATTTTTGTTTCTTTGTGTGTGTCTCTGTGTGTGTGGAGTTCTTTTTCCCCCACCAGGCTTCTTGGTTGAATTCTCCCTTCCTTTGGGTTTCTGTCCTTGTAGAAAGGTTCAGTGGTTTGTGTCTTGGGTGGTGTTATAGGCCTTGTTTACAAGTGAATATTCTCTAGTGTTGTGTGTTCTTTGATAGTGTGGGGTCTTGGAATCAGGGCTTCCGCTCCGAGGATCCTTGGTTTGATGACTGGTCAAGGGGTGTAGCCTCTATGTCTGGTTTGCTATGGTGTTCCGTGATATTAGTTCACATACTAGCATCCGCGCCGCAGCGCCACGGCTTCTCGCGGCGGCGGGTTCCGGGGGCTCCTATGATAGTGATTTGAATCAAGATGCTAGAAATTTGGTCCTAAGAAACTGGAAAAATACGCTTGCAATTTGCTGACGCAGTCAAAATTATAGCAGAACCTGAACCCAGGGCCAGCTGGGCATCTTGGGTAACAAGAGGGGAATGTACTGCTTCATAGATAAGTCATGTTGAGGTTTCTACTTAGGAGATCGTTTGGTTTATCCCTAATAAGCTGTGTCCTCTTTCTTTCACCTTTTTGCTGCATGGATACTCTTGGGTCTAGGATTTCCTCTGGTTTTTGTAGCCTTTCTTCCCCTCTTCTTCTTCTGGAACTCCTATAATTCTAATGTTGGTGCGTTTGATATTGTCCCATAGGTCTCTGAGGCTATCCTCAGTTCTTTTAATTCTTTCAGTTTTGTTGTGTTCTTCAGCACTTATTTCCACCATTCTGTCTTCCGGCTCACTTATCCGTTCTCCAGCCTCTGATACTCTACTGTTGAGACCTTGTATAGTATTTTTGAGTTCAGCAATTGAGTCGGTTGTCTCCATTTGCGATTTTTCATTTCTTGCATGTCTCTTCTCAATGCACTAATTTCCTCTACTATTCTGTTTTCGGTGTTTTGTATCCTCATTAGTATAGCTTTTCTGAATTCTCTTTCAGATAGTTTGTCTATCTCCTTCTCTGTCATTTGAAGCTTTGTTTCTCTAGCTTGGTCCTTCATTTGTGCAGTGTTTCTCTGACGTTTCATAATTAGGTTAATTTTTGTTTCTTTGTGTGTGTCTCTGTGTGTGTGGAGTTCTTTTTCCCCCACCAGGCTTCTTGGTTGAATTCTCCCTTCCTTTGGGTTTCTGTCCTTGTAGAAAGGTTCAGTGGTTTGTGTCTTGGGTGGTGTTATAGGCCTTGTTTACAAGTGAATATTCTCTAGTGTTGTGTGTTCTTTGATAGTGTGGGGTCTTGGAATCAGGGCTTCCGCTCCGAGGATCCTTGGTTTGATGACTGGTCAAGGGGTGTAGCCTCTATGTCTGGTTTGCTATGGTGTTCCGTGATATTAGTTCACATACTAGCATCCGCGCCGCAGCGCCACGGCTTCTCGCGGCGGCGGGTTCCGGGGGCTCCTATGATAGTGATTTGAATCAAGATGCTAGAAATTTGGTCCTAAGAAACTGGAAAAATACGCTTGCAATTTGCTGACGCAGTCAAAATTATAGCAGAACCTGAACCCAGGGCCAGCTGGGCATCTTGGGTAACAAGAGGGGAATGTACTGCTTCATAGATAAGTCATGTTGAGGTTTCTACTTAGGAGATCGTTTGGTTTATCCCTAATAAGCTGTGTCCTCTTTCTTTCACCTTTTTGCTGCATGGATACTCTTGGGTCTAGGATTTCCTCTGGTTTCTGTCCTTGCTTCCTGAGATACTGTTGCTGTGAAAAGGAAAAAAGAAGAATGTATTTTCTTTCCTTTCCAGGCGGGGAAGCTCTTCTTCCAATTTTTGATACTGATAAGTAATGCTTCTCTAAATATTCATGTGCAAGTCTTTGCATGGATACAGGCTTTGCATGCAGGGATGGGTAAATGCCCAGTGGTGGAATGACCAGATCTCATGGTATATGAATATTCTACTTTTTAGGTAACTGCTGAACTGTTTTCCAAAATGTTTATTCCACTTCACCTACCTACTGGCAGCATATGAGAGCTCCCATTCCTTTGCATTCTAGTGACACCGGGTGTGGCCAGTCATTTTAGCCATTCTAACAGATCTGTGGTGGTATATCAGTGTGACTTTAATTTGCATCTTTTCGTATGCTTTTCTCCTCTATATCTTCTTTGGTGAATTATCTTTAAAATCTTTTCCCATTTTCCTTTTTGGTTATTTTCTCATTGTTGAGTTTTGAGAGCTTAACAAAAACATATTTTAGATACAGTATTTTTATAAGATACACCATTTACAATATTTCCCCCTGGTTTGTGGCTTATATTTTCATTATATTAATGGTATCTCTTAAAAACCAAAAGTGTTAAATTTTGATGAAATCCAATTTATCAGTTTCTTTTAAGATTGTATTTTTGGTGTTGTATCTAAGAAATCTTTGCCTAAGTAAAATAATAAATATTTTTCTTATATTTTCTTTCAGAAACTTATAGTTCTAGGGCTTACACTTAGGTCTATGATCCTTTTAGAGTTAATTTTTATTTATGACGTGATGTATGAACTGATGTTCATTTTTTTGCATATGAATGTTCAATTATTCCAGCTCCATTCGTTGAGAATACTGTTATTTTTTCACCAAACTGCTTTCTTCTCTTTGCCAAAAATCAGTTGCCTCTCTATATATGGATCTATCTCTGGAATTTCTGTTCTATTTCACTCATTTATTTATCTCTCTTAATGTCACATCCACACTCTCTTGTTTATCCATATATTGTAATGGAATGTATTACAAAATTTCCCCATTCATTTTGTTTCTTGTCTGTTTCTCTCAACCCCTCAAATGCAAGCTCCATAAGGATGACATTGTCATTTTTGTTCTCTGCTGTTTCCCAGGATGCTGCCTATTACAATGTGGTCACTAGATATGTGTTGTTAAATGCATGAATGAGCAGAAATAGAGGACTCAAAGGACAATGTAATTGGCTTCTGCCAAACTGAAGCAACAACAGAGGCTCCAGGGAGAACTGCTTTTTGAAACTATGAGACTGTAGACAGGTAAGATAAGATACTGAGATTTGGAAGACTTACCGGCAAGTCCAGTTGTTAAGACTCAATTCTTCCACTGTAGGTGGTGTGGATTCAATCCTTGGTCAGGGAACTGTCCTGTATGCTGCGTGGCATGGCCAAAAGAGAGAGAGAGGGAGGAGGCAGGGAGGGAGTGATTTGGGAGCTATGTGTATAGATGAGAAAATTATTAGGACCTTTGCATTGTTTCAGAGGACTTAACAACAATGAGGATATCCAGATTCTGGGTGTTGAATCTCTGAGAGAGCTGGTCCCTGATTTCTGCCTGGCATAAAGGTAGAGGAGGCAGGATTTCCTCATTTAAGGTGTTTGGTATATGAAACTATGTGCGTTTCTGTTCTCTGCAACCTGTTCCAGTTTAAAATCCACTCTACTAGCTTGACATCTGGTTGAGGCATGATCCTTTCTTTTCATTTCACTCAGCCTTGATCTTCCAATTGGCCTTTGACTGCTGATTTCGATACTCTACTTGGTTCCAGACTGTCTGCTTGGCCTGACCCTGTGCTTAATGCCTGACCTCTCTATGACTCTTAGGAACTAAAGCCTGAATCCTAGATTGACTACTGTCCACAGTTCAGTCAGAAGATGGAAGCCTTTAGAATAAATGAATTATCAAAGAGAGGAGAATATATACCAATATAAGTACAGGTCTCTGGGTCAGACCTTGTGAAATGCTCAAAGTAGAGGAAAGGAAAAAGAGAATTAAAAGAAAAAAAGGAATAAGAGGCACAGGAAAGGTGGAAGAGTACAAAGGAGAATAAATATTTTCATGAAGAAGAGATTAGTCAACTGCATGAAATTCTACATAAATATCATAGAGAATAAGAGTCAGCCAAGTTCACTGGATTGTGTAAACAGAAAGTAATTGATGGCTTTTAATTGTGTCCTGGAATTTACTAGCTGGATAATTTTGGTACTGGTCTGAATGTGCTTGTTCATCATATAGAAATGAGTGTATGTTTACATTTGTGTAAATGTAACCTTTTTCTAAGACATGATTTAATTCTTACTGAAGGGAAGAAGTGTTTGTGTCTGTGTGTGTGCACATACGACACACTTGTGGTATAGTGTATGCACATAGGTGATTGGTAGGAAGGAGAAGCTTTTAAATTTTTTTACTTTTTTCTTTGTCTTCTTTTTCTCTCTTCCTTCCTCTTATAACAACCCAAATGATATAGAAATAGGAGGCAGGTAAAGAATCTGCCTACAATCCTGGAGGTCCAGGAGATGCAAGTTCAATTCCTGGGTTGGGAAAATCCCCTGGTGGAGGAAACGAGAATCCACTCCAGTATTCTTGCCTGAAAAATTCCATAGACAGAGAAGCCAGGCAGGCTATGGTCTATGGGACCACAAAGAGTTGGGGTCAACTGAGCAACTGAGCATAGTAGACAGCATAGGATAGCACACAGTCTCATTTGAGGGGTATGCTTTGGGTTAGGCAAGTATATTCTTGCTCTGGAGGAAAAGCAAAAACGTTTTAAACTTGAGGCATGATCCTTTCTTTTCATTTCACTCAGCCTTGATCTTCCAATTGGCCTTTGACTGCTGATTTCGATACTCTACTTGGTTCCAGACTGTCTGCTTGGCCTGACCCTGTGCTTAATGCCTGACCTCTCTATGACTCTTAGGAACTAAAGCCTGAATCCTAGATTGACTACTGTCCACAGTTCAGTCAGAAGATGGAAGCCTTTAGAATAAATGAATTATCAAAGAGAGGAGAATATATACCAATATAAGTACAGGTCTCTGGGTCAGACCTTGTGAAATGCTCAAAGTAGAGGAAAGGAAAAAGAGAATTAAAAGAAAAAAAGGAATAAGAGGCACAGGAAAGGTGGAAGAGTACAAAGGAGAATAAATATTTTCATGAAGAAGAGATTAGTCAACTGCATGAAATTCTACATAAATATCATAGAGAATAAGAGTCAGCCAAGTTCACTGGATTGTGTAAACAGAAAGTAATTGATGGCTTTTAATTGTGTCCTGGAATTTACTAGCTGGATAATTTTGGTACTGGTCTGAATGTGCTTGTTCATCATATAGAAATGAGTGTATGTTTACATTTGTGTAAATGTAACCTTTTTCTAAGACATGATTTAATTCTTACTGAAGGGAAGAAGTGTTTGTGTCTGTGTGTGTGCACATACGACACACTTGTGGTATAGTGTATGCACATAGGTGATTGGTAGGAAGGAGAAGCTTTTAAATTTTTTTACTTTTTTCTTTGTCTTCTTTTTCTCTCTTCCTTCCTCTTATAACAACCCAAATGATATAGAAATAGGAGGCAGGTAAAGAATCTGCCTACAATCCTGGAGGTCCAGGAGATGCAAGTTCAATTCCTGGGTTGGGAAAATCCCCTGGTGGAGGAAACGAGAATCCACTCCAGTATTCTTGCCTGAAAAATTCCATAGACAGAGAAGCCAGGCAGGCTATGGTCTATGGGACCACAAAGAGTTGGGGTCAACTGAGCAACTGAGCATAGTAGACAGCATAGGATAGCACACAGTCTCATTTGAGGGGTATGCTTTGGGTTAGGCAAGTATATTCTTGCTCTGGAGGAAAAGCAAAAACACTCTTTTTGTTTGTTTGTTTACACATCTCAAACTCTGATCTATTGCTCTTAAAGGTTAGCAGCATTTGGAGATCTGTGTTCTACTTCATTCAATGATCTCAGTCTGTTCAGATAGCTTCTATGACAGAATGGTTTCACCCAGTTTTTGCAAAAGTTCAAGTCTGGGCTTAAGAAGTTGAAGCTGGAAGCAAGATGAGATTAAGCATATCAGAAGGACAATGATTTTCTTGCATTTCCATAGCAGCCAGCATTTAAAGAAGCTTATTTCAGAAATATATCTATATCTATATATATATCTATATATATATGTATACATGTACTAATATATATTTAATATGTCTCTCATTTTGATGAAAATATTACTGCTTGATAATGTAAGAAGATGACTTAGTAAAGCCAAAACTATTTGAAAAAATACACCTTAGCTTTTATAATTGAAAATGTTTTTAACAAAAATTGTAATGATCCAGTTTATAGGTTACTTTGCAGTATGCACAAGCACACAGTCACGTATATTTAAAGATATGGGGTAGGAAAAAAGTGCTAGTTTTGGGGACCCTGTTTGATTTCATGCCACAATTCAAGGTAAGCAGGTGGCCTAGTGAAACATAAAAGGATTCCTAAACAAAGAATTTTATTTCCTGGTTGGTGCCTGCAGGGGAGGAATTATGAAGGGAAAGCAGAAATCTGACAGCTAAAGAGAGTCCAGAGTTTTGAAATGAAGTGTTTTTTATTGATTTTAAAAGGTATGCAAATTCATTACAAGTTACAAACAAACCTAAGCTTTTTAAAATAATAATAACAGGTGAAAAAATAGTTCATTTTACTCTATAAGAAATCATAGCTCTAATTCAATAAAAGAGTGTAACTGTTTTATGATAGATAACAGATTTTGTAAACAGCCAACTAACTATACAATTTGAAAGTAAGAGTGTTTAGTTACTTATTCTTTTGCATAAGCTTTTAATGAATAGATCAAACAGAAAGTAAAAGTCCTTAGGGGATTATACAATGCCATATTCTAAAACATTTTATGTTACAATTCTAGTCTCAAATTATTTCTAGGTAGAAAAGAGCATCTACCTCAAGCTAAATAAAATCTTCATTTTAGTGGACATCCTAAATAAATACTATGTTCTCCTTGCATTTCTGAAATTAATAGTTACTTGGAGCTACAAATGCCCCCACATTTGTTTTCTTATTTTCATAGATGATTTCACTAAGCAGAAGCCCTTGTTAATCCTACATTCACACAGATAGAAGGTCAAAGTTGGTCAGTGAGCCAAGAAATACCATATCAGGGTTTCTTTCCTCTTCAATTGAAAAAGGTATAAATTGTGGAATTAGTGTATTGATTGAAGGCTACAACTTCAAGCAATCAGTTTTTCTGGCTTGACAAGATTATTTTATCCTACTTTTCTTTTATTATTATGTGTAGTATTTGAGCCATCCTTCAGGCAGATGAAGTGACAGCTTGATTTAACTCAATAAAATACACCTTAGCTTTTATAATTGAAAATGTTTTTAACAAAAATTGTAATGATCCAGTTTATAGGTTACTTTGCAGTATGCACAAGCACACAGTCACGTATATTTAAAGATATGGGGTAGGAAAAAAGTGCTAGTTTTGGGGACCCTGTTTGATTTCATGCCACAATTCAAGGTAAGCAGGTGGCCTAGTGAAACATAAAAGGATTCCTAAACAAAGAATTTTATTTCCTGGTTGGTGCCTGCAGGGGAGGAATTATGAAGGGAAAGCAGAAATCTGACAGCTAAAGAGAGTCCAGAGTTTTGAAATGAAGTGTTTTTTATTGATTTTAAAAGGTATGCAAATTCATTACAAGTTACAAACAAACCTAAGCTTTTTAAAATAATAATAACAGGTGAAAAAATAGTTCATTTTACTCTATAAGAAATCATAGCTCTAATTCAATAAAAGAGTGTAACTGTTTTATGATAGATAACAGATTTTGTAAACAGCCAACTAACTATACAATTTGAAAGTAAGAGTGTTTAGTTACTTATTCTTTTGCATAAGCTTTTAATGAATAGATCAAACAGAAAGTAAAAGTCCTTAGGGGATTATACAATGCCATATTCTAAAACATTTTATGTTACAATTCTAGTCTCAAATTATTTCTAGGTAGAAAAGAGCATCTACCTCAAGCTAAATAAAATCTTCATTTTAGTGGACATCCTAAATAAATACTATGTTCTCCTTGCATTTCTGAAATTAATAGTTACTTGGAGCTACAAATGCCCCCACATTTGTTTTCTTATTTTCATAGATGATTTCACTAAGCAGAAGCCCTTGTTAATCCTACATTCACACAGATAGAAGGTCAAAGTTGGTCAGTGAGCCAAGAAATACCATATCAGGGTTTCTTTCCTCTTCAATTGAAAAAGGTATAAATTGTGGAATTAGTGTATTGATTGAAGGCTACAACTTCAAGCAATCAGTTTTTCTGGCTTGACAAGATTATTTTATCCTACTTTTCTTTTATTATTATGTGTAGTATTTGAGCCATCCTTCAGGCAGATGAAGTGACAGCTTGATTTAACTCAATAAAATCCACCAGTTAGGTAACCTACTGAGCCGAACAAAAGATGAAAACGACTGCAAGGGGCAGGTGCGCTGTTAGTTTAAGTGAGCAGAGGAGTCTGAAGAAGAAGAAAATATTAACGGAAATTATGCTCTAATCAATGCATTTCTATGGAAACTTGAGAGAAAATTTGTAAGACCTTCTTGCTGGGCAATTGAGCAGATAATGCCTTTGCTTTAAAAACAAAACAAAATAAACAAATCTTTAGAACCAGTCTAGGTGCATGAAAAGCAATGGCTCCATAATAGCTGTGCTTTTGTTTAATTGCTGTAAGTCAAATAATCTTTAATTTCTTGGTGTATTTGAGAGGAAAATGCTGCATGATGGATTTGTGGTGGTTTGGAAATTAAAACTATAATTTTGTGCATCTTTCATCGAACCTTTGCTTTCTCACATCACATCCAATGGATATCTTTCATACTGTCCTGAAATCAGAGTATTTGTACGTTAGCAAATAATATCAGCCTGAATTTTCTTGAAAACCTACGTATGTAAACCATGGTAGACTTTTTGTTTGTGGAACTAGAAGAGTCTTACAATTTTAAATCCTGACTTCATGGATCCATTTGAGTATCTATTTAATGCTCTTCAGACTTAAGGATGCTCATCGCTGTTTCGTATGCAAAGCTTCCATTACTGACAGTGGAAATGGCTCCCTTGTCATTTGGGAGTAACGTCTTCCCTGATGACTCAGGTAGAAAATAATCTGCCTGCAATGTGGGAGACCTTGGTTCCATACCTGGGTCGGGAAGATCCCTTAGAGAAGGGACTTGCCACCCATTCCAGTATACTTGCCTGGAAAAGTCCAGGGACAGGAGCATGGTGATAGAAGGTCAAAGTTGGTCAGTGAGCCAAGAAATACCATATCAGGGTTTCTTTCCTCTTCAATTGAAAAAGGTATAAATTGTGGAATTAGTGTATTGATTGAAGGCTACAACTTCAAGCAATCAGTTTTTCTGGCTTGACAAGATTATTTTATCCTACTTTTCTTTTATTATTATGTGTAGTATTTGAGCCATCCTTCAGGCAGATGAAGTGACAGCTTGATTTAACTCAATAAAATCCACCAGTTAGGTAACCTACTGAGCCGAACAAAAGATGAAAACGACTGCAAGGGGCAGGTGCGCTGTTAGTTTAAGTGAGCAGAGGAGTCTGAAGAAGAAGAAAATATTAACGGAAATTATGCTCTAATCAATGCATTTCTATGGAAACTTGAGAGAAAATTTGTAAGACCTTCTTGCTGGGCAATTGAGCAGATAATACCTTTGCTTTAAAAACAAAACAAAATAAACAAATCTTTAGAACCAGTCTAGGTGCATGAAAAGCAATGGCTCCATAATAGCTGTGCTTTTGTTTAATTGCTGTAAGTCAAATAATCTTTAATTTCTTGGTGTATTTGAGAGGAAAATGCTGCATGATGGATTTGTGGTGGTTTGGAAATTAAAACTATAATTTTGTGCATCTTTCATCGAACCTTTGCTTTCTCACATCACATCCAATGGATATCTTTCATACTGTCCTGAAATCAGAGTATTTGTACGTTAGCAAATAATATCAGCCTGAATTTTCTTGAAAACCTACGTATGTAAACCATGGTAGACTTTTTGTTTGTGGAACTAGAAGAGTCTTACAATTTTAAATCCTGACTTCATGGATCCATTTGAGTATCTATTTAATGCTCTTCAGACTTAAGGATGCTCATCGCTGTTTCGTATGCAAAGCTTCCATTACTGACAGTGGAAATGGCTCCCTTGTCATTTGGGAGTAACGTCTTCCCTGATGACTCAGGTAGAAAATAATCTGCCTGCAATGTGGGAGACCTTGGTTCCATACCTGGGTCGGGAAGATCCCTTAGAGAAGGGACTTGCCACCCATTCCAGTATTCTTGCCTGGAAAAGTCCAGGGACAGGGGAGCATGGTGGGTTGCAGTCCATGGGGTAGCAAAAGTGTTGGACACGACTTAGTGACTAACACTTTCTAGGATCTAGAGTTTTCTTTTAAATGAACTGTTTCACTAATACTAACTTTTTGGAACTGAGACTACATTGTATTCCACCTTATTTAAATGTGTTGACTTGAACAATACCGGTTTAGAGATCCTGGGGTAATTTAAGTGAGGTTTGTGGTTTGTGGGGTGATAGATGGGGAGTAGTTTCATTAATATTAATATAGCAAAATTCAGGAAATTCTTTCATGACATTCAGGTTTCAAATGGGTATGATGTGGTTTTTGCAGAAAGAATAATTTTTTGTGTGTAACCCAGATATGTGAGGACTATTTTTGGGATGGCAAATAGATTTTCCTTTGCATACTAATTGTGACTGTGTGCGTGCTCAGCAGGTCTGACTCTTTGTAACCCTATAGACATGGTGAGACGAAGTTGGCTCTGAGGTTCTATCCTGGCTTAGCAGGAATAAATGCAATGAGATGTCAGTGACAGTGGCCTAAAGTGCAGCACTGGGGAGTCATGGCACACGTCCATTTTAACTACTTTTTTTCCCTTTCAAATAGATATCATATTTATTTACTATATTAATTTTTCCTTCACTTATGTTTACTATTCTCTGACTTTTCTACTCATGTTTATCTCACTAGAAATTTGCATAGTTCAGGGGAATTTCTGATGGGCACGGGACATGAGAAAGGGTGATTGATAGGGGTGCCAAGGTCTGCACTGACTGTACTTGTGGCACAGTCGGTTTCTGGTCACTTAGTATTTTAATGCTCTTCAGACTTAAGGAAAAGGGCTTTTGTTTGTGGAACTAGAAGAGTCTTACAATTTTAAATCCTGACTTCATGGATCCATTTGAGTATCTATTTAATGCTCTTCAGACTTAAGGATGCTCATCGCTGTTTCGTATGCAAAGCTTCCATTACTGACAGTGGAAATGGCTCCCTTGTCATTTGGGAGTAACGTCTTCCCTGATGACTCAGGTAGAAAATAATCTGCCTGCAATGTGGGAGACCTTGGTTCCATACCTGGGTCGGGAAGATCCCTTAGAGAAGGGACTTGCCACCCATTCCAGTATTCTTGCCTGGAAAAGTCCAGGGACAGGGGAGCATGGTGGGCTGCAGTCCATGGGGTAGCAAAAGTGTTGGACACGACTTAGTGACTAACACTTTCTAGGATCTAGAGTTTTCTTTTAAATGAACTGTTTCACTAATACTAACTTTTTGGAACTGAGACTACATTGTATTCCACCTTATTTAAATGTGTTGACTTGAACAATACCGGTTTAGAGATCCTGGGGTAATTTAAGTGAGGTTTGTGGTTTGTGGGGTGATAGATGGGGAGTAGTTTCATTAATATTAATATAGCAAAATTCAGGAAATTCTTTCATGACATTCAGGTTTCAAATGGGTATGATGTGGTTTTTGCAGAAAGAATAATTTTTTGTGTGTAACCCAGATATGTGAGGACTATTTTTGGGATGGCAAATAGATTTTCCTTTGCATACTAATTGTGACTGTGTGCGTGCTCAGCAGGTCTGACTCTTTGTAACCCTATAGACATGGTGAGACGAAGTTGGCTCTGAGGTTCTATCCTGGCTTAGCAGGAATAAATGCAATGAGATGTCAGTGACAGTGGCCTAAAGTGCAGCACTGGGGAGTCATGGCACACGTCCATTTTAACTACTTTTTTTCCCTTTCAAATAGATATCATATTTATTTACTATATTAATTTTTCCTTCACTTATGTTTACTATTCTCTGACTTTTCTACTCATGTTTATCTCACTAGAAATTTGCATAGTTCAGGGGAATTTCTGATGGGCACGGGACATGAGAAAGGGTGATTGATAGGGGTGCCAAGGTCTGCACTGACTGTACTTGTGGCACAGTCGTGGTGCTGGTCACTTAGAACCATTGGGAGCAAACAGGTTGGTGGTACTATGGAGTAGGTGTCTCTTTGGTGAAAGCATTGACGTTACAAAGATTTATTATTTACAAATAATGTTCATTTCCTTTGTGACCCAAGGAATTAAAAGTACCTTGAGAAGGTGTGGTTAACATTAAAGGAAATTAAAATCTCATGCCTAAGGACGTAAACTTCCTATACCCTTAAGTTTAGGAGAGAAAAAAGGAAATCCATTGTTTAGAATTCATACAGGCTTGCTCTTTTAAAGCTAATAAAATGAGAGATGTTTATCTTTGTCAGAGATATAATTTAGAAGGTACTATCAGATGTTCAAAATGTGATTCAGCTCCTACTAGTGCAAGAAGATGAAACTAATCAAGAGTAATTTTATTTTGGTAACTACATTGGAGAATGAATGACTTTTCAGGGAATTCATGTCTAATGCTGACTTTTTGATCCACATTCCTCCACAGGTGTTCTGTTTTATGTTTGTGGTTATTGTGGAAATGAAGCAATTATGTTACCCCAGTTTAATTTCAAAATTCAAGTGTTATTTTATATTGAATTATATTTCACATGTTCAGTTTGATGTGTTTTCAGAATTATATACACCCATGTTACCATAATGCAAACAAGATATAGAGCATATCTATCAATGCTGAAAGTTTCCTCAATGTTCTTGTAATTATTTAATTTCAAACTCTTTCCCCTATGTCTATAGATAATCAATGTTTTGATTTCCAATATCAATATGGGTATATAAGTAGTTCATTATGGTTTATATATGTATGTATATATACATATATATGTGCATCACACACACATATGTGTGTGTGTGAACCTATCCTTAGATGTCTTATAAATGAAATAATATAGCATGCATATATTTTATTTTGTATTTATGTCCTCTTACTCAAAATAATATATTTAAGATTCATTCATGCTGTTTCTTTTTATTTCAGAGTAGTACTTATTATATAAAATACCACAGTTTGTTTATTCTTTCTATCATAGTACATTTAAGCTGTTCCAATTCCTGGTTGCTATGAATAGGAAATTAAGTAGAAGCCTTTTGTGGGCACATGTTTTCATTTAACTTGTAAATACCTATGAGTGAAATTGCCTGGGCCATAAGTTAGATGGTATAGTTTGTTTTAAAAAATTATTTGAAAGTTTACATACATGTATTACCTTTTTTGGTGTATGGTCTATGTATTTCCACATGCATATAGATTTGTGTAATCATCACAACGAGAAGGTGTGGTAACATTAAAGGAAATTAAAATCTCATGCCTAAGGACGTAAACTTCCTATACCCTTAAGTTTAGGAGAGAAAAAAGGAAATCCATTGTTTAGAATTCATACAGGCTTGCTCTTTTAAAGCTAATAAAATGAGAGATGTTTATCTTTGTCAGAGATATAATTTAGAAGGTACTATCAGATGTTCAAAATGTGATTCAGCTCCTACTAGTGCAAGAAGATGAAACTAATCAAGAGTAATTTTATTTTGGTAACTACATTGGAGAATGAATGACTTTTCAGGGAATTCATGTCTAATGCTGACTTTTTGATCCACATTCCTCCACAGGTGTTCTGTTTTATGTTTGTGGTTATTGTGGAAATGAAGCAATTATGTTACCCCAGTTTAATTTCAAAATTCAAGTGTTATTTTATATTGAATTATATTTCACATGTTCAGTTTGATGTGTTTTCAGAATTATATACACCCATGTTACCATAATGCAAACAAGATATAGAGCATATCTATCAATGCTGAAAGTTTCCTCAATGTTCTTGTAATTATTTAATTTCAAACTCTTTCCCCTATGTCTATAGATAATCAATGTTTTGATTTCCAATATCAATATGGGTATATAAGTAGTTCATTATGGTTTATATATGTATGTATATATACATATATATGTGCATACACACACACATATGTGTGTGTGTGAACCTATCCTTAGATGTCTTATAAATGAAATAATATAGCATGCATATATTTTATTTTGTATTTATGTCCTCTTACTCAAAATAATATATTTAAGATTCATTCATGCTGTTTCTTTTTATTTCAGAGTAGTACTTATTATATAAAATACCACAGTTTGTTTATTCTTTCTATCATAGTACATTTAAGCTGTTCCAATTCCTGGTTGCTATGAATAGGAAATTAAGTAGAAGCCTTTTGTGGGCACATGTTTTCATTTAACTTGTAAATACCTATGAGTGAAATTGCCTGGGCCATAAGTTAGATGGTATAGTTTGTTTTAAAAAATTATTTGAAAGTTTACATACATGTATTACCTTTTTTTTTTGGTGTATGGTCTATGTATTTCCACATGCATATAGATTTGTGTAATCATCACAACATTTAAGATAAAGAAAAGTTCCATTGCTCCAAAAACTTTGTGATGCTTATTTTTTGTCAAACAATTTCCTCTTTTCTAGCCTCTGGAAACCACTGATATTCTCCATCCTCATGGTTTTCCCTGTTATGGAATGTCATACAAATGTAATTATATAGCTTATAACCGTTTGAGACTGACTTCTTTCACTCAGTACAATGCTTTTGTGATTCGTCAATGTTGTTGCATGAAACTATAAATATTCCTCTTTATTGCTTGATAGCACTGCACTATATGGCTGTAACATCATTGTATGGCCCTACCACAGTTTGTTTTTCACTCACCTATTAAAAGACATTGAAACTGTCTTAGGATAATCTTAATAGAGTTTGAATAAATATTCAAGTACAAGTTTTTGTGTGAGCAGTTTTCATTTCTTGTCATGTTTGTGTTTTATCATGTTATGAACTTGCTAAATTCAGTAGTTATAGCAATTTATTTTTCACTCCTTGAAATTTTGCATTGACAATCATGTCAACCAATAAAAGTAGTTTTATTTCTTTTTTCTAAACTATATTTATTTTACTTTTATCTTACTGAACTGGCTAGAATTTCCAATAAAATGTTGGATAGGAGTGATGCAAATGATATTCTCAATTCTTTTTTTTTAATATTTATTTTTATTTTTGGTTGTACCCAGTCTTCTTTGCTGTGCTAACTTTTCTGTACTTGCAGTGAGCGAGGACTGCTGTCTAGTTGAGGTGCGCCGGCTTCTTATTGTGGTGGCTTCTCTTGTTGCTGAGCACAGCCACTAGAGCGTGGGGGCTTCGATAGTTGTAGTGCATGGGCTAAGTTGCTCCCCAGCATGTAGAATCTTCCCAGACCAGGGATCGAACCCATGTCTCCTGCATTGGAAGGTTGATTCCTACCCACTGCACCATTGGGAAAGTCCCTAAAAGCAATTATTCTTCACCATTGCAAATAATATTTGCTATATGTGTTTTGTTTTTGTTTTAAAATCACCTTAATCAGGCTAAGGAAGTTCAATTCTATTCCTCATTTGTTGAAAGTTTTTTAGAAATCATGAACAGATGTTAAATTTTGTCAGATTTTTCTCTGCACCGATTAATACTATCTCATGGTTTGTCTTCTTTAGTCTATTAATATGATGGATTATAAAAATATTCAATATTGAACTAATCTTGTATTCTTGTGATAAAACCCACTAGGTCATGATGAATTGTTTTTAAAATTTATTCCTGGATTTTACATGTTAATGTTTCATTGATAATTTTTGTGTATAAATATTTATATGGGATACTGGGTAGCAGTTAAGTTTCCTTTTCTTTTCTGGTCTATTTTGTGGCTTATATTGGCTACATATAATGAGTTGGGATATAGTCTACCTTCTTCTATTTTCCTCAAAAATTTGTTTATTATTGGTATCATTTTTATAAGTGTTTGGTGGAAATCAAGAGTGAAAAATATCTGCTTTGAAAACAGTTCTTTCACATGCTTCTTCTTGCAGCATGGTTTTAATAGCTGACTTAAATTTTTTGTCTGGTAATTCCAAAATTGATATCATCTTAAGTTTGGCATCTGTTGATTATCTTAAATGTGAGAAATTAAAAATTTTCAGTATTATCTGTCAGGTTAATATTACATTATATGACTCTAAGAATTAGTTCTGTGGAGAATTTCACTTGTTTTTTTTGTTTGCTTGTTTTAGCAAGGTCCGATCTATGTATACTCAACTTAGTGAGCCAGGAGTTCATATACAACTTTATGGAATCACTTTCTTGAACTCCCAACTATCTGTGATTTCCCCAACACATTTCTCTTTTCCTCACCTGGAAATCCTAGGTTTTAGTTTCTTTGCTTTCACTTGCATATGGTGTGATTATGCCTGTTTCTGGGGCTAAGCAGCAAGGAGACAGAGAGGAGAAAATGGTAGAGGAGTGGAGAAGTTAGAGGAAGAGAAAGAAGCATACCAGGATTCCCCCATATTCTTGAAAAGAACACTTTCTCTTGTCAGTGAGAAAGATTTCTTCCCTTAGAATTTTAAACATTTGCACATCTATTGCTGTCATCAACCGCACTATTGCTACAGGATTTTCTGGGGACTGGAGGAAGGGAGAATTGTAAAAACATGAGATTCCCCACATTGTCTTCTGATCCGTAGAAGCCTCCTTTCTTACTGTGCGGATGGGTAGCTTCTCCCTTCGAAGTACGAATCAGGCCCAACCTTGCTTAACTTCCAAGATCAGATGAGATTGGGCACATTCAGGATGGTATGGACTTAGATGGTAGCTTCTCTTGGAACATTTTCTGTTGATACTTGGTACCTATGTTCATATTTTATGATGCTTCTCAGTCCAGACCATGAGAAAGTCCATGTTAAATTCACTATGGTTCAATGGGATTCAGATTCTATTAATATTTCTTTCCCTTATTCCCTCAGCTATTGTTGACTTTTTAGAGTCATCAGGTGGCTGTGCCATGCATTGAAGTTAGTGTAGTGGGAGAGAAACTGTGGAGGTGTTTACCCCTCCTTGATTGGAACTGGAACTTGTTAACAAATTCAGAGAAGTAGATTCAGTAAAATACTCTAAAAACTGGAATTTACTTTAAAACACTTCAGTTTGGAAAACACAAAGTGAGGGAGAGGCTGAGGCTGGGCAGGGTCAGTTTTCCCAGCAGGCAGTTATCTATAAGTGGGCAGGATACCTGGGAAATTGTACCTGGGCATAGCATCACTGAAAAATTGAGATTGACATAGGTTTAACTTTACTAAATAACTGCCAAATGCTTCTTCAATGTAACTGAAAACATTTTACCCATTAACCAGTTTTATATGGGTGGTCTAGTTAATGTGAGTTGTCCAATAAGAGTTGATATTGTCATCTGTTTTCATTTTAGCCTTAGTGGAAGTGTCTATTCCACTTAAACTTTTTCTATTAATGTCTTTAGACTCTGTTAAATAGTGCTCAGCCATGCCTACATGACTGATTTCTTAGACATTTTAAGCAAAGTTATGACATCTGCCTGGCTAATGTGGACTCTATGGAAAGATCTTGCACTAGATTCACTTTTTATGAAGCATCCATGAAGAACAAATATTCAACCTTATTTTTTCCCCCACAATTCTCACAATAATTCACTCACAAAATCACACTGAAGATAATCTGTTTATAAATTAGGTTTTCTAAGCCTATCCAGGCTGCTGTAATAATGTATCAAAGGCTTATAAAGAACATAACTTTGTTTCTTACAGTTATGAAAGTTTGGAAGTCCAAGATAAAGGTGGAGGCAGAGTCAGTTTCTGATAGGGGTTCACTTCCTAGTTCATAGATGCTTTCTTCTCCCTATGTTCTCAGTTGGGAAAGCAAGAAGAAATTTCTCTGGGGTCTCTTTTATAAGGCATTAATTCCATTCTAAAAGAATCTGCCTGCCAATACAGGAGACATAAGAGAGCCAGGCTTGATCCTTGGGTCAGGAAGATCCTCTGGAGAAGGACATGGCAAACTACTCCAATATTCATGCCTGGAGAGTCTCATGGACAGAAGAGTCTGGTGGGCTACTGTCCACAGTGTTGCAGAATCCAACATGATTGAAGTAGTGAGTGGAGAAACTGTGGAGGTGTTTACCCTCCTTGATTGGAACTGGAACTTGTTAACAAATTCAGAGAAGTAGATTCAGTAAAATACTCTAAAACTGGAATTTACTTTAAAACACTTCAGTTTGGAAAACACAAAGTGAGGGAGAGGCTGAGGCTGGGCAGGGTCAGTTTTCCCAGCAGGCAGTTATCTATAAGTGGGCAGGATACCTGGGAAATTGTACCTGGGCATAGCATCACTGAAAAATTGAGATTGACATAGGTTTAACTTTACTAAATAACTGCCAAATGCTTCTTCAATGTAACTGAAAACATTTTACCCATTAACCAGTTTTATATGGGTGGTCTAGTTAATGTGAGTTGTCCAATAAGAGTTGATATTGTCATCTGTTTTCATTTTAGCCTTAGTGGAAGTGTCTATTCCACTTAAACTTTTTCTATTAATGTCTTTAGACTCTGTTAAATAGTGCTCAGCCATGCCTACATGACTGATTTCTTAGACATTTTAAGCAAAGTTATGACATCTGCCTGGCTAATGTGGACTCTATGGAAAGATCTTGCACTAGATTCACTTTTTATGAAGCATCCATGAAGAACAAATATTCAACCTTATTTTTTCCCCCACAATTCTCACAATAATTCACTCACAAAATCACACTGAAGATAATCTGTTTATAAATTAGGTTTTCTAAGCCTATCCAGGCTGCTGTAATAATGTATCAAAGGCTTATAAAGAACATAACTTTGTTTCTTACAGTTATGAAAGTTTGGAAGTCCAAGATAAAGGTGGAGGCAGAGTCAGTTTCTGATAGGGGTTCACTTCCTAGTTCATAGATGCTTTCTTCTCCCTATGTTCTCAGTTGGGAAAGCAAGAAGAAATTTCTCTGGGGTCTCTTTTATAAGGCATTAATTCCATTCTAAAAGAATCTGCCTGCCAATACAGGAGACATAAGAGAGCCAGGCTTGATCCTTGGGTCAGGAAGATCCTCTGGAGAAGGACATGGCAAACTACTCCAATATTCATGCCTGGAGAGTCTCATGGACAGAAGAGTCTGGTGGGCTACTGTCCACAGTGTTGCAGAATCCAACATGATTGAAGTAACTTAGCACACAGAAACAATTCCATTCATAACTACTGTGTCTTCAAAATCTAATAATTTCCCAAAGTTCTCACCTCCAAATACCATCACTTTGGAAATTAAGATTCAAAATATGAATTTTGGGCATACACACCCAGTCAATAGCACTAGCCATTACATAAAAGTAGACTTCTATGTAGACTTCCTTCTACTTTAATTCTTTTTTTTTTACCTTTGTTAACATTCTGAAGTAAACTTAATAAAGTTTTATTTTCATGGAGTAATATAGTAATAGATTGCTCTAGAAATATTTTTTTGAAAATTCTCTCCTAATTATTGATTCATTTAGGGTTAAATATGCCTAAAAGAGCTTCCCTAAAAGAGCTTCCCTAAAAGAACCCTCCTGCAATGAGGCACAAGTTTGATCCTAGATCAGGAAGATCCTTGGAAGAGGGCAAGGTGATCTATTCCAATATTCTTGCCTGGAGAATCCCATGGACAGATGAGCCTGGCAGGTTACAGTCCATAGGGTCACGACATGTCAAACACAACTGAAATGACTTAGCATGTAAGTAAGCATAAAATAAGGAAACAGCAGAGCTTTCATAGGTTGTCATAGTTAGGCATTGACCTAACAGAAAAAGAAAAAAATAATGAAATTAAGCCAAGTTCTATAGAGGAAGAAGACACACTGGTATGAATAATAAGAGAACATGGTAATCAAAAAAGAAAGATGTGAATGTATTCTTTTAGTTTTTAATATATGAAATCAATGTTTTGTAATAAGAAACTTAGCAAAATAACTATATTTGGTGGCTCAGATGGTAAAGAGTCTGCTTGCAATGTGGGAGACCTGGGTTCTGTTCCTGGGTTGGGAAGATCCCCTAGAGAAGGAAATGGGCCACCCACTCCAGTATTCTTGCCTGGAAAATCACATGGATGAAGGAGCTGACAGGCTACATTCCAAGGGGAGGCCAACACACATCTGAGTTTTAACACAGACACTAAATGGCCTGCAGAGTTAACATGATAGAAGGCACATTGTTATAGTATGTGTTTGGCAGGGGATGGTTGGAACACACGGAGGGTAGATATCAGAGTGCATGTGGAAGAGATGACAAGTGCCAAACTAAAACATTCCCATGTTTGTAGTCATGAACAAGATATGACATGTGTAAAACATTCAAAGGGAAGAATTGGGCAATTTAAAGAAAGAAGGAATTACTATTTAATTTTGTCATATTGCCTTCTGTTAATTTAACTCTTGCCAACATTGTTTGCAAAGTAATGTGAAGAAAAAAATCCAAAGAATAGAAATTACATGTTCGTCACATACCAAAGTGTGATATTCACAATAATCAGAAATTTATGAAGCAGTAATGAGCAGAAGATTAAAGCTCTAGGAATTTTATTTAAAACATTTCTACTTAAATAATTACAGGTGATAAAGCATATCATCTGCTTATCTTTATTCTTCCAACTTGTAAATTATAAAAAATATAAACTCAATGAAAATTTCATAAAATGTTTGTAAACATCCACATCTTGTATTTTGGTTAGATTCATTCTTTTCATAAAAGTGAATTTTCTACTAAAAAGATATTATATAAAAAGAAAAAAATGAAGAAACTTAAACAGAATTATACCTTTCCCTTTCATCTGGTTTTGTTTATAATGTGGTAATCTGAGTAAGTACCATAGCAAAATACTAATTGTTAAATTTTAATTATTCTTTATTAATTCCTTTATGCATTTTCCATATATTAATTGAGTGTGAATATTGTGAAATGTTTTATTTTGTCTGAAAAAAAAGCAATAAAGTATAGAGAAAAACTCTATCACTTCTGAGCTTACATTACTATGAGGAGAGACAGATAAACAAGTAAAATTATAATATGTCAAATAGTTAAGGCAGGGAAAGAGAGGAACTGTTGGGGAGGCACCTTTGTTTCTGTTTTAATAGGTTGGTCATGGCAAGTCTCACTGTTACAGAAGCATTTATTTGTACAGAAACCTGAGGATTGTGGGGATATGAGCCATGCAGATACTAGAGGAGAGACTTCTAGGCAGAGAGACCAACAAATTACCAAGTCCGGGAGTATGATTAGTATGTTTGGGAAAGCAAAGATCTCAGAGTTTTAACACAGACACTAAATGGCCTGCAGAGTTAACATGATAGAAGGCACATTGTTATAGTATGTGTTTGGCAGGGGATGGTTGGAACACACGGAGGGTAGATATCAGAGTGCATGTGGAAGAGATGACAAGTGCCAAACTAAAACATTCCCATGTTTGTAGTCATGAACAAGATATGACATGTGTAAAACATTCAAAGGGAAGAATTGGGCAATTTAAAGAAAGAAGGAATTACTATTTAATTTTGTCATATTGCCTTCTGTTAATTTAACTCTTGCCAACATTGTTTGCAAAGTAATGTGAAGAAAAAAATCCAAAGAATAGAAATTACATGTTCGTCACATACCAAAGTGTGATATTCACAATAATCAGAAATTTATGAAGCAGTAATGAGCAGAAGATTAAAGCTCTAGGAATTTTATTTAAAACATTTCTACTTAAATAATTACAGGTGATAAAGCATATCATCTGCTTATCTTTATTCTTCCAACTTGTAAATTATAAAAAATATAAACTCAATGAAAATTTCATAAAATGTTTGTAAACATCCACATCTTGTATTTTGGTTAGATTCATTCTTTTCATAAAAGTGAATTTTCTACTAAAAAGATATTATATAAAAAGAAAAAAATGAAGAAACTTAAACAGAATTATACCTTTCCCTTTCATCTGGTTTTGTTTATAATGTGGTAATCTGAGTAAGTACCATAGCAAAATACTAATTGTTAAATTTTAATTATTCTTTATTAATTCCTTTATGCATTTTCCATATATTAATTGAGTGTGAATATTGTGAAATGTTTTATTTTGTCTGAAAAAAAAGCAATAAAGTATAGAGAAAAACTCTATCACTTCTGAGCTTACATTACTATGAGGAGAGACAGATAAACAAGTAAAATTATAATATGTCAAATAGTTAAGGCAGGGAAAGAGAGGAACTGTTGGGGAGGCACCTTTGTTTCTGTTTTAATAGGTTGGTCATGGCAAGTCTCACTGTTACAGAAGCATTTATTTGTACAGAAACCTGAGGATTGTGGGGATATGAGCCATGCAGATACTAGAGGGAGAGACTTCTAGGCAGAGAGACCAACAAATTACCAAGTCCTGAGATAAGAGTATGATTAGTATGTTTGAGGAAAAGCGAAGGGTTCACAATGACAGAGAAAAGTGAATGAAAGGCACATAGTAGCACATGAGATCACTAAGGCAGTGAAGATCATCAGATAATGTAAAGAACGATTTTATTTTGAGATAGAAAACCATTGGACAGTTGAAGAGAGGAGTCATATGATCTAATGGTTTAAAGAGATCACTTTAGCTGCTATATTATAGAGCATAGGCTGTGTGTATGGATATGTGTGTGGAAAGAGAGTGGTAAAGGTGAAAACAGGGAGTCACAGTACAAGGATACTGCAATTACTTTATTGATAAAATATAGGGGTAGGTTATTAATGGAGGAGGTGGTGAGAAGTAGTTGGATTCTAAATATGCATCATACGTTGATTACATAGAATTTACTGTTGGATTGGATATGAATTTGAGAGAGAAAGGACTTAAATTTGTTTCCTAGGGGCTTAAGTAATTTGAAAAAATGGAAATTCCATTAAGATAAGAAAGACTATAGGGAGATGAGGTTTCAGGCGTAACATGTTTGAGATGCTTCTTAAACAACTGAATGGTGATGTCAACTAGATGGTTTGATTTGTAAGCTTGAATTTCAAGGAGAAATTCTAACTTAAAGTAGAGATAACTTCTAGATATTGGATAAGATTATTTGGGGAATGTTTATAGCTAACAAGGAGAACAAATTTTTCTAAAAATGAGTAAGTATTTATTTTAATTATTTTAAGCATTTTCCATATATTAATTGAGTGTGAATATTGTGAAATGTTTTATTTTGTCTGAAAAAAAAGCAATAAAGTATAGAGAAAAACTCTATCACTTCTGAGCTTACATTACTATGAGGAGAGACAGATAAACAAGTAAAATTATAATATGTCAAATAGTTAAGGCAGGGAAAGAGAGGAACTGTTGGGGAGGCACCTTTGTTTCTGTTTTAATAGGTTGGTCATGGCAAGTCTCACTGTTACAGAAGCATTTATTTGTACAGAAACCTGAGGATTGTGGGGATATGAGCCATGCAGATACTAGAGGAGAGACTTCTAGGCAGAGAGACCAACAAATTACCAAGTCCTGAGATAAGAGTATGATTAGTATGTTTGAGGAAAAGCGAAGGGTTCACAATGACAGAGAAAAGTGAATGAAAGGCACATAGTAGCACATGAGATCACTAAGGCAGTGAAGATCATCAGATAATGTAAAGAACGATTTTATTTTGAGATAGAAAACCATTGGACAGTTGAAGAGAGGAGTCATATGATCTAATGGTTTAAAGAGATCACTTTAGCTGCTATATTATAGAGCATAGGCTGTGTGTATGGATATGTGTGTGGAAAGAGAGTGGTAAAGGTGAAAACAGGGAGTCACAGTACAAGGATACTGCAATTACTTTATTGATAAAATATAGGGGTAGGTTATTAATGGAGGAGGTGGTGAGAAGTAGTTGGATTCTAAATATGCATCATACGTTGATTACATAGAATTTACTGTTGGATTGGATATGAATTTGAGAGAGAAAGGACTTAAATTTGTTTCCTAGGGGCTTAAGTAATTTGAAAAAATGGAAATTCCATTAAGATAAGAAAGACTATAGGGAGATGAGGTTTCAGGCGTAACATGTTTGAGATGCTTCTTAAACAACTGAATGGTGATGTCAACTAGATGGTTTGATTTGTAAGCTTGAATTTCAAGGAAAAAAACTAACTTAAAGTAGAGATAACTTCTAGATATTGGATAAGATTATTTGGGGAGTGTGTATAGCTAACAAGGAGAACATTTAGTGATTAGGGATGAGGAAAAGAGGTAGCGAAGACTGAAAAGAGAGACCAAAAAGATAAGAAGAAAACCAAGAGTCTATGTTATTTCTAATGGCAGCTGAAGAAGTTTTGTAAGAAGGAGAATATATGTGGTTGAATAGAATCTGTTGCTGCCTCATTCATATCATTTGTATTTTGCTCTTCTGAGTGCCAACTTGCAGCTATTGCTATCTCCATCTTCACACCTGAGAATTATTTCTGAAACAAAGAAAAATTCACTCTGCCCAAGCAGGGTTCAGAAACACTGGGTAATACAATCCTCTTACTCAGAAGTCCTTAATCAATGACTAGAGGGAGTCAGTGTATAAATACTTCAGCTCTAATTTCATAAGTGGGTATAATGCTTGAATGGATGCTTATAATGTTTCTATGAGTTTCCTCAAGGAACTACATTCCAGTGGTAGCTCTTTAAATAAGTGCCCTTTATTTCCTGGATTTCCTTCCCTGTGCTGCTATCCACTAATCTATTAGTGCTTCTTGAAATTTCTAAATAAATATTTTCATGTGAACCCTTGCCTTAGGATCTGCATCAGGAAAATTCCAAATTAATGCTGCTGAAAAGTTAAGGAAGATGAGGCCAGTGTTTGATCCTTGGAGTTAGAATTAGTGACCTTGAGAAAAGTGGTTTCAGTGGAGGGTGTAGGTGCAAAGTTCTAGTAGATTACCTTCAAGAAGGAAGGGAATATGAAGTAGGGATATCAGTTATACTCTACTCTTAAAGGGAATTTTCTGGTAAAGGGAAACAGAAAGGTAGCTGGGAAGGTAACATAGAATCAAGAGAGTTTATTGTTTTGTCTTCATATGGGAAGAATTACAGCATGCTTGTATGGGTGGGAATGATCCAGTAGACTGTTTTTGATTGTATTTCAGGCGTAACATGTTTGAGATGCTTCTTAAACAACTGAATGGTGATGTCAACTAGATGGTTTGATTTGTAAGCTTGAATTTCAAGGAAAAACTAACTTAAAGTAGAGATAACTTCTAGATATTGGATAAGATTATTTGGGGAGTGTGTATAGCTAACAAGGAGAACATTTAGTGATTAGGGATGAGGAAAAGAGGTAGCGAAGACTGAAAAGAGAGACCAAAAAGATAAGAAGAAAACCAAGAGTCTATGTTATTTCTAATGGCAGCTGAAGAAGTTTTGTAAGAAGGAGAATATATGTGGTTGAATAGAATCTGTTGCTGCCTCATTCATATCATTTGTATTTTGCTCTTCTGAGTGCCAACTTGCAGCTATTGCTATCTCCATCTTCACACCTGAGAATTATTTCTGAAACAAAGAAAAATTCACTCTGCCCAAGCAGGGTTCAGAAACACTGGGTAATACAATCCTCTTACTCAGAAGTCCTTAATCAATGACTAGAGGGAGTCAGTGTATAAATACTTCAGCTCTAATTTCATAAGTGGGTATAATGCTTGAATGGATGCTTATAATGTTTCTATGAGTTTCCTCAAGGAACTACATTCCAGTGGTAGCTCTTTAAATAAGTGCCCTTTATTTCCTGGATTTCCTTCCCTGTGCTGCTATCCACTAATCTATTAGTGCTTCTTGAAATTTCTAAATAAATATTTTCATGTGAACCCTTGCCTTAGGATCTGCATCAGGAAAATTCCAAATTAATGCTGCTGAAAAGTTAAGGAAGATGAGGCCAGTGTTTGATCCTTGGAGTTAGAATTAGTGACCTTGAGAAAAGTGGTTTCAGTGGAGGGTGTAGGTGCAAAGTTCTAGTAGATTACCTTCAAGAAGGAAGGGAATATGAAGTAGGGATATCAGTTATACTCTACTCTTAAAGGGAATTTTCTGGTAAAGGGAAACAGAAAGGTAGCTGGGAAGGTAACATAGAATCAAGAGAGTTTATTGTTTTGTCTTCATATGGGAAGAATTACAGCATGCTTGTATGGGTGGGAATGATCCAGTAGACAGTTTAAAATAATTGTGTATGAAAAAGAATACACTTGAGTAGTCTAGAAGGGAAGAGAATGAATAGATAAACTGTTAGGAACGTGAACAGTTATCTATGGAAACCAAAGGGAAACTAGTACAAAGACACAGATTTAGATAAGTGAGTAGATGCATGAAGAGTTTGAAATTCCTTTTCTGATTACTGTTTTGCTGAAAGTTTTACTTTCATTTTAGGGTCAAAGGATTCATTAACAAAAGAAATGCCTTGTTATACACAAAAGAGCCATTTCAATTGTTTACAGATTATTTGACAATTTCAATATATAGTCATTTAAAAAAATAAATAGAAACAATAGAAGTAACACTGTATACATCACCAAATTGAACTGACAACCTACATCCAGACTTAAACAGCTTTGTGAAGTCCCATGATAACAGCGATCTTGAGTCCTAGTTGGGAAAGGGTCTTGGATAATGCTTCCATCTCAAGGGTGAGACTTTAAATTGTAATTTGGGGGCTCCTGTTTATAATTCCAGGCTATTATCCAATCTGCTATTATCATTGGCTTGCACACAGAAATGCAGCTCTGGTTTTACTTTAACTTTTACAATGTTGTTTATTTCATTGTGTAAGTCACAAGACTTCTTAGACCCTGAGGGGCTGGCCAGACCCTTAAGGGCTTATGAGATTCTAAAACCCTCTCCCTTATCTAAAGTGCTGCTTGACTTACTGGTGACAACTGCTGTGCTTGCAGGCTGGCTAGTCCAGGCAGAGTCTAGGTAAGGTCAGAAGTTGGTCAGAGGCCATCTGAAGCCTGAGCAGGACTGCCTTCATTTAAATTTCCCTAAAAATCTCTTCTGTTTTCACTTATTAGTTGGAGATGGGGGAGAACATGTAATGGTTAGAGGAAGATGGAGAAAGTAAAAAATAGGTAGAAAGAAAAATAACTTGCTTAAGGAAATAAAATAGGTTTTTTTTTTTTTAAACCTGAAATCTGTTTAAGTTTTGTGTATACGAAGTGAAAGAGAAACCAGTGCATAGTTTTGGGTTTTTTCCTTTCTGTCACTTATATTCAACTGCAAAGTTACAGGCACAAAGCAGATGGAGAATTACATTTATCCAGGCTTGACATTTTTTTCAAGTAAATATGTTCAAAAGAAAGAGAAGTATGAAGAGGAATGATTAAAATGATGGGGCATAGACTATAAGATGGGTAAGGAATGAAAGAAAAAATGATGTTTTATGTCAATGGATTGAAATTTCTTGTCAGAAGTCTAGAGGAAGTAAGCTGAAAAGACTGGAGACAGAGTCAGGATAGTGAGATGCTTACATTTCAGATTATGGGCAAAGAGTACAATTATTGTTAGAAACATAAATATTTCAGACTTGCGGGCCACAGAGTCTCTCACATTTACTCAATTTTGCTGTTGTGGCTGAAAAATAGTCACAGAAAATGCATAAATTAGTGGGTATGGCTATGTTTCAGTAAAACTTACTTATTAAAAAAGTACAACATACAAGGTTGCAGAACACAAAAGATTAATATGCAATAGTTTAATTGGTTTTCAATATACCAGAAAATGAAATTATTTGGGCTCCTGTTTATAATTCCAGGCTATTATCCAATCTGCTATTATCATTGGCTTGCACACAGAAATGCAGCTCTGGTTTTACTTTAACTTTTACAATGTTGTTTATTTCATTGTGTAAGTCACAAGACTTCTTAGACCCTGAGGGGCTGGCCAGACCCTTAAGGGCTTATGAGATTCTAAAACCCTCTCCCTTATCTAAAGTGCTGCTTGACTTACTGGTGACAACTGCTGTGCTTGCAGGCTGGCTAGTCCAGGCAGAGTCTAGGTAAGGTCAGAAGTTGGTCAGAGGCCATCTGAAGCCTGAGCAGGACTGCCTTCATTTAAATTTCCCTAAAAATCTCTTCTGTTTTCACTTATTAGTTGGAGATGGGGGAGAACATGTAATGGTTAGAGGAAGATGGAGAAAGTAAAAAATAGGTAGAAAGAAAAATAACTTGCTTAAGGAAATAAAATAGGTTTTTTTTTTTTTAAACCTGAAATCTGTTTAAGTTTTGTGTATACGAAGTGAAAGAGAAACCAGTGCATAGTTTTGGGTTTTTTCCTTTCTGTCACTTATATTCAACTGCAAAGTTACAGGCACAAAGCAGATGGAGAATTACATTTATCCAGGCTTGACATTTTTTTCAAGTAAATATGTTCAAAAGAAAGAGAAGTATGAAGAGGAATGATTAAAATGATGGGGCATAGACTATAAGATGGGTAAGGAATGAAAGAAAAAATGATGTTTTATGTCAATGGATTGAAATTTCTTGTCAGAAGTCTAGAGGAAGTAAGCTGAAAAGACTGGAGACAGAGTCAGGATAGTGAGATGCTTACATTTCAGATTATGGGCAAAGAGTACAATTATTGTTAGAAACATAAATATTTCAGACTTGCGGGCCACAGAGTCTCTCACATTTACTCAATTTTGCTGTTGTGGCTGAAAAATAGTCACAGAAAATGCATAAATTAGTGGGTATGGCTATGTTTCAGTAAAACTTACTTATTAAAAAAGTACAACATACAAGGTTGCAGAACACAAAAGATTAATATGCAATAGTCAATTGGTTTTCAATATACCAGTAAAGAACAAGTAGAATTTGAAATAAAAAACAAATACCATTTGCATGGGCTACCCCGAAATGTAATATTAGGTATAAGACTAATGAAATATGTTACAAAAATCTGTATGAGGGAAAATTATAAGACTCTAATGAAAGCAAGGCATAACTAAATAAAAGGAGAGATATTTTCATGTTCATAGATAAGAAGTCAATATTGTTAAGATATCAGTTCTTTTCTGCTTGATCTACAGATTAAATGCAATCCCAATGAAAATCTCAGCAAATTATTTTGTGGATATCAACAAACTGATTCTAAGGTTTATATGGAGGTGCAAAACACTCCAGTATAGCCAACACAGTATCGAAGATAAAGAACAAAATTGGAGGACTGACACTACCCAGTTTCAGCACTTACTACAAAGCTGCTGTAATTGACAATGTGATATTAACAAAGGAAAGGAAAAATAGATCCATAGAAGAGAATAAAGGACCAAGTCAATACAAACTTAGTGAATTGATCTTTGACAAAGTAGCAAAGGCAAATAAAATGGAACAAAGACAGTGTTTTCAGCAAATGGTACTAGAACAACTGGACAGTCACATGTAACAAAATGAATCGAGACACAGAGCTTACCCTTCTTTTCTCTTAGGTTGTGGATATGTTAATTTGCTTGATTGTGGTAATAATAACAGAGCTTACCCTTTTCATAAAAAGAACTCAAAACAGATCATAGATATAAATATACAACACAAAGCTAGAAAACTCCTAGAGGTTAGCATAGAAGAAAATCTAAATGACTTTGAATTTCACAGTGACTTTTTAGCTTCTATTCCAAATCATGATCTGTGAAATAAATAATTGATTATCTCAATTTCATTAAAAATAAAAACTGCTCTGTGAAAGACAATGTCAAGAAAATGGAAAGCAAATCATAGACAGGGAGAAAATATTTTCAAAATGCATATCTAATAAGATTGTTATCCAAGATATACAAAGAATGCTTAAAACTCAATAATAAGAAAATAAGCAACCCAATTAAAAAATAGGTCAAAAACACGAGCAGATACTTTATCACAGAAGATATACACAGGGGGAATAAGCATAAGTAAAGATGCTCAACATCATATGTCATTAGGGAATTGCTGGTTAAAACAAAAATGAGATATCAATATATAATTATTGGAATGACCATAATGCAGAAAACTGACAATATCAAATCTGGAAAGGATGTGAAGCAATGAGAATTCTCATTTATCTCTGGTGGGGATACAAAATGGTACCAAATAAAAGGAGAGATATTTTCATGTTCATAGATAAGAAGTCAATATTGTTAAGATATCAGTTCTTTTCTGCTTGATCTACAGATTAAATGCAATCCCAATGAAAATCTCAGCAAATTATTTTGTGGATATCAACAAACTGATTCTAAGGTTTATATGGAGGTGCAAAACACTCCAGTATAGCCAACACAGTATCGAAGATAAAGAACAAAATTGGAGGACTGACACTACCCAGTTTCAGCACTTACTACAAAGCTGCTGTAATTGACAATGTGATATTAACAAAGGAAAGGAAAAATAGATCCATAGAAGAGAATAAAGGACCAAGTCAATACAAACTTAGTGAATTGATCTTTGACAAAGTAGCAAAGGCAAATAAAATGGAACAAAGACAGTGTTTTCAGCAAATGGTACTAGAACAACTGGACAGTCACATGTAACAAAATGAATCGAGACACAGAGCTTACCCTTCTTTTCTCTTAGGTTGTGGATATGTTAATTTGCTTGATTGTGGTAATAATAACAGAGCTTACCCTTTTCATAAAAAGAACTCAAAACAGATCATAGATATAAATATACAACACAAAGCTAGAAAACTCCTAGAGGTTAGCATAGAAGAAAATCTAAATGACTTTGAATTTCACAGTGACTTTTTAGCTTCTATTCCAAATCATGATCTGTGAAATAAATAATTGATTATCTCAATTTCATTAAAAAAAAAAACTGCTCTGTGAAAGACAATGTCAAGAAAATGGAAAGCAAATCATAGACAGGGAGAAAATATTTTCAAAATGCATATCTAATAAGATTGTTATCCAAGATATACAAAGAATGCTTAAAACTCAATAATAAGAAAATAAGCAACCCAATTAAAAAATAGGTCAAAAACACGAGCAGATACTTTATCACAGAAGATATACACAGGGGGAATAAGCATAAGTAAAGATGCTCAACATCATATGTCATTAGGGAATTGCTGGTTAAAACAAAAATGAGATATCAATATATAATTATTGGAATGACCATAATGCAGAAAACTGACAATATCAAATCTGGAAAGGATGTGAAGCAATGAGAATTCTCATTTATCTCTGGTGGGGATACAAAATGGTACCACTTTAGAAGACAGTTTGGCAAGTTTTTGCAAAATTAGTCACACTCTTACCATATGATTCAACAGTCAGACTTATTGGCATTTACTCAAATGAGTTGAAACTTTGTCTATAGAAAAAAACCTGCACATAGAATGTTATAGTATCTTTATTCATAATTGCCAAAATTTAGAAGCAACCCAGATATCCTTCAATTTTGTTATTGTTGTTAAGTCACTAAGTCGTGCCCAACTTTGTAATCTCTTGGACTGTAGCCTGCCAAATTCCTCTGTCGATGGGATTTCCCAGACAAGCATACTGAAGTGAGGTGCCTTTTTTTTCTACAGGGGTGGTCTTCCAAACCAAGGGATCAAACCCCTCCTGTATTGCAGATGAATTCTTGACCACTGAGCTACCTGGGAAGCTCTTATCTTTCAATAGATGAGAGGAAAAATAAACTGTGATACATCCAAATAATAAAATATTATTCAGTATAAAAAAATGAGTTATGAAGTCATGAAAAGACATAGAGAAACTTAAATGCATATTACTAAGTGAAAGAAGCCAATATGTAGGGGCTATGTATTCTAATTACTGCATATGATATATTAATTAATGCATATCAGTAATATAGTAATCAATGCTATACTATATGGACAACTACAGGACATTCTGGAAAAGGCAAAATTATTAAGAGGATGAAAAGAATAGTGGTTTTCAGGGATTGAAAGGGAGGGAGGGATAGACCAAATAAGCAGAACTTATGGCAGTGAAACAATCCTGTACACTACTACAACATTGCATGTATGCCTCTATGCATTTGTCAAAACTCATACAAGCTGCAACACCAACAGTAAACTGTCAGAATGTAACTATAAACTTTGGGATAATAATGACATGCCAATGTAGGTTCACTGATTGTGACAAATGTACTGCTAATGGAAGGAAAATTGTTAGGTAAAGATGCTCAACATCATATGTCATTAGGGAATTGCTGGTTAAAACAAAAATGAGATATCAATATATAATTATTGGAATGACCATAATGCAGAAAACTGACAATATCAAATCTGGAAAGGATGTGAAGCAATGAGAATTCTCATTTATCTCTGGTGGGGATACAAAATGGTACCACTTTAGAAGACAGTTTGGCAAGTTTTTGCAAAATTAGTCACACTCTTACCATATGATTCAACAGTCAGACTTATTGGCATTTACTCAAATGAGTTGAAACTTTGTCTATAGAAAAACCTGCACATAGAATGTTATAGTATCTTTATTCATAATTGCCAAAATTTAGAAGCAACCCAGATATCCTTCAATTTTGTTATTGTTGTTAAGTCACTAAGTCGTGCCCAACTTTGTAATCTCTTGGACTGTAGCCTGCCAAATTCCTCTGTCGATGGGATTTCCCAGACAAGCATACTGAAGTGAGGTGCCTTTTTTTTCTACAGGGGTGGTCTTCCAAACCAAGGGATCAAACCCCTCCTGTATTGCAGATGAATTCTTGACCACTGAGCTACCTGGGAAGCTCTTATCTTTCAATAGATGAGAGGAAAAATAAACTGTGATACATCCAAATAATAAAATATTATTCAGTATAAAAAAATGAGTTATGAAGTCATGAAAAGACATAGAGAAACTTAAATGCATATTACTAAGTGAAAGAAGCCAATATGTAGGGGCTATGTATTCTAATTACTGCATATGATATATTAATTAATGCATATCAGTAATATAGTAATCAATGCTATACTATATGGACAACTACAGGACATTCTGGAAAAGGCAAAATTATTAAGAGGATGAAAAGAATAGTGGTTTTCAGGGATTGAAAGGGAGGGAGGGATAGACCAAATAAGCAGAACTTATGGCAGTGAAACAATCCTGTACACTACTACAACATTGCATGTATGCCTCTATGCATTTGTCAAAACTCATACAAGCTGCAACACCAACAGTAAACTGTCAGAATGTAACTATAAACTTTGGGATAATAATGACATGCCAATGTAGGTTCACTGATTGTGACAAATGTACTGCTAATGAGGAAAATTGTTAGTAGAAGAGTCTCTGCATATGTGGGGACAGGAGGTGAACATATGGAAAATCTCTATTTTTAAATCAATTCTTCTATGTACCTGAAGCTACCTTTAAAGAGATCTGCTAAATGAAGCAACTGTTTAATACCATAATTAAACTAATCTTAGTCTCTGTTAGGTAATAATGCTTGCATCTCAATTCTCCATCAGAATCTAGCTGATTGGCTGATAATGCGTATCTCTTCTTTACAGCCTCTGATTTGTAGAAACCTGATTTACTCCTAAAACTCATGCTAGCTATAGCTGGTTAGGTACTTTGAGAACAGGAAAAAGACGAGTCACTTAGAGGAGTTTTTGTTTCCAAATTATTCCTCATAATCATAGATTGTAACATTAAGATGCCTGAGTTTGTGGATTAATCTTTTTATCAACTTATGTTGCTTTATCCACCCTCACCTTTTTACCAGTTAAAATTCTTGACATTTTTTGTCAGAATCACATGACAATTTTTCAAAATTATAGCTTAGTAAATTGCTTGTTTAAAAGTTTAAGGAAATCCATTTATAAATAAATACTGTTTTCTTGTATTCCTCACTAGATGCCATTTACTTTGACTAAACTTGCTTAAACCATTTTAACTTACAGAGAAACTACAGGAGTTTATATTTCTTTGCTCAGCTGACATTCTGATTTACTCAAAGGACATGAACATTTTCCCAAAGTGCATCTGTTCAAAATCAGAAGGAAAGAAAGGGTTTCTTTCTTTTTGGTTAAAATATATTATTTCATCTTAAGGAATTTAGGAAATTGTTATAGGTGACTCATAAAGCTCTTAAATTCCATAAGCTGTACCCACAAAGTAAAAAATGCTGTCAACTGTATTATTGCAAAGGGTCATTCAATGTCATTAGTCACTGCTTTTTCTTTGTGCACATTCAGACCTATATGACTGAGTACCACTTCTATTGATGCCAAAATGCATCTGTGTATTAGAAGATCCTCTTGCCACGATCCTCTTGCCACGATGGAAAAGGGGTATACTTTCGGAGGAGGGTTTTCCAGGACCTTTTCTAGGTAGAGTCACATGTACTTTTCCAAGTCCTCATGTGACCAGTATTTTGGCCATCAGGCTGGCTAAGGTTTCAAAAACTTTCAAGAGCTCTTTCTCTTCGTAGAAGGCAAGATTTAGGGTAGTTGTTTTAATTTAAAAATTATTTTACCTGTTCAAAGAATCTTTTTCTAATTACATAGTAAAAGATATTTTGCTATTCATTTATTGTTCATTTAGAATAAACACAAAATAATAGATAGAAGACCATTGGCTTTTTTTTTTCCATTAATTTTTTAATATTTTTACAGAGTTTTGTTGTTCACATACATGTATGTTCCCAGTTCAGTCATATGCATATCCCTGTCTCCCTCCCACCTCCTACCCTTCCCAGTCCTCCCCATGCCACCCTTCCTGGCTGTCACACCACACCCCTACAGGATCCCTATTCCCACAGCAGAATGACAATACCGATCTTTTTCACATATGATAGTATAGGTTTCCAGGTTATTCCCTCAATACCTTCCACCCACTGTTTATTGGCTCTTATTTTAAACAAAGGGAAACTTTTGCTATTATTTTATGCAAAGAAAAAAATTTCTTGTACACTTATTGTACTCTTCGTACTGGAGATAGGATATTCAGGAAGAAAACCCTATTCTTTTAGTATATATGTATACAAGGACTTAATACCCATTACAAATATAAATTAATTAGTTTCAATGGCAAGCCTCTGTGTGTGTTCTTGAAGAAGAGAATTACTGGCATACAGAAGCTTCTAAATGATCGGCTTTAAGATTTTTAATGATATCTAGAGTTATTCAGTTATTTGAAAAAAAGACTACTTAATGGACTAAAAATGTATGATAATAGGCATTTCAGGTCACTTGTTACAAATGTGTTATAAAAATAGTTTAATACTTAGCCTGTTTTATAGTCTGTCTTCATCCTCTATCTTTTGGAAGTAGACAAAACATTGACTTTGACTTAGTGTATGCTGGGTTAAATTCTTACTCATCTTAGCTTACATAGTGAATGACAGAGGACAAGTATTTTAATTGCTTCAGTTACCTATTATTCAGAAGGACATATTAAAGCAATCACAATGTATTAATATATGGTAGACCTTGAAGTTAAGAGCACATTTCTAAAAAGTGCATCATAATTCTGAGAATGTATATGTGTGTGTGTATATGTATATATGTATATATATACATATATTAGTTTTTGGTATTCATTGGTTAACTACTGAGAATGATTTTGTATATTACACAATCCAGAGTCTATAAAAAAAAGGAAGTTGAATGATTAGAACTACACCTTATGTCTAAAGATAGAGGACGCTATCTTTCTCTGATATTAAGGTAAAACCATGTATCTTTCAGTCTTCATTAAATGTAAGTAATTTGGAGAATTAGGTAGATGCATTTACTTACTTTTTAGATTTTCTACTCAAAGCACTGTGCTAGGTTTTAGGATGACAAAACATACAGCAAAGAATGAAATCTTTTTATTTTTTTTACTGTGGATCAGGTCTCAGAATAGCATTGGGAAACTGAGCATATTGTATTATACTCTTGGAGATTTGTGATGAAAGTTAGCATATTAAAAGCTGTGACAAGCTCTGACAGGAATGTGTCTAACTTGATAGCATTTCAAAAGGACTCTTATTTTATAACAACAGCAAAAACCCAACTATTAATTTCTCCAGCAACTTCTATTTGCTGAACAGACTTTGGGAAATCCTGGGCATTAGGATTAGTTCAACCCCCATACCCTCTCCTCTTAAGTCTAGGCCCAATTAAAGAGATGCCTCAAGACAGGATCTCCTTGACTTGCATGGAAACAGCCAAAGCTAATGACTGGAGTTACTTACCTCCTTGTAAGCAAAATGGATACATTGCTTTTTCTTGGATTTCTGATTTAGAAGACTCTAACTATACAATTTGAAATGTTATCAAGCATGTGTTTCTGAGCTAAGTTGCTTCAGTCATGTCCAATTCTTTGTGAGCTTATGGACTATAGCCCTCCAGATTTCTCTGTCCATGGGATTCTCCAGGCAAGAATATTGGAGTGGATTGCCATTTCCTACTCCAGGGAATCTTCCTGACCCAGAGATCAAACTCGTGTCTCTTACATTGCTTGCATTGACAGGTGGGTTCTTTACTAATTATTCAGAAGGACATATTAAAGCAATCACAATGTATTAATATATGGTAGACCTTGAAGTTAAGAGCACATTTCTAAAAAGTGCATCATAATTCTGAGAATGTATATGTGTGTGTGTATATGTATATATGTATATATATACATATATTAGTTTTTGGTATTCATTGGTTAACTACTGAGAATGATTTTGTATATTACACAATCCAGAGTCTATAAAAAAAAGGAAGTTGAATGATTAGAACTACACCTTATGTCTAAAGATAGAGGACGCTATCTTTCTCTGATATTAAGGTAAAACCATGTATCTTTCAGTCTTCATTAAATGTAAGTAATTTGGAGAATTAGGTAGATGCATTTACTTACTTTTTAGATTTTCTACTCAAAGCACTGTGCTAGGTTTTAGGATGACAAAACATACAGCAAAGAATGAAATCTTTTTATTTTTTTTACTGTGGATCAGGTCTCAGAATAGCATTGGGAAACTGAGCATATTGTATTATACTCTTGGAGATTTGTGATGAAAGTTAGCATATTAAAAGCTGTGACAAGCTCTGACAGGAATGTGTCTAACTTGATAGCATTTCAAAAGGACTCTTATTTTATAACAACAGCAAAAACCCAACTATTAATTTCTCCAGCAACTTCTATTTGCTGAACAGACTTTGGGAAATCCTGGGCATTAGGATTAGTTCAACCCCCATACCCTCTCCTCTTAAGTCTAGGCCCAATTAAAGAGATGCCTCAAGACAGGATCTCCTTGACTTGCATGGAAACAGCCAAAGCTAATGACTGGAGTTACTTACCTCCTTGTAAGCAAAATGGATACATTGCTTTTTCTTGGATTTCTGATTTAGAAGACTCTAACTATACAATTTGAAATGTTATCAAGCATGTGTTTCTGAGCTAAGTTGCTTCAGTCATGTCCAATTCTTTGTGAGCTTATGGACTATAGCCCTCCAGATTTCTCTGTCCATGGGATTCTCCAGGCAAGAATATTGGAGTGGATTGCCATTTCCTACTCCAGGGAATCTTCCTGACCCAGAGATCAAACTCGTGTCTCTTACATTGCTTGCATTGACAGGTGGGTTCTTTACTACTAGTGCCACCTGGGAAGCCCCCTTATCAAGTATAAAAATGGGATTTACATTGTTAGTAAATTCCTATCCATCCTAGGTACTGAGCATATTCATAGCAATCTTGTAGAGTCAACAACTCACCATGATAAACCATTAGAGATTTGGAGGAAGAGTCATTTTAGCATCCAGTGCCAAGAAGAATGTGTAGTTCACAACTTAGCCTAAATCATCAACCTACCCTGCTTTGAGGACCACAATTACAGAATTTTTTTTTTTTTTTTTAAGATTTATTTATTTATTTTGGGCGGGGGTCGGGTTGGAGAGGGAGGGGAGCAGGCGGGCCACTTCCATTGGTCTTTCATTTCTCCATTTTCATCCATCTTTGCTGTTTGGCTCCTGTGGGCCTCCCATCACGGTGGCGTCTGTCGTTGCAGAGCGCAGGCTCTGGGCGCATGCGCTCCAGAGCTCCGGCTTGGTAATTGGACACATAGGTTCAGCCGCTCCGTGGCACGTGGGATCTTCCCAGGCCAGGGATCGAACTGGCGCCCCTTGCACTGCAAGGCGGTGTCCTTACCCACTGGACCACCAGGGGAAGCCCTACAGAATTTTTAATTGGCAATCTTTTATCAAGTTGACTTGTAAAATAGGAGAAACATTTCTCTTTTAGGAAAAATATTTAAACTGCTTTCAACCTGGATGGTAAGAGTATATACTATCTGTCATTAAAATTACTACCAAAGTTTCATAACAGATTTCCGTGTGTTCCCCCCATATTCCCATCTCTGAAGGGTTTTCACAGCAAAAGGGATCCTTATAAAATTGGCTGCTCATATCTCTACTCACAACCCTCACATGCTCCCCATTTCAAAGAAAAAGACCAAACTTCTTACATGTTCAACAAGGCCCTGTATAGCCTGGTGTCTCTGTCACCAGGTCCAAGGTGATTCTGCCTGCCACAGGACAGGCCAGTAAACCACAAGACAAGGAGTTGAGTCAAGGAATAATGGTTCTATTTGGAAAGCCAGAGTCCAAGACGGTGGCGGACTGCCACATTCGTCCTAGAGAATCATTTTACCAGAGTGTGAATGCTAGTATCTTTTAGAGAATAAAGTGGGGGTGGGGGCAGGTGGGGAACAGAGGTGGGGAGAAGTGAGGTGGTAAAGTAAAAAGGCCATAAGCTGTTGCAAATATTTCCTGGTTTTGGCCAGACTCCTGAAGGTGATATTTTAATTTATTTTTTCCTGCACCCATCACAGTTGGGTTGGGTCAGGATGTTTTCTGTGGACTAAACAAAGGTAGATTAGGTTTTTTTTTTTTTTTTTTTAATTATTTTGATCTGGACCACTTTGTGTTTTTGTTTGTTTTTTTTTAAGTTTTGGCCTCTTTTATTGGTCCTTCATTTATTTATTTTCATCCATCTTCATTCTTCAGCCCGTGTGTGCCTCCCATCACAGTGGCCTCTCCTGTTGCAGAGCACTGGCTCTGGGCACATGCGTTCCAGAGCACTGGCTCATAATTGGACATACCTGCCTAGCTCCTCCACAGCATGGAGATCTTCCTGTGCCAGGAATTGAATCGGTGTCCCTTGCATCCAAGGCGGACTCTTTGCCCACTGGACCACCAGGGAAGCCCGGTAGATTAGTTTTACGTTCAGACATCCGAGAGTAGGGTGATATAGGGTTCTCTGAAATAGGCCATTATGCATATTTTAAGATATAGCCAACATCATTTAGCAAAAGCGATAAAATATAAAGGCTAAAGTAAAAGAAACAGGTCTAATATAGAATTAGATTTGTTATTCCCTATTACATCTTCATTCCATCTCACTTCCTACCACTCACCCTTTATGCTCCTTTATCCAGTCACACTGACCTTCTTATTTTATCATCTCTCCCAATGTCACGGTCCTCTTCCAAAATAGCACATGGCTAACTTCTGCACCTCTCTAAAGTCATTGCTTGAGTATTAGTTTCATAATTAGACCTACCCTGACCAGCTATTTAAATCTGCAACTCTCTTGAGAACTTCCAAGCCTGCTTATCCTACTTTATTTTTGTCTAGATCGTGTATCGTTTTCTAAAATATATAATTTACATATATATTATGTTTCTTGTTTATCATTTGTCTCCTCTGCTGGAATTTGAATTCAGTGAGGTCCACTGTTTTTATATGTTTGTTTAGGGTTTGGCATCTTTTGTTCATTGCTATATTCTGAACACCTAGAACACTGCTGACACACAGCAGATGGTTAAGAAATATTTGCTGACCCAATGAGTAAATGAATTGATAAGATAGTCAAAGAAAAAGATTTCCCACTTGTTTGAAGAAAAAATTCATCAAAAGTGCAGTGTGAGGGCTTCCCTAGTGATCCAGTGGGTAAAGACACCACCTTGCAGTGCAAGGGGCACCGGTTCAGTCCCTGGCCTGGGAATATCCCACATGCTGCGGAGTGACTGGACAGATGTGTCCAATTACTGAGCCAGCGCTCTGCAGCGCATGTGCCCAGAGTCAGTGCTCATCAAGGAGAGAGGCCACTGCAATGGGAGGCCCACACAGGCCAAAGAACAAAGGTGGATGAAAATAAATGAAAGATCAATAGAAAGTGGCTGCCCCCCACCCCCCGAAAAAAGTGCAGTGTGAAATGTCAGTTTCTCAGTTCAGTCCAACTGCTTGTAACCCCATGGACTGTAACCTGCAAGTTTACTCCATCTCTAGGCAAGATTACTGGAATGGGTTGCTATTTTTTCTCCAGCAGATCTTTCCAACCTAGGGATCAAACCTGAGTCTCCTGCATTGCAGGTAGACTATTTACCATCCATGCCACCAAACATAGTGGTTTGCAAGATAGAAAAATCTAGCTTTAACCCAGCTATTTATCTCATTGGTTTTTCTTTAAAGAGGTGAGTTACAAAATTTCTCACAGTCTAAGTCCTGGTGTAGTTAAACACTACTTGGGTGTTCATTGTTGAGTGGTAATCTAAGCTCATCTAGATAAATGCTGTAGGGTCTTGAAACCAATATTGTTCCTTCTTGATGGGTTGCAGATATTTTCTGCAGCATTGCATTAGCCTGTACAAAGTTATAATAAAGGCCAGGATTTCAGAAGGCAGTGGGAAACATGGGTTTCATACAAGAGGAAACTATACAAGTTTTGATACTATTTATTTTCTCTGTTTTCCTAAATGTTGTTTGAAAATAGCAAATACTCTTACTGCCTGTAATGGCAGGCTCCCTGTAGGGACCAGGATGGGACAGTCAGCCTCCAGGCTTAAACCATGAGTTCTCAGAGGAGGATTAGAAGACTCTGAGCAACAACTGTGGGATGAGAGAGGTTAGAGAGCTGGAAAATCTGGAGGGAGAAAACACACACTATGTGCCAGATATGCACAGCTGTGTCCACCACAGATAATCCTTCTGCAGGAACTGGCCAGTTGCTTCCTAGAGCACCCTGGAAAGGGCCTTACTACACAGGAAAAAATCAAAAAGTCAGACTCTTATTTAGAAGTCTCTCCTCATTGCTTTACTTTTGTCCCTCTAAATGATGTCTCTCTGGCTTCTTTGGTTGATTGGGCAATGGCAACTTTTGACCCTTTTTATGTAAAGTAGTCAGCCCAAATTCTAAGTGGAAAATAATTTTTGCATATTGACTAATTTCTTTTGCTTTTAACATTTAAAAAAACCCTAATAGTTTGTTAATAACCAAAAAGGAAGTTCAAGGGATGCATCAGTCACCTCTTCCCCAGCATCTGAAGATGTAATTCTCTAGGCATGCATGCATGCTAAGTCCTTTCGGTTGTGTCCAACTCTTTGCAACCCTATGGGCTGTAGCCTGTCAGACTCCTCTCTCATAGGATTCTCTAGGCAAGAATACTAGAGTGGGCTGGTTCTCCTCCATGGGGTCTTTCCAACCCAGGGAGTGAACCTGCATCTCTTACACCTGCAGGCTGTTTACCACTGATGCCACCCGGGGAGCTCTGTAATTCTCTATGCTTTAATTCAACACTAGCTACATTATTTTATTTTTTTTAATTTTTGGCTACTTTTATTGGTCTTTCATTTTATTTATTTTTAATCCATCTTTGTTCTTTGGCCTCCTATTGCAGTGACCTCTCCTGTAGCAAAGCACCAGCTCTGGTGGTCACATTGCATTAGCCTGTACAAAGTTATAATAAAGGCCAGGATTTCAGAAGGCAGTGGAAACATGGGTTTCATACAAGAGGAAACTATACAAGTTTTGATACTATTTATTTTCTCTGTTTTCCTAAATGTTGTTTGAAAATAGCAAATACTCTTACTGCCTGTAATGGCAGGCTCCCTGTAGGGACCAGGATGGGACAGTCAGCCTCCAGGCTTAAACCATGAGTTCTCAGAGGAGGATTAGAAGACTCTGAGCAACAACTGTGGGATGAGAGAGGTTAGAGAGCTGGAAAATCTGGAGGGAGAAAACACACACTATGTGCCAGATATGCACAGCTGTGTCCACCACAGATAATCCTTCTGCAGGAACTGGCCAGTTGCTTCCTAGAGCACCCTGGAAAGGGCCTTACTACACAGGAAAAAATCAAAAAGTCAGACTCTTATTTAGAAGTCTCTCCTCATTGCTTTACTTTTGTCCCTCTAAATGATGTCTCTCTGGCTTCTTTGGTTGATTGGGCAATGGCAACTTTTGACCCTTTTTATGTAAAGTAGTCAGCCCAAATTCTAAGTGGAAAATAATTTTTGCATATTGACTAATTTCTTTTGCTTTTAACATTTAAAAAAACCCTAATAGTTTGTTAATAACCAAAAAGGAAGTTCAAGGGATGCATCAGTCACCTCTTCCCCAGCATCTGAAGATGTAATTCTCTAGGCATGCATGCATGCTAAGTCCTTTCGGTTGTGTCCAACTCTTTGCAACCCTATGGGCTGTAGCCTGTCAGACTCCTCTCTCATAGGATTCTCTAGGCAAGAATACTAGAGTGGGCTGGTTCTCCTCCATGGGGTCTTTCCAACCCAGGGAGTGAACCTGCATCTCTTACACCTGCAGGCTGTTTACCACTGATGCCACCCGGGGAGCTCTGTAATTCTCTATGCTTTAATTCAACACTAGCTACATTATTTTATTTTTTTTAATTTTTGGCTACTTTTATTGGTCTTTCATTTTATTTATTTTTAATCCATCTTTGTTCTTTGGCCTCCTATTGCAGTGACCTCTCCTGTAGCAAAGCACCAGCTCTGGGCACATGAGCTCCAGAGCACTGGCTCTCTAATTGGACACATTGGTCCAGTCACTCCACGGCATGTGGGATCTTCCCGTGCCAGGGATCGAGATGGTACTCCTTGCAGTGCAAGGCAGACTCTTTATCCACTGGACCACCAGGGAAGCCACCCGACTACATTTTTAAATCTTCCTTTTCCAACATGTTCTTTCTAACCTTGACAAAAAGATTATTCAACAATAAAAGCCTTAAATCTGTAATTATATATTTTATTCAGGTAGCTTAATTTTAAAATATTAATGTGTACTCTTAAAATTGAAACAGATTTTTATTAACGGTTTCAATTTTAATTTTCTTTCTGAGCTTTCATATAATTTGCAATTTCTGCAATGAGAATTATGACATAATGAAAAATACACCTTGTAAATTTTAATGAAGACCTATCTGTGATTATTACTATTTTTTTAAATTTTAGGCTCTACTCTAATTTTGTGGACCACAAATTAATTTTTTGTATTCCTACTTTTAGCTCCTCATAGTATTTGCTTCTCTTATATTGTTTTGTATTTTCAAATAGCAGACTTTTCCTCATATACTATTATTTAAATATTATAAAGGTAATTTTGCTTATTGTCAAAAATTCAGAAAATTTATAAATGTAGAAGAGCACAAATTCAGAAAAATATAAATATAATATAGAAAATGAATATAACCTATAATTACCTTAACATGATCTTGCTATAGGTATTAGAATTTTCTCCAAATATTTAATTTATAGTTATATATATACACATATCCTATATACAATACTTTTGAAAAATAGAAGCATAGTTTGCACAGTTATCAATTTATTGTTTTATTTAAATTTATAGTCTGCACTTTTATTGAATGGATGTACCATAATTTACTTGTTCTCTTGTCGACCAAGCATTTAGATTCTCTCCAGTTTTGCATTTTCTAATGGATATTTTTACATATGCTTTTAATATTTGTATAATGATCCTTAGCATTTGAAAATTTTAATAAAAACCATATAAGCAATCTGGTAAACTTATATACTGTCTTTACACATTCTCTCATAAGAGTGAAATGCTTCAAGGCTTCTTTTTCAAGTTAATAACTTACTGTATTTGTATGTATGAATAGTGGTCCTGATGGAAGGGATTCAGGATTATTATGGAAACATTTAATTCAATGCTTAGCACTAAGGAATGTACTGCATTTTTCTAGTTTATAATGATTAGAGACTGAAAACTAATTCAGATACAGTTAAAGTCCACTACTAAGTTCCTTTCTATTCTTTGCTGAATCACTATTGGTCAAGTACATTTTGTTCCCAGAATGCATGCTATTTTGTGTGTCTCTCAGAAAGCTTATAAAACCAAAAAGATATATTCCAACACTATCTATAACATATCATCGTGGAAAAATATATGAAGTAAGAGTTATCTAAATTCAAGATCTGAAACAACTTAGCATCAAGGAGAGTCTGGTTTTACTCTGTCTAAAACTCAGTTTCCTTGTATACTGTTCTTTTCTTTTTTCCTAACCGTATCAACTTTCAAGGTAGTTGTGTGGATAAGAAGAGATAATATATATTGACACGTTTTAGACAATTTCAAGCATAGCTTTATATAGGGCATTTTAGTCAGGATCTTAGCATGAAAGAGAATTTCACCTTAGATGGTTTCAACTGAAGAGCATTTAATCAAATCAGTCTGTACAGATGTAGGAATAAGGATAAAGATGCAAGAAAAAGTGACAAAAGTTACAAAAGGCTAACAATAGCAAAAAAATATTACACTTGTAACAGTCAGCTGGACTAGCATTCTCAATGTCTGGTTTCTGAACTAGCAGCATCAGTATCATCTGTTAAAAATGCAAATTCTCAAGTTTTACTCCAGACCTATGAATGAGAAACTCTGGGTGTGGGACTAGGTGATTCTAATAGATGCTAAAAATTGACACCCACTGAACTAGGTTATTCCATGGTAATAAATGACTCCAAGTAAATGAATCCCAAAACTGCTTATTTCCATCTCAAGCTGCATGTCTATTTTGAACATGCTTACTGTGGATGAGTTGCAACTCTTTTTCTTGTCTTCCCTATAGGACCCAGGCTGATGATGCAACTCGTGTTGATGGCATTGCTTTGTCACCATGGCAGAGGGAAATGAGAATGTAATAGAGGCTGCCAGAGAAGTGACACAGACCATTTTGCTTTTTATAGGCATTTGGTTGTGTTGTCATGCTCAACTTTAACAAATCAGGATGTATATTTCGCTTACAGTAAGGTGCCCTGGATATGGGTAAAAAGTCATGCCATGTGCATCACTACTTCCAGGCCGGGCAATGTCATTAAAAATAGTAGAATTACTGAAGGCCAGAACAACCTGGACCCATAGAGGAGGACGGCCCAGCAAGGAAGGAAACATGCAAATGGATAGCTATTGCTAAGAGGCACAGAAACAGAGGCCTCCAAACACCTCCTTGCATGGATCATTCTATTGTGGCCCAGAACAGGGAAAGTGTAGAGCCTAGAGCCTGTATATGGAGTTGGCAGCAAACAGAATTGCCAGTTCAGAAATAATTATCATTTGTGACTTTTGATTTATATGTTGTCTAATTGCCTGCATCACATTTCTCACATGTGGGTAAGATTGAAAGTTGACCATGTATGGAAAGATTTCATCTTTACCTTGTATATTCCACTTTATTAAAACTTGATGCCCTTCTGAGTTAAATATAATTTTCATAATTTTGAATTGGTTGAGTGTTTATTTCTCAGTCAGGATCTTAGCATGAAAGAGAATTTCACCTTAGATGGTTTCAACTGAAGAGCATTTAATCAAATCAGTCTGTACAGATGTAGGAATAAGGATAAAGATGCAAGAAAAAGTGACAAAAGTTACAAAAGGCTAACAATAGCAAAAAAATATTACACTTGTAACAGTCAGCTGGACTAGCATTCTCAATGTCTGGTTTCTGAACTAGCAGCATCAGTATCATCTGTTAAAAATGCAAATTCTCAAGTTTTACTCCAGACCTATGAATGAGAAACTCTGGGTGTGGGACTAGGTGATTCTAATAGATGCTAAAAATTGACACCCACTGAACTAGGTTATTCCATGGTAATAAATGACTCCAAGTAAATGAATCCCAAAACTGCTTATTTCCATCTCAAGCTGCATGTCTATTTTGAACATGCTTACTGTGGATGAGTTGCAACTCTTTTTCTTGTCTTCCCTATAGGACCCAGGCTGATGATGCAACTCGTGTTGATGGCATTGCTTTGTCACCATGGCAGAGGGAAATGAGAATGTAATAGAGGCTGCCAGAGAAGTGACACAGACCATTTTGCTTTTTATAGGCATTTGGTTGTGTTGTCATGCTCAACTTTAACAAATCAGGATGTATATTTCGCTTACAGTAAGGTGCCCTGGATATGGGTAAAAAGTCATGCCATGTGCATCACTACTTCCAGGCCGGGCAATGTCATTAAAAATAGTAGAATTACTGAAGGCCAGAACAACCTGGACCCATAGAGGAGGACGGCCCAGCAAGGAAGGAAACATGCAAATGGATAGCTATTGCTAAGAGGCACAGAAACAGAGGCCTCCAAACACCTCCTTGCATGGATCATTCTATTGTGGCCCAGAACAGGGAAAGTGTAGAGCCTAGAGCCTGTATATGGAGTTGGCAGCAAACAGAATTGCCAGTTCAGAAATAATTATCATTTGTGACTTTTGATTTATATGTTGTCTAATTGCCTGCATCACATTTCTCACATGTGGGTAAGATTGAAAGTTGACCATGTATGGAAAGATTTCATCTTTACCTTGTATATTCCACTTTATTAAAACTTGATGCCCTTCTGAGTTAAATATAATTCTAATAATTTTGAATTGTATGAGTGTTTATTTCTCAGTCACCATAGTGATAGATGAATGTTAGATAGCTTACTGTAAATGGTGTTGGATTCTTGACCTCCAAAGGAGAAGATTTCACATTGAGATCAAAAAGACTTGACTTTGGTCACTCAGAGCTTCATGCAGTAAAAAGTTTATTAAAGAAAAAAAGGGACAGAGAAAGCTTCCAGCTAAAGGAACTGTAAGGGGGATAAAAGAGTACCCCCAGAAGCTAGTTTAGGCAGGGCATTTAGTACTTTTCCAGTTGGTTATTAACAATAGATCAAAAGAATATTTTTAGGTGATAAAGGTCTTACCAGACCCACACCCGCAACACACATCTTTAGATAACATAGGTACAAACAAAATGTCCTCCAGCAAGATACATTGTTGTTAGAAGCATTAGCTCTGGACTTAAAGTCTCAGGCAAAATAGATTATTGTTATAGGTGTGGCAATCAGGTGAAATCACCACTGCTAAAAATGTTTGTTCCCCCTCCTCCTCCTCCTGTCACTTAATACCATTGTCGTCAGTGTCAGCCAACTCTGCCTCAGTAGATTTGCATGAAAATGATCAGAAGACAGTGCATAATTTCCACAGCAAAGATAGCATCTACTATTAATGACCAAGTAAAGAATAGTCAAGTGCAAATGTATCCATCTGGGAGTCAGGGACTTCAATTCTAACCCTAGGTCTGGTGTAGACTATACAATTATGGGAAGAACTCAGTTTACACATCAATACAAAGAAGTTTGGTTGAGATACCTTCTAGGATTCTTTTTAGTAATGTAACTCAAAGCTTTTATGTCACATTTGCTTTATTATTAGATGAGTACTTATTGAAGTGGAAGTGATATAGAGCTGTTAATCACCATTTTTGTCTTGAAGGCCAAACGGGAATGTAGAGCCTAGAGCCTGTATATGGAGTTGGCAGCAAACAGAATAAATTATCATTTGTGACTTTTGATTTATATGTTGTCTAATTGCCTGCATCACATTTCTCACATGTGGGTAAGATTGAAAGTTGACCATGTATGGAAAGATTTCATCTTTACCTTGTATATTCCACTTTATTAAAACTTGATGCCCTTCTGAGTTAAATATAATTCTAATAATTTTGAATTGTATGAGTGTTTATTTCTCAGTCACCATAGTGATAGATGAATGTTAGATAGCTTACTGTAAATGGTGTTGGATTCTTGACCTCCAAAGGAGAAGATTTCACATTGAGATCAAAAAGACTTGACTTTGGTCACTCAGAGCTTCATGCAGTAAAAAGTTTATTAAAGAAAAAAAGGGACAGAGAAAGCTTCCAGCTAAAGGAACTGTAAGGGGGATAAAAGAGTACCCCCAGAAGCTAGTTTAGGCAGGGCATTTAGTACTTTTCCAGTTGGTTATTAACAATAGATCAAAAGAATATTTTTAGGTGATAAAGGTCTTACCAGACCCACACCCGCAACACACATCTTTAGATAACATAGGTACAAACAAAATGTCCTCCAGCAAGATACATTGTTGTTAGAAGCATTAGCTCTGGACTTAAAGTCTCAGGCAAAATAGATTATTGTTATAGGTGTGGCAATCAGGTGAAATCACCACTGCTAAAAATGTTTGTTCCCCCTCCTCCTCCTCCTGTCACTTAATACCATTGTCGTCAGTGTCAGCCAACTCTGCCTCAGTAGATTTGCATGAAAATGATCAGAAGACAGTGCATAATTTCCACAGCAAAGATAGCATCTACTATTAATGACCAAGTAAAGAATAGTCAAGTGCAAATGTATCCATCTGGGAGTCAGGGACTTCAATTCTAACCCTAGGTCTGGTGTAGACTATACAATTATGGGAAGAACTCAGTTTACACATCAATACAAAGAAGTTTGGTTGAGATACCTTCTAGGATTCTTTTTAGTAATGTAACTCAAAGCTTTTATGTCACATTTGCTTTATTATTAGATGAGTACTTATTGAAGTGGAAGTGATATAGAGCTGTTAATCACCATTTTGTCTTGTCTTTTTTGTTTTTTTAACCAACCAAGCCTATATGTTACACTGTGACCAATGTTAATGTATCCTTAAATGTTTCAATCCCAAGAAAACATAGTTGACATGTTGGTTTCAAGCAAATATTTCTTGATTTATAGATTGGCAATAGAATTTCCTTGGAAAATGCAAGAGAGTAAACTACAATAACCCTATGAAGGATGTTTATATGAAGAAAAGCAAGAGTCAGAAAAGTTATGTCTCTTGAAAAAGTGTGCACAGCTTTAACAACACCAGAATTTGTGTATGGTCTTGCCCAAATTATTTAATCTTTTTGAGCCTTAATTTACTCATCTTTAAAACAAGGATTAGAGCACAATTAGAGCGATTTTAAAACAATTAAGAGTGATGGTATATGAATGTTCCTCAGTGAATCATCTGGTGTAGTAGATTCCTTACAATTGTTAGTTCCTCTTGCCTTCTTCTGTTTATTCATAGCACATTTTCTAATGCTTTGCATATAATAGGTGTTTTATACAAATCAGACGGTCGATGCCTGACTTTGGTGGCTATTATGATCTTAACTAGAGCTATTGAATCTGTTTCTTCATCTATTAAATGAATGATGATGATGACAGTGTTCACTTTCTCATAGATTTGTGTCTGTGTACTGAAGAAGTTCGTACCTGTAAATATGTAGAAAAATACTTGGCACAGAGTCAATACTCCAAAACTGTTAGTTTTATATTACTCTTTTGTCCTATACAAGGTACTCATATTATTTGATAAATGCCTCTCTCTACATACATGTACACACACACATAAATCCATTCTCTGAATAACTCAAATAATATCCCTTCTAAGAGTGACCCCAAAATGTTAGTTTCTACTATTAATGACCAAGTAAAGAATAGTCAAGTGCAAATGTATCCATCTGGGAGTCAGGGACTTCAATTCTAACCCTAGGTCTGGTGTAGACTATACAATTATGGGAAGAACTCAGTTTACACATCAATACAAAGAAGTTTGGTTGAGATACCTTCTAGGATTCTTTTTAGTAATGTAACTCAAAGCTTTTATGTCACATTTGCTTTATTATTAGATGAGTACTTATTGAAGTGGAAGTGATATAGAGCTGTTAATCACCATTTTTGTCTTGTCTTTTTTGTTTTTTTAACCAACCAAGCCTATATGTTACACTGTGACCAATGTTAATGTATCCTTAAATGTTTCAATCCCAAGAAAACATAGTTGACATGTTGGTTTCAAGCAAATATTTCTTGATTTATAGATTGGCAATAGAATTTCCTTGGAAAATGCAAGAGAGTAAACTACAATAACCCTATGAAGGATGTTTATATGAAGAAAAGCAAGAGTCAGAAAAGTTATGTCTCTTGAAAAAGTGTGCACAGCTTTAACAACACCAGAATTTGTGTATGGTCTTGCCCAAATTATTTAATCTTTTTGAGCCTTAATTTACTCATCTTTAAAACAAGGATTAGAGCACAATTAGAGCGATTTTAAAACAATTAAGAGTGATGGTATATGAATGTTCCTCAGTGAATCATCTGGTGTAGTAGATTCCTTACAATTGTTAGTTCCTCTTGCCTTCTTCTGTTTATTCATAGCACATTTTCTAATGCTTTGCATATAATAGGTGTTTTATACAAATCAGACGGTCGATGCCTGACTTTGGTGGCTATTATGATCTTAACTAGAGCTATTGAATCTGTTTCTTCATCTATTAAATGAATGATGATGATGACAGTGTTCACTTTCTCATAGATTTGTGTCTGTGTACTGAAGAAGTTCGTACCTGTAAATATGTAGAAAAATACTTGGCACAGAGTCAATACTCCAAAACTGTTAGTTTTATATTACTCTTTTGTCCTATACAAGGTACTCATATTATTTGATAAATGCCTCTCTCCTACATACATGTACACACACACATAAATCCATTCTCTGAATAACTCAAATAATATCCCTTCTAAGAGTGACCCCAAAATGCACAGTATCAGTATGTGTAGGTTTGCAAGTAACATTTTATAAATGCGTACCAAAAATTCTCTCAAGCAAAAGAGAGAGAAGCAAATGCCAAAAACCAATTAAATAATATGAGAGTAAAACACTATATGACACAATCAGAGGCAATGAAGAATGAAGGCCAAGGTAGCGTTTCTAGCTGTACACTCTGATGCCCTTTTCCCCCTTATAACGGGGTGAGTTAAGGTAGAGTGTCATCCTCAACTTTGAATTTTGCTGCTTTTGTCAGTTTGTGTCACAACCTTAACATTATTTAAATGTACTTTTTTGTATTTAATATTCATATTCAGGTGTTCAAGCCATAATTTCTGTTAGTAAAAGTGACATTTCTTAAAGTTCATTATTTTTTCCACATAGAAATCTCAGACATTGACAAAAAAAAACAGACTTTAAATAATAGAACAGAGGTGTCTTCAGGCTAACAGCCAGCCCTATGATTTGTCATTTTAGTACTTGAGTACTTGGAAGAAATAAGTTTGATAACATCAGAGTCATTTAGCTTTGTGATTAGAAACCTGGCAGTCAGACCTACGTGTCTTAGGCAGCCCTTCCCATTCAGCGGAGAGCTTCTATAGGCTGTGTTGCTTTGACTTTTTTGCTTGACATTTTCTAATGCTTTGCATATAATAGGTGTTTTATACAAATCAGACGGTCGATGCCTGACTTTGGTGGCTATTATGATCTTAACTAGAGCTATTGAATCTGTTTCTTCATCTATTAAATGAATGATGATGATGACAGTGTTCACTTTCTCATAGATTTGTGTCTGTGTACTGAAGAAGTTCGTACCTGTAAATATGTAGAAAAATACTTGGCACAGAGTCAATACTCCAAAACTGTTAGTTTTATATTACTCTTTTGTCCTATACAAGGTACTCATATTATTTGATAAATGCCTCTCTCCTACATACATGTACACACACACATAAATCCATTCTCTGAATAACTCAAATAATATCCCTTCTAAGAGTGACCCCAAAATGCACAGTATCAGTATGTGTAGGTTTGCAAGTAACATTTTATAAATGCGTACCAAAAATTCTCTCAAGCAAAAGAGAGAGAAGCAAATGCCAAAAACCAATTAAATAATATGAGAGTAAAACACTATATGACACAATCAGAGGCAATGAAGAATGAAGGCCAAGGTAGCGTTTCTAGCTGTACACTCTGATGCCCTTTTCCCCCTTATAACGGGGTGAGTTAAGGTAGAGTGTCATCCTCAACTTTGAATTTTGCTGCTTTTGTCAGTTTGTGTCACAACCTTAACATTATTTAAATGTACTTTTTTGTATTTAATATTCATATTCAGGTGTTCAAGCCATAATTTCTGTTAGTAAAAGTGACATTTCTTAAAGTTCATTATTTTTTCCACATAGAAATCTCAGACATTGACAAAAAAAAACAGACTTTAAATAATAGAACAGAGGTGTCTTCAGGCTAACAGCCAGCCCTATGATTTGTCATTTTAGTACTTGAGTACTTGGAAGAAATAAGTTTGATAACATCAGAGTCATTTAGCTTTGTGATTAGAAACCTGGCAGTCAGACCTACGTGTCTTAGGCAGCCCTTCCCATTCAGCGGAGAGCTTCTATAGGCTGTGTTGCTTTGACTTTTTTTTTGCTTGACATTTTCCAGCAAGATGCACTATATAAAATGTCCATTAAATTTGTCAAGGATTTCAAGTTATCATGGCAATGTATCTTGATGATAATCAAGAATGTGGCAACAATTATATGGCATCCATCTGTGGGGTTTAGGTAAAGTACTCAGCTGAAATCTTCAAATGAATTCACTTACAAAAAGAAATATGAGTAGCTCTTATTGCTGAGGGAGAGAGGAGGGGAAAATGAGAGCTGTTGAAATGTACCATGAGAAGAAATGCAAGAAAATACCAACTTATTAGTGATGAGAGGCTTTCTAGTCAGATACATGACAATAGTTTTGTCTCTTTCTTTGAATATAGCAGATTTTTTGAAAGTTCTACCAAAAAGGTATAAAATTATTTCACATGCATTCAATGCATTAAATGTAGGAGACTGATTCAAAAAGCATGATGTTTTTCCATTATTAGAGTTTGATAAATACCATTTATCATTAATGCTGTTGGTTTTCAATAGCAGAGACAAAAAGAGAGGAAAGAAAAGAAATTATCCAAGCTTTGCTGTTATACTGTACTAGAAACATACTACAATGCATACCTTTACATCCCCATGCTCTATTTTAATAGACTTTAGTGCTTATTCATACCTCGTGGGTCTGTGTTCATGTTTGGCTAAAGAGAACACTGTGTCATATTTAACTGCAGTAAAACTTGTCATCATCTAAGACTTCAAGCCAAAAAATTAAACTACTCATTGAGGATATGAGTCATAAAAAGAAAAGAATTATGAACTATTAAGAGTTACTGTGCGTGCCGTGTCAGGAACATCTAAAACATCTTTATCATAATTCCTACAAGTCATTGCCTTCATAATTTTTATCCAAACTGTATAAAAATAATAAAAATAAAATGTAGAAGGAAGCAGATGATCCATTTGAAAATAACTTTTAGAGTTTTCAATCTGTGCTATCATTTAAAAAATGTTATTTTATATTCCTGTTGCCTGAATTTTTAACCTTTTTTCTTAGAAGTGTTGTTCAACACTTGTTTTAAACAGTCAATATGTTTTTGATCCATGCTTGATTACTCTTTTTTTTTTTTTTACTTTTTTCTTTACTTACGTGATTTATTCATTTATTCATTTAAAATGACTATGACTTTATTTTTATTTATTTATTTTTTCTGGCCACACAGCATGTGAGACCTTTGCTCCCTAAACAGAGATCAAACTCACATCCCTTGCAGTGGAAGTGCACCAAGGGAGTACCTTTATAATTTTATTTTTAATGAAACTTACCTAGTCTTCCCTTCTTGCTAAGCAAAATATAAATGACACAATTCCTTCTGAAAGAAAACATTTCCCAATATAGCGAATATCAATTCCTCACCTTTTCCTGGAATTTTAGGACTTTTTGGTGAGGTTCTTACATTTTTCTAGACAGTAAATAGGAAATGTAAAGACCCACTCATTTTAATGAGATTGATGTTCACAATTTAGGTGTTCTGATGTTGGGAGCATAAATATGTACCATTGTTATTATATCTATATTATCTATCTATATATATTTTATATATATATATATATATATTGATACATTGACTTCTTTTATTATACAATTATTTTTACAATTTTTATTTTAAAGGCTTTTTGTCTGAAGCAAATATAATTAACCCTGCTTTTGCTTTTTCCATTTTAGGATTATCATTTGCTCGAAATGTCTTTTCCCATCTCTTCACTCTCAGTCTATCTGTGTTTTAAGGCTAACGAGGGTCTCTCGTAGGCAGTATATAGTTGGATCTCTTTCAAATCTATTCAATGATTCTGTATCTTTTAAGAGGACAACTTAATTTATGTTTAAAGTAATTATCAATAAGTAAAGGCCTTTGTTGGTTAAGTGTTCTCTTGTTGCTTTGTACATCCATTGTTTCATGTTTCATATCCTGCTGACATTTGTTGTGTTTTGGTGTCTTTTGGAATCACCATGTTTTGACTTTTTTATCATGATATTTTGTGTAAATACTACAAGATTTTTCCTTGTGGCTACTATAGTGCTTACATAAAATATATTAAACTTGTTAACACTGTATTTTTAGCAAATAATATTGTATATATTATGTTATAAATATATATATATAATGTATGATATTAGAGTATAATAGATTATATATATAAAATGTATAGCATATATAGAATTATATTATTTACATAGTATATTATGTATTATATAATATATTTTATATGATATTATATTCATATATTAATATATCATGTATAATGTATAATATATATTAACATAATATATTAATGTATATTAAATGTATTATATAATATCATATATATTATAACATAATTTATATATTACACATTCTATATAATATGATATATATAATGTAATATAGATATATAATAAGAAATATAAATGACACAATTCCTTCTGAAAGAAAACATTTCCCAATATAGCGAATATCAATTCCTCACCTTTTCCTGGAATTTTAGGACTTTTTGGTGAGGTTCTTACATTTTTCTAGACAGTAAATAGGAAATGTAAAGACCCACTCATTTTAATGAGATTGATGTTCACAATTTAGGTGTTCTGATGTTGGGAGCATAAATATGTACCATTGTTATTATATCTATATTATCTATCTATATATATTTTATATATATATATATATATATTGATACATTGACTTCTTTTTTATTATACAATTATTTTTACAATTTTTATTTTAAAGGCTTTTTGTCTGAAGCAAATATAATTAACCCTGCTTTTGCTTTTTCCATTTTAGGATTATCATTTGCTCGAAATGTCTTTTCCCATCTCTTCACTCTCAGTCTATCTGTGTTTTAAGGCTAACGAGGGTCTCTCGTAGGCAGTATATAGTTGGATCTCTTTCAAATCTATTCAATGATTCTGTATCTTTTAAGAGGACAACTTAATTTATGTTTAAAGTAATTATCAATAAGTAAAGGCCTTTGTTGGTTAAGTGTTCTCTTGTTGCTTTGTACATCCATTGTTTCATGTTTCATATCCTGCTGACATTTGTTGTGTTTTGGTGTCTTTTGGAATCACCATGTTTTGACTTTTTTATCATGATATTTTGTGTAAATACTACAAGATTTTTCCTTGTGGCTACTATAGTGCTTACATAAAATATATTAAACTTGTTAACACTGTATTTTTAGCAAATAATATTGTATATATTATGTTATAAATATATATATATAATGTATGATATTAGAGTATAATAGATTATATATATAAAATGTATAGCATATATAGAATTATATTATTTACATAGTATATTATGTATTATATAATATATTTTATATGATATTATATTCATATATTAATATATCATGTATAATGTATAATATATATTAACATAATATAGTAATGTATATTAAATGTATTATATAATATCATATATATTATAACATAATTTATATATTACACATTCTATATAATATGATATATATAATGTAATATAGATATATAATTAAGATATATACATTATTGTATATAATATAATATACTTATATATTATACATATTATATGATATAATATGCTATGATATGTTATGATATGTATTATACATTATATATATTATATATAATATTATATATAATATACTATATCTATCTATATATATAATATACAGTATACATGTAGTAATATATGCAATATAATGTTTACTAATATATATAATATATGCAATTATATTACATATACTATATTATATATAGTATATGTATCATATTAGTATACTATATAGTAATATATTACTATATATAGTTATATAGTCTATATATAGTACTATATATACAACTATACATAGTTGTATATTACTATATGTTATATATAGTATAATATACTATATATGTTACTACACATAATAATATATATTGCTATATATATGATATATATGTTGCTATATATAGTACTATATATAACTATAGATAGTAATATACTACTATATAGTATATTAATATAATCTATCAATATATATTGATACCTTAATAGACAGTAGTATCTTAATATAGCTTAATATATGAATATGTAGGATAATATATCATGTAACATATAATATAATATGATATATATTATAACATAACATTATATATATTAATATAAGGTATTTTAATATATTAATCAAATATTATGATATATAGCTTATAAATATATTATCAATATAATATATTAATATACTATAAATTTATATGATAGATTATAATATAGAACAATTATAACATTATATATAATAATGATAGAATAATAGTGTATATATTATAAAAAGTAATTATAATTTCATAGCAATCATGCTATTGTATATTACATACATTTTATGTAATATACATTATATATATTTTGACATATGATAGTATATAGTATAATAGTACATATATAATATTTAATGGTATTATATTAATGTTATGCTATATTTATAATATAGCATATACTATAATATTGTGTATAATGTATCATATTATAGTACTAATGTTATTATATCAATATATATTCAATATATTACAGTATATATTATGTTATGTTTATAATTAATAAAAATATAAGTATAATAAATATGTTTTGAGAATGGGTGCTTAAAACTACATGAGTACCTGACACATACAAAACAATGAGCTAAATATTTCAGGGTCACAGAATGTTTGTGTTCTTGTGGTTTACTACTTGGGGCTTCTCTGGTCACTCAGTGGTCAAGAATCCATCTGCCAACGTAGAGGACGCAGGTTTGATCCCTGGATCAGGAAGATACCCTGGAAAAGGAATTAGAAACCCGCTCCAGTATTCTTGCCTGGAAATCCCATAGACATTAGGAGCCTATTGGGCTATAGTTCATGAGATCGCAAAAAAGTTAGGCATGACTTAGCAACTAAATAACAACAACAAGCGTACTACTTTATAGGGGCATTAGAAAATGAAACTTAGGGTGCTGTATGACGGTCTGGAGGGGTTGGATGGGGGGATATACATATGACTAATCGGAGAACATACATATCTGTAAACAACAAAACTCTGTAAAAGTTAAAAGTAAAATAAACTTTTTTTTTTTTTAAATAAGAAAATGAAACATATCTATACTATAGGCCTGTTCTGTTTTAAAAAATATCTTTCAAAGAAATACTATCATAAGATCTCAAAAAGGAAGAAGTTTGCATCTAGATATGTATTTCTGTGGTGTGATAGCTGGGTAGGACATAATAATCAGGAAATCTTGTGATTCTTTTGGACTTAAGTGTTGAACAGAGAGCATATACTACCTGCAGAAAGACATTAAGGGAAAAGTGTAATCCACCTCAAATAGAAAGGCCTTTAAGCACCCCTGAAGGTGCACAAATAATTTGCAGGAGGTATTCAGGAATGGATTTTTTTAATGGATATTTTTAAAGAAATAAAATTTCTGATTTTGACATATGATAGTATATAGTATAATAGTACATATATAATATTTAATGGTATTATATTAATGTTATGCTATATTTATAATATAGCATATACTATAATATTGTGTATAATGTATCATATTATAGTACTAATGTTATTATATCAATATATATTCAATATATTACAGTATATATTATGTTATGTTTATAATTAATAAAAATATAAGTATAATAAATATGTTTTGAGAATGGGTGCTTAAAACTACATGAGTACCTGACACATACAAAACAATGAGCTAAATATTTCAGGGTCACAGAATGTTTGTGTTCTTGTGGTTTACTACTTGGGGCTTCTCTGGTCACTCAGTGGTCAAGAATCCATCTGCCAACGTAGAGGACGCAGGTTTGATCCCTGGATCAGGAAGATACCCTGGAAAAGGAATTAGAAACCCGCTCCAGTATTCTTGCCTGGAAATCCCATAGACATTAGGAGCCTATTGGGCTATAGTTCATGAGATCGCAAAAAAGTTAGGCATGACTTAGCAACTAAATAACAACAACAAGCGTACTACTTTATAGGGGCATTAGAAAATGAAACTTAGGGTGCTGTATGACGGTCTGGAGGGGTTGGATGGGGGGATATACATATGACTAATCGGAGAACATACATATCTGTAAACAACAAAACTCTGTAAAAGTTAAAAGTAAAATAAACTTTTTTTTTTTTTAAATAAGAAAATGAAACATATCTATACTATAGGCCTGTTCTGTTTTAAAAAATATCTTTCAAAGAAATACTATCATAAGATCTCAAAAAGGAAGAAGTTTGCATCTAGATATGTATTTCTGTGGTGTGATAGCTGGGTAGGACATAATAATCAGGAAATCTTGTGATTCTTTTGGACTTAAGTGTTGAACAGAGAGCATATACTACCTGCAGAAAGACATTAAGGGAAAAGTGTAATCCACCTCAAATAGAAAGGCCTTTAAGCACCCCTGAAGGTGCACAAATAATTTGCAGGAGGTATTCAGGAATGGATTTTTTTAATGGATATTTTTAAAGAAATAAAATTTCTGATTTTCAATATGCATTAATTCTTAAGATCTATCTTTTTGTTTTTAAAAATCTCAGGAACTCAAAGTAGTGATTCTGGAATTCATGTTTTGTTTTTGTTTTTTTACCCCTAAACAACATCTATAAGTGGGGAGGGATCATTAAATATGCATTAGAAATGTTATAACTCCCAACTGATAATTTTTTAAAATTTAAACTTGAAAGAAAATTGGAAGACTCAGGATGGTCACTAGGAGAAATACAAAATACATCACAACACTATGAAAAACACAAAATAATAATTAATGTTGATTGTTGATGTTGTCCAAGAAATCAGTGATGTACCAATAATAACTTCAACAACTAAAATGTTAGTGCTTTCAAGTATCTAGAGTTTTCATATATATCATTTCACTTGTTTTTCCAACATCCAAATGAAAGAGCTAGGATGTATTTCCAAATTACAGAAGATAGAGTGGCTGGGAGAATTGATATAACTGAGCAAAGACTACACAACTCTATATGTTGCTGTTTAGTCGCTAAGTCATCTCTGACTCTTAGGTGACTCCATGGACTGTACTTCACCAGGCTCCTCTGCCCATGGCATTTCTCAAGCAAGAATACTGTAGTAGGTCGCCATTTCCTTCTCCAAGGGATCTTGCTGACCCAGGGATCGAACCTGTGTCTCCTGCATTGGCAGGTGGATTCTTTACCACTGAGTCACCTGGGAAGCCTGTAGAGTTCTACATAGAGGAACTGTAATTCAAATACAGGCCTTTGGAATATCTTCTGTGTAAACATACTCCTATGTTGTTTTTAATGCTCCATCCTGGCAAGGGTTTCTGTTTTAAAAATATCTTTCAAAGAAATACTATCATAAGATCTCAAAAAGGAAGAAGTTTGCATCTAGATATGTATTTCTGTGGTGTGATAGCTGGGTAGGACATAATAATCAGGAAATCTTGTGATTCTTTTGGACTTAAGTGTTGAACAGAGAGCATATACTACCTGCAGAAAGACATTAAGGGAAAAGTGTAATCCACCTCAAATAGAAAGGCCTTTAAGCACCCCTGAAGGTGCACAAATAATTTGCAGGAGGTATTCAGGAATGGATTTTTTTAATGGATATTTTTAAAGAAATAAAATTTCTGATTTTCAATATGCATTAATTCTTAAGATCTATCTTTTTGTTTTTAAAAATCTCAGGAACTCAAAGTAGTGATTCTGGAATTCATGTTTTGTTTTTGTTTTTTTACCCCTAAACAACATCTATAAGTGGGGAGGGATCATTAAATATGCATTAGAAATGTTATAACTCCCAACTGATAATTTTTAAATTGAAACTTGAAAGAAAATTGGAAGACTCAGGATGGTCACTAGGAGAAATACAAAATACATCACAACACTATGAAAAACACAAAATAATAATTAATGTTGATTGTTGATGTTGTCCAAGAAATCAGTGATGTACCAATAATAACTTCAACAACTAAAATGTTAGTGCTTTCAAGTATCTAGAGTTTTCATATATATCATTTCACTTGTTTTTCCAACATCCAAATGAAAGAGCTAGGATGTATTTCCAAATTACAGAAGATAGAGTGGCTGGGAGAATTGATATAACTGAGCAAAGACTACACAACTCTATATGTTGCTGTTTAGTCGCTAAGTCATCTCTGACTCTTAGGTGACTCCATGGACTGTACTTCACCAGGCTCCTCTGCCCATGGCATTTCTCAAGCAAGAATACTGTAGTAGGTCGCCATTTCCTTCTCCAAGGGATCTTGCTGACCCAGGGATCGAACCTGTGTCTCCTGCATTGGCAGGTGGATTCTTTACCACTGAGTCACCTGGGAAGCCTGTAGAGTTCTACATAGAGGAACTGTAATTCAAATACAGGCCTTTGGAATATCTTCTGTGTAAACATACTCCTATGTTGTTTTTAATGCTCCATCCTGGCAAGTTTGCAAAGAAGACAGAGTAAATTGGGTAAAAATAAAGTTCAAAAAAGATAACTTACTCATCATCAAACATAAGATACAGACTAAATCCCCAAATTTCAATCCTCATTTTGTCATTGCTTTCAAAGTACAACTCACAGAAATATATATCACTTGGGAGATCGTTAGAAATGTAGACTCTCTGGCCACAAAACCAGACTTACTAAATCAGAATTTGCATCTTTAACAACATCACAGATGTTTCATTAAAATGTGAGGAGCACTAGCAGAGAGGACAAAGCAAACCTCTCGCCCAGGTAAAACAGCTTGTACGGCATTCACAAAACTCTTTCTGCCGGCGCATGGTCCAAACACCTGCTTCAGTATTAGAAATTCTCCTTGTCAACCATAAAAACCCAAAGACAGAGAAAGGAAAAAGGCAGCCACAAAGTGGTGTCCCCAAGATTTATTTTCCTGAATTCTTATGTAGTGCCCTATGCTTCCAATACTCATGGTTTTTGTTTGTTTCTTTTCTTAGCACAAAGTTAAAAAAGAAATATTTATAAGGTTGTTGGTGGTATGCTTAAACTCACTGTACTTTTGTAAATTTTAAATGACAGGTATGTTCTTCCATTAATAGGGATTTTGGAGCCATTCATACAAATGTGCCAGCACATGCAAAAACCACACATTCTTTGTTAAACTAAACAGTCCTAAGCATTGTGTGGACTCCTGGCATAGTATGGCTAAATATTCAGACACATGCCTATATAGTACTGTGTGTTCTGCCAAAAAGAGGGAAAACAAAAGAAAGAAAATCATATAAATATGCTGGTAAACATTGACTTTGTAAGGAACAGCATAAGCTGTGTTGGAAAAAAATGCAGAGCATGATTCAAAGAATACATTTAAATTTTTTGTCCTTAGGAAAATGTATCTAATTTGTTTTTCATGAAAACATGCATTTAGCAGTGGGGAGTTTTTCATTGGCTAAGATATTTTGGCATATTTATGGTGTAAAGGTGATTGGAATAATATTTGCATTTATTTTGCGCTGAAATTTGAAATAAGTATAAGATATACACTTGTAACATAAAATCTTTGCCAGTCAGGATATACTCCCTTTAAGGAAGCATAATTCAGTACATGAAAATTCAAAGTGACTAACCTATAAATATGGGGGAATTATTCATGTTACAAACGACCCTTCCTTTAGCAAACATGTATCTCAGGATATCTTTAAATAACTAGCTTCCTTTTAGGACATTTAAAAGCACTAGATTTAACATTTATGATGTTCAAGAAATATCTAAAAAGCATACCTGTTATGTAAGGCATAGGTCTATGTATAGGATTTTAGATGTCCTTAATGATCTTGATTTATGTTACAATTATTAATCATTACCAATTGAGAAAGAATTTGAAAGGCTAGTCATCAGTCCAATATGATGCTTCTTCAAATACTTTTCTAGAAGTATTTCTTTCCAAATGCTTTCTCATCTAAACTCTGTTTTTCTCCTGGTGTGATAGTTTTCTAAATTGCATTCTACTATATCTGTTTTTTTAAAAGGGCTATTTGAAATTCATCTCTCCTTCCATAAGCATCAATGCTTTGTTCTCCTTTCTCCCCAAACACTTCCTACAAAACTGTGCAATTAAATCTCCTTCTGACCAAACTCAGCTTTTTCTAGACCCTCCCATAAACTCCATCATATCCTGGCAAGTACAGTGAATAAGTGACTCAGACCGATAGAGTAATTTGTATTGACTGTTGCTAGCTCATTATCCATTCTCATTTGCTCTGGTCAGACTTGAGGCAGAATCAGTCGTTACTTTCTCATTCATGATTCTACTTCTTGTACAAACTACCATCTAAATCATACTAGTTTCCACTCATCTTCTATTTTCGTAAAGTCTAATGATGCTCTCCACTATATGTATCTCTTTAAATTGTTACCAGTGTTTACTCTGTCTCCCCATCGATGACTTCTATTTGGAAATTACAAAAAAAAATTTGCAGAGCATGATTCAAAGAATACATTTAAATTTTTTGTCCTTAGGAAAATGTATCTAATTTGTTTTTCATGAAAACATGCATTTAGCAGTGGGGAGTTTTTCATTGGCTAAGATATTTTGGCATATTTATGGTGTAAAGGTGATTGGAATAATATTTGCATTTATTTTGCGCTGAAATTTGAAATAAGTATAAGATATACACTTGTAACATAAAATCTTTGCCAGTCAGGATATACTCCCTTTAAGGAAGCATAATTCAGTACATGAAAATTCAAAGTGACTAACCTATAAATATGGGGGAATTATTCATGTTACAAACGACCCTTCCTTTAGCAAACATGTATCTCAGGATATCTTTAAATAACTAGCTTCCTTTTAGGACATTTAAAAGCACTAGATTTAACATTTATGATGTTCAAGAAATATCTAAAAAGCATACCTGTTATGTAAGGCATAGGTCTATGTATAGGATTTTAGATGTCCTTAATGATCTTGATTTATGTTACAATTATTAATCATTACCAATTGAGAAAGAATTTGAAAGGCTAGTCATCAGTCCAATATGATGCTTCTTCAAATACTTTCTCTAGAAGTATTTCTTTCCAAATGCTTTCTCATCTAAACTCTGTTTTTCTCCTGGTGTGATAGTTTTCTAAATTGCATTCTACTATATCTGTTTTTTTAAAAGGGCTATTTGAAATTCATCTCTCCTTCCATAAGCATCAATGCTTTGTTCTCCTTTCTCCCCAAACACTTCCTACAAAACTGTGCAATTAAATCTCCTTCTGACCAAACTCAGCTTTTTCTAGACCCTCCCATAAACTCCATCATATCCTGGCAAGTACAGTGAATAAGTGACTCAGACCGATAGAGTAATTTGTATTGACTGTTGCTAGCTCATTATCCATTCTCATTTGCTCTGGTCAGACTTGAGGCAGAATCAGTCGTTACTTTCTCATTCATGATTCTACTTCTTGTACAAACTACCATCTAAATCATACTAGTTTCCACTCATCTTCTATTTTCGTAAAGTCTAATGATGCTCTCCACTATATGTATCTCTTTAAATTGTTACCAGTGTTTATCTTCTAAGAGACAAATCTGGCCACACTACTCCGATGTTTAAAAACCTTCCCATAATGTCTCATGTAGAGTGGGAATTTCTCACCTGCAGAAAAATTATTCAATGACTGGGTCTGAGTGATTGAAGAAGGATCAAGTCTTAGAACAAAATCCTTGGAGTCTATCGCAGATGTTACATGGTTTTAAATCAGCTCTCCTAAACCATGGGAAAAGTACCCAATCGCCTTTGTATTTAAGTCCAAGATACAGAAGAAAATATTCCTATATTCCTATCCCTCCCTTTTTAATATTAATACCTGCTATTGTTTTCCACATAGTTTAATTAACTCAGACTAACCCATCCAATTTTAATTCCAGGTAATAATGTTTCTTCTTCTGTGCATATTTTCTCTATAATCTATCTGTCTTTTTGGATATAAGATTTGTTTTATCTTATTCCATTTCCAGAATTTTCTTCTTATTCCTTTCTAGCAAAGGTACTTACAGTGCCTCTGCTCAAGAACATGTATGCTATCAATTTTCCTTGTCAGTTCAGCTAGTGTCTCCATCAGCATATGTTTTGTGCCATTCTGAGCAAGATTATATGGCAGAATAAGACAAAAGTAGGCCTTTGCAGGATCACCTTAAAAATGGGGATTTTTGTAAGACTGTTATTTGGAAAATAAAATATAATAAATTCATATTGGCTTGTAATTATGCTGACCCCATCCATTAATTTCCTCATGAGTGCTATCCACATGTAAAATGCCCCCAGACCTGTCCATTTCATTAGAAGCATCAATGCTTTGTTCTCCTTTCTCCCCAAACACTTCCTACAAAACTGTGCAATTAAATCTCCTTCTGACCAAACTCAGCTTTTTCTAGACCCTCCCATAAACTCCATCATATCCTGGCAAGTACAGTGAATAAGTGACTCAGACCGATAGAGTAATTTGTATTGACTGTTGCTAGCTCATTATCCATTCTCATTTGCTCTGGTCAGACTTGAGGCAGAATCAGTCGTTACTTTCTCATTCATGATTCTACTTCTTGTACAAACTACCATCTAAATCATACTAGTTTCCACTCATCTTCTATTTTCGTAAAGTCTAATGATGCTCTCCACTATATGTATCTCTTTAAATTGTTACCAGTGTTTATCTTCTAAGAGACAAATCTGGCCACACTACTCCGATGTTTAAAAACCTTCCCATAATGTCTCATGTAGAGTGGGAATTTCTCACCTGCAGAAAAATTATTCAATGACTGGGTCTGAGTGATTGAAGAAGGATCAAGTCTTAGAACAAAATCCTTGGAGTCTATCGCAGATGTTACATGGTTTTAAATCAGCTCTCCTAAACCATGGGAAAAGTACCCAATCGCCTTTGTATTTAAGTCCAAGATACAGAAGAAAATATTCCTATATTCCTATCCCTCCCTTTTTAATATTAATACCTGCTATTGTTTTCCACATAGTTTAATTAACTCAGACTAACCCATCCAATTTTAATTCCAGGTAATAATGTTTCTTCTTCTGTGCATATTTTCTCTATAATCTATCTGTCTTTTTGGATATAAGATTTGTTTTATCTTATTCCATTTCCAGAATTTTCTTCTTATTCCTTTCTAGCAAAGGTACTTACAGTGCCTCTGCTCAAGAACATGTATGCTATCAATTTTCCTTGTCAGTTCAGCTAGTGTCTCCATCAGCATATGTTTTGTGCCATTCTGAGCAAGATTATATGGCAGAATAAGACAAAAGTAGGCCTTTGCAGGATCACCTTAAAAATGGGGATTTTTGTAAGACTGTTATTTGGAAAATAAAATATAATAAATTCATATTGGCTTGTAATTATGCTGACCCCATCCATTAATTTCCCTCATGAGTGCTATCCACAGCTGGTCAGACAGGCTTGTCATTTCCTCACTAATCTAGACTCTTGTAGGGACAAATGGCATTTCTCAAACTTGAGATTCTTTTCTTTTTTCCACCTGGAAAATGCCTATGCATGCTTTAGAACTCAAATGTCATCCCTTTAGTGATGTCTTCTAAATCTCTCTGGGCAGAATTATGCTTTCTCCTCTGTGCTGTGGTATTTTAAAATTCACATTAGTCTCTATTTTTAAATTTTCAGTATGAATTAAAAAGTTATATTAGTAACAAAAATGTTATGTAACAATGAGTTACATAAAAAACCCAGGGTTCTGGTTATACCATAGTCAGAATAAAAACAAAGAATCAGAAGGAAACTTTGAATATTTTAATCATTTCTTGCAAAGAGTTCTCTCACCTTAGAAGAAAGAACAAGAAGCAAACAATGACACTAGATGTACAATTTAGAGACCTTTATGTGCTAAAATTATTTTAGTTGTCCACTTATCAAAAGAGAAATCCAGAAAAAAGATGTAAGCTATTGCAGCAAGTCAACTAGCTCATATTCTTACTTGCATTGACAGGCTACAAACTTCAAACATCACCTCTAACATTTCAACCAATATATTAGATGTTCCAGAGCCTATTTCCCTGCATAGGTAACTCTTTCATTGAGTTACACACAGGTTGGGAACTTGTCTCATTAATATTTCACACAGGTGTATTATATGATGTTCAGTTCCTAAGCTTTTTGGTATTTAGTGTTTGCAGACCTACAAAAGTGCACCTTTTCAAGGAATAAGACACATGCTTTCCCTTCATCTGCTTCCAAGCATTGCCTTCTAACTTATTTTGGCAAGAAATCCATTATCTCTGAAAGAAGCATTGAGAAATTTTCAAAAGGAATGAATGGCTTTTAAAATACAAATAAAATGAACAACTATGCCTCTGCTCAAGAACATGTATGCTATCAATTTTCCTTGTCAGTTCAGCTAGTGTCTCCATCAGCATATGTTTTGTGCCATTCTGAGCAAGATTATATGGCAGAATAAGACAAAAGTAGGCCTTTGCAGGATCACCTTAAAAATGGGGATTTTTGTAAGACTGTTATTTGGAAAATAAAATATAATAAATTCATATTGGCTTGTAATTATGCTGACCCCATCCATTAATTTCCCTCATGAGTGCTATCCACAGCTGGTCAGACAGGCTTGTCATTTCCTCACTAATCTAGACTCTTGTAGGGACAAATGGCATTTCTCAAACTTGAGATTCTTTTCTTTTTTCCACCTGGAAAATGCCTATGCATGCTTTAGAACTCAAATGTCATCCCTTTAGTGATGTCTTCTAAATCTCTCTGGGCAGAATTATGCTTTCTCCTCTGTGCTGTGGTATTTTAAAATTCACATTAGTCTCTATTTTTAAATTTTCAGTATGAATTAAAAAGTTATATTAGTAACAAAAATGTTATGTAACAATGAGTTACATAAAAACCTAGGGTTCTGGTTATACCATAGTCAGAATAAAAACAAAGAATCAGAAGGAAACTTTGAATATTTTAATCATTTCTTGCAAAGAGTTCTCTCACCTTAGAAGAAAGAACAAGAAGCAAACAATGACACTAGATGTACAATTTAGAGACCTTTATGTGCTAAAATTATTTTAGTTGTCCACTTATCAAAAGAGAAATCCAGAAAAAAGATGTAAGCTATTGCAGCAAGTCAACTAGCTCATATTCTTACTTGCATTGACAGGCTACAAACTTCAAACATCACCTCTAACATTTCAACCAATATATTAGATGTTCCAGAGCCTATTTCCCTGCATAGGTAACTCTTTCATTGAGTTACACACAGGTTGGGAACTTGTCTCATTAATATTTCACACAGGTGTATTATATGATGTTCAGTTCCTAAGCTTTTTGGTATTTAGTGTTTGCAGACCTACAAAAGTGCACCTTTTCAAGGAATAAGACACATGCTTTCCCTTCATCTGCTTCCAAGCATTGCCTTCTAACTTATTTTGGCAAGAAATCCATTATCTCTGAAAGAAGCATTGAGAAATTTTCAAAAGGAATGAATGGCTTTTAAAATACAAATAAAAATGAACAACTATTGAAATTCTATACTGGGATATCTAAAGAGTGAATTAGAACACACCGAAATTAAAACTTAAGGAAATCTTTCTCTGTATATAAGTCATTTTTAAGTCTTGGGAACTTATTTGACTATTTCAATCAGAAAGTTTTCATAATGGTCTGAATCCTTTGTATATATAATTTGCTTAGGTTATAGTAACTAAACCTGATTCTGTATTATGGAGGCCCTTGAATCAGCTACAATTTGTTCTTACAGGTCTGACTACTATTTCTTAGTTTGTTAAGCATATTTCTCAAAGTATCATGTTTGAACAGACTGCCCACAATCTGTATTTTCAGGACAAGTCTGTAAGGAATATATTATTTAATTTATTTTTTATAACAATTTGTTTGCAGGTGGTGTGGGCAATTCTTTTACTCTTGTGTCAGGTGCCAAAATATTTCAAAAAGGAAGCTTTTCTTCTGCCATGTGTGATTTCTGATGTGTGATTTCTTTGGATGTCATTTTGCACTGCATGTGAGACAGCTATTTTTTATTTCTTGATGTCTGTTTCACCCAAAGAAAGTCTGTATTTTGCTTTCTATAAGAAAAGAGCAACTGAGTGGCATCGGAAAAACTTCCACCCACTAACATAGAAAAATATTCAATCTGTGCTAAAATTATTTTAGTTGTCCACTTATCAAAAGAGAAATCCAGAAAAAAGATGTAAGCTATTGCAGCAAGTCAACTAGCTCATATTCTTACTTGCATTGACAGGCTACAAACTTCAAACATCACCTCTAACATTTCAACCAATATATTAGATGTTCCAGAGCCTATTTCCCTGCATAGGTAACTCTTTCATTGAGTTACACACAGGTTGGGAACTTGTCTCATTAATATTTCACACAGGTGTATTATATGATGTTCAGTTCCTAAGCTTTTTGGTATTTAGTGTTTGCAGACCTACAAAAGTGCACCTTTTCAAGGAATAAGACACATGCTTTCCCTTCATCTGCTTCCAAGCATTGCCTTCTAACTTATTTTGGCAAGAAATCCATTATCTCTGAAAGAAGCATTGAGAAATTTTCAAAAGGAATGAATGGCTTTTAAAATACAAATAAAAATGAACAACTATTGAAATTCTATACTGGGATATCTAAAGAGTGAATTAGAACACACCGAAATTAAAACTTAAGGAAATCTTTCTCTGTATATAAGTCATTTTTAAGTCTTGGGAACTTATTTGACTATTTCAATCAGAAAGTTTTCATAATGGTCTGAATCCTTTGTATATATAATTTGCTTAGGTTATAGTAACTAAACCTGATTCTGTATTATGGAGGCCCTTGAATCAGCTACAATTTGTTCTTACAGGTCTGACTACTATTTCTTAGTTTGTTAAGCATATTTCTCAAAGTATCATGTTTGAACAGACTGCCCACAATCTGTATTTTCAGGACAAGTCTGTAAGGAATATATTATTTAATTTATTTTTTATAACAATTTGTTTGCAGGTGGTGTGGGCAATTCTTTTACTCTTGTGTCAGGTGCCAAAATATTTCAAAAAGGAAGCTTTTCTTCTGCCATGTGTGATTTCTGATGTGTGATTTCTTTGGATGTCATTTTGCACTGCATGTGAGACAGCTATTTTTTATTTCTTGATGTCTGTTTCACCCAAAGAAAGTCTGTATTTTGCTTTCTATAAGAAAAGAGCAACTGAGTGGCATCGGAAAAACTTCCACCCACTAACATAGAAAAATATTCAATCTGTCCCATTACGTTGAAGTGGGAGACTTTAAAGGGCAGCATACCCAGTTAAGGAAGATATATTTCCATCTGTGATCAATAGCATGTGAAGAACAGCTCCTCTCTGAGCTCTATCCAGAGCACTATTACCTTAGTAGTTCCTGGACCGTAGACACTTCACAAATTTCTAAGGTTGAGCTGCCATGGGAGCCATACCTGATTCCAACGGGGAGACCGATCTGTCTGTGAGGTTCATGGAATACAACTTTTTGCTGTTTCCGAGAGCTGCAGGACAGATTTCAGAGACTGTATTTTCTATATCAACTGCATAATAAGCAAGGGATAAATAGGTCCCAGGAAGCATTAAAATAGGGCTTGTATGACAAATGTTTTCTCATTTCCTTCTATTCTTCCATTCCTCTTAACATAGAAATAGTTCTGTTTTCTGATTGGTTTGGGGGAACTGAACATCTTTTCCATATTAGTACCAGAGCACCTACTTCACTTTAGTCAAATGGAAACTGTTTTATCCTGAAGCTGGTGCTCACATCTCATGTTGTTATCTGAATATTTTTACTCTTTCAGACACACAAGGATATATAAAAAATTAAAATGCAATAAAAGTCTAATAATAAAGTGTTTCTGTGCAGTTATATATAATATCCCACTTTTTAAATAGTAAAATCCATATAAATTCTGAGATCTTTATTTGATATCATCTATCTATTTTTCTTTCTCCCTCGCTTTTTTCCTTCCTTCCTCCTTTTCTCTTCTTTCCTTCCCTCCTTCCTCTCTTTCTTTTTCTCCTGATAAAGCAAACAGAGTTAGCCATAATAGATTTTTACTCATTTGAAAATAAGAATTTCTTTCTATCATATGGGAACTAATCAGTTCAGTTCTTCATGGGTACACATAAGTTAATCTGAATTTCTCCACTTGATATAGGAAAATGCAAACCAACAAAAATGCGCAAAAAAATTGAAAAAAGTTTCACCTCTGTTTTATATATTTTTTTTCTTTTCTTAGTTAGTATTGAGTTTTTCTTTAGGAAAAATTTTTCTTCCTGGGGTTGCTGGCCTTTGGGACTGATGATAATATTGTTCCTCTTAAAGAGCTGGACCTATCGATGATCAAGGGCATTATATTTGTTTCTTCAAGAAATAGAAATTAGGAATGGTTACCAGTATTCTTTTTGGTATAACTTTAATTTCTTGAAAATCACTGTTGAGAAGACATTATCAGGCTACATCATGGATAATAACAAATTGACAGGAAGAAACAGAGTAGAAAGTAGAAAACAAAAGAATGAAAACGGGGAACACTCAGAACCCAGGGTTCAAAACAGAACAGTGTTGAACACAAACAATATAGTTCAGTTGAGAAAACATTGGACAAGGAACTAAAGGCAACTACCCCTGCCACTAATTAGCTGTGGTCTTAGAGAGGAGCATTTAAGTGATGCAAAGCATTTTCTTTTAGGAAAGCATGGGAAGCACAAGTGATTGAAGGAGACTGAAATTCTCCATACAAAATGGCAAACTATCATATTAGCAAACAGCACAAGTTTATCAGCCCACAAATTTCCAGTTAGCTTTTTTTATTCTTTATGGGAGTATAGATAACAAATACTTAACATTAACATCTTTGGTTAATCACTGACAAATCTTTTTTTCTTTCATATATTTCAATGTTTTACTTTTTTTTTTTTTAATTTGGGTCTCTTTTTATTGGTTTTTCATTTATTTATTTTCATCCATCTTCATTCTTTGGCTTGTGTGGGTCTCCCATTGCAGTGGCCTCTCTCACTGCAGAGCACTGGCTCGGGTGCAAGCGCTCCAGAGGGCAGGCTCCTAATTGGACACACCAGTCCAGCTGCTCCATGGCACATGGGATCCTCCAAGGCCAGGGATCAAACCAGCGCTCTTTGCACTGCAAGGTGGACTCTTTACCCACTGGACCACCAGGGAAGCCCTACTAATAAATCTTCATTTCTAAAATATCATAAAGTAATTATCAATATGACATTTACAAAAAATTATACAGTCTCTTTAGAAAAGATGTACGAGTCTAATTATTGGAAAGAATTTGGACCTTGCTTGTATTTACCAAACAAAGTAGCTTTTTTTATTTATTTATTTTTATAGACTTGCCACTTGTTAGGCTGGAAATGGAACTGTTATTCTGTTTGGAGACAGAACCATGGACTAAATTGTCCTTTACTCAACCTTTCCAAATTTATTTCTGTTTATGTTATCTGTGCATGCTAAGTTGCTTCAGTCATGTCCTACTTTTGTGACACTATGGACTGTAACAGCCAGGCTCCTCTGTCCATGGATTCTCCAGGCAAGATTACTGGAGTGGGTGGCCACATGCCCTCCTCCAGGGAATTTTCTCCACCCAGGGATTGAACCTGCATCTCTTGTGTTTCCTGCATTGGCAGGTGGCTTCTTTATCACTAGTGCCACCTAAGAAGCCCCATATTTATGTTACTACTAGATAATGCCCCAAATAAATTTAAATTATTTTTACCCTTCATGTCTGAAAATATACCCCCTGCACATTTCCTCTTCAATAATTTCAGCAAAAGTGTTTTCTCTCTCTTTCACTTGTGAGATCATCAATAGTCTATCTAGTCAGAATGATGTTAATATTTGGGGACATTTTCCATATTCCTTTATGAATCAAGGATTAGTCAGAGATTAAGTAGTGTGTTGATTATTCAGGCCACATAACCTCTCCTCTTTTTTCTTCTTCTCCTCACCTTTTGGTTGTTTCAGTACTCATTAACAAAGTTATCAAGAGTGGGCATGCAGAGGAGGTGAAAATCAACATTTTCTACCATTTTCCAGGACTGGTTAAAAAGATCTAAGTGTGGGAGTGAGGATAGTTGGGATGAGAGGATAGGTAAACTATCAACGGAAATGAGTCTCTTTCTTTTTATTACTCAGAGATTTCATCTCAAGTGCAAAGGAAAGATGAATGTACTATCACTTTTACTTTTAAAAAAAAGTATCTTTATGAGAACAGCATGCTTTAGTTTATCTATCAAAGCTGAGTCAAATAATATTATTCAGAAAGCAAAATACAAAAAATAGTCTCTTTAGAAAAGATGTACGAGTCTAATTATTGGAAAGAATTTGGACCTTGCTTGTATTTACCAAACAAAGTAGCTTTTTTTATTTATTTATTTTTATAGACTTGCCACTTGTTAGGCTGGAAATGGAACTGTTATTCTGTTTGGAGACAGAACCATGGACTAAATTGTCCTTTACTCAACCTTTCCAAATTTATTTCTGTTTATGTTATCTGTGCATGCTAAGTTGCTTCAGTCATGTCCTACTTTTGTGACACTATGGACTGTAACAGCCAGGCTCCTCTGTCCATGGATTCTCCAGGCAAGATTACTGGAGTGGGTGGCCACATGCCCTCCTCCAGGGAATTTTCTCCACCCAGGGATTGAACCTGCATCTCTTGTGTTTCCTGCATTGGCAGGTGGCTTCTTTATCACTAGTGCCACCTAAGAAGCCCCATATTTATGTTACTACTAGATAATGCCCCAAATAAATTTAAATTATTTTTACCCTTCATGTCTGAAAATATACCCCCTGCACATTTCCTCTTCAATAATTTCAGCAAAAGTGTTTTCTCTCTCTTTCACTTGTGAGATCATCAATAGTCTATCTAGTCAGAATGATGTTAATATTTGGGGACATTTTCCATATTCCTTTATGAATCAAGGATTAGTCAGAGATTAAGTAGTGTGTTGATTATTCAGGCCACATAACCTCTCCTCTTTTTTCTTCTTCTCCTCACCTTTTGGTTGTTTCAGTACTCATTAACAAAGTTATCAAGAGTGGGCATGCAGAGGAGGTGAAAATCAACATTTTCTACCATTTTCCAGGACTGGTTAAAAAGATCTAAGTGTGGGAGTGAGGATAGTTGGGATGAGAGGATAGGTAAACTATCAACGGAAATGAGTCTCTTTCTTTTTATTACTCAGAGATTTCATCTCAAGTGCAAAGGAAAGATGAATGTACTATCACTTTTACTTTTAAAAAAAAGTATCTTTATGAGAACAGCATGCTTTAGTTTATCTATCAAAGCTGAGTCAAATAATATTATTCAGAAAGCAAAATACAAAACAGAGAATTTCTAAGTGTACCTATTATGGAATACCTATTGTCCACTTAGTTACTACAAGTAATAATGGGTCTTTGACCCCCAAACTTACGTCTTCCTTAGATATTCAGGACAGGTGAATCAGCTCCTCTACTAAATTCCAATAAAGTTCCTTGCCTGGTAGGACCTCATATTTGCTTTTCTTTTCATCATTTCTTGTAGTTTTGGAAAGGCTGACTGTCCCTTGGGAAAATGCTATTGTCAATAGTCAGCCTTTAGGAGGAAGAATAAGAATGCTTTCTTTACTGTGTGCATGCCCTCGCTCAGTGAGCATGTCTGATTCTGTGAGCTCATGAACTGTGGTCCACAAGACTCTTCTGTCTGGGATTTTCCAGGCAAGAATACTAGAATGAGTTGCCATTTCCTCTTTGCTACTTGGTCTGCTCCTAATTCTCCAAAACATGTACGAGATCAGACTATAGCATTTAACAAATTATTTTTAAAATTTAGCGGTAACAGAAGACTATCCAATAAAGGGACACTGCAAACTGGATTAAATATTAGGCAAGGATTCCGAGCTGGCTCAGTGGTAAGGAATCTGCCTGCCAATGCAGGAGACATGGGTTCAATCCCTGAGTGGGGAAGATCCTCTGGAGGAGCACATGGCAGCCTACTCCAGTATTCTTGCCTGGGATATCCCCTGGACAGAGGAGCCTTGTGGGATACAGTCCATAGGGTCACAAATAGTTGAACATGACTTAGGGACTCAACAACAACAACACAGAAAATCACCCCTTAAGGTCTTGTGTGCATCTTAAAGAGAACTGTTTCTTTCACTGTCACTTTAGGAAGATTTGCATATATGCATGCACTGAGTAGCATCAGCCCTCTGCACATATCTAAAGCCTCCAAAGAGGAAGGATGCCTTCTCAACTCCAATCTAAAATCAAGTTCTCTGTTTCTGAAATCTGAATGATCTTCATTTCAGGATATTCAGTCACTACCCATTTCATACCCGTGGACATTGCCCTAATCTTTAATATCCAATGGCTCACTCATATCAAAGGGTCAATTCTTTGGAAAGACCCTGATGCTGGGAAAGATTGATGACAAAAGAAGGGGATAGCAGAGACAGGAATCTGAGCAAACACTGGGACATAGTGGAGGACAGAGGAGACTGGCATGCTACAGTCCACAAGGTCTCAAAAAATCAGACATAACTTAGCAACTGAAAAACAACAACAGCAACTCACTTATATTAGTGTGCATAACCTGACATTAATGTATTGCCCAAAATCTGAGCTATTTTGCTTGACATAAAGTCCATTGGAGTGCAAACCATCCTGGTTAAATTGAGCTTCATCAAATGAAGACCTTTTTCTTATAGGTTTCCTTTAACTTAAAGATTGCATGAGTTGTTGTTGTTGTTTTTTTAAATTTTGGCTTCTTTTATTGTTTATTTATTTATTTTCATCCATCTTTATTCTTTGGCCTGTGTGGGCCTCCCATTGTAGTGGTCTCTCTTGTTGCAGAGCACCAGGTTTGGGTGCATGCCTCAGAGTGCTGGCTCATTTAACTCTAGGACAGGATCCTGCTGTGAAATATTCTTCAAAACATGTACGAGATCAGACTATAGCATTTAACAAATTATTTTTAAAATTTAGCGGTAACAGAAGACTATCCAATAAAGGGACACTGCAAACTGGATTAAATATTAGGCAAGGATTCCGAGCTGGCTCAGTGGTAAGGAATCTGCCTGCCAATGCAGGAGACATGGGTTCAATCCCTGAGTGGGGAAGATCCTCTGGAGGAGCACATGGCAGCCTACTCCAGTATTCTTGCCTGGGATATCCCCTGGACAGAGGAGCCTTGTGGGATACAGTCCATAGGGTCACAAATAGTTGAACATGACTTAGGGACTCAACAACAACAACACAGAAAATCACCCCTTAAGGTCTTGTGTGCATCTTAAAGAGAACTGTTTCTTTCACTGTCACTTTAGGAAGATTTGCATATATGCATGCACTGAGTAGCATCAGCCCTCTGCACATATCTAAAGCCTCCAAAGAGGAAGGATGCCTTCTCAACTCCAATCTAAAATCAAGTTCTCTGTTTCTGAAATCTGAATGATCTTCATTTCAGGATATTCAGTCACTACCCATTTCATACCCGTGGACATTGCCCTAATCTTTAATATCCAATGGCTCACTCATATCAAAGGGTCAATTCTTTGGAAAGACCCTGATGCTGGGAAAGATTGATGACAAAAGAAGGGGATAGCAGAGACAGGAATCTGAGCAAACACTGGGACATAGTGGAGGACAGAGGAGACTGGCATGCTACAGTCCACAAGGTCTCAAAAAGTCAGACATAACTTAGCAACTGAAAAACAACAACAGCAACTCACTTATATTAGTGTGCATAACCTGACATTAATGTATTGCCCAAAATCTGAGCTATTTTGCTTGACATAAAGTCCATTGGAGTGCAAACCATCCTGGTTAAATTGAGCTTCATCAAATGAAGACCTTTTTCTTATAGGTTTCCTTTAACTTAAAGATTGCATGAGTTGTTGTTGTTGTTTTTTTAAATTTTGGCTTCTTTTATTGTTTATTTATTTATTTTCATCCATCTTTATTCTTTGGCCTGTGTGGGCCTCCCATTGTAGTGGTCTCTCTTGTTGCAGAGCACCAGGTTTGGGTGCATGCCTCCAGAGTGCTGGCTCATAATTGGACACACCCGTCCAGCTGCTCCAAGGCACATGGAATCTTCCTGGGCCAGGGATTGAACTGGTGCCTCCTACATTGCCAGGCAGACTCTTTACCCACTGGACCACCAGGGAAGCCCCACATAAGATTTTGTAGTCATCAGGGTATTAATTCTTAGTCTCTTGATGTCAATTTCTTGAGAAAGAGCATGTGCACGTGCACAAACACATGCATACTAAAACAAACAAGATTTTCTGGAATTGCATGGTAGATCATTGCTGTTATTATTCACTCAGTAAGTCATGTATGACTCTTTGTGTCCCCATGGACTTCAGCACACAGACTTCCTTGTCCTTCACTATCTCCCAGAGTTTGCTCAAATTCATGTCCATTGAATTGGTGATGCTATTTAACCATCTTGTCCTCTGCATTAGTACAAATATTTCTCAGAAAGCTACTGGACCTAAAGATGCATTGTTTCCCACAACAGTCCTACTATGTCATGTAATCATACAGAGCAGATTATTTTCTTAGAGCACTTGCTATGCTCTAAGAAATTCAGTTCACAAGAGTAACTGTCTTGGGTTTTCTTGACTAGAAATACTTATTATAGTAGTTTTTAAAATCAAAGAAAGCATAGCTTTTATGGTGAATTCGGGTCTCCCCTTCTTTCAAAGCTAGGAATACTCTTAGCCTTTGAACAAGATTATTCCTAACTTCCAATATCTCCATTAAAATTTCAAAGATTTGGGGGGCAAATTTGGTTAGAATTCAAGAAATTTGTACTTCTTCTCCCCAAGCAGTTTTTTCTATAACATTGTTTTTATCAAGCACATGTACCATAAGAACAGCTTAGTCTTGAAAGGTTAGAAGAAGACAATTTACTTTACTCTTCCCATACAGCATGTCAGAGCTTTCTTTGCTGGAAAAATGCAAGCACAAATTAAAAATACTTTTTTTCAAATTTTGCTGTTAAGATTTTTGTACCAGCTCATTCCCTCTTGGCTTTAAGCTTTATTTCTATGTTAATAACATTTTATTTCTTTCTACATACTAGACTGTCTTAAGCAATATTTTGTTCTGCTTCTCTCTTGAATTGTAGAGCATCAGTTTCAGTTTGTTTCTATCCTGTCTTCTTTCCCTGGTATAGTATCTCTTCTTTCTGTAACAGCTTGTAGCAGATCTCTTCTTTCTCTGATTCTGCCGTGCTTTTTATAGTGGTGACATGTAATGCCAATATGTCTTGCTTGCTTCTAATTAATATGCCTCCAGACCTTCTCTTGGTGACCTGACTTTTAAGGAACAACTAATTGGAAGGCCCATCATAAATTATATGCAGTTACATCATTCAATACTGTAATAAAAGTGAAACATAAACTGATATCTTCACAAATCACATGGTACCTAGGGTTATGAATGAAGGAAAGATTGATTTCATTGGATTATCTCTTTTCTTCTCTTTGAAAGAATCTGTAAAGAAAGGAAAATGCTTGAAGATTTTCTATTTTTATATAATTAATATTATGTTCAAAGAGGTGTCTAGATTTTGCAGCAATCTTTAAAACATGGTGTTCTCTCAGTGTATACCTTAGCCTATGTTATGGGTTGAATCCTGTCCACCTCAAAAATTATTATGCTGAAGTTTTAACCCTCAGGATCTAAGAATGTGACCTTATTTAAAAATTCTTCACAATTTCATAAATTTCAAAAAAATTTTGGGTGGCTCCTTCTTTCAAAGCTAGGAATACTCTTAGCCTTTGAACAAGATTATTCCTAACTTCCAATATCTCCATTAAAATTTCAAAGATTTGGGGCAAATTTGGTTAGAATTCAAGAAATTTGTACTTCTTCTCCCCAAGCAGTTTTTTCTATAACATTGTTTTTATCAAGCACATGTACCATAAGAACAGCTTAGTCTTGAAAGGTTAGAAGAAGACAATTTACTTTACTCTTCCCATACAGCATGTCAGAGCTTTCTTTGCTGGAAAAATGCAAGCACAAATTAAAAATACTTTTTTTCAAATTTTGCTGTTAAGATTTTTGTACCAGCTCATTCCCTCTTGGCTTTAAGCTTTATTTCTATGTTAATAACATTTTATTTCTTTCTACATACTAGACTGTCTTAAGCAATATTTTGTTCTGCTTCTCTCTTGAATTGTAGAGCATCAGTTTCAGTTTGTTTCTATCCTGTCTTCTTTCCCTGGTATAGTATCTCTTCTTTCTGTAACAGCTTGTAGCAGATCTCTTCTTTCTCTGATTCTGCCGTGCTTTTTATAGTGGTGACATGTAATGCCAATATGTCTTGCTTGCTTCTAATTAATATGCCTCCAGACCTTCTCTTGGTGACCTGACTTTTAAGGAACAACTAATTGGAAGGCCCATCATAAATTATATGCAGTTACATCATTCAATACTGTAATAAAAGTGAAACATAAACTGATATCTTCACAAATCACATGGTACCTAGGGTTATGAATGAAGGAAAGATTGATTTCATTGGATTATCTCTTTTCTTCTCTTTGAAAGAATCTGTAAAGAAAGGAAAATGCTTGAAGATTTTCTATTTTTATATAATTAATATTATGTTCAAAGAGGTGTCTAGATTTTGCAGCAATCTTTAAAACATGGTGTTCTCTCAGTGTATACCTTAGCCTATGTTATGGGTTGAATCCTGTCCACCTCAAAAATTATTATGCTGAAGTTTTAACCCTCAGGATCTAAGAATGTGACCTTATTTAAAAATTCAGTCATTGCAGATGCAGTTAGTTAAGTTAACCTGAAATTGTACTCAAGAAGTGTGGTTCAGTAATGTAGCAACTAGTGTATTTTTTATAAGGGGAAATTTTTATAATATGACAGAACGTAAAGATAAAGGCAGAGATTGTGGTGGTGCTTCTATAAACTAAGGGGTTCCCAAGATTGCCACCAAGCTTCCAGGATCTATGGAAGGTGTGGACAGATTCTCCGCACAGTCTTCATGAAAGGAAGCTGGGACATGGAGGGAGAACCCGTCTAGTGGGAGCTACTGCTGTTTGAAATGCTATGTGAGGAAGAGAGAGCAGGTGAGATATACTCTGGCTTCTCCTTTCGTCCTGCCTGCTTCTGTCTGGTCAGTGCCTCCTATGGGCTGAATTTAGCTTTGAGCTAGCAGGCAATGGGGCCTGGGAAATGTAGTTTGGAGTGGAAGTATAGGAAATATATTTTTTTGTCCCCAAAGCAAAGTAACTGGCAATGCCAACATGGAGCGACTTTCAGATATAGTTGCAAGAGTGGCCAATTTTTCACAAATGATACCCACATTTTGTTGAAAGGGGAACTAACATTTATTCAGTGTTTACTCTGTGCCAGGCACTGTTGGATATTTTAATATTTCATAATTATTTTATTGATTCTGTATAAGCCCGTGTAGCAGTTCTTTTATATGTATTTAATAGCAAAGGAGACTGAAACACAGACCATTTATGTGTTTTGTACATCTGGTATAACTGAAGCTCCAGCACTTTGGCCATTTGATGCAAAGAGCTGACTCACTGCAAAAGACTCTAGTGCTGGGAAAAACTGAGGGCAGGAAAAGAAGGTAGAAACAGAAGATGAGATGGTTGGATGACATCACTGATTCAGTGGACATGCAAACTCAGGGAGACATGCTTGAAGATTTTCTATTTTTATATAATTAATATTATGTTCAAAGAGGTGTCTAGATTTTGCAGCAATCTTTAAAACATGGTGTTCTCTCAGTGTATACCTTAGCCTATGTTATGGGTTGAATCCTGTCCACCTCAAAAATTATTATGCTGAAGTTTTAACCCTCAGGATCTAAGAATGTGACCTTATTTAAAAATTCAGTCATTGCAGATGCAGTTAGTTAAGTTAACCTGAAATTGTACTCAAGAAGTGTGGTTCAGTAATGTAGCAACTAGTGTATTTTTTATAAGGGGAAATTTTTATAATATGACAGAACGTAAAGATAAAGGCAGAGATTGTGGTGGTGCTTCTATAAACTAAGGGGTTCCCAAGATTGCCACCAAGCTTCCAGGATCTATGGAAGGTGTGGACAGATTCTCCCGCACAGTCTTCATGAAAGGAAGCTGGGACATGGAGGGAGAACCCGTCTAGTGGGAGCTACTGCTGTTTGAAATGCTATGTGAGGAAGAGAGAGCAGGTGAGATATACTCTGGCTTCTCCTTTCGTCCTGCCTGCTTCTGTCTGGTCAGTGCCTCCTATGGGCTGAATTTAGCTTTGAGCTAGCAGGCAATGGGGCCTGGGAAATGTAGTTTGGAGTGGAAGTATAGGAAATATATTTTTTTGTCCCCAAAGCAAAGTAACTGGCAATGCCAACATGGAGCGACTTTCAGATATAGTTGCAAGAGTGGCCAATTTTTCACAAATGATACCCACATTTTGTTGAAAGGGGAACTAACATTTATTCAGTGTTTACTCTGTGCCAGGCACTGTTGGATATTTTAATATTTCATAATTATTTTATTGATTCTGTATAAGCCCGTGTAGCAGTTCTTTTATATGTATTTAATAGCAAAGGAGACTGAAACACAGACCATTTATGTGTTTTGTACATCTGGTATAACTGAAGCTCCAGCACTTTGGCCATTTGATGCAAAGAGCTGACTCACTGCAAAAGACTCTAGTGCTGGGAAAAACTGAGGGCAGGAAAAGAAGGTAGAAACAGAAGATGAGATGGTTGGATGACATCACTGATTCAGTGGACATGCAAACTCAGGGAGACAGTGAGGGACAGGGAAGTCTGGCTTGCTGCAGCCCATGGGGTCACAGAGAGCTGGACATGACTTAGCCACTCAATAGCAACAGCAGCGGCAGCAGCAACAACAACAGCCATACGTCTGGTAGCTGGTAGAACCAGAATTTGAACAATTTGCTTTGTCTGAATCCAATCCAATGCCAATGCAATTTGTCTGTTTTATCTCATTAGGCTGTGGGTGAGGTTGAGGCAGCTGGTAATGAATGAAGAGGCAAGAACGTATCAATGAAACCTGATAGTTTCTATGGGCGACACAAAACTGTCTTAGGCAGTTGAGTGACAGATTTATATAACAGGGACAGATACCAGATGGTAGGACAGTTAAGCTGGAGACTTAGTATGAACAGACAATGGAATTTAAAACCTAGTTTATGGTATTGTAATGGATGTGTTGGAGTAAGAATCTTTTATTATACATCTTAAACACACAGGTGATATGGAAAAAATTATCATAACTCTTTTATTTCAATTAGAAAGTTTAACGTATTTGGGAAAAAATGGTGTCTGTGTAAACTCACATAGCTAGAAACTTCCAAAATGTTTATGGTAATGTAATGGATTAGGAATTTAAGTATAGCTGTGAACAACAGTGACATTCTTAGTTTCCACCCAGGGGCAACATCTAATCATCACCTTCATGTGTCTCTTCATACAACCGTTTCTGAGGTAAGAAAGCCATAGAGGAGGCCAGGAGTGGAATTTTCAATGATTTTGGCAATTTATTCAGTGTTTACTCTGTGCCAGGCACTGTTGGATATTTTAATATTTCATAATTATTTTATTGATTCTGTATAAGCCCGTGTAGCAGTTCTTTTATATGTATTTAATAGCAAAGGAGACTGAAACACAGACCATTTATGTGTTTTGTACATCTGGTATAACTGAAGCTCCAGCACTTTGGCCATTTGATGCAAAGAGCTGACTCACTGCAAAAGACTCTAGTGCTGGGAAAAACTGAGGGCAGGAAAAGAAGGTAGAAACAGAAGATGAGATGGTTGGATGACATCACTGATTCAGTGGACATGCAAACTCAGGGAGACAGTGAGGGACAGGGAAGTCTGGCTTGCTGCAGCCCATGGGGTCACAGAGAGCTGGACATGACTTAGCCACTCAATAGCAACAGCAGCGGCAGCAGCAACAACAACAGCCATACGTCTGGTAGCTGGTAGAACCAGAATTTGAACAATTTGCTTTGTCTGAATCCAATCCAATGCCAATGCAATTTGTCTGTTTTATCTCATTAGGCTGTGGGTGAGGTTGAGGCAGCTGGTAATGAATGAAGAGGCAAGAACGTATCAATGAAACCTGATAGTTTCTATGGGCGACACAAAACTGTCTTAGGCAGTTGAGTGACAGATTTATATAACAGGGACAGATACCAGATGGTAGGACAGTTAAGCTGGAGACTTAGTATGAACAGACAATGGAATTTAAAACCTAGTTTATGGTATTGTAATGGATGTGTTGGAGTAAGAATCTTTTATTATACATCTTAAACACACAGGTGATATGGAAAAAATTATCATAACTCTTTTATTTCAATTAGAAAGTTTAACGTATTTGGGAAAAAATGGTGTCTGTGTAAACTCACATAGCTAGAAACTTCCAAAATGTTTATGGTAATGTAATGGATTAGGAATTTAAGTATAGCTGTGAACAACAGTGACATTCTTAGTTTCCACCCAGGGGCAACATCTAATCATCACCTTCATGTGTCTCTTCATACAACCGTTTCTGAGGTAAGAAAGCCATAGAGGAGGCCAAGGAAACCATTTACTTTAGGATTAAGATCTACTGAAAGACTGGGAAATGTATGGTCTAGAATTATAGTCTGGCAAGTAAAATTTCTTAGATATATGATAAAATCTACAAATACACAGATTTACCATATTTCTTTAAACTACAAGTGCATCATGAATGATGATGGTATACATGTAGATGACCCACACACTGTCTCATTCACTGGCAAGATATGTTAACTTTTTTTGGTGGGGGCTTGTGCCCTCCTCCCTATTAGGGTTGGGACAGTTGTAGAGAGAATCTGCTCCTCTTACCTGTGTCTCCCTAAATGAGAAGGAATATGTCGGCAAAATTGAGAATGCCTTGACATTTACTGAAAAAGTATTTTCTTTTCGGGTGGGTGCTCTTATCCATCTCCAGAAAGACAGTGGAACTTGCCCTTTCTCCCCAACTCCCAATCCTTCTTCTCATGTTCTCATGTTCTAGTCTCCCTTCCTTCATTTCTCTCCCTTCCCTCCTTTCTGTCTTCATCCACTTTTCTACCTCTTCTATTTTTATCTGCTTCAAGAGTTGTTATGAAAGGAATTGGTCTCCCCTCCAGTGTCTTTTTCTACTCAGTAAGGATAATCAGGTCAGAAGGTCACAGCTCTCTCTTCCACCTTCCATTCTGCTCAAGATGGGGCCACATAACCTTCAGACATCTCACTGTTTTCCCCTCCTCACCCATTTTGAAATCATTGTGATGTTCAAAACTTTTGTGCCGATCTTATCACTTCCTATCTCTCAGCGTCAAATAGTTTTACTTCCCATCTTCTTTAACTGAAGTCCTGAACTCCTTTCTTTTCAACACCCTCAATTTTTACTCTTCCATGTCCTTCTGCATGTGAATGTTCCTTGTTGGATTGATAAAATCATCCATCTCTCTGCTCTGAGAGCTTGTTCAATTTGTATTCCTCTATACTCACTTTTTATTTTGACTATTCAATTTAAGTTTGACACATAGAGTAGATGTTTAGATTCTTGATCTAAGTCTGTGTTTTCAGATTCTTTTTATGGTAATGTAATGGATTAGGAATTTAAGTATAGCTGTGAACAACAGTGACATTCTTAGTTTCCACCCAGGGGAACATCTAATCATCACCTTCATGTGTCTCTTCATACAACCGTTTCTGAGGTAAGAAAGCCATAGAGGAGGCCAAGGAAACCATTTACTTTAGGATTAAGATCTACTGAAAGACTGGGAAATGTATGGTCTAGAATTATAGTCTGGCAAGTAAAATTTCTTAGATATATGATAAAATCTACAAATACACAGATTTACCATATTTCTTTAAACTACAAGTGCATCATGAATGATGATGGTATACATGTAGATGACCCACACACTGTCTCATTCACTGGCAAGATATGTTAACTTTTTTTGGTGGGGGCTTGTGCCCTCCTCCCTATTAGGGTTGGGACAGTTGTAGAGAGAATCTGCTCCTCTTACCTGTGTCTCCCTAAATGAGAAGGAATATGTCGGCAAAATTGAGAATGCCTTGACATTTACTGAAAAAGTATTTTCTTTTCGGGTGGGTGCTCTTATCCATCTCCAGAAAGACAGTGGAACTTGCCCTTTCTCCCCAACTCCCAATCCTTCTTCTCATGTTCTCATGTTCTAGTCTCCCTTCCTTCATTTCTCTCCCTTCCCTCCTTTCTGTCTTCATCCACTTTTCTACCTCTTCTATTTTTATCTGCTTCAAGAGTTGTTATGAAAGGAATTGGTCTCCCCTCCAGTGTCTTTTTCTACTCAGTAAGGATAATCAGGTCAGAAGGTCACAGCTCTCTCTTCCACCTTCCATTCTGCTCAAGATGGGGCCACATAACCTTCAGACATCTCACTGTTTTCCCCTCCTCACCCATTTTGAAATCATTGTGATGTTCAAAACTTTTGTGCCGATCTTATCACTTCCTATCTCTCAGCGTCAAATAGTTTTACTTCCCATCTTCTTTAACTGAAGTCCTGAACTCCTTTCTTTTCAACACCCTCAATTTTTACTCTTCCATGTCCTTCTGCATGTGAATGTTCCTTGTTGGATTGATAAAATCATCCATCTCTCTGCTCTGAGAGCTTGTTCAATTTGTATTCCTCTATACTCACTTTTTATTTTGACTATTCAATTTAAGTTTGACACATAGAGTAGATGTTTAGATTCTTGATCTAAGTCTGTGTTTTCAGATTCTCAGGGTGGAAATTTTTTGTCACCTAGAGGGTAGATAGAAATAAACTTCTTTGTTTCCCCTTAGTAGGTAGACAAATTTTCTTCTCCTCTAAGATACTTTTACCGAAAACACAGTTCCTTGAAGGTCTCAGTAAGTAAGGGGGGCCTTTTCTAATTTCACACATCTTATAGCCCCAATCCTTTACCTAAATTATACTTAATCTGAACTCTGGTCATAATCAATTTTGATAGCCCCATTTCCCCGCTGAAGAGATATGGCAGACTATGCTAAGTGAAATAAGTCTGAGAAAGACAAATATTGTGTGATATCACCTATATGGGAATCTAAAAAAATACAACAAACTAATGAATATAACAAAAATAAGCAGACTAACATATACAGAGAACAAACAAGTGCTTACCAGTGGGTAATGGAGGAAGGGCAACATAGGGATGCAGAAGTGGGAGGTACAAGCTATTGGCTGTAAGATAGGCTCAGGGATGTATTGTTGTATAGCACAGGGAATATAGCCAATGTTTTGTAATAACTATAAGTGAAAAGTAACTTTTAAAAATTATATGAAGATAAAAAAATTTAAAAAATAAGCCATGAAAGAACTAGATGTGACATTATTGCTAGGGCTCCATTTTTCCTTTTTTTTTCTGTCTTCTGAGGTTTTTCCCTTTTTTCTCCTGGGAGGTACCTTTTAAAATATGTTTGTTATATTTTATCCAGCATTGGTTTATTTTCTGCTTAGTCCAACTTGTTTCCAGTTTTCAGTTTATTTTATTACAGTCCCATGTTGTAGATATTTGGTCACCCTGTCCTAGAGATGAGGAAATCAGGGCCTAGAAACAAAGCAACACCCCGAGTTTCACATGGCTACTAAACAGCAGAGTCAGGAATTGAGCTCAGAGAGTCCATGCACTTGGCCACTAACCTTAGCATGAGATTTTAGATCCTCAGTCCCACCTTTAGAACTCTTTAGATTATCATCCTCTTCTAGTAAAACTAAAAAGGGCTAAAATATAGGAGAAACAGCTACTTATTATTTCAATTCACTCTCTAAATTCTTAAATAATTTTTTTTTACTTTTATTTTGCTTGTAACTTTTACAGAGTTTTTTTGTTTACAGATATGTATAGCCCCAGATTAGTCATATGTATATCCTCCCATCCCCCCACTCCAGACCGTCACACAGCACTCCTGCAGACATGATTTTTAGGGAATCATATCAGAGACATTAAAAATTCTGGGTGAATATTCATTTTGTATTGTGTATGGACACATGAGATGGCCTTAAAGTACATATTTGGCAAAGTTTTTGGTTTTGATAGTTTAAGACTGAGAAGCAAAAACCAATATTGTCTTCAATTGCTTTATAACTGAGATAGCAAGTCTTCGATATTTACTGTATAGAGAATGAACTTAAAGAGAAGAAAGAGACACGGTTAGAAAAAAGTCTGCCAAAATGCCAAGCTGTACTTAGGAACATCTTACATTTGAGGAAATCTTTTCCTGCTGTGTGATTAGCCTTTGGTTCTGCCAGATATCCCTGCAGTGTCACTGGCCTGGGACCTGTTTGGACGGGTCTGGCTCTCTGCATCCTGTCCTTTTGAATACATGAGAGAGAAGGACATGTAAGAAAAAGAGAGGTTAAAATCATAAGCATTCATTAGTATATTTAATGCTTAATGATATGAGACTCCACTTTTTCTAATACTGACATCAAAGAGTTAGGGCCACTACTTTTTTCTAACTAACTAGTACTGGTATAGTCAAGGGACATATATAGTATCTTAACTGGAACTGACCGTGTTAGGCCTGTATTGCTCATGTCTGTTTCTATAGTTAGCTTTTGTGTGAGAAGTCAAACAATAAAATTACAGATATGAAAGGAACTGGAACCTTGTGTGAGATGTTCATAACTTACACAACACTCCATATATGTGCCTTTAGTATGTGGAAGGTGCTAAAGAACTTGAAAATACAAATGACACACATTGATGATCTCCTAAGAATACAAAGTAGCAAATGTGATAGGAAATACAGAAAACATGAATACGTCAACAATCACTATAGATAAAGTGAATATAAAATAGCTGACAAAATTGCAAAATGCCTAGCCTGATGGAGCATGGTCATCAGAAGTTAAGAAAGTAAAAGGCAATAGTCTGACTCTAAAATCTAGTTTGCAGTTGAAAAATGACAAAATTGCCTGGAGAATTCCAGAGACAGAGGAGCCTGGCAGGCTACTGTCCATGGGGTCACCAAGACTCGGACACAACTAAGCAACTAACACATAGGAATGTTAGAAAAAAAGAGTATAATGAACACCAATGTATCCCACATGTAGATTTACCAACTGTTAACAACTGCCAAGGCTGATCCCCCCCTCTATAAATAGACATACAATTCATTTTTGCCAAATCATTTGAAAGTAAATTCCAGCCATCATGATACCTCATGCCTAAAACTTCATCATGTATCTGCCAAGAACAGGGATATCTTCTGGTAAACACATACACTCATCACACCCAAGAACATCACCATTAGTTACAGACTACACTAAATACTAAATTTTCTGATTTCTTTAAAATATTTAATTTAGCTGATTTTTCCTTTTGAGGATCCACTTAGGGTTTCCATATTGTGATTGATGCTTATGTCTCTCTAGTGTCCCTTAGAACACCCTATCTCCCTACCCCACCTTAAATAGTACAGAGTTCCCATACACCTATCATTCAGTTTACCATAAGGTCAAAATCTAATATTGCTGCGGTACATTTGTCAAAACAAAGAGACCAATATTGGCACATTACTATTGACTAAACATCAAACTTTACTAACTTTTCAACCGATGTCACTTTTCTGTCCTATGATCCCATGAAAAACGTCCACATTGTATTTGGTTATCATGTCTCTTTAGTCTCATCTGCTCTCTGACAGTTCCTTAGTTTTTCCATTTTTCATGACCTTAGCACTTTTGAGATGTGTTGGTTAAGTATTTTGTAGGATGTCCATCAAGTTGGGTTTGTCTGATGATTAGAGTGAGGTTATGGGTTTGGGGGAAGAATACTACAGCGATGAAGTGCTCTTTTCATTGCATCATTATGTGCCTTTAGTATGTGGAAGGTGCTAAAGAACTTGAAAATACAAATGACACACATTGATGATCTCCTAAGAATACAAAGTAGCAAATGTGATAGGAAATACAGAAAACATGAATACGTCAACAATCACTATAGATAAAGTGAATATAAAATAGCTGACAAAATTGCAAAATGCCTAGCCTGATGGAGCATGGTCATCAGAAGTTAAGAAAGTAAAAGGCAATAGTCTGACTCTAAAATCTAGTTTGCAGTTGAAAATGACAAAATTGCCTGGAGAATTCCAGAGACAGAGGAGCCTGGCAGGCTACTGTCCATGGGGTCACCAAGACTCGGACACAACTAAGCAACTAACACATAGGAATGTTAGAAAAAAAGAGTATAATGAACACCAATGTATCCCACATGTAGATTTACCAACTGTTAACAACTGCCAAGGCTGATCCCCCCCTCTATAAATAGACATACAATTCATTTTTGCCAAATCATTTGAAAGTAAATTCCAGCCATCATGATACCTCATGCCTAAAACTTCATCATGTATCTGCCAAGAACAGGGATATCTTCTGGTAAACACATACACTCATCACACCCAAGAACATCACCATTAGTTACAGACTACACTAAATACTAAATTTTCTGATTTCTTTAAAATATTTAATTTAGCTGATTTTTCCTTTTGAGGATCCACTTAGGGTTTCCATATTGTGATTGATGCTTATGTCTCTCTAGTGTCCCTTAGAACACCCTATCTCCCTACCCCACCTTAAATAGTACAGAGTTCCCATACACCTATCATTCAGTTTACCATAAGGTCAAAATCTAATATTGCTGCGGTACATTTGTCAAAACAAAGAGACCAATATTGGCACATTACTATTGACTAAACATCAAACTTTACTAACTTTTCAACCGATGTCACTTTTCTGTCCTATGATCCCATGAAAAACGTCCACATTGTATTTGGTTATCATGTCTCTTTAGTCTCATCTGCTCTCTGACAGTTCCTTAGTTTTTCCATTTTTCATGACCTTAGCACTTTTGAGATGTGTTGGTTAAGTATTTTGTAGGATGTCCATCAAGTTGGGTTTGTCTGATGATTAGAGTGAGGTTATGGGTTTGGGGGAAGAATACTACAGCGATGAAGTGCTCTTTTCATTGCATCATTATGAGGGACTTGTTATCAACCTGATTTATCACTAAGGATTTTAATTTGATTTCTTGATTAAGGTAGTACTTGACAGTCACTTTTCCTTCCTTTATTCTACCCTTTGGAAGTTAGTTACTATATCCAGTTAATCTTTAAAAATGGGTACCTTGTTCTTTGAATATACCATATTTATTCAATCAAGCCCCATAGATGAACATTTAGGTTGTTTCCATGTTATTAGGCTGTAAGATCAATCATAAATATTAAATCATAATTGATGCTTTTTATCCTGTTGAAGAAATTTTTTCTGTGCTTTACATTTTGAGAACACTTAACAGAATGAGTATTGAGCTTTATCAAATGCATTTTCTTTATTTTTCGAGATTTCATTTCTTTTTTTTCCTGTTAGTATGGTGAATTTTCCAATATTAAATAAACCTTGCATTCCTGGGGTAAACTATACTTTGTCATCATATGCAAATCTTTTTACTGATTCTTGAATCAAATTGGTTAAAATTTGCTAAGAATGTTTGCATCTATGTTTATGAAGGCTATTAGTCTGTGATCAGGTCTGACTAGAGAATGTTATATGCTTTCTCTTAATTATATTCGGCAGTGACTGGCAGCAATGCATTCACTTTTTTCTCTTGGTTAGTGAGTGATTTCAGTATTTGTGTCTCTTAATTCTTGCTAACACCATGATTTCCATGACTCTCCAACCAAACATAAAAGGACTTTCTTAAGCTAGTCAGTTTGATCATATGTATCATGGGAAGATCACAATGTGACCCAAATTATTCCTTAATTATTCCATTATAATGAAACAATTCTTCCACTGTGTTGAACCTTTTATTATCAGGAAAATATCCTTATTCTTTGTAATAAACATCACGAGCATTTATTAAGGGGCCCATTCTCCCAGTACACATTGTCTTGTCAGATAGTAGAAAGAACTGCTGAGAAAGCTGGACTGATATCTGGGCATTTTACACATTGGATCCATAGATCAGATGTGTGAATGTCCATATATAGTAAATGATATGAATTATGAATTATGAATGATAGTAAAAAATTCAAGTGCTTTTCAATTGATATCCTAAAGTATGTATGTGTATGTGTATGTATTTGGTTTTTCTTTTTGTTTCTCGTTTTATTGAGATATACTAAGGGTTTTGAACTGTCTTCCTAGTTAGAAGGATGGAGCATTGACCTTTAGTTCTCTTCAGTTAACAAAAAATAGGAGGAGTCTGTACTTTCCTTGAGGTTTACTTTAGAGTAAGGGTGGAAAATCTAAATTTAGGTGATAGAAGATAATTTAGTTTAAAAAAGCATTTAATCAACTCTTACTATTGTGCATATGAGCATTCCCTACCATTATCTTTCTTAACTCTAAATCATTCATGTTTCATTGTAAATTAAATGATGAAAAGATACATAAAGAAGTATATGAGAGAAATAAAATTAAGATAATTTTCTAAAAGGAAAAATGATATGAATGATAATAATCTGTAGTGGCATTTAATAGTGAAAAAATAATCTTTTTCCAGTTGAAGTGCATTGTTATTTAATTCAGAGGTCTAAACTAGGCTAATCCAGGTGGCAGATGTATTTATTTTGACTTTCATAGTGTTTTAAAAATATTTAAATCAATGCCAAAATTTTAAAGTCATAAGGGTTTCTTTTTTTCCATAAAAATCTAGAATTCTGGTTTCTCTTGGAACATCAAAAAGAAAAAAAAAAAAATTGGCTGCTCTAAGCTCAACGCTTTCCTGAAAACAATAAGCTATGACTTAGTGGTGTCTTCTTTTAGGTGTATACCATGTTTGTCCAGTTTATGATGGTCTATCCCTAGGTAACTTCATTCATTTTAATTAACTTTCTGGCCTGAGTAGGCATTTGAGTTTGAAATCCCAGATCTAACTACTGACAGCTTTCTTTGTTAGGATTTTTATGAGCATAATACAGCAATTTAGTTTCAGGTTAACATGGACATTTGATGACTTGGGAGAACAAAAAATATTTTCCTGTAGTGAAATTTAGAATTTATAGGAGGTCTTGCTAGGCTAGCTAGACTGGACGAAAGTATGTGCTCAAAGTTATTCAGCAGAGTTAATCTGGTTTTTATTTTATAAATTTCTAACTGCTTATATCTAAAATATTGTTAGTTAATTTCTGTTAAGGATCAGAATTGGTAATTACATGGTAAATAAAACAAGGAGGTAGGAAGGAAACGCTGAAAGAAATTGCACACCAACACTAATATTGATTAATCCGGTTTCTAGACTTAGACTAGATTGCTGAAGTGTGGTCCTGAAAGGTTTGCCTCCTGATGATGATTACAGACAACGAAGTTGATGATTACATGAGTTATTCCATTTTATCATTTCATAGTAATTGGTTGGCTTAAACAATTAACTCATGATAATTAAGTTAATAAGGATATAGGCAATTATTTTGGTGGTCCACTTTGAGGTATAATAATGCCTGCAATGTGAGAGACTTGGGTTTGATCCCTGGCTTGGGAAGATCCCTAGGAAAAGGAAAAGGCTACCCACTCCAGTATTCTTGCCTGGAGAATTCCATGGCTCATCCATAGAATTGCAAAGAATTGGACACGACTGAGTGACTTCCATTATCAATGCCAACTAGATTTCATATGTATTATTGATACATGCCTAGTGGATATTTCATCAGTGAACTGATGCCACAGGCAATCCATCAGAATATATCTGTTTATAATCTTGTCTAAATTTCTTTAATATATTTTGTGTAAGTACTGAAAAAAAACATGTTCCAGTTATCAAAATAGCATGAATACTTTATCTGAGATTTAACTGGAATGATGAGGGAGAGTTTTCCTCACTTAGATAAACAGTGAAACTAATTGGAGTTCTAATAAAATGTTGGTGTGCAGTGGGAGAGTAGGGGCAAACAGCAAGTTTATAGAGATCAGAAGCAAGCTGTTTCTGAAAATAAACAGGTAGTTCTTGCAATAGATTTGAATCCTAGGAAGTAAGCCTTCTCTGTAGGACATTTGTGGCCTTTAAGGCCATTTTGTTTAATCTCCTTCCTACACTTACAAACCCAACCAAAAAAAAAAAATCCTTGTGTGATGAAATTTACTTTTTATTATTTGATTTTGAGAACTAGGACTCAATTCCCAGAGCAGGCAGTTAATGTTGGTTAATAAGAAATATGTTTAATGGCATTTATAGGTTTTCACCTCCTCGTGTGTCACTTAAGTAAGAAAACAAAACAAAACAAGAGTTTTCTAATGACTTTGGACCTTTTTAAAAGACATGCTTAATAATTATTAGAGCTCCATGTCTAGCAACAGCAGTCAACCAGGTTTCCCCTTATTGAGTGGATTTTTATAATGTTACCAAACCCTCAGAGTTTACCTAGGAGACTCACAATGGGCTGAGTATAAAGCCTGTTCAATTGTTCTTTTCTCACAGCTGTAGCTTAAGAGTTTGAGGGAATCTCTGGTGATGGGCTCTTTTTATTTAAGTTAATAAGGATATAGGCAATTATTTTGGTGGTCCACTTTGAGGTATAATAATGCCTGCAATGTGAGAGACTTGGGTTTGATCCCTGGCTTGGGAAGATCCCTAGGAAAAGGAAAAGGCTACCCACTCCAGTATTCTTGCCTGGAGAATTCCATGGCTCATCCATAGAATTGCAAAGAATTGGACACGACTGAGTGACTTCCATTATCAATGCCAACTAGATTTCATATGTATTATTGATACATGCCTAGTGGATATTTCATCAGTGAACTGATGCCACAGGCAATCCATCAGAATATATCTGTTTATAATCTTGTCTAAATTTCTTTAATATATTTTGTGTAAGTACTGAAAAAAAACATGTTCCAGTTATCAAAATAGCATGAATACTTTATCTGAGATTTAACTGGAATGATGAGGGAGAGTTTTCCTCACTTAGATAAACAGTGAAACTAATTGGAGTTCTAATAAAATGTTGGTGTGCAGTGGGAGAGTAGGGGCAAACAGCAAGTTTATAGAGATCAGAAGCAAGCTGTTTCTGAAAATAAACAGGTAGTTCTTGCAATAGATTTGAATCCTAGGAAGTAAGCCTTCTCTGTAGGACATTTGTGGCCTTTAAGGCCATTTTGTTTAATCTCCTTCCTACACTTACAAACCCAACCAAAAAAAAAAAATCCTTGTGTGATGAAATTTACTTTTTATTATTTGATTTTGAGAACTAGGACTCAATTCCCAGAGCAGGCAGTTAATGTTGGTTAATAAGAAATATGTTTAATGGCATTTATAGGTTTTCACCTCCTCGTGTGTCACTTAAGTAAGAAAACAAAACAAAACAAGAGTTTTCTAATGACTTTGGACCTTTTTAAAAGACATGCTTAATAATTATTAGAGCTCCATGTCTAGCAACAGCAGTCAACCAGGTTTCCCTTATTGAGTGGATTTTTATAATGTTACCAAACCCTCAGAGTTTACCTAGGAGACTCACAATGGGCTGAGTATAAAGCCTGTTCAATTGTTCTTTTCTCACAGCTGTAGCTTAAGAGTTTGAGGGAATCTCTGGTGATGGGCTCTTTTTTATTTACTTACATTTTATTATGAGGAGTCATGCCATGTGCTTTAGGAATGACAGGATGTATTGGGAGTGAAACTGAGGAGAAATTTAAGACACTGACACTTGATCATTTTGTCTTTCTTTGGGATAAGTTTAAGCTTTCATATTTACTGTGCTAATGAATGTACATTTGGTGCCAAAAGTGCAATGTAATATAATTACTTTTAGGTCTTTTTATTTCTCAAGTAATGATATGCTGTGAATCCTAGTAGTGATTTTATTTCAACTATTTTTATTTTACTTTAATTTTTGAATATAATGATACTACTTATCCATTTAAGTAAGTAGTATGTTTAAGTAAGTCTGTGATAGAAAATATACATATAGAAGGATCTCTCTATGACCTGAATTTCTTCCTCTTCTATTCTTTCCCCGTCTTCTTGGAACATTTGCTTGCCACATCAGTTTTCTCTTTCTCTGAATATCTATAGAACTAGTTTGTAATACCTACCATATGCTATCATTTGGATAGATGTATTGTTTTCAAGCTGTTTATTCATAAATTTGCTGGCAATACCCAAGAATAGGGCCGTCTCTCTCTCTCTTTATTTTTAGTCCCACAAATCTGATGCAACATACATTTAATTATATATGACCAATGAATACTTAACTGTTATAATTATTTATTAAAATATCTGCATCTTATTTTAAAAGTAACTTCACTCTTCCTATGTTAACATTTTCATATGGAAGTATTTCTCACCCAGAGCAGGCAGTTAATGTTGGTTAATAAGAAATATGTTTAATGGCATTTATAGGTTTTCACCTCCTCGTGTGTCACTTAAGTAAGAAAACAAAACAAAACAAGAGTTTTCTAATGACTTTGGACCTTTTTAAAAGACATGCTTAATAATTATTAGAGCTCCATGTCTAGCAACAGCAGTCAACCAGGTTTCCCCTTATTGAGTGGATTTTTATAATGTTACCAAACCCTCAGAGTTTACCTAGGAGACTCACAATGGGCTGAGTATAAAGCCTGTTCAATTGTTCTTTTCTCACAGCTGTAGCTTAAGAGTTTGAGGGAATCTCTGGTGATGGGCTCTTTTTTATTTACTTACATTTTATTATGAGGAGTCATGCCATGTGCTTTAGGAATGACAGGATGTATTGGGAGTGAAACTGAGGAGAAATTTAAGACACTGACACTTGATCATTTTGTCTTTCTTTGGGATAAGTTTAAGCTTTCATATTTACTGTGCTAATGAATGTACATTTGGTGCCAAAAGTGCAATGTAATATAATTACTTTTAGGTCTTTTTATTTCTCAAGTAATGATATGCTGTGAATCCTAGTAGTGATTTTATTTCAACTATTTTTATTTTACTTTAATTTTTGAATATAATGATACTACTTATCCATTTAAGTAAGTAGTATGTTTAAGTAAGTCTGTGATAGAAAATATACATATAGAAGGATCTCTCTATGACCTGAATTTCTTCCTCTTCTATTCTTTCCCCGTCTTCTTGGAACATTTGCTTGCCACATCAGTTTTCTCTTTCTCTGAATATCTATAGAACTAGTTTGTAATACCTACCATATGCTATCATTTGGATAGATGTATTGTTTTCAAGCTGTTTATTCATAAATTTGCTGGCAATACCCAAGAATAGGGCCGTCTCTCTCTCTCTTTATTTTTAGTCCCACAAATCTGATGCAACATACATTTAATTATATATGACCAATGAATACTTAACTGTTATAATTATTTATTAAAATATCTGCATCTTATTTTAAAAGTAACTTCACTCTTCCTATGTTAACATTTTCATATGGAAGTATTTCTCACCCATGCAATCACAATTATAATGGGTAGCTTTGTTGGAAAGAATAATGTAATGCAGTAGGGTTTCTACCTTTTACACATGTAAAAGCTATAGTTAGGTTTGTATATAAGGTATATAAATTCACTCTCAAAGCAAAGTTCTCTCTGAAACTTTCCTCAAAAAGGGCCATTTTTTTCCCCTTCAATTTCTGGTCTTTCTGTTGCTCTTCTTATCCAAGAACATTTTTTGTAATTCTATTCCTGTAGCTTACCTTTGTGTTTTTTCTTGCCATCTCTGCTTGGATTTGCAGGATCACAGGACACTATTTTCCTTCAGAATTTCTACAGAAAGTGTTGCCTTAATGCTTTACAAATTTTTAGCTCATAGTCACAGTGTGCACAGTAATCACAGTATTATCACTTTCCTTTATTTTTAAAAATCCATCTAAATCTATCTTTGGGATTCCCCTCCTGCAGGACTGCAAATTTAAACTTAATTCTAGTTAAGACTCTCCATAAAGGGTTCAATGAAAGCCATGCCTAGAATTAGGATATATAGGAGGTCTTTAAGAGTCACAGTCATCGCTTACACTGGTAACTCTAGAGGTGCCTCTTTCAGTTTGGAGGCTCAACAAATACTTGGTCATTGTTCGAACACAGGGACCCTGTGAGCCTGGGACTCCAGTGGCTGAGATCTGATCCTCTTTGTTATTCTACATTTATCCACAGGGTCACTGCTTCTCGAGAGATAACAATCATGTCCTCTTACCTATCTTAGAGATTCTCCTTGACTAAACCAGTCTTATTCCTTAAGTCTCTCTCTTTAGAGCTCTTACTTTTATCTCCTCCTGTCTTTGACTCCATCTTTACAGGTCAAAATTCCTAAGGCAAGAGCGCACAAAACTGATGGCTTCTCTGTGGTGTGGGTGAATAAAAAATCTTCAAGGAGAAAGATGCATATTAACCTTGTCAGGAACCCCACTGTTGATTTGTCTCTAGATATTTATCACAAGTTTTATCACAGACACTCACTTCAGAAAAGAAGCTCCACAGGGAGGTATGGACAAGAGTGTTGGTAGTGGCCAGTTGGTTTTAAAAGTAACTTCACTCTTCCTATGTTAACATTTTCATATGGAAGTATTTCTCACCCATGCAATCACAATTATAATGGGTAGCTTTGTTGGAAAGAATAATGTAATGCAGTAGGGTTTCTACCTTTACACATGTAAAAGCTATAGTTAGGTTTGTATATAAGGTATATAAATTCACTCTCAAAGCAAAGTTCTCTCTGAAACTTTCCTCAAAAAGGGCCATTTTTTTCCTTCAATTTCTGGTCTTTCTGTTGCTCTTCTTATCCAAGAACATTTTTTGTAATTCTATTCCTGTAGCTTACCTTTGTGTTTTTTCTTGCCATCTCTGCTTGGATTTGCAGGATCACAGGACACTATTTTCCTTCAGAATTTCTACAGAAAGTGTTGCCTTAATGCTTTACAAATTTTTAGCTCATAGTCACAGTGTGCACAGTAATCACAGTATTATCACTTTCCTTTATTTTTAAAAATCCATCTAAATCTATCTTTGGGATTCCCCTCCTGCAGGACTGCAAATTTAAACTTAATTCTAGTTAAGACTCTCCATAAAGGGTTCAATGAAAGCCATGCCTAGAATTAGGATATATAGGAGGTCTTTAAGAGTCACAGTCATCGCTTACACTGGTAACTCTAGAGGTGCCTCTTTCAGTTTGGAGGCTCAACAAATACTTGGTCATTGTTCGAACACAGGGACCCTGTGAGCCTGGGACTCCAGTGGCTGAGATCTGATCCTCTTTGTTATTCTACATTTATCCACAGGGTCACTGCTTCTCGAGAGATAACAATCATGTCCTCTTACCTATCTTAGAGATTCTCCTTGACTAAACCAGTCTTATTCCTTAAGTCTCTCTCTTTAGAGCTCTTACTTTTATCTCCTCCTGTCTTTGACTCCATCTTTACAGGTCAAAATTCCTAAGGCAAGAGCGCACAAAACTGATGGCTTCTCTGTGGTGTGGGTGAATAAAAAATCTTCAAGGAGAAAGATGCATATTAACCTTGTCAGGAACCCCACTGTTTTTTTGTCTCTAGATATTTATCACAAGTTTGATCACAGACACACACTTCAGAAAAGAAGCTCCACAGGGAGGTATGGACAAGAGTGTTGGTAGTGGCCAGTTGGTTTGACAAGGGCCACTGTCACTCTTACAAATCCAGAGTCAAGAGATTTGGGGTACCTCATTCTCCTGCAGTGTGACACAGACATGGAACACACCTCTGGACCACAAACAAAGTTTCTTCTTCTTTTATATATTTTCTTAAACGTAAATTTATATACCTATGGGGGAAAATAATATTTCAACTCTGCTCACTTTCAACAGATGACGATAGATCACTAAGTGCTCTCATAAATAAGTGACATTATAAACAGGCTTTTGGAACATAATTTATTAGTACTTCTGGAATTTCTGTCTTAAGTTGAACATAGGCAAAAAATAAAAGACAAATGTAATTTTTGTGTGTGTGTTTTCCCTCTTTCTTTAATTCTTTCCTTGTCTTCCTTCCCCTATTCCAAATTTTTCAGTGGCAGTTTTGATGTGTTCATTAGTGGTGCTGGGTTCAGTGTCTTCCTACTCCATCTCTCAAAATTCTCCTTATGAATATTCTACTTCCCAAATCCTGGACTGTCTTTTAATTAAGACATTAGATCTTAGAACGAGAAAATATTTCTCTTAAAAAATTTAACTACACTTATTTACTTTATTACTACAAAAATGATGCTTAGCAAACTAGCTTGTTAATATTCTTCTCTCCCTGTTTATCAAATGATAGATTTTGGGGGTATAGATTTCACTTATAGAGATATTGTGAGTTCTTAATGGCACAAACTTTACTTTATTCTGTAATGGAAAGAATGATAAAATTACCTAACCTCCCTCAGTTTTCTTTTTGTATGGAAGCACACTTTTCATATGAATATGTAGCAAATAAAATCCTCTTAAAGTTATGGTAGGAAAACAAATTATAGGTTAATATTTTAAAGAACAACTCGTCCTTAATGGATGTTTATATCTATAAGAAAGCTTTCTAAATGCTCAGTTACTTTATATATTTGTAATGACACTGAAAGAATGAAAATGAACTCTAAAGTCCAAGCATTTATGCCCAAACATGAAATGAAAAATCTAAAAAATATTTTAATACTATTTTTCTCAGATAACCTAGAGATTTTTAATTATTAAGTTATGAGTTGGCATGGAGGAATAAAAAAGTTTTCTTGGGTTTCTCTGGTGGTCCAATGGGTAAGGACACTGCCTTGCAGTGCAAGGGACGCTGGTTTGATCCCTGGCCTGGGAAGATCCCGCATGCTGTGGAGGGGCTGGACTGATATGTCCAATTACCGAGCGCTCTGGAGCGCATGCGCCCAGAGCTGGTGCTCTGCGAGAGAGACCACTGTAATGGGAGGCCCATACAGGCCAAAGAACAAAGATGAATGAAAATAGATAAATGAAAGACCAACATAAGTGGCCAAAAAAAAAAAAAAGCGAGTTTTCTTAATGCTTGGTCTTCCTGTAGAATCAAACTAGAATTTTCAATTGTGTTTTATAGACATTAGTTATGGCAATTTTGCTCATATTATTTGAGTGCTTCATCTACCTGGTTGTTTGTAATTTCTAATCTGAAATTGAGAAAGATTTTTCCAATTAATCTCTGTCTAGAAGAAATATGTTTTTCAGATAGCCACAGTCTCTGAATTCTAATCTATTTCAATGGAAATTTGCCATTAAGGACAATATATTTATTCTTCCTTTGTAACACCAAAATTCCTAAATCTACCCTGGGGATACAGATGTGAAAATTTTTTGGTTAGTGAGAATTCTGGCACTAAAAGTAAGCATTACAAGTGTTTTCAACTTCCACCTGTGTTAAAGTCAAAACAAATAATGTCAACGAAGGATCATGTAGTCAAAGCTATGTTTTTTCTAGTAGTCATGAACAGATGTCAGAGTTGAGCCATAAAGAAGGCTGAGCGTTAAAGAATGGATACTTTTGAAATGTGGTGCTGGAGATGACACTTGAGAGGCCTTTGAACTACAAAGAGACCAAACCATTCAATCCTCAAGGAAATCAACCCTGAATATTCATTAGAAAGACTGATAGTGAAGCCAAAGCTCCAATATTTTGGCCACCTGGTATGAAGAGCTGACTCATTGGAAAAGACCCCAATGCTGGGAAAGACTGAGAACAGGAGGAGAAGGGGGTGACAGAGGATGAAATGGTTGGATGGGATCACTGACTCAATGGACATGAGTTTGAGTTACCTCCAAGAGATGGTGATGGACAGAAAAATCTGGCATGCTGCAGTCCATGGGTCACAAAGATGTGAACATGACTGCATGACTAAATGACAGCAACCAGGAGATAATGCAGGCCAAAGGAGCTGGGCATGCTACAGTCCATTGGGTCACAAAAAGACAGATGCCACTTAACAACTGAACAACAAAAATCAGAGTAATTTCTGTATAGATAGAATAAGATGCCTCCCTGATAGAATCCTCAAAAGTAAGCAACTCTTTCTCATAATTTTTGTGGTGAATCTGATGGTGTCCTAATGCAGTGGGCATGACTAGGGTATGGAAACATTCTTTTGACATAATTCTCTCCAGGTAATCTAATTTTATCCCTGGCACAAGTACCAAGTGGGAAGAAAGCTAGTACCTTCACCTCTTCAAAATGTGCTGCAATTTTCATAATTGCATAAACTCATCTCTGTTTGAAATTTCAGATTTTATACATGATTGGACAACTAGTTAAAAAGTGGAAAATGTTATTTTAAGTCAAATTTGTTGACAGCAGTAGTGTAAACCCTGCATAATCTATCTTCCATGATCTATCTTACTTTTACATTTTGTGATGTCACCTGTAGTCGTCTGCCTGATAGAATTCTAAAACTATTTATTATTCTGGTTTCTAGCTCTGTCCAGATGTTTAGCTACAGGGCAATGTTACTGCCCAGATTAGTACAGCTGGTTAGAAGCACTGTGCTAAATATGTAGAGCATCTGTGGTTTGTCTTGGGAGGTTGAATTTCAATTAATCGAATGTGCAGCTAACTTACAAAGATTTTTCTTTTCAGTTAAACCAGCCATGGAGCAGAGCTAATTTTAAAAGCCACGAATAAATAGCAAAACTTAAAAAACCGATACCCCAGACTACAAAAATAGACTGAAAATAAATATTTAAATAAAACTCTATTGTTACTTGATATGGAAAGCATGAGTCTATTTTCAATATTGATAGAAGAAAATAGGATATGTTTGTATGAACTATTGACCAAAGCTCCAATATTTTGGCCACCTGGTATGAAGAGCTGACTCATTGGAAAAGACCCCAATGCTGGGAAAGACTGAGAACAGGAGGAGAAGGGGGTGACAGAGGATGAAATGGTTGGATGGGATCACTGACTCAATGGACATGAGTTTGAGTTACCTCCAAGAGATGGTGATGGACAGAAAATCTGGCATGCTGCAGTCCATGGGTCACAAAGATGTGAACATGACTGCATGACTAAATGACAGCAACCAGGAGATAATGCAGGCCAAAGGAGCTGGGCATGCTACAGTCCATTGGGTCACAAAAAGACAGATGCCACTTAACAACTGAACAACAAAAATCAGAGTAATTTCTGTATAGATAGAATAAGATGCCTCCCTGATAGAATCCTCAAAAGTAAGCAACTCTTTCTCATAATTTTTGTGGTGAATCTGATGGTGTCCTAATGCAGTGGGCATGACTAGGGTATGGAAACATTCTTTTGACATAATTCTCTCCAGGTAATCTAATTTTATCCCTGGCACAAGTACCAAGTGGGAAGAAAGCTAGTACCTTCACCTCTTCAAAATGTGCTGCAATTTTCATAATTGCATAAACTCATCTCTGTTTGAAATTTCAGATTTTATACATGATTGGACAACTAGTTAAAAGTGGAAAATGTTATTTTAAGTCAAATTTGTTGACAGCAGTAGTGTAAACCCTGCATAATCTATCTTCCATGATCTATCTTACTTTTACATTTTGTGATGTCACCTGTAGTCGTCTGCCTGATAGAATTCTAAAACTATTTATTATTCTGGTTTCTAGCTCTGTCCAGATGTTTAGCTACAGGGCAATGTTACTGCCCAGATTAGTACAGCTGGTTAGAAGCACTGTGCTAAATATGTAGAGCATCTGTGGTTTGTCTTGGGAGGTTGAATTTCAATTAATCGAATGTGCAGCTAACTTACAAAGATTTTTCTTTTCAGTTAAACCAGCCATGGAGCAGAGCTAATTTTAAAAGCCACGAATAAATAGCAAAACTTAAAAAACCGATACCCCAGACTACAAAAATAGACTGAAAATAAATATTTAAATAAAACTCTATTGTTACTTGATATGGAAAGCATGAGTCTATTTTCAATATTGATAGAAGAAAATAGGATATGTTTGTATGATTACCTGAAAACTAAACTCTTTGATTTCATAAAGAATTTAGTTTATGAGGCCAGTATTTCTTCCTGTGTCCTCTCTGCTTTGGTGCTTACTTTCATACAAGAGGGGGAAAAATTGAGTCAAAAGTAATCATTCCAACAACATTATACTGGGCCAAAATTAATCAGACAGCAGCTACAGCTTATACCACTTATGATTACAGTTGTGATGTTTAGATGAATTTCCTGGCTTAATATCCTGCTAAGAGGTCTTTTGTCATTATTCAGACATTTGGAAAATGGATTTTATGAAAAAATATTCTAACAGTGAATGCTTACAAAACCTTCCCATGAACATCTGCAACAAATTAAATAAGCTTGTAAATATAATAAATAATCTAACTTGAAAAGTACTAGGGAGTAAACAAAACTTGATTCTATTTCCTTTGGGTAGCTACAAATAATTTTATTTGCAATGGTTTTTGCAATCTCTGTAGTATACACACCAGATACCTGCCTGATATAGGGACCACCAGGCTGATTAGCTTTAAAAAAAGAAGAAAAAAAAAGGTAGAAAATTGCAAGCCCAGATTCCACATATAACACAAGTTTGGAATTATGCAGTTTTTAAGTATCTAAATGTGTGAGACTTCATTGGCTCCTTCTTTGGGCTGTGCTATGGATTGAATGTGTCCCCTCCGAATTGTTGAAGCACTAACTTCTCTTATGTCTGTGTTGAAGACAGGAGTTTAAGGAGGTAACCAAGTCTTAACGCAGTCATAAAGATGGAGTTCTGATCTGTAAGAACAGGCATCTTTATAAAAGAGGAAAAGACACCCGAGACAGCTCTCTCTCTCCACCATGTAAGGACGCAGTCAGAAGGCAGCTCTCAGAGCCAGAAAAAAATTCTCGCAAAAACCAGACACGCTGGCATCCTGATCTCAGAATTCCATCCTTCAGACTGTGAGAAAATAAATATTTAAATAAAACTCTATTGTTACTTGATATGGAAAGCATGAGTCTATTTTCAATATTGATAGAAGAAAATAGGATATGTTTGTATGATTACCTGAAAACTAAACTCTTTGATTTCATAAAGAATTTAGTTTATGAGGCCAGTATTTCTTCCTGTGTCCTCTCTGCTTTGGTGCTTACTTTCATACAAGAGGGGGAAAAATTGAGTCAAAAGTAATCATTCCAACAACATTATACTGGGCCAAAATTAATCAGACAGCAGCTACAGCTTATACCACTTATGATTACAGTTGTGATGTTTAGATGAATTTCCTGGCTTAATATCCTGCTAAGAGGTCTTTTGTCATTATTCAGACATTTGGAAAATGGATTTTATGAAAAAATATTCTAACAGTGAATGCTTACAAAACCTTCCCATGAACATCTGCAACAAATTAAATAAGCTTGTAAATATAATAAATAATCTAACTTGAAAAGTACTAGGGAGTAAACAAAACTTGATTCTATTTCCTTTGGGTAGCTACAAATAATTTTATTTGCAAGGGTTTTTTGCAATCTCTGTAGTATACACACCAGATACCTGCCTGATATAGGGACCACCAGGCTGATTAGCTTTAAAAAGAAAAAAAAAGGTAGAAAATTGCAAGCCCAGATTCCACATATAACACAAGTTTGGAATTATGCAGTTTTTAAGTATCTAAATGTGTGAGACTTCATTGGCTCCTTCTTTGGGCTGTGCTATGGATTGAATGTGTCCCCTCCGAATTGTTGAAGCACTAACTTCTCTTATGTCTGTGTTGAAGACAGGAGTTTAAGGAGGTAACCAAGTCTTAACGCAGTCATAAAGATGGAGTTCTGATCTGTAAGAACAGGCATCTTTATAAAAGAGGAAAAGACACCCGAGACAGCTCTCTCTCTCCACCATGTAAGGACGCAGTCAGAAGGCAGCTCTCAGAGCCAGAAAAAAATTCTCGCAAAAACCAGACACGCTGGCATCCTGATCTCAGAATTCCATCCTTCAGACTGTGAGAAAATACATTTCTGCTGTTTAAACCACCTAATCTATGGTGTTTTATTATGGCAACCCAAGCAGACTATGGCAGGCTGACTCATCCAGTGATGACACATGTTTTGAAAGTACTTCTTCATCATTGTACCAGGTTATAAAACAGCTTCTTCACCATTCAAATACTATGAAGCAGTTTGCACAGTTGACTTCAGCTTGCTTGAAATTTATCAGCATAGATAGTTAGAAATTGTAATTAACACATGAGTAAATAAATTGTCATAAGCTTTATTTTTCAAGAAAGTGATCCTTATTATCACTTTCCTTGATCACTAGCCTTGATTATCACAATGTCATTCCCTGGGACAACACATAACATGAAGGCAGGAGATAGCCCCTCAGGGAACTTTAAAGATCATCAACTGTTTAAAAAGCCGGTGGGACCTTTCCAGCTTCCCTGATATTGGTAACAATATCTGGCTTTTAAAAACAGGAGAAATTAAACTTTGTAGCATTTTGCTATTTGAATGACCTACTCCGTGGAATTACAGCAGCAAACTAATCCTTTAGGAGCGATGGCTCTATCAATCTTTGGATTTTTCTAATGTGGAAGCTACTCAATTGCATCTCAGAAATCAGGGAGGTAATTACTCATGCAGACAGCACAAAATGAAAGAAAAAAAATGCAAGTTCTGCTGAGTATCCCTTTTAGAACAAGCCGTGGAACAAGGAAAACAGCCTCTATAATCAGTCAAATTCTTCCACTAATTTTTCAGGTGTTGAAGGCTGTAGTGAGAATACATGCTATGAAAGTTAACAAAGCAAAGTGGCTTTAAGAGTGGATTTTACAAGAGAGAGAAAAAGAAGAAGAGGCATTTCTTATTTTTAAGAATTCTACTGGGAGTGAAGTTCAGATTCTTCCAACTTTATTGCTTTAAGTAAGTGTTCTAGGACTTAAATTTGATGGTATCTTATGGGTCATTTACCAAAAATCTCATCACTCTATAAATTATAAATATTATACAAAACATTAATCAGTGAAGTGAATTAATTCAAATTTTTGCCTGGAACAAGTTGGGATTTTCAAAAAAACTAGGAAAATGAGTAAACTGTAGGAAAGAATTTGAAAACGTCTGCATCGGTACATTCTAGATAACTATTCCGAAATTATAAACAATTATTGATTTCTCTAGCTGAGCATCCACTTTGCCATAAAAAGTTTTCCTGTTAGCATTTAAGTAACTAAGGAAGATACATTTTCTTTTGAAAAAAGTGAAGGAAGATAGCACTGTTATTATGTAGCTTGCAGACAATGGGTTTGGCATTGCTTTAATTCCTATTTTTTCATGTGGTGCACACAAAGATTTGTTTATACATATCCTTTCCCTTTGGGATTTCCCAAGTGACTCAATGGTAAAGAGTCTGCCTGCCAATGCAGGAGATGCAAGAGATGGGGTTTGACCTCTGCTTTGGGAAGATTCCCTGGAGGAGGAAATGGCAACCCATTCCAGTATACTTGCCTGGCAAATTCCATGGACAGAGGAGCCTGGCAGACTACAGATGTTCATTGAGTTGCAAAGATGACATGACTGGCAATCATGCACACAGCACCTTTCCTTCTAGCAATTTCCTGTTCCAATAGACTGCATATACAGCAGCAAACTAATCCTTTAGGAGCGATGGCTCTATCAATCTTTGGATTTTTCTAATGTGGAAGCTACTCAATTGCATCTCAGAAATCAGGGAGGTAATTACTCATGCAGACAGCACAAAATGAAAGAAAAAAAATGCAAGTTCTGCTGAGTATCCCTTTTAGAACAAGCCGTGGAACAAGGAAAACAGCCTCTATAATCAGTCAAATTCTTCCACTAATTTTTCAGGTGTTGAAGGCTGTAGTGAGAATACATGCTATGAAAGTTAACAAAGCAAAGTGGCTTTAAGAGTGGATTTTACAAGAGAGAGAAAAAGAAGAAGAGGCATTTCTTATTTTTAAGAATTCTACTGGGAGTGAAGTTCAGATTCTTCCAACTTTATTGCTTTAAGTAAGTGTTCTAGGACTTAAATTTGATGGTATCTTATGGGTCATTTACCAAAAATCTCATCACTCTATAAATTATAAATATTATACAAAACATTAATCAGTGAAGTGAATTAATTCAAATTTTTGCCTGGAACAAGTTGGGATTTTCAAAAAAACTAGGAAAATGAGTAAACTGTAGGAAAGAATTTGAAAACGTCTGCATCGGTACATTCTAGATAACTATTCCGAAATTATAAACAATTATTGATTTCTCTAGCTGAGCATCCACTTTGCCATAAAAAGTTTTCCTGTTAGCATTTAAGTAACTAAGGAAGATACATTTTCTTTTGAAAAAAGTGAAGGAAGATAGCACTGTTATTATGTAGCTTGCAGACAATGGGTTTGGCATTGCTTTAATTCCTATTTTTTCATGTGGTGCACACAAAGATTTGTTTATACATATCCTTTCCCTTTGGGATTTCCCAAGTGACTCAATGGTAAAGAGTCTGCCTGCCAATGCAGGAGATGCAAGAGATGGGGTTTGACCTCTGCTTTGGGAAGATTCCCTGGAGGAGGAAATGGCAACCCATTCCAGTATACTTGCCTGGCAAATTCCATGGACAGAGGAGCCTGGCAGACTACAGATGTTCATTGAGTTGCAAAGAGTCGGACATGACTGAATGCTTACATACATGCACACATGCACCTTTCCCCTTCTAGTCAACCTTTCCTGTTCCCCAATTAGACTTGCATATTTCTTATGTAGGGTGTTTAATTTAAACATTTCATTTTAATTAGCATTCTTCCTCCTTCTTAGGGAAAACAAAGGAGTGAGGGCTTAGGGTAACCAAGCTTAGGTGTTCATTATTATGATTATGGACTTCAAATTTGCTGACTTCCAGCTGAAGTTCCTTTTATAGATAACCCATCTTTCAGATTGCCAGCAATATGAGAGCAATTTTGTATCATGATAATACTAAAAAATGTTATAATTTTTATAGGCTGCTAGCTTTTCTGTGATGCTACATTTTACACGGATGAGAAATAACTTTAAAGAATATTGATATTCCTAATCTATATAAATGAGCTGGCTATATAGTTGATCTAAGCAGTACTTTTATTTTCCTCTGAGAGTTGTGCAACTGTGACTTTTGCAATCATTTAAAAAGTCATTGGTGACAATAGGCCAAGAAACAAGAAGGAGTGGAGGTTTAGTATTCATCATTAGAGCTGGGCTTTTGTGTAGCCTCTAGGAATCATAGGCCTCTGAGGTTTCCTTTTGGACAGGTTCCAAATAATGCAAAATTGAGCTGCTTTTCTTCAGAAATTCAATTAGAAGTTCATGAAACTATAACAGAATATAAAGATTGAGTTTTGTGTCTCCTCTTATTGTTTCTACTTAACAACTGTTTTGTACCAAATTGGCATTTTCCATATTGGTGAGAATCTTACTGGATGACATTGTCTTTGAATAATTAATGGAGTTCAGTCTTGATGCCTAATATTAAGAAATACTAATATTAATACTAATATTAAGAAATCAGAATTTAAAGTATATTGAAAATAGAAGCATCAAAATAATACTGTTGTTGAAAGTTTATATAAATAAAGTATGCCAACTCTAATCATGGGAGACCTAGCTTCATTTCTGTTGCATTGTCTTTTTGAAAATTTTTAATTTCTCTTTTTCCATGTGTTTTTTCATGTAAATAGCTATAGGCATAACTCAACTGACATAAAGACATAAATACACAAAATGTTATGGAGTATGAAAAGAGGGAGATTGTGCAAATAGTGTGTATATCAAGAAAAATGCCGTGGAGAAATTGACATTTAAAATGGACCTTAAGGTAGAGGTTACGGTTTCTTTTAGCAGTGAGGATCTCAGAGATGCTCTGGGTAGAGTAATCTGACCACGGTGTATGGGTTTGATAATATGAATGGAGGAAGACAAGATGCAAGTTCTGATAGTCAAAGCAGAGACTATAAACAGTGTGGACCAAGGTGGTAGTGATAAGAATGGGAAGGAGGATGCATAGCACAAAAGGTATTGAAATTTGGAAACTAGTTATAAAGTTTGAGACTGAAAAATGAGAAAAATATGAATCTGCTTGTTTTCATTAAAAAAATGAAAATATGATTGAGATGTAAGATATGTAGCAATGTTTTTTTAAGCCCCTGAAAAATAGGAGTTTATAATGAAAACATAAAGCCACACCCAATCATAACACAAACTGTACAGTGCACATGTAACATATATTTTGATGAGTAACTTATCTTTCTAGTAGATGTGTACCATAACATACAATTTGTGTTAGACTTTTAAAATCCCTTTGGCACACTGTCATTTTGAATTCACTCTACCAATATTAATCATTTGCAATCCTTCAACTGTTTTTTGAAAAGTGATAGCCATTTTGGCTTTGAAAACATTCATCCCATCATGGAAAGGACAATGTGAAGGCCAATCTTCAGACCTTGATTTTCTTCAAGTATTACTGCTGGCAGATAGGAGCAGTAGAATGACAGTAGTAGTTCTCAACAGAGATCTCAACGGGGTCTCAAAAAGACAGGCAAAAGGTTTACTTCACTGGCTATTGAGATCAGTGGCAAAGAAATGTGGTCCTGCCAGAAGGATCAGCACACACAGCAGGAGAGAATCTGGATTGAAGATTCTGAGAGGCAAGAGTTGACACCGGGCCGAGTCAGTCTGTATACTCAGACACTATTGAGAGAAGGACAGTGATGTCATCTGGCTTTCCACCTCTCACATTCAATTTGTTGTCACATGCAAACTGTGCGGGGTGGGGAAAAAAAAAAAAGGAAAGGTAGCAATGTTGAGTTTGTGATTGCAAGTAGGGGATAGGGATCAGGAGTGGGATATTATATCTGGGAGTTGTTTCCTAAATGTGACAATTAAGGCAATGGGAATGATTGTTTCCTAAATGTAGAGTATATCAAGAAAAATGCCGTGGAGAAATTGACATTTAAAATGGACCTTAAGGTAGAGGTTACGGTTTCTTTTAGCAGTGAGGATCTCAGAGATGCTCTGGGTAGAGTAATCTGACCACGGTGTATGGGTTTGATAATATGAATGGAGGAAGACAAGATGCAAGTTCTGATAGTCAAAGCAGAGACTATAAACAGTGTGGACCAAGGTGGTAGTGATAAGAATGGGAAGGAGGATGCATAGCACAAAAGGTATTGAAATTTGGAAACTAGTTATAAAGTTTGAGACTGAAAAATGAGAAAAATATGAATCTGCTTGTTTTCATTAAAAAAATGAAAATATGATTGAGATGTAAGATATGTAGCAATGTTTTTTTAAGCCCCTGAAAAATAGGAGTTTATAATGAAAACATAAAGCCACACCCAATCATAACACAAACTGTACAGTGCACATGTAACATATATTTTGATGAGTAACTTATCTTTCTAGTAGATGTGTACCATAACATACAATTTGTGTTAGACTTTTAAAATCCCTTTGGCACACTGTCATTTTGAATTCACTCTACCAATATTAATCATTTGCAATCCTTCAACTGTTTTTTGAAAAGTGATAGCCATTTTGGCTTTGAAAACATTCATCCCATCATGGAAAGGACAATGTGAAGGCCAATCTTCAGACCTTGATTTTCTTCAAGTATTACTGCTGGCAGATAGGAGCAGTAGAATGACAGTAGTAGTTCTCAACAGAGATCTCAACGGGGTCTCAAAAAGACAGGCAAAAGGTTTACTTCACTGGCTATTGAGATCAGTGGCAAAGAAATGTGGTCCTGCCAGAAGGATCAGCACACACAGCAGGAGAGAATCTGGATTGAAGATTCTGAGAGGCAAGAGTTGACACCGGGCCGAGTCAGTCTGTATACTCAGACACTATTGAGAGAAGGACAGTGATGTCATCTGGCTTTCCACCTCTCACATTCAATTTGTTGTCACATGCAAACTGTGCGGGGTGGGGAAAAAAAAAAAAAAAAGGAAATGTAGCAATGTTGAGTTTGTTATTGCAAGTAGGGAATTGGGATCAGGAGTGGGATATTATATCTGGGAGTTGTTTCCCTAAATGTGACAATTAAGGCAATGGGAATGATTGCATTTCCTGAATGGAAAAGTGTAGAAAGAGAAGGGGAAGTTCTTAAAGACAGAGATTTAAGAAACAGATTTCCCAGATGAGAGGATTGAAAAAAATAAAAGTCTTTCCAAGGTAACCTTACTTTGTCAGACATTATAACAGGAAATTTTTAAGGAAGCTTAGTTAAATTAACCTGAAATTCAGATTAATGAAATAGGAAAGAGGATGAGGACCAAGGCAGAAAACTCATCAAGGTTAAATTTTCAGTTTTAACTCTATTGATTCATATATAGATGAATATTCATATGTAGATGATATACAGATTTTCTTTGTGACACTATGCCTGAATAAAACATTTTTTCCTTTGAAAAAAAGCTTTTTCATATTGTTTATAATTTTGATACATTTCCTTTATGATTTCTATATGATAAAAGTCAAAGATAGTTATTGAGAATTGATGACCTAAGACATTGTCTTCTTCTTGTCACTCATTTCCCCTTAGGCAAGTGTTTCATCTTCTCCCTTAGCCAATCCTTCCAACCCTCTCCCCACTCCACAGCCTTTCTCTTTCTTAAATTCACAATGTAAGTTCAGTAGAGCCTCTGAAAATAATAAATCTGTTTTCAACAAGAAGATAAACAACCCGGTAAGCATTAGAATGCTCTGAGGCCATGTCTTTCTCCACTCAGAAAACATTCACTTCTTGTTTATTCAGAAATAGAACGGCATCCTTGGGAGGAAGAAAAACATATGTGTGCCCTCAAGAGTGAACTTTCTGTCTAGTAGGAGAAAACAGCAAAAAGCTGGTCCTATCATTTTTCATTTTTGCTTTAGAAAACACAAATGCCTCTTGACATCAAAATAAGAGGGCTGAAATTTGAATAGAATACATTCCTTCAGTCATACAAACGAGACTTTTTTTTTTCTATGCTATTAGTATTCTTTGTTAAGAGGGTAAAAAGGGTAACAAAACTCTCAATAGGGAGGAGATAATGTAGAGAAATTGTGTTGAACATTGAATCCTCATATTCTGTTTCCTTTCACTGTTGTCCCCAAACAAATCACAACAGTATTATAGCAGCACACTGAGGACTTCTCTGCTCACTGATAAAGAAATGGTGATGCCCTTACCTATGACACCTTTATTTCCTAAATGTGAGTCACAAAAGAACTAAATACTTATCAGCAAATCGTTCTCTTTTGAGAACAATAGAGAGACAATACTGTTGAGCTTTTAGCTGTACTAGCCTGTTTATTGGGTTTTTATCAGAATTACTTTAAAGACCTGGATGAATGGTCATCACTCAATGTCTTCTTATTGAGGAATATGACAGGTTGATTCTTTACTTATACTTTGTTCACTTTTGTTGCTAGAATTACTCTTAGTATTTTTATTGCTATTGTGAGTGGGGGAATTCATTCTATTATTTACAATTTTTTTTACAATTGTTTATTGATATCATAAAAGGAAAGAAATATCGATGTTCAAGGTACACTTATGCACTTGTCACTATCCATCATTACACTTACTATGAAAACTAAAGTGTTTCCATTAACTGAAAAATAAACTCAACCAGCAAAATGATATTTTTAAATTTTTAAAATAATATTAATAAAATATTAATTTGTGCCTTACTATAAGGCATTTTGGTCTTCACAGGTGGCTCGAAGGTAAAGACTCTGCCTCCAATGCAGGAGTCATAAGGCACTCTGGTTTTCAACAAGAAGATAAACAACCCGGTAAGCATTAGAATGCTCTGAGGCCATGTCTTTCTCCACTCAGAAAACATTCACTTCTTGTTTATTCAGAAATAGAACGGCATCCTTGGGAGGAAGAAAAACATATGTGTGCCCTCAAGAGTGAACTTTCTGTCTAGTAGGAGAAAACAGCAAAAAGCTGGTCCTATCATTTTTCATTTTTGCTTTAGAAAACACAAATGCCTCTTGACATCAAAATAAGAGGGCTGAAATTTGAATAGAATACATTCCTTCAGTCATACAAACGAGACTTTTTTTCTATGCTATTAGTATTCTTTGTTAAGAGGGTAAAAAGGGTAACAAAACTCTCAATAGGGAGGAGATAATGTAGAGAAATTGTGTTGAACATTGAATCCTCATATTCTGTTTCCTTTCACTGTTGTCCCCAAACAAATCACAACAGTATTATAGCAGCACACTGAGGACTTCTCTGCTCACTGATAAAGAAATGGTGATGCCCTTACCTATGACACCTTTATTTCCTAAATGTGAGTCACAAAAGAACTAAATACTTATCAGCAAATCGTTCTCTTTTGAGAACAATAGAGAGACAATACTGTTGAGCTTTTAGCTGTACTAGCCTGTTTATTGGGTTTTTATCAGAATTACTTTAAAGACCTGGATGAATGGTCATCACTCAATGTCTTCTTATTGAGGAATATGACAGGTTGATTCTTTACTTATACTTTGTTCACTTTTGTTGCTAGAATTACTCTTAGTATTTTTATTGCTATTGTGAGTGGGGGAATTCATTCTATTATTTACAATTTTTTTTACAATTGTTTATTGATATCATAAAAGGAAAGAAATATCGATGTTCAAGGTACACTTATGCACTTGTCACTATCCATCATTACACTTACTATGAAAACTAAAGTGTTTCCATTAACTGAAAAATAAACTCAACCAGCAAAATGATATTTTTAAATTTTTAAAATAATATTAATAAAATATTAATTTGTGCCTTACTATAAGGCATTTTGGTCTTCACAGGTGGCTCGAAGGTAAAGACTCTGCCTCCAATGCAGGAGTCACAGGTTCAATCACTAGGTCAGGAAGATCCCCTGGAGGAGAGCACAGCAATCCACTCAAGTGTTCTGGCCTAGAGTATTCCATGGACAGAGAAGCCTAGTGGGTCACAGCCTATAGAGTCGCAAAGAGTTGGATGAGACTGAAGCGACTAAGCACTCAGCGCATGGATAGAGCATTTACTAAATTTTTCTAATGGTTATCTCATTTAGTCTTCATAGTAACATTCACAGTAACTTCAGTTGGTGCTTCTGTGGTCTGTGTTTCTAGATGAGAAAATTGAAGCTTAAGGATGTTCTTTTGTGGACATACAGCTGGTAAGTGGGGAATTTTGGATACAGGCCAAAGGAGCTTGACATGTTTTTAACCTCTAAGGCAGTTTCGGTGAAAGGAAAAAACATAAAGCAAAAAAGCAAAACAAACAGCAAACAAATCCCCAATCCACTCATAACTCCATACAATATTGTTTTTGTATTACATATTTTCATACATTTTAAAACAATAATTTTAAACTATTTTCATTATTTTCTTTCTGTTATTGGTGTATTTCCAACATGTCTATTTGATTAGAATCAGGAATTAGATATGTTGAATAAATAATTTTTTGTAAATTCATGAATTTTTAATTTTTATATGCATTCTTCAGGTTAATGTTGCTTTTCTCTGCCTTCTAGAGCCACATTTTAATTTATTTTTTAATCTTATTTTTGGAAATAAAACATTATTTAACAGCAAATTTACCACTGAACATTATTTTGACTGAATTCCATAGGCTGGAGTTGTGTGGATTTTTATTTTTTTCTTAGTTTTTAGATCAGTCAACTGTAATTTTCATATCAACTTTGATTCTATGATTTTTAAGGAAAATTATAATTTTGCTTCTTCATTTTAGAGAACATTATTGTTATTATTGTGGGTAAGAGAACACAGTCTGAATTGTCTTTATGTTTTGAATTATATTGAATTTCTTTTGTATAGCTTATTAGAAAGCTTATTTTTGATCCTTTTAAACAGGCAAACTCTATAGAAGGCAATTTACTTAAAACTAGAATTCATCTTTTTAATTTACACTATTTAAACAGTCTAGATTTTAACTTAGATAGTTCTCCATAAATTGATCAAAGATTACTATTTTAATTTTATGCCCATTCCTATATTTGTTTCTAAGACTTTTGCTTTATATATTTTGATAGTATTGGTATAGTAGTATAATCTGATATTCAGACTAGGACATCTTAAAATTAAAGGAGGTGCTATTAATGGGAATGGAACAACGGCTTATATTGGGTATCATAATTGTTTACTAAATTTTTCTAATGGTTATCTCATTTAGTCTTCATAGTAACATTCACAGTAACTTCAGTTGGTGCTTCTGTGGTCTGTGTTTCTAGATGAGAAAATTGAAGCTTAAGGATGTTCTTTTGTGGACATACAGCTGGTAAGTGGGGAATTTTGGATACAGGCCAAAGGAGCTTGACATGTTTTTAACCTCTAAGGCAGTTTCGGTGAAAGGAAAAAACATAAAGCAAAAAAGCAAAACAAACAGCAAACAAATCCCCAATCCACTCATAACTCCATACAATATTGTTTTTGTATTACATATTTTCATACATTTTAAAACAATAATTTTAAACTATTTTCATTATTTTCTTTCTGTTATTGGTGTATTTCCAACATGTCTATTTGATTAGAATCAGGAATTAGATATGTTGAATAAATAATTTTTTGTAAATTCATGAATTTTTAATTTTTATATGCATTCTTCAGGTTAATGTTGCTTTTTCTCTGCCTTCTAGAGCCACATTTTAATTTATTTTTTAATCTTATTTTTGGAAATAAAACATTATTTAACAGCAAATTTACCACTGAACATTATTTTGACTGAATTCCATAGGCTGGAGTTGTGTGGATTTTTATTTTTTTCTTAGTTTTTAGATCAGTCAACTGTAATTTTCATATCAACTTTGATTCTATGATTTTTAAGGAAAATTATAATTTTGCTTCTTCATTTTAGAGAACATTATTGTTATTATTGTGGGTAAGAGAACACAGTCTGAATTGTCTTTATGTTTTGAATTATATTGAATTTCTTTTGTATAGCTTATTAGAAAGCTTATTTTTGATCCTTTTAAACAGGCAAACTCTATAGAAGGCAATTTACTTAAAACTAGAATTCATCTTTTTAATTTACACTATTTAAACAGTCTAGATTTTAACTTAGATAGTTCTCCATAAATTGATCAAAGATTACTATTTTAATTTTATGCCCATTCCTATATTTGTTTCTAAGACTTTTGCTTTATATATTTTGATAGTATTGGTATAGTAGTATAATCTGATATTCAGACTAGGACATCTTAAAATTAAAGGAGGTGCTATTAATGGGAATGGAACAACGGCTTATATTGGGATCATCCTATTAAAATTTGTATTTTTGATTATCTTGTGCCTGTTTCTTTCTTTCTTTTTCTTTTCTTTTCTTTTTTGTTTGCAGTCTGTCTAACAGAATTACTATAGTTATACCTTTTGTTATTATTGCATTTGGGGAAAAATGTATTAACCTCTTTTTACCAAAATGTTCCAATGCTTGCTGATAGTCTTGATAAAGACCTGGCATTGATAAAAGTCTGAGTTATGCACAGAGCCATATCATTTTCTTTCCTATTCCTATCATTCCTATTTCCTATCATTTTCTTTCATATTCTTGGCTTCCCCAGAGACACACTATCCACTCCCTTTACCCTCTTCTGTGTTCTAGGTAACTGATCTGAGATACAAAACACCCCACCTTTTGGTTTCCAGTAGAATTTTACTGGGGCTTCCCAGGTGGTTCAGTGGTAAAGAATCCATCTGCTAAATAGCACACATGGGTTCAGTCCCTGAGTGAGAAAGATCCCCTGGAGAAGGAAATGGCAACCCACTCCAGTATTCTTGCCTGGGAAATTCCTTGGATAAAGGAACCTGATGGCCTATAGTCCATGTGGTCAAAAGAGTTGGACACAACTTGGTGACTAAATGGCAGCAGGATTCCACTGATTGAGACCCAGTAAGAGACTGGAGAAAGAGGGAAGAGTGAGGGAGCTTGATTTTAGCTAGTCATAATTGCATTGAGGTTGCCCTACACCCACCCACACCTTGGTACTGATCCCTTTATTGAACTCTCCTCTGGGATGTACCATCTGTTTCCTGCCCATCATGACTAATACCTTATTGTCTTTATGTTTTGAATTATATTGAATTTCTTTTGTATAGCTTATTAGAAAGCTTATTTTTGATCCTTTTAAACAGGCAAACTCTATAGAAGGCAATTTACTTAAAACTAGAATTCATCTTTTTAATTTACACTATTTAAACAGTCTAGATTTTAACTTAGATAGTTCTCCATAAATTGATCAAAGATTACTATTTTAATTTTATGCCCATTCCTATATTTGTTTCTAAGACTTTTGCTTTATATATTTTGATAGTATTGGTATAGTAGTATAATCTGATATTCAGACTAGGACATCTTAAAATTAAAGGAGGTGCTATTAATGGGAATGGAACAACGGCTTATATTGGGATCATCCTATTAAAATTTGTATTTTTGATTATCTTGTGCCTGTTTCTTTCTTTCTTTTTCTTTTCTTTTCTTTTTTGTTTGCAGTCTGTCTAACAGAATTACTATAGTTATACCTTTTGTTATTATTGCATTTGGGGAAAAATGTATTAACCTCTTTTTACCAAAATGTTCCAATGCTTGCTGATAGTCTTGATAAAGACCTGGCATTGATAAAAAGTCTGAGTTATGCACAGAGCCATATCATTTTCTTTCCTATTCCTATCATTCCTATTTCCTATCATTTTCTTTCATATTCTTGGCTTCCCCAGAGACACACTATCCACTCCCTTTACCCTCTTCTGTGTTCTAGGTAACTGATCTGAGATACAAAACACCCCACCTTTTGGTTTCCAGTAGAATTTTACTGGGGCTTCCCAGGTGGTTCAGTGGTAAAGAATCCATCTGCTAAATAGCACACATGGGTTCAGTCCCTGAGTGAGAAAGATCCCCTGGAGAAGGAAATGGCAACCCACTCCAGTATTCTTGCCTGGGAAATTCCTTGGATAAAGGAACCTGATGGCCTATAGTCCATGTGGTCAAAAAGAGTTGGACACAACTTGGTGACTAAATGGCAGCAGGATTCCACTGATTGAGACCCAGTAAGAGACTGGAGAAAGAGGGAAGAGTGAGGGAGCTTGATTTTAGCTAGTCATAATTGCATTGAGGTTGCCCTACACCCACCCACACCTTGGTACTGATCCCTTTATTGAACTCTCCTCTGGGATGTACCATCTGTTTCCTGCCCACTCCATGACTAATACCTTATCCATGAGTGTATGACTATGGTTTTATTCCTATATAAAAAATATGTTTTATAATAATTAACATTTTCATCAGAAGCTTCTAAGCAATTGCAGAGAAAAGACAAGATGCTTTTTTTGCTAAAGGTACAAGTCAAAACATCTAGCTTGGCATTTTGTAATTTTTGAACTGTTTTCAAACAAAGTGAAATGTCTGGTAACTGGAGATTAAATGCTTCTCATCAGTATTATAAAACATATTTACTTATTCATTTAATTAAATACCAAATTCTTATCATGTACACTGAAGGCAGGTGGACCTCAGTTCTTTTGGATTTTATAGTGTTTGTGGGAAAGCACCTAATTGGAGCTGTGATGATGGCTATGAAAAGGATGAGCAATGATTCTGGTGAAAGATAACAAGAAGACCTAATGTAGGGGCATATGTGCATGTGAGGGGGAGTATTTAGGAATGGGTATAACATTTAAGTTGAAACCTGAATGATGAATTAGGTAAACAAAAGGTGAGAATGTGAGGTTAGTATGATTCAGGTGGATATAGCCAAAATAGGTTCTGAAGGAACTGATCTTTATGAGCATTTACTTTATGGAAAGCTACTGCAATGATTTAATCAGAAAAGTAACAATTTTTTTTAAGGCCTGTACTATCATATGTGAAGAAAATAGTTATAGTCATTGCTCTGTGAGAAAAGGGGATCATGCAGGGGTGCTGTGTGATGGTCTGGAGGGATGGGATGGGGAAGATATACATATGACTAATCTGAGAACATGCATATCTATAAACAACAAAACTGTAAAACTTAAAAGTAAAATAAAAGCTTAAAAAGAAAAAAGAGATCCCTCTGAGTGATTAGTGAAGTCTAGATAGAAGGAAATTAGAATTGGAAGTGATTAGGTAGCTATTGATGGTGGGTTAGTCCCTAAGTTGTGTCTGACTCTTTGCAACTCCATGGGCTATAGCCCACTGGGCTCCTCTGTCCATGGGATTCTCCAGGCAAGAATACTGGAGTGGGTTGTCATTCCCATCTCCAGGGGATCTGACTGACCCAGGGATTGAACCCAGGTCTCTTACATGCAGTCAGAGTCTTTACCAACTGATCCACCAGGGAAGTTCAGTCGTCTAAAAATACTGGATAGGGCCCTGGAATCAAGGCGATGAGAATGGGAAGGGATGGAGTTTTCAGATATAGCAAGGATGAGATTATATCCCAGGATACGATTATACTGACTGAACCTTGTAATTGATTAGATGAGCCTGATTGTTATGAGTATGAGTAAACAGTTAATTTCAAGTATATGTGCAGAAAGAGCAATGTGGGCAAGGAAGAGTTACTCTGCTTCATTAGATCAGTGGCTTTCAATTCTATTAAAATCAATTGCAGGGACTTTGGTGGTCCATGACTAAATTTTACTGGAGATTAAATGCTTCTCATCAGTATTATAAAACATATTTACTTATTCATTTAATTAAACACCAAATTCTTATCATGTACACTGAAGGCAGGTGGACCTCAGTTCTTTTGGATTTTATAGTGTTTGTGGAAAGCACCTAATTGGAGCTGTGATGATGGCTATGAAAAGGATGAGCAATGATTCTGGTGAAAGATAACAAGAAGACCTAATGTAGGGGCATATGTGCATGTGAGGGGGAGTATTTAGGAATGGGTATAACATTTAAGTTGAAACCTGAATGATGAATTAGGTAAACAAAAGGTGAGAATGTGAGGTTAGTATGATTCAGGTGGATATAGCCAAAATAGGTTCTGAAGGAACTGATCTTTATGAGCATTTACTTTATGGAAAGCTACTGCAATGATTTAATCAGAAAAGTAACAATTTTTTTTAAGGCCTGTACTATCATATGTGAAGAAAATAGTTATAGTCATTGCTCTGTGAGAAAAGGGGATCATGCAGGGGTGCTGTGTGATGGTCTGGAGGGATGGGATGGGGAAGATATACATATGACTAATCTGAGAACATGCATATCTATAAACAACAAAACTGTAAAACTTAAAAGTAAAATAAAAGCTTAAAAAGAAAAAAGAGATCCCTCTGAGTGATTAGTGAAGTCTAGATAGAAGGAAATTAGAATTGGAAGTGATTAGGTAGCTATTGATGGTGGGTTAGTCCCTAAGTTGTGTCTGACTCTTTGCAACTCCATGGGCTATAGCCCACTGGGCTCCTCTGTCCATGGGATTCTCCAGGCAAGAATACTGGAGTGGGTTGTCATTCCCATCTCCAGGGGATCTGACTGACCCAGGGATTGAACCCAGGTCTCTTACATGCAGTCAGAGTCTTTACCAACTGATCCACCAGGGAAGTTCAGTCGTCTAAAAATACTGGATAGGGCCCTGGAATCAAGGCGATGAGAATGGGAAGGGATGGAGTTTTCAGATATAGCAAGGATGAGATTATATCCCAGGATACGATTATACTGACTGAACCTTGTAATTGATTAGATGAGCCTGATTGTTATGAGTATGAGTAAACAGTTAATTTCAAGTATATGTGCAGAAAGAGCAATGTGGGCAAGGAAGAGTTACTCTGCTTCATTAGATCAGTGGCTTTCAATTCTATTAAAATCAATTGCAGGGACTTTGGTGGTCCAGAGGCTGCACTCCCAGTGCAAGGGACCCGGGTTCGATCCATGGACAAAGAATTAGGTCCCACATGCCACAGCTAAGACCTGGCACAGCCAAATAAATAGTTTTAAGTAACCAGTTGCATATGATATAAAATTATAGCTTTGTTTTGTCTATATCCTGGAGGTCCTGATTAAGTAAGTCCCTTGGAAGGGGCTGCTAAGTTGTGGTAATTCGTTATAGTAGTGTAAGAAATGAAAACACACTTATGTTAATACACACAATTAATACTAATAAATGCACAAACTCACTTACTCATGTCTGGCACTTGGGTTCGGATAACTCAAAGACTGGAACTGCTGACCATAACCGACTTAACTTCTCTCTATTAGAGAGAACTTCTTCAGAGAAGAGTGTCTTCAGAACTGTCAGACAGTTAGACCGAGGGCCAGAGTCTGAAGAATGAGTGTTCTGGTGAAGGTGCATTATCTTTTATGATGCAGCTTGAAATCTGTACAGCATTTCTCTGACATACTCTATTGATTAAGCAGTCATAAAGTCTGTCCCAATTCTAGGGGGAAGTACATACACCTGATTTCTCACTAGGATTAATGGCAAGGACATTTATACAAAATATTTAAACTCTATGTTTTAAAACTACCACAAATGTTTGTCTGTTTCCTACTGATTTTCCCTCTTTGCTTATTATGACTATGAATCATTTGTACTTTACGATTATTGAAAATTGTTTTGACCAGGCTGCCCTCTATCCTCATATTGTTTCAAGTTAAAAGTATCATATTTGGGGCTTCCCTGGTGGTCCAGTGAGTAAGGACACTGCCTTGCAGTGCATGGGGTGCCGGTTCGATCCCTGGCCTGGGAAGATCCCACTTGCCACGGAGCGGCTGGACCGATGTGTCCAATTACCGAGCCGGAGCTCTGGAGCACATGCGCCCAGAGCCAGTGCTCTGCGACAACAGAGGCCACTGTGATGGGAGGCCCACACGGGCCAAAGAACAAAGATGGATGAAAATAGATAAATGAAAGACCAATAGAAGTGGCCCGCCTGACTTCCTCCCTCTCCAACCCGCCCCCCCAAAAGTATATTTGAGTAAAAATGAACTAATAACTGAATTTTCAGAGATTGTCTAAGATCAGATCTATTATTGATAATTCACTTATAGATGGCAACTCAATTTGAAGGTTAAGCAGGCAAAACATTATGATAAGATTTCAGTTTAACAGACATTTAAAAAATTGAGGAAAGAAAGAGCTGAAAATTATTTGATATGGTCACATTTATTTCAATGTCATCATTTTATTCTCTCTGTTAATCTTTTAATTTTTAAATCTAAAAAGTTATGGTATCTCTAAGTTTCTATAAGTAATGCTTGAACCAAATCTAATTCTGAGTTGTTTCTTGGCGATAGAAACTACACCTTGATAGCACCAAAACAGTCAACACATTTTTCCCTCTTTTTTGTAGGTTTCAACAAAATTTGGTAATCTATTTATGGAGAAGAAAATAGCAACCCGCTCCAGTATTCTTGCCTGGAAAATCCTATGGTTGGAGAAGCCTGGCAAACTAGACTTTATTTTAAAGTACTTAGTAAAAGATGATATATTTAAAAAATAATGATTGAATTATAAATGTCTCTGTATTCAAGTTTTTATCTTCAGAGGTTTGAGTTTCACTTTTACTTTTTGAATAAGTCTGTATGTTGATAGATACACAATTTTATATGATAAAATATAAACAATTTTTCATCATCCTGCAGAAAAGCTTTGAAAGAGACATTAATTAATAAATACGGATCAATGTTTAAAACCTAATGTTCTTTTAAGAAAGATCACCTATTTAGCACTCATGTATTTAACACATATATGCTTCAATATATTTGATTGGGACATTAATAAAACCTTATTGCTTGTATTAGCATTCATTTGTATAAAACAATTAACAGGCAAGAAGAACCAGGTACAATACATTAATCACTGATACAAAAGCAGAACAATTTAAAGAGTTTGTTAAAGATAACCACTTTTAATAAAAATAGGACAATTAAATGTAATATTATTCTTTTAATTAGTCTATATACATGAAAGTGTGGGGAATGATGTTCGAAAACCATATAAAACCATGGCAAGGGGAGCTCTGTATCAGAAGCCAAAGCAGCTATGCTTTGTGTGTTAGAAAAAGACTAGAGTCTCCATTATAATGATAAATAGTGTGTTTAAGCAACTGGCCAAGTCTAAAAAGTGTTTATTTTCAAAAAACACATGTATTTACCGTTTTAAAATTGTTTTTAGATTGCTCCCAGATAGTTTTGTATCACACAAAAAGGAAGATAAATACTAACGTCATTCCGAACATATCTCAAAGAAAATATAAATTTGGCCTAGCAGTATACCACACAGCACTTAGCTTTCCTAAGAGGTGTTTTAGACACTTTCCATTGCAGTTGTGTTTCCATCAAGATATCAAGGGCCTGCTAAATACAATTCCTAGAGACTGTACTTTAACTCTCCACTTTTAACTTTCCTTGCTCTTTTTAGTTTACCTACTTGCTCCTCTTTATAAGAGTAAGGAGGCAGAATATATTAAAAAAACAGATTAACATTTCAACTAGAAGCCCTGTTAATTTTTGTTGATTTATATGAAATATACATCACATAATTCCGTGATGTTTTCTTTCTTTCTATGGAATAGAATTTCAATTTTATTCTCCATTCTTCCTATACAATTATATTTAGAGAATCAGATATTTTCCTTTCTATTTGATTGCCAAGTTCACATTAATGGTTAATAAATAAGTAAAATTCTCACACTGATCCAGTAATATCTCTCCAGTTACCTTTTGCCATCATGAGAAGTTTTTATTTATGACCATACCCTCATCTGCCCTTTAACCAACATTCAATCCATTTCATGTACATTTATATCTGTTCTGTTTTCCTCCTTTGTAGACCTCAATCTTTCTGCCAAGACCTTGATCTCTGATGTGGAACTTTGTCAAATGCTGTCTGAAATGTAAGAGCACACTCTTCAGTGCATGAGGACAAAGCCAGTGTCTTCCTTTAAAGGCAGAAAAGTGCTGAATGAATAAACATTGGCATTTCATGTTGGGGCTCTCTTCAGTGCCAATGAAAGGACAAAGATTTTGTTAAAGATAACCACTTTTAATAAAAATAGGACAATTAAATGTAATATTATTCTTTTAATTAGTCTATATACATGAAAGTGTGGGGAATGATGTTCGAAAACCATATAAAACCATGGCAAGGGGAGCTCTGTATCAGAAGCCAAAGCAGCTATGCTTTGTGTGTTAGAAAAGACTAGAGTCTCCATTATAATGATAAATAGTGTGTTTAAGCAACTGGCCAAGTCTAAAAAGTGTTTATTTTCAAAAAACACATGTATTTACCGTTTTAAAATTGTTTTTAGATTGCTCCCAGATAGTTTTGTATCACACAAAAAGGAAGATAAATACTAACGTCATTCCGAACATATCTCAAAGAAAATATAAATTTGGCCTAGCAGTATACCACACAGCACTTAGCTTTCCTAAGAGGTGTTTTAGACACTTTCCATTGCAGTTGTGTTTCCATCAAGATATCAAGGGCCTGCTAAATACAATTCCTAGAGACTGTACTTTAACTCTCCACTTTTAACTTTCCTTGCTCTTTTTAGTTTACCTACTTGCTCCTCTTTATAAGAGTAAGGAGGCAGAATATATTAAAAAAACAGATTAACATTTCAACTAGAAGCCCTGTTAATTTTTGTTGATTTATATGAAATATACATCACATAATTCCGTGATGTTTTCTTTCTTTCTATGGAATAGAATTTCAATTTTATTCTCCATTCTTCCTATACAATTATATTTAGAGAATCAGATATTTTCCTTTCTATTTGATTGCCAAGTTCACATTAATGGTTAATAAATAAGTAAAATTCTCACACTGATCCAGTAATATCTCTCCAGTTACCTTTTGCCATCATGAGAAGTTTTTATTTATGACCATACCCTCATCTGCCCTTTAACCAACATTCAATCCATTTCATGTACATTTATATCTGTTCTGTTTTCCTCCTTTGTAGACCTCAATCTTTCTGCCAAGACCTTGATCTCTGATGTGGAACTTTGTCAAATGCTGTCTGAAAATGTAAGAGCACACTCTTCAGTGCATGAGGACAAAGCCAGTGTCTTCCTTTAAAGGCAGAAAAGTGCTGAATGAATAAACATTGGCATTTCATGTTGGGGCTCTCTGTCAGACCCAAGCTGCTCCAGATATGAAATTTTGATTAGAAATTTCAAGAGGTGTTGTATGGAAGGGAGTCATTGGTCTGTTGTCTAGTGATTTCACTGATCACAATAGTATTTTTTCAAACCATTTGTCAATGGTTGAGGAAGAAGACAGAGCAGTCAGGGCTAAGCATTGCCCAAGAATGGACAATGGGAGTGAAGAAATGTTTTTTCCTTCTTTTTTTCCCTCAGCTACAACTATCTGTGGTAAAGGTCTTAGGAATAGATTAATCAATCTGACTGCTTTATCCTGGGAGAGGCTTGGTGAACTGTGAATGAATATTCAGTCTTTTTAGAGAAACATTGATTACATTTTAGTGGCTGCTATAGGTTTTATGAGCAAACATATGTTTCCCATTCCAATTTGCTTTGGGATGAATGCAATTCTTTAGAACAAAATTATATATATATATATATATATATATATATATATATATATCTATATATAACTGTATCTCTATATCTATCAATCTAGGGATAAGAATTTTAAGAGCCAAATAAAGCTTGAAAGCCATAAAATATCAAGATTTTTATTCAGCTAAGGTTGCAATTATAATCCTCTTCATACTCAGTTAAAACATTTGATTATTTTTTCCCTATTCTTCGTTTTAGGTATGGAGTATACTGATAATTATCTGACCTTAATGGAAACAGAAAAATGTAATGTAAGAGACGGGGGTCTCTTCGCCACTGAGTCTGAACACCCAGTGTTGGAGATCAGAATTGTGGAGAGTGTTTGTATTTACACTGAAAAAAACCTACTCAAGTTTCTCACAAAAAATTCCTGAATTTTATCTGTAACTATTGACATCCATGTTTTTAAAAATTAAACATGTGACAAAAAGGAAAAAAATTATTTGAGTTAACAAACATTTTATGATGATCTTATAATCTATTAAGTATTTATTTGAAAATAATATTCAGGTAAATTAGTAATATATTTTCTTTAAAAAATGTTTCAAGCTCTACAGAAGTTATCAAGAATCATAAGTGAAATATTCATCTTTACCTTTTTCCTCAATTGCATCTATCCTCAGGCTTTGCTACTGTATGTTTCAATTATTTGTTCTATGTTTAGGTACATATACATGAATGCAGTTATCTTTGATGACTTCTTTGAATATTGTAAATATTGGAGTCCTCCAATGCTCAGTCTTGTTCCCCTTCCCCATCTAATTGTGAAGTTTATTTATTTATTCTTTTGAAGTTCACACATTCTTTGACGTTCCCTTTCCCTCAAAGATGATAGGGTCCAAATACTTGCCTCTTGAATTTGCTTGGGTTCATGACTGCTTTGACCAACAGAGTATGGTGGAAGTCATACTGTGTGACTTCTTAGACTAAGCTATAAAAAATAAGCAGCTTCTGTCTCATTTTCCTCAAAGGTTCTCTTGTGTATAGTATTCTCTTTGCTGTACCACCTTGCTATAAGTACAAGCCATATGCAGAGATCTTAAGTATATATTTTAGTCCACATTCTTAGTTCTTCTAGTTGACCAGACCCGGTGCCAAGTATGTGAGTGAAGGCATGGTTTCCTCCCCAGAGTCATTCCCAACCATTCTGGAGAACAAACCACTTCCACTGTGCCTTGCCTGAATTATCAAAGACAAAGTCCCAGACCATATATATTGGTTGTTTCCAGAGGTATTTACTGATAATTAATTTTCTGGTTGCAATTATAATCCTCTTCATACTCAGTTAAAACATTTGATTATTTTTTCCCTATTCTTCGTTTTAGGTATGGAGTATACTGATAATTATCTGACCTTAATGGAAACAGAAAAATGTAATGTAAGAGACAGGGGTCTCTTCGCCACTGAGTCTGAACACCCAGTGTTGGAGATCAGAATTGTGGAGAGTGTTTGTATTTACACTGAAAAAAACCTACTCAAGTTTCTCACAAAAAATTCCTGAATTTTATCTGTAACTATTGACATCCATGTTTTTAAAAATTAAACATGTGACAAAAAGGAAAAAAATTATTTGAGTTAACAAACATTTTATGATGATCTTATAATCTATTAAGTATTTATTTGAAAATAATATTCAGGTAAATTAGTAATATATTTTCTTTAAAAAATGTTTCAAGCTCTACAGAAGTTATCAAGAATCATAAGTGAAATATTCATCTTTACCTTTTTCCTCAATTGCATCTATCCTCAGGCTTTGCTACTGTATGTTTCAATTATTTGTTCTATGTTTAGGTACATATACATGAATGCAGTTATCTTTGATGACTTCTTTGAATATTGTAAATATTGGAGTCCTCCAATGCTCAGTCTTGTTCCCCTTCCCCCATCTAATTGTGAAGTTTATTTATTTATTCTTTTGAAGTTCACACATTCTTTGACGTTCCCTTTCCCTCAAAGATGATAGGGTCCAAATACTTGCCTCTTGAATTTGCTTGGGTTCATGACTGCTTTGACCAACAGAGTATGGTGGAAGTCATACTGTGTGACTTCTTAGACTAAGCTATAAAAAATAAGCAGCTTCTGTCTCATTTTCCTCAAAGGTTCTCTTGTGTATAGTATTCTCTTTGCTGTACCACCTTGCTATAAGTACAAGCCATATGCAGAGATCTTAAGTATATATTTTAGTCCACATTCTTAGTTCTTCTAGTTGACCAGACCCGGTGCCAAGTATGTGAGTGAAGGCATGGTTTCCTCCCCAGAGTCATTCCCAACCATTCTGGAGAACAAACCACTTCCACTGTGCCTTGCCTGAATTATCAAAGACAAAGTCCCAGACCATATATATTGGTTGTTTTTTGGTGTCAATAATAGATAACAAGAACACTAGAGAGTCTTACTTAGTAACATGGCTTTAAAAACGATCTATATAAAATTTATTGTTGATATTAAAATAACTAACTCCCTGATCTGTCTCCTCAGCTTGTTTCTTTAAGTTTTCACTTTAGTCAAGTGAAAACTAAATGAGTTAATAAACAGCAAGAGCTTAAAACATATTATGTATTACATGAGTAATAGTTATGCTATTAACTCTAGCCTAAGACTATAAAAGCTGAATTCTTGATTCCTATAGGTTTAACACCTGCCCTTCCTCTTGTCACTCAATCTTAGAAAACTGTTTTATCATCAGTCCTGATTTTGTCATCAGGTCCAAAATCTTGGAATCTTTTTTGGTTTCTAACATTTCACATAACAGCAGGTTCTGTTGTTTTGCCTCTTAAGTATATGCTGAACTCATTGAACTTTATCTCTAAAGCTAGTGCACACCACTGTAATATGCCATTTGGATTACTGTAGCATTTCTTAACAGGTTTCTTTCTCTATTTTACTATTGTCCTCTACAATTCATTCTTTATGTGGGGGTGAAAGTGACATTTCTAAACACAAGTCAAATTATGGTACCTGATGCAAACCCTACAATAATTATTTCATTGTACTTTTAATAAATCCAGATTTTATGCTGTGAGCCATGTAGCCCCATATGAACTGACCCTGGTTACATGCTCCCAAGCTTCAGCCTGACCATGGGGAAGTCATACTGTGTGACTTCTTAGACTAAGCTATAAAAAATAAGCAGCTTCTGTCTCATTTTCCTCAAAGGTTCTCTTGTGTATAGTATTCTCTTTGCTGTACCACCTTGCTATAAGTACAAGCCATATGCAGAGATCTTAAGTATATATTTTAGTCCACATTCTTAGTTCTTCTAGTTGACCAGACCCGGTGCCAAGTATGTGAGTGAAGGCATGGTTTCCTCCCCAGAGTCATTCCCAACCATTCTGGAGAACAAACCACTTCCACTGTGCCTTGCCTGAATTATCAAAGACAAAGTCCCAGACCATATATATTGGTTGTTTTTTGGTGTCAATAATAGATAACAAGAACACTAGAGAGTCTTACTTAGTAACATGGCTTTAAAAACGATCTATATAAAATTTATTGTTGATATTAAAATAACTAACTCCCTGATCTGTCTCCTCAGCTTGTTTCTTTAAGTTTTCACTTTAGTCAAGTGAAAACTAAATGAGTTAATAAACAGCAAGAGCTTAAAACATATTATGTATTACATGAGTAATAGTTATGCTATTAACTCTAGCCTAAGACTATAAAAGCTGAATTCTTGATTCCTATAGGTTTAACACCTGCCCTTCCTCTTGTCACTCAATCTTAGAAAACTGTTTTATCATCAGTCCTGATTTTGTCATCAGGTCCAAAATCTTGGAATCTTTTTTGGTTTCTAACATTTCACATAACAGCAGGTTCTGTTGTTTTGCCTCTTAAGTATATGCTGAACTCATTGAACTTTATCTCTAAAGCTAGTGCACACCACTGTAATATGCCATTTGGATTACTGTAGCATTTCTTAACAGGTTTCTTTCTCTATTTTACTATTGTCCTCTACAATTCATTCTTTATGTGGGGGTGAAAGTGACATTTCTAAACACAAGTCAAATTATGGTACCTGATGCAAACCCTACAATAATTATTTCATTGTACTTTTAATAAATCCAGATTTTATGCTGTGAGCCATGTAGCCCCATATGAACTGACCCTGGTTACATCTCAGCTCCCAAGCTTCACATGTCTGCCTGTATCAAACATGGGCCAGTCATACTGGGATGTCTTCTTTTTTCTTCTTTTCATTCTCTGTGCTGAAATTCCTTTTACCGTCTCTGGTTTGCTGCTCACCTTCCATGTTTTTGTTTTTTCAATGCAACAGTTCCTGACCATTTCATCTATAATTTGCCACAGACCCTCTTCCATTGTCTATGGTGTTGTCTGTGTTCTTTTTTCCAGTGTACTTTTTAGTCTATGGATTATTACTGTTTGAATAACTTACATAGTTATTTGTTCATTGTTATCTTTTAGCTGTTAGTTTTTACTTGCTAACATTTCTTTGAGAGCATGGACTCTATCTTTATCATGCAACAAAGACTAGTATGTATAGTAGATACCCAACAAGTGCTTTCTACATGAGTTTATCTCTTCCTTCCTTCCTCACCTCTCTCCTTTCCTGTCTTCTTTTCTCCCTTCCTCCCTTCTTTTTCATTTCTGTCTCTTTCTTACCCTGTTGTGTTCTCTCCTTTATATAAATGTTATTATAAATCTATAATATGCATATGCAAGTTGCTTTGTGCTCTTAATATGTTCTATTTCTTTTTTGGCCATACTGTGCCATATATGGGATCTTATTTCCCTGAACAAGCATTGAACTCATGCCCCCTGCAGTGGAAGCATGGAGTCTTAACCACTGGACTACAGGGGAAGCCTGATGTACTCTTGATATATTTTAGAAATATTTACGTATCAGTGCATTTAGTTCTAGCTTATATTTTTAAAGAGCTTACCTAGTGGCTCAGATGGTAAAGAATCTGTCTACAATGCAGGACACTTGGGTTTGATCCCTGGGTCAGGAAGATTCACTGAAGGAGGGAATGGCTATCTACTCTAGTATTTGTGCCTAAAAAATCCTGTGGACAGAGAAGGCTGGTCAGTACAGTACATGGGATTGCAAAGAGTTGGACACTACTGAGTGACTAACACTTTCTCTTTTATATTTTTAAATAGAAAAAGTATTAGAACTTCCCTGGTGGTCCAGTGGTTAAGATTCTGTGTTCCCAATGAAGGGGGCCTGGGTTCGATCCCTGGTCAGGGAACTAGATCCCACATGTCACAACTAAGACCCAGTGTAGCCAAATAAATAAATAATTTAAAAAATAATTATTAAAAAAAACTAAAAAAAAATTTTAAAAAGTATTGTATTTCATCAATGAGCCATAATTTAATCATTCTATAGTGAAAGATATTGACATGGTTTATTAATTTCTTAAAAAAAAGCAGTTAATGCTAAAATGAATATCCTTACATACTGTTCTTTATTCATGCATGCTTGTGTTTCTCTAAAGATAGAGTAGAGGTGGAATTTTCCTAGTTCAGATGGTAAAGAATTTGCCCACAATATGAGACATGGATAGGGGTTAAACATTTTTGATAATACTATACCCAACTTTATAGTAAGATGTTTTATAATCTGGATGAGATGGATGATAGATAAACGGATAGATAAAATGAAACTTTAAAATGACTCAAAAAGAGATTTTTAAAATTATTTTACATATTTTGTAAGTCCACATAGACTAATATTTATGGAAGAAATTTAAGGTATTCCAGGATTGCCTTTGAAAGTGAGTAACTGACATTTTGGGAGAAGTATGTCATTTATTCCATAAAGATTGTGTGCAGAGTAAGACAACCCCTCTGCAGAATGCCATGCCTCTATCAGTGAAGATAAACTAGAAATTCTTTCTTAATGTTTTTGGGTCCAACTGATCCCCAGCCCTTACTTTTATGGCTACTACCTAGAATTCAGAGAGTGTGTGAGATAAACTGCATTGTCAGTCTAGTGAATTCTTTGTAATTTTCTTAAAAAGAAAGTTTGAAAATGCTTGAAATCACTCACACAAACACATATGATCACAGTACATAAGTTTACAAAGAAAACCAATTATATTTAAGTGTTGTCTCACTACAGAGTCCTTGGAGGTGTAACAAATTAAGAATGTTATGAAGGTCTTGTCATCACACTATTTTCATTTTAACTTTATGACCTTTAAATTCCAGTGGATCTTTAGTGTGATCCAAGAGTCTCACATTTCCATAATACATTCACTCTCCCATCCTTCTTGCTGTTGTTCACTTGCTCAGTCCCCTTCTCCTGCCTTCGATCAATGAGTTAGCTCTTTGCATCAGACGGCCTAAGACTGTTATCATCTTCTCTATTCACCTCTAACCTCCAGTGCCTCCTTCTGATCCTCACTCTCTGCAGTGGAAACATTCCTCTCCCTGTTTTTTTTTTTTTTCCTTTTCCTTTGTCCTTTCTTTCTTAAGAAAAGTGAACAATTAAAAGAAAGTATTTTCAAAGTTTTACTACCAAATCTAGTTTTTAACCTTCTTCTGTGCCCATATACTTTACCCGTTGTGTGCTGAGTCACTCAGTCATGTTCGACTATTTTCGGACCCATGGACTATAGCCTGCCAGGCCCTTCTGTCCATGGGATTCTCTAGACAAGACTACTGGAATGGATAGCCATTTACTTCTCCAGGGGATCTTCCCAGTCCAGGGATCAAACCAGCATGTCCTGCATCTCCTGTATCGGCTGACAGATTCTTTTATACTGTGCTACCAGGATAGCCTGTTTCTGTTATTAAAGAATATCTGTCCATACTCCTAGCAAAAGCTCTGCCTTCCAATCATTAATTCTATCATTTTCCACTTTCCTATACAAGGGTAATTTTCCTGCAATTCTCCACCCTCCCTTTCTCTATAATATTATCATTTTTACCCCTTTCTACTAGAAAATTCAAACCAAGAGCAAATGAAGAAAAAAAAAATTTACAGTAAAAAAAACTCGACTTCATATTGCTTTCTAGTACTATACTAGTTTGCTGTCATTTACACTAAAATTTCTTGAAAAGATTGTACCTACTCTTCTCAATTTAACATATCCTGTTCTCTTGAGCCTACTTCAACCAAGATTTTACCCCCATCTACAGTGAAACTCCTTTTATCATGTTCACCAGCGAACGCCATATTGCTAAATCTAATTCTCGGTTCATAATTCTTGTTGTAATAGCACCTAGTAATATCCCAGTATCTGGTTGCAGTTGTTCAGGCAACATCAAGGTATTGTACGTGAATGATGCTTCTGGGATTGTAAGATCATACAGTGTATTCTTGAAGCTAATGGAAGTATTTAAATAATTTTCATCTCTATTCTCCATGGAGTCCATGGAATTGCAAAGAGTCAGGCATGACTCAGCACACACTCCCTGAAACACATTTATTTGGTCTCTGGTACATAATCAGTAGTATATTTTTCTCTTTCCTTTGAGATCACTCCTTCTCTGTTTCCTTTGCTTAATTCAACTCATCTTCTTGACATAAATTTCTGGAAAGTACTGGAGCTTGATTTTAGATCTCTTCCTTTTTTCTATTTATGCTCATTCTCTTGGTAATTTCATCCAATCTCACATGCTGATGAGTTCCAAATTTATCTCTCATAGATGAATGTCTCCCTTAGATTCTAGACTCCTATATACAAAATAGTACTCAACATCTTGATTAAGCCTTTCACATTTGACCTGCGACTAATGAGCTATTTATGTCCCTCTATAACCTACCCTTTTTTATCAATAGAAGCTACATGCTTCTAGTTGCTCAGGACAAAGCTTTCAATCATCATTGACTCCTCTGTTTTCCCAAATCTGACTAACAATTTATTTATCTGTGCTACCAGGATAGCCTGTTTCTGTTATTAAAGAATATCTGTCCATACTCCTAGCAAAAGCTCTGCCTTCCAATCATTAATTCTATCATTTTCCACTTTCCTATACAAGGGTAATTTTCCTGCAATTCTCCACCCTCCCTTTCTCTATAATATTATCATTTTTACCCCTTTCTACTAGAAAATTCAAACCAAGAGCAAATGAAGAAAAAAAAAATTTACAGTAAAAAAAACTCGACTTCATATTGCTTTCTAGTACTATACTAGTTTGCTGTCATTTACACTAAAATTTCTTGAAAAGATTGTACCTACTCTTCTCAATTTAACATATCCTGTTCTCTTGAGCCTACTTCAACCAAGATTTTACCCCCATCTACAGTGAAACTCCTTTTATCATGTTCACCAGCGAACGCCATATTGCTAAATCTAATTCTCGGTTCATAATTCTTGTTGTAATAGCACCTAGTAATATCCCAGTATCTGGTTGCAGTTGTTCAGGCAACATCAAGGTATTGTACGTGAATGATGCTTCTGGGATTGTAAGATCATACAGTGTATTCTTGAAGCTAATGGAAGTATTTAAATAATTTTCATCTCTATTCTCCATGGAGTCCATGGAATTGCAAAGAGTCAGGCATGACTCAGCACACACTCCCTGAAACACATTTATTTGGTCTCTGGTACATAATCAGTAGTATATTTTTCTCTTTCCTTTGAGATCACTCCTTCTCTGTTTCCTTTGCTTAATTCAACTCATCTTCTTGACATAAATTTCTGGAAAGTACTGGAGCTTGATTTTAGATCTCTTCCTTTTTTCTATTTATGCTCATTCTCTTGGTAATTTCATCCAATCTCACATGCTGATGAGTTCCAAATTTATCTCTCATAGATGAATGTCTCCCTTAGATTCTAGACTCCTATATACAAAATAGTACTCAACATCTTGATTAAGCCTTTCACATTTGACCTGCGACTAATGAGCTATTTATGTCCCTCTATAACCTACCCCTTTTTTTATCAATAGAAGCTACATGCTTCTAGTTGCTCAGGACAAAGCTTTCAATCATCATTGACTCCTCTGTTTCTTTTACACATCCAGAAAGTCTGACTAATTTACCCTTAAATTTCATTTATCTAATAATAAGCTTCAATATAAGTATATTATTATTTATTTTTAATATATATTTATATTTAGTCTGATTAACATAGATTCTACCAATGTTTTTGCTACCACCTCCACTGCTATGAAATAACTAGGTAGAAATCTGCTTTATAGGGAAATTGGCATTTGAGCAAGACTCTGGAAAAAGTAAAATGGGGAATGAGGTGATTTCAGGATAAAAATATTTCAAAACTGATATTTAGTAATTATGAATGTGGTATGCATGTGTGCTCAGTTGTGTCTGACTCTGTGACCCTATGGACTGTAGCCTGCCAGGCTCCTCTGTCCATGGGATTTCCCAGGCAAGAATACTGGAGTGAGTTGCCACTTCCTTCTCCAGGAGATCTTCCATATCCAAGGATCAAACCCATTATCTCCTGTGTCTCCTGCATTGGCAGATGAATTCTTTATCGGTGAGGCACTTGTGGAGCAGTTTTTTTTAATATAGCATATAGTTTTTTAATGAAAGAAATGATACAGTAGATATTATAATCTCTTAGAATTTTATATCTGTTTCTAGCATATTGATAAATGTTTTAGAAAATTATGAATAACCTGCAGTAATAATTCAAAAAGAATAGTTTTGCATACATATAGACCACCTGAAACACTTTCTAAAGAAAGTCTTCAAAGTCTAACTCTTCTTATAATAATCCTTCTCTGTTTCCTTTGCTTAATTCAACTCATCTTCTTGACATAAATTTCTGGAAAGTACTGGAGCTTGATTTTAGATCTCTTCCTTTTTTCTATTTATGCTCATTCTCTTGGTAATTTCATCCAATCTCACATGCTGATGAGTTCCAAATTTATCTCTCATAGATGAATGTCTCCCTTAGATTCTAGACTCCTATATACAAAATAGTACTCAACATCTTGATTAAGCCTTTCACATTTGACCTGCGACTAATGAGCTATTTATGTCCCTCTATAACCTACCCCTTTTTTTATCAATAGAAGCTACATGCTTCTAGTTGCTCAGGACAAAGCTTTCAATCATCATTGACTCCTCTGTTTCTTTTACACATCCAGAAAGTCTGACTAATTTACCCTTAAATTTCATTTATCTAATAATAAGCTTCAATATAAGTATATTATTATTTATTTTTAATATATATTTATATTTAGTCTGATTAACATAGATTCTACCAATGTTTTTGCTACCACCTCCACTGCTATGAAATAACTAGGTAGAAATCTGCTTTATAGGGAAATTGGCATTTGAGCAAGACTCTGGAAAAAGTAAAATGGGGAATGAGGTGATTTCAGGATAAAAATATTTCAAAACTGATATTTAGTAATTATGAATGTGGTATGCATGTGTGCTCAGTTGTGTCTGACTCTGTGACCCTATGGACTGTAGCCTGCCAGGCTCCTCTGTCCATGGGATTTCCCAGGCAAGAATACTGGAGTGAGTTGCCACTTCCTTCTCCAGGAGATCTTCCATATCCAAGGATCAAACCCATTATCTCCTGTGTCTCCTGCATTGGCAGATGAATTCTTTATCGGTGAGGCACTTGTGGAGCAGTTTTTTTTAATATAGCATATAGTTTTTTAATGAAAGAAATGATACAGTAGATATTATAATCTCTTAGAATTTTATATCTGTTTCTAGCATATTGATAAATGTTTTAGAAAATTATGAATAACCTGCAGTAATAATTCAAAAAGAATAGTTTTGCATACATATAGACCACCTGAAACACTTTCTAAAGAAAGTCTTCAAAGTCTAACTCTTCTTATAATAAATACATCAAGATGTTTTTGGCTTTCGTACTTTCATTCTCTTTTGAAAGTCATGGAGTTTTCCAAAGGTTACATGATATCTGATTACATCATGGCTTGGTAGGGTAATATAATATATGCTGTATAGTCTAGTGTTTTAAGAAATTTATAGCTTACATCTCTAATACAATAACTATCAACAGGTAAAATACAGATAAGCAAAAATTCTTTGAATTCTCTTATAATGATTAAAAATGTAAAGCAATTCTGACACCAAAATGTTGGAGAACCACTGTTGTAGGATGATATTTAGTCTAGGGTTGTTGAAGTCTTGAGTGTGTGGTCATATATCCTAAAATGCACACAGAGTTCAAAAGGGTAAATCATGGCCACTCAATATAAATCTCAGAATGATGAGTGGAGAATTTATTCTGTACTTCAGTGATTTAGAACATGGTTTCACATTGTAGACAAACTAGAGGAGAGAGGAAGTTGGCTGTGAGCACTGCCTAGGAAACAGTTTTAAAAAATTAAAGCTTAGCTATGGAGAAGAGAGCTTCCAGGCAAAAATAAGTATTTTGAAAAAGCTCCTTTTGCAATTTAGTTGTACTCATCTCCACCTTCTCATCCACTACCAATACACAAACACACACACATACATGTGCACATGTGTGTGCATACACATACTGAGTATTACTACTTGTGTCATTAGTAATCCATTATCAATACATGTGCACATGTGTGTGCATACACATACTGAGTATTACTACTTGTGTCATTAGTAATCCATTATCATTTTATGAAGATCATTGTATTTGTATGGAAAAATGCAAAACAAAATAAGAGGACTTTGAAGGAGGTAGGAAGAAGAATTTTGAACATATTTTGAGGAGGAATTAAAACTTTAACAGCAAAATAGGGAGATATCAATTTCTAATCTGGTTGCCAGAGTAGATTATCTGTTATGGATGGTTTAATAGTATCTTCCATGGACTGAATGTTTGTGCCTCCCCAAATTCATATGTTGAAGCCCAAACCCGTCAATGTGACCATATTTGACAAAGCAATTAAGAAGGCTAAATAAATCATAAAGATGGGGCCCTAATCTGATGATTAGTATCCTTACGAAAAGAGAAACAGGAAATTCATCTCTCTCTCTCTCCCTCTGCCTCTCTCTCACTCTCTCTCAGGAAGACTCGGGGAGGAGGAAGTCTTTGCAAGTCAGGAAAAGAGCTCTCATCCAAAATCAAATATAGAGGAAAACCAATACTAGATTACTAGCCTCCAGAACTGTTAGAAAATAAATTTCTGTTGCTTAATATTTTGTTAATATAGCCCAAGCTAAGATATTATCAAGTAAGATACAGAAAATAGATGGAGAGGGAAATAGTTCAGATAAATTTAAGAAACAAATAGTGAACTGCAAAATATTACTTTCTTCTAAAACAGTTAAGTTGCCTGAAATTTCTTGATATATTTGATAATTATTTTGGTTTAAGGATTCTGATATTTTTATATATAATGTTATCTGAAAGTTTGAACACAGTAAAAATTTATCATTGTTCTTTAACCCTTTAGTGATGAAATAGCTTTTCAGATTAACTGTGATTTAATGAGACTGAAAACAGTTAATGTAGAGTTGGTCAAGAAGATGAGTGATAGCACAGGCATTGTAAAATGCCATCTATGGAACAATAACAGGATCACTCATAGAATCTGAGGAGACCTTGCAAATCAGGAAGCTCCCATTTTACTAGTAGGAGAGATGACCCCCAGGGTTGTTAAATTTTTTGTCCGTGAACTCAAAAACAGCAAAAGGAAATGCACTGAAACTCAAATATTTTTACTTATAAAACTTTCCACTTACTAATGACTTCCAAGTCATACTTTAGTTGAATATTTTTGGAAGTACATATTTACAAAGTATTATTAAAATATTGGCTGGATTTTTTGGTACTTTTTTAATTAAGACTTTATTTATAAGAGCAGTATAAGGTTCACATCAAGATTGGGAGAAATGTATAGCGATTTCCTGCATACCTCCTATCTCCACACATGTATGATCTCCCTCATTATCAAAATTCCTCAACAGACTGGTGCATTTGTTTCAACCAATGATTCTGCGTTGACATATCATAATCTCTTGTAGTCCCTAGTTTAAAGTTCTCTCTTGGCATTGTACATTCTATGAGCTTCATTATGGTAGACCCTTTTGTGGAATTCTCTATTGTATTCTGTTTCACTGATCAGTTTTGCTTTTGTTTCATCAATATCACAAAGTCACAATTACTATAGATATGTAGTAAGTTTTAAAGTTGGGTAGTGTTAATACTTCAACTTTGTTCTTCTTCAATATTGTGTTTTCTATCCTGAGTCTTTATAAAAGCTTTATAATAAGTTTGTCAATATCCACAAAATTAGTTGCTTGGATTTTGATTACAATTGCATTGATCTATAGATCAAATTGAGAGGAACTGACACCATGACAATATTTTCTTTTTATCCATGAGCACAAATATTCTCTCCATTTATTTAGTTCTTGTTTGAGTTCTTTCATATTTTTATAGTTTTTCTCATATAGATCTTATACATATTTTTCTAGATTTATATCTGAAAGTTTGAACACAGTAAAATTTATCATTGTTCTTTAACCCTTTAGTGATGAAATAGCTTTTCAGATTAACTGTGATTTAATGAGACTGAAAACAGTTAATGTAGAGTTGGTCAAGAAGATGAGTGATAGCACAGGCATTGTAAAATGCCATCTATGGAACAATAACAGGATCACTCATAGAATCTGAGGAGACCTTGCAAATCAGGAAGCTCCCATTTTACTAGTAGGAGAGATGACCCCCAGGGTTGTTAAATTTTTTGTCCGTGAACTCAAAAACAGCAAAAGGAAATGCACTGAAACTCAAATATTTTTACTTATAAAACTTTCCACTTACTAATGACTTCCAAGTCATACTTTAGTTGAATATTTTTGGAAGTACATATTTACAAAGTATTATTAAAATATTGGCTGGATTTTTTGGTACTTTTTTAATTAAGACTTTATTTATAAGAGCAGTATAAGGTTCACATCAAGATTGGGAGAAATGTATAGCGATTTCCTGCATACCTCCTATCTCCACACATGTATGATCTCCCTCATTATCAAAATTCCTCAACAGACTGGTGCATTTGTTTCAACCAATGATTCTGCGTTGACATATCATAATCTCTTGTAGTCCCTAGTTTAAAGTTCTCTCTTGGCATTGTACATTCTATGAGCTTCATTATGGTAGACCCTTTTGTGGAATTCTCTATTGTATTCTGTTTCACTGATCAGTTTTGCTTTTGTTTCATCAATATCACAAAGTCACAATTACTATAGATATGTAGTAAGTTTTAAAGTTGGGTAGTGTTAATACTTCAACTTTGTTCTTCTTCAATATTGTGTTTTCTATCCTGAGTCTTTATAAAAGCTTTATAATAAGTTTGTCAATATCCACAAAATTAGTTGCTTGGATTTTGATTACAATTGCATTGATCTATAGATCAAATTGAGAGGAACTGACACCATGACAATATTTTCTTTTTATCCATGAGCACAAATATTCTCTCCATTTATTTAGTTCTTGTTTGAGTTCTTTCATATTTTTATAGTTTTTCTCATATAGATCTTATACATATTTTTCTAGATTTATATCTAAGTATTTAATTTGAGGGAACTAATATAAATGTTATAGCATTTTTTATTTCAAATTCCAGTGTTCATTACTGGCTCGTTGGTAAGTAGTTAACATTTGGGTATTAACTTTGTATTCTGTACTCTTTCTGTATTCACTTATTCATTACAGGAGTGTTTTTCTCAATTCTGCTACATTTTATGCATAAACAGTCATATCACCTATGCACTAAGATGGTCTTATTTTTTCCTTTCTTATTTGTATACATTTTCATTTTCTTATCCTACTGCATTACATATAACTTAGGAAGCACAGGAAATCTAGAGTGGGCTTGAGTTTGATATTTTCCTTTCTAAGGTTAGTTAGGCTCTGATGATACCCCAGTGGGCTTCCCTGGTAGCCCAACTGGTAAAGAATCTACCTGCAATGCAGAAGACCAGGATTTGATTCCTGGGCTGGGAAGGTCCCCCAGAGAAGGGATAGGCTACCTAATCCAGTATTCTTGAGCTTCCCTGATGGTTCAACTGGTAAAGAATCCACCCTACAATGCAAGAGATCTGGGATCGATCTCTGTGCTGGGAAGATCCCCTGGAGGAAGGCATGACATCCCACTCAGATATTCTTGCCTGGAGAATTCCACGGACAAAGAAGGAGCCTGGGGGCCTTCAGTTTATGGGTCACAAAGCATCAGACATGGCTGAGTGACTAACACTTTCATACCCCAGCAGGATAGGTTCAGGTTAACTAGTTTCCCTTGAAGGCAGGCTTTGTTAAGAAAAGAGTATCCTGGTATCTTTCAAAACATTTCCTTTCTCCTCCTCCTTTTGGAAGATAGTGGATATTTTCTTCTGATAGTTACTGTGGGCACATTGTTGAGCCTCTGGAGATAAATCTTAGAATACTGTGAGAGGACCCACGTTACTGAATCCCTTGGAGTTTTTAACTCTCTGATTTGTCTACATTGAGCCTCAAGCAATTCATCAGTTACAGTTTAGGTTTTCCTAAATAGTCCTTGTCTTCCACTGTCTGTCTCTCCAACCTTGAGGGCAGTGGTTTTCTCTGAGTCTCCCACTCTCATACAGATCCAAGAAAACTTGTTGACTTTTCAGTTTGTTCAGCTTTTAGTTTGTTGGGGGGTGGCAATTTCCAAGCTCCTGATGTGTGCACTAGAAAGTGTTCTTCCTTGGATAATTTTATTTCAGCTTTTTACTGGAAACATTTATTGGTCTGAATCACACAAAAAGAAAAACATTTCAAATTACTTTTTGCTTTATTAATTTGTATCGTCTTTCTGTATTCACTTATTCATTACAGGAGTGTTTCTCAATTCTGCTACATTTTATGCATAAACAGTCATATCACCTATGCACTAAGATGGTCTTATTTTTTCCTTTCTTATTTGTATACATTTTCATTTTCTTATCCTACTGCATTACATATAACTTAGGAAGCACAGGAAATCTAGAGTGGGCTTGAGTTTGATATTTTCCTTTCTAAGGTTAGTTAGGCTCTGATGATACCCCAGTGGGCTTCCCTGGTAGCCCAACTGGTAAAGAATCTACCTGCAATGCAGAAGACCAGGATTTGATTCCTGGGCTGGGAAGGTCCCCCAGAGAAGGGATAGGCTACCTAATCCAGTATTCTTGAGCTTCCCTGATGGTTCAACTGGTAAAGAATCCACCCTACAATGCAAGAGATCTGGGATCGATCTCTGTGCTGGGAAGATCCCCTGGAGGAAGGCATGACATCCCACTCAGATATTCTTGCCTGGAGAATTCCACGGACAAAGAAGGAGCCTGGGGGCCTTCAGTTTATGGGTCACAAAGCATCAGACATGGCTGAGTGACTAACACTTTCATACCCCAGCAGGATAGGTTCAGGTTAACTAGTTTCCCTTGAAGGCAGGCTTTGTTAAGAAAAGAGTATCCTGGTATCTTTCAAAACATTTCCTTTCTCCTCCTCCTTTTGGAAGATAGTGGATATTTTCTTCTGATAGTTACTGTGGGCACATTGTTGAGCCTCTGGAGATAAATCTTAGAATACTGTGAGAGGACCCACGTTACTGAATCCCTTGGAGTTTTTAACTCTCTGATTTGTCTACATTGAGCCTCAAGCAATTCATCAGTTACAGTTTAGGTTTTCCTAAATAGTCCTTGTCTTCCACTGTCTGTCTCTCCAACCTTGAGGGCAGTGGTTTTCTCTGAGTCTCCCACTCTCATACAGATCCAAGAAAACTTGTTGACTTTTCAGTTTGTTCAGCTTTTAGTTTGTTGGGGGGTGGCAATTTCCAAGCTCCTGATGTGTGCACTAGAAAGTGTTCTTCCTTGGATAATTTTATTTCAGCTTTTTACTGGAAACATTTATTGGTCTGAATCACACAAAAAAGAAAAAAAAATAATGTAAATAAGTAAACAGTTCTTACCCAGTGCTTGTGATTATCACACTTTTTTTAAAAAAAAACATTATTTATTTTGGCGGGGGTGGGGAGGGAGGAGGGTGGGCGGGCCACTTCCACTGGTCTTTCGTTTGTCTAGTTTCATCCATCTTTGTTCTTTGGCCCGTGTGGGCCTCCCATCACGGTGGCATCTGTTGTCACAGAGCACCGGCTGTGGGCGCATGCGCTTCAGAGCTCCGGCTAGGCAATTGGTCACATTGGTCCAGCCGCTCCACGGCACATGGGATCTTCCCAGGCCAGGGATCTTACCGGCGCCCCTTGCACTGCAAGGCGGTGTCCTTACCCACTGGACCACCAGGGAAGCCCGATTATCACACTTTAACATTGGAAGTTTGCACTTAATCTCTGCACCAAATATTTTACCTTCCCAGGTACATGCTGTCAATATTTATTGAGCACAGTAACTAAAAATTGCTTTGAATAAAAACAAAGTATATTTTACTACATTTGATAGTCCTCTCTTGTTCTTAGGGTTTTGCTTTTTCCAGTTATTATGTAAAAGACAAGTCTCTAGAGAGGTATAGTACAAGAATGTTCCTCTTTTGACTTGGGACGTCTTATTGATTCCTTCATTTTCTTCACTGTTGAGCCTGTGCTTGCCAATACAGCCCCCTGTAGAGAGATTTTTTTAAATTCCCAAATGTTTTGAAGAGTGCTTTAGAATGTATCTTCTGCCAGAATCTAATTAGACAGGAAACCTGGATTGGGGGAGACATTCTTTATAACTGGCTTATTTTTTCTTTATCCCTATTCTCAAAAGGAATCTTAAAAATATTGTCTTCATAATTATTCCTTCTCCTTATTTTTGGCCTTTTCCATAATGGCTTAAAAATTCTTCTAAACAATAAGAACAAATGTTATAAACAAACTCTTTCACAGGCTTTTTCTTCCTCACGTCCTCCTTCTCTTCCTACACTCTGAATAAAACAAAGACAAAACCTCACAAAGCATATTTTCATGAAGCAAATGCAGAAATCATAAATCTAACAAAAATAAGGCAGGGCTAATTTTTCATGACTTATCAATACATTTTAGCTTTTCAGAATGAATTTTCTATCATATCTAAGGGATGTTGATCACATAAGCAGCAAGCCAGCCTGCTGGTGGAAAGGCTGCTTACCATTCTGGCATTGATTCTGCCCACAAAAATATTCAGCAAGTTACAAATGGAATTTACCCTTTGGCCTTTCGCTCCCCCTCTTCTAAAACCAAGAAGTATTGTTTGCACTGTGAGACCAGCTTTTCCACCAGCTAAAAGTGTTTGTAGCTTATTACTGAATGATCTTAAAACAGCTCTAGGCAATATGGAACTTCTTTTTTCATGAGCACAAGGGAAAAAAAAAAAAAAGAGAGAGAGAGAGACCTAAAGTCATCAGTTAAAAAAAAGTAAAATTAACTAATATTCTCCCAGATTTTTTTTCTTGACATTTTGTTTGATGTCAAAATCATACTAGAAACCATGATCAGAACTATACGCATCCAAGAAAACAGTGATTCTCAATATTCACATTCCCATTTATTTATCATTTTCCTAAAGTTTCTTTATCTTTACTTTTAAACTCATGAAATGAAAGAAAAGAAGTTGTAGGCATTTACAGAATTTCCAAAAAAAAGTTTGGTGTGCTCAAATAAGAGATGTCTAGTAGTCAGGAGAGACTGACTGTCTTCTAAAGAAAGAGAGAAGATAAACTGATGTGTTACAAAAGTAAGATATGGCTAAGAAAATGAATAAAACTCAGAACATAAAAACTTGAATTTTATTTCATGCATATAAATACAGATAATTTTGGATAATGTGATTATCATATTTTTAAAAAATTGTCCTTATGTGAACATTAGTTTTTATAGCTGCTTTTATCTTTTTACATTCTAAAAAGTTAAAGAACAAAATAGAGAATTGTTAGTTAGTTCTTTAAGTTGAAAGAAAATCAAATACACCTTCAAATATCTCAACCCTTCCTGTTGCTATTGAATGCTTAGCTCTCCATGGTACTATTAATAAAAAAAAACTGCATGTAAATAAAGTTTCATGGAAAAATGGAAAACACACAATGCAAGTGGGAAAAGAAGTAAAACTAGAAAGTGTTAAAATGCCAAATGTGATTTTCTTGGCTAAATCATCTCAGATTTCAGATTAAGAACTGAGATTTATTTAAGTCTCTTTTGTTGAGGCATAAGGATGGAGTTTTTGTCAGAAAATTGTTCACTTTTCTTGGCTGTAGTAACATTATAAATGCCGCACAAATACTGTTTTTCTTCATAGCCTGCCAAAAAAAGTGGCAATTAAAGAGTTAACTAAATATATCCACATCTCAAAAGCATTTGAATTTTAGAAAAAGATTGTAGTTAATTCACTTTTAAAGGCTTCAAACTTTCTTAATTGTAAGAAGTAAAAATGGAATTTATATATGAAAAACTGTATGGTTTGCTAAGAAAGAGAGAAAGCACACACTCAAAAATGATTGGTAATCACTTTTAAATTTTTTCAGAGATGAAGGTGATATTGAGAATGAGGACCAATACTAGCTTAATTTTATGATCTCTAGTTTACATTTCAGGGGACATAAGGTGAAAAGAGCCTGACCATATATTATACTCTGTTGTTTAATTCTTTGGTCTGTATTCCAGTGATGTCTTATATGTTGCAAAAAGATACAAAATGCTTCTTGCTTTAATTCCAAGGGAATACAATTCCTGGAATTGGAATTAATTTTTTAAAAAATGAAACATTTTCCAGTGTTTGCATTCTCCAAATTGTCAAAGGCTTAAAGGATTGCAAATTAGGTATTCTTTTTCCTGGTTGGAGGTGACAAAGACAGGTAAAAAGGGATGCAGAAACAGCATATGCAGATATTTTAAAAAATCAACTTTATTGACAAATAGTTGTCATGAACTAAACTTCATACAATTCAGTTGTATGATTCAGTGAGTTCTAAAAATGTTTACAGATGGATAATCCATACCACAATCATGACATTGGATATTTTCATCACCTCAATACGTCCCGTTTCCATGTGCTTGCTTGTTGCCAGCCTGCCACCAACTTCTGGCAACAACTGATCTGTTTCTATCCTTGTCTTTTTTAAAATTTTGCATAAATAGAACCATAAAGTATGAAGCCTTTTATTCCTTTTTTTTTCATTTAGCATATGAATTTGAAATTCATCTATCTTGTCATGTATATTAGTAGTTTTTGTTCTTTTTGTTGTTGAGTTGTATCCTACTACATGATTTATTCACCAGTTGATAAACACTTGAGTTTTTGTCTGTTATTAAGAAATATGAATGTTTGCATTTTGCCTTCATAGGAATGTATAAGAATGGGATTTCTGGTCATATAGTAAATGTAAGTTTAACTTCATAAGAACTAAAAGGCGCAGCTTCTTGGTCAGATGCTCAACTTCACTTATAATTAGAGAAATGCAAATCAAAACTACAATGAGATATCACCTCACACCCGTCAGAATGGCCATCATCAAGAAATCGAGAGACAATAAATGCTGGAGAGGCTGCGGAGAAGGAACATCAAGTAAAATGGAATTTATATATGAAAAACTGTATGGTTTGCTAAGAAAGAGAGAAAGCACACACTCAAAAATGATTGGTAATCACTTTTAAATTTTTTCAGAGATGAAGGTGATATTGAGAATGAGGACCAATACTAGCTTAATTTTATGATCTCTAGTTTACATTTCAGGGGACATAAGGTGAAAAGAGCCTGACCATATATTATACTCTGTTGTTTAATTCTTTGGTCTGTATTCCAGTGATGTCTTATATGTTGCAAAAAGATACAAAATGCTTCTTGCTTTAATTCCAAGGGAATACAATTCCTGGAATTGGAATTAATTTTTTAAAAAATGAAACATTTTCCAGTGTTTGCATTCTCCAAATTGTCAAAGGCTTAAAGGATTGCAAATTAGGTATTCTTTTTCCTGGTTGGAGGTGACAAAGACAGGTAAAAAGGGATGCAGAAACAGCATATGCAGATATTTTAAAAAATCAACTTTATTGACAAATAGTTGTCATGAACTAAACTTCATACAATTCAGTTGTATGATTCAGTGAGTTCTAAAAATGTTTACAGATGGATAATCCATACCACAATCATGACATTGGATATTTTCATCACCTCAATACGTCCCGTTTCCATGTGCTTGCTTGTTGCCAGCCTGCCACCAACTTCTGGCAACAACTGATCTGTTTCTATCCTTGTCTTTTTTAAAATTTTGCATAAATAGAACCATAAAGTATGAAGCCTTTTATTCCTTTTTTTTTCATTTAGCATATGAATTTGAAATTCATCTATCTTGTCATGTATATTAGTAGTTTTTGTTCTTTTTGTTGTTGAGTTGTATCCTACTACATGATTTATTCACCAGTTGATAAACACTTGAGTTTTTGTCTGTTATTAAGAAATATGAATGTTTGCATTTTGCCTTCATAGGAATGTATAAGAATGGGATTTCTGGTCATATAGTAAATGTAAGTTTAACTTCATAAGAACTAAAAGGCGCAGCTTCTTGGTCAGATGCTCAACTTCACTTATAATTAGAGAAATGCAAATCAAAACTACAATGAGATATCACCTCACACCCGTCAGAATGGCCATCATCAAGAAATCGAGAGACAATAAATGCTGGAGAGGCTGCGGAGAAAAGGGAACACTCCTGCATTGCTGGTGGGAATGTAGATTGATACAGCCTCTATGGAAGACAGTCTGGAGATTTCTTAAAAAACTAAAAATAGAAGCACCATACGACCCAGCAATCCCACTTTTAGGCTTATATCCTGATGAAATCAAAGCTGAAAGAAGCACCTGTACCCCAATGTTCATTGCAGCTCTCTATACAATAGCTAGAACATGGAAGCAACCTAGATGTCCATCAACGAACGAATGGATCCAAAAGCTCTGGTACATATATACAATGGAATACTACATAGCTGTAAAGAGAAATGCAGAAGAATCAGCCCTAATGAGGTGGCTAGATCTAGAACATGTCATAAAAAGTGAAGTCAGTCAGAAAGAGAAGGACAAATACAGTATACTAACACATATATATGGAATTTAGCAGGATGGTGATGGTGGCACACGCAGTGAAGCAACGGAAAGACAGACATGGACAGAGGACATATGGACATTGTTGGGAAGGAACAGAGGGTGGGAGGCATAAAGGAAGTAGCATGAAGGCCTGTACTATCATAACTGAAGAAAATAGCTCTAGTCATTGCTATGTGAGAAAAGGGGATCCTTCAGGGGTGCTATGTGATGGTTGGGAGGGGTGGGAAGGGAGGTGATATACATGTGACGGATCTGGGAACATGCATGTCTGTAAACAACAAAACTCTGTAAAAGTTAAAAGTAAAATAAAGGTTTTTAAAAAAAACAAACTTCATAAGAAATTGCAAAATTGTTTTCTAAAATGGTAATAACAATTTTGCCTTCCTTGAAGCAATGTATTAGAGTCCCAATGGCTTCACATGCTCAACAACTCTTGGTATGGTTGGGATTTCTGATTTTAAGGGGTATGTAGGAGTATGTCTTTATGATTTTAGTAGACATTTTCTGATTTTAAAAAATGGTGCTGACTTTTATGTGCTTATTTGTAATTCATTGAGAGTCTCTGTTCAAACCTTTTGCTTGCTTTTTTTTTTTTTTTTTGGTGGGGAGGTGGGTTGGGGAGGGAGAGGGGTGGGCGGGTCACTTCTTCTATTGGTCTTTCATTTATCTATTCATCCGTCTTTGTTCTTTGACCTGTGTGGGCCTTCCATCGCAGTGGCCTCTGTCGTCATGGAGCACCGGCTCTGGGTGCATGCGCTCCAGAGCTCTAGCTCAGTAATTGGGCACATGGGTCCAGCCGCTCCATGGCAAGAGGGATCTTCTCGGGCCAGGGATCGAACCGGCAACCCTTGCACTGCAAGGCGGTGTCCTTACCCACTGGACCACCAGGGAAGCCCTGTTTATTTTTAAAGTGAGATTATCTTTCTATTACTGGGTTTTAAGGCTTCATATATTCTGCATTTAAGTTTACAACTTTATTTTTTTATAAAGAGAATAAAAATTTTTTATTTTGGGTAAAGTCCAAGGTATCAATTTTCTTTTCCTTTATGGATCCAAGTTTTGGAATAATATCTAAGAAACCTTAACTGTTCTAAGGTCACAAGGATTTTCTCTTCTGTTACCTTGTGTTAGTTTTACAGGTTTAGCTTTACATTTAGATCTATGATCCATTTAAGGTTAATTTTTGCAAATGGTGTTTGTTTAGGGTAAAGTTTTAATTATTTATATATATAGTTATCCAGCTTTTCCAGAACTATTTTTCAAAAGGCTAATTTTTTCCCTTGAATTGCCTTGGCATGTTTACCAGAATCAGTTTACTATATACATGTAACTATTTCTCAACCTTCTATTCTATCCCATTGAGATAAATATCTGTCCTTTGACCAATGCCACAATGTCTGATTGCTTTAGCTTTATTTAAGTCTTAAAATAGGGTAGAGTTAATCCTACAACTATGTTCTTCCTTTTTAAAATTATTTTGGTCCTTGCACTTGATATAGATTTTAGAATCAGATTATAATTTTATACTAAAATTCTGATGGGAGTTTAAGACTGCATAAACCAATTTGTCATGTCTTCTTTTTCTTTCAGCAATTTGTTTTTAGTTTTCAGCATGTAAGTATTGCATATCTTTATTAAAAGTACCCCTTAAATATTTCATCTAATGATATTTAAAAAATCTAATTGTGTGTGACTAGTATATAGGAATATCATTAACATGCTGATTTTGTTTGTATCTTATGATTTTGCTAAATTTATTTCTTTACAAAGAATGACAAGGTTGATAGTTGTCAAGACTGGTTAATTAAATACTGTATAATATGAACAAAGATCTAGATTTATAGATCAGCTCTGCCTCTTATCATGTGATTTTGACTTTTTTTTGTCAATTGTAAATCTTATCTACGAAATGCAAGGGGGTCCAGCCGCTCCATGGCAAGAGGGATCTTCTCGGGCCAGGGATCGAACCGGCAACCCTTGCACTGCAAGGCGGTGTCCTTACCCACTGGACCACCAGGGAAGCCCTGTTTATTTTTAAAGTGAGATTATCTTTCTATTACTGGGTTTTAAGGCTTCATATATTCTGCATTTAAGTTTACAACTTTATTTTTTATAAAGAGAAAAAAATTTTTTATTTTGGGTAAAGTCCAAGGTATCAATTTTCTTTTCCTTTATGGATCCAAGTTTTGGAATAATATCTAAGAAACCTTAACTGTTCTAAGGTCACAAGGATTTTCTCTTCTGTTACCTTGTGTTAGTTTTACAGGTTTAGCTTTACATTTAGATCTATGATCCATTTAAGGTTAATTTTTGCAAATGGTGTTTGTTTAGGGTAAAGTTTTAATTATTTATATATATAGTTATCCAGCTTTTCCAGAACTATTTTTCAAAAGGCTAATTTTTTCCCCTTGAATTGCCTTGGCATGTTTACCAGAATCAGTTTACTATATACATGTAACTATTTCTCAACCTTCTATTCTATCCCATTGAGATAAATATCTGTCCTTTGACCAATGCCACAATGTCTGATTGCTTTAGCTTTATTTAAGTCTTAAAATAGGGTAGAGTTAATCCTACAACTATGTTCTTCCTTTTTAAAATTATTTTGGTCCTTGCACTTGATATAGATTTTAGAATCAGATTATAATTTTATACTAAAATTCTGATGGGAGTTTAAGACTGCATAAACCAATTTGTCATGTCTTCTCTTTCATTCAGCAATTTGTATTTAGTTTTCAGCATGTAAGTATTGCATATCTTTATTAAAAGTACCCCTTAAATATTTCATCTAATGATATTTAAAAAATCTAATTGTGTGTGACTAGTATATAGGAATATCATTAACATGCTGATTTTGTTTGTATCTTATGATTTTGCTAAATTTATTTCTTTACAAAGAATGACAAGGTTGATAGTTGTCAAGACTGGTTAATTAAATACTGTATAATATGAACAAAGATCTAGATTTATAGATCAGCTCTGCCTCTTTCATCATGGTGAATTTTGACTGGAGATTTATTTTGTCATAGTTACAAAATGGCTGCAAAATCTCTAGGTATTGTATTCTCACGAAATGCAAAGCCTTGATGAGAAAATGCTTCCTCTATTGCCTCTTTATAAGTGACTTAGCAAATACTGCTTTCCCTATAGTTCATTCACGCAATCTTGCATCCATTGCAAACACATTCTTGAACAACCATACTCAAGGAGACCAGATTCACTATATACCTGGTCTTCACTAATCAAGACTTACTCACTGAGTCTGGAGAAAAATCTAGCTCCTCTAAAGCATAGGACTGCCTCATACCCAAACAAAATCAGGTTCTCTTTACAAGGAAGAATAGGAAAGAATAGTGTGTAATCAGAAAGAGAGTTTTTCCGGTATCAAATAATTTTAAGAATGATTTTATATGTTTTTAATTCTTGGCCACAGAATGACAAAAATAATTATTTTGAACTTGACTTACATTTGTGTTGTGAAATAGTAACATAAGACAGTTATGTCTTAACAAAGACAGTATTCATATCCTGTTATGACACTTCTAAATGAAATCTTGATAGACTAGTTAATGGAAAAGCGAGTTGAGTACAAGACTAGTAATTATACACAGAAAATTTTGGAAAACCTTTACTCCTCTTTGATAAGCTTTTCTGTGTAAGATTGTCTATATTTATAAACTTAAGTTTAATCTTATTTGAGTGAAACAAAGGAAAAATCCTTATTCATACTATTTTTGGATGCTATAAAATGGCAAAATGAGTAAGAGTATATATGTAATCTTAAAAAAAAAAAAAAAAAAAGCATTAAGGTAACCAAAATGAAACTGGCCAACTAATGCACATGAGGAGGATGTAAAATAACAAAGCACAAAATTGAAAAAATATTGTTCATTGATCTCTTGTAATAGATATTCATATGTGAAAGTGCTGTAGATTCTAGAAAGGCCTGCTTAATTAAACATAAATTCAGAACAAGCAGTGAAGCAAGAGTTTAGACAGTTCTTTCACTTGTTTTCTTAGTAAAAAAGCAAGATATTTTTGATATATGTGATCTAGTTCATTGAATCACCTCCTTCCTAAAATATCTTGTTTCAAAATCTTTAATATGCACTCTAATCTTCATATTTTAAATTTGAATGTTGAGTATAATAGCATTAACAAATTAGAACATTTAGGGTTCAACTGACAAATCTTTACATTTTTGTATGATAATAGCTATAGAAAATCATATTTTCTGATATCACATATATAATATGATATTTTAATACATGAAGCCATTTTTCTGTGTGTCACACTGCACCCTCAACAAGCACCATGGAGGGCATAAACTCTAGAATCTAGGAAAATAATACCGAAATAATCCTGAATATTAAAATACTTCCACTTCTTACCATTTGGGAAGTTAGGAGTCACAGGTAGCAGGGGCAAAGCAGTGGTTGGTAGTCTTAGGAGTTCTGCCCAGTGTCCACCAAGAAGGAAGGCTGGGCATGCATGTGGACAGTGTGAGTACATCAAAACATATATACTGGTAGGTTCCTGAGCCACCTCAGTTCCAGCTACCTGAGCCATACTCCAGAGTGAAGAAAAAGGAGGGCTGATGCCAGGGTCTCTGGATCCAAAGGCATGACAGGATTCATAAAAGAACTTTCAGGGCTGAGTGGCAATTGTAGGGACCAGAGACTCTATTCTCAAAGAGAGGAGGTAAGAGTTAAAGATACTGACTAAAACTCTTGGAATTAGTGACTTTCTAACCCTTTCTTATACTCCTAGCCATGTATAGCATTTGAATTTTCAGAGTAAAAGATACTCACCATCAAACAAAAATAGAGGGTAAAAATTCTCCTTCTAAGACCAATTTGTGTGTTATTATTCTTCAGACTAGAGAATTTTTGAAGTCAATTACCTACTTAGTGAGAGATGAAGACACTAGGGATCAAATGATGAGCAGGACAGACTCTCTCCTCTCCATTCTCCCTGTCTGCACCCTGACTCTTCTCCTGCACATTCTGAATACATTTGTCCATTGGTATTTGTGGAAAATTGATTTCTAGAATTCTTTTGAATATAAAAATCTGCAGTGCTCACATACCTTATATAAAGTTATGTACTACAGTGAATATAGATTCCCAGGTGGCACAGTGGTAAAAAGTTTACCTGCCAGTGCAGGAAAATCAAGAGATGTGGGTTCCATCCCTAGGTTAGGAAGATTGCCTGGAGTAGGAAATGACAATCCACTCTAGTATTCTTGCCTGGAAAATCCTGTGGACAGAGAAGTCTGTTGGTCTACAGTCCATAAGGTCACCAAATAGAGGTGGGCACCACTGAACAACTGAGCACAGAAAGACAGAGACTTCAATGAGTGCAGTCTACCTCTTGTCTGCAGTTGTCAACCAACTACCTTTGGTTGCCAGTCAATTGCCTTTGGTTGTCATCTTCAGTTGGCTTAATTTACAGAGGTGAAGCCCACAGATATGGAGGGCTGACTGTATACACAGTGGTCTCTTTCATTTAGGGTAAGAAAAGACATGCAAACCATTACAAATGAAACCACAGTTGAATGGAAGTTCACTAGGTTTACCAACTTCTATCCTAGTTAGCATTATGAAAATATGCATGTGGACAGTGTGAGTACATCAAAACATATATACTGGTAGGTTCCTGAGCCACCTCAGTTCCAGCTACCTGAGCCATACTCCAGAGTGAAGAAAAAGGAGGGCTGATGCCAGGGTCTCTGGATCCAAAGGCATGACAGGATTCATAAAAGAACTTTCAGGGCTGAGTGGCAATTGTAGGGACCAGAGACTCTATTCTCAAAGAGAGGAGGTAAGAGTTAAAGATACTGACTAAAACTCTTGGAATTAGTGACTTTCTAACCCTTTCTTATACTCCTAGCCATGTATAGCATTTGAATTTTCAGAGTAAAAGATACTCACCATCAAACAAAAATAGAGGGTAAAAATTCTCCTTCTAAGACCAATTTGTGTGTTATTATTCTTCAGACTAGAGAATTTTTGAAGTCAATTACCTACTTAGTGAGAGATGAAGACACTAGGGATCAAATGATGAGCAGGACAGACTCTCTCCTCTCCATTCTCCCTGTCTGCACCCTGACTCTTCTCCTGCACATTCTGAATACATTTGTCCATTGGTATTTGTGGAAAATTGATTTCTAGAATTCTTTTGAATATAAAAATCTGCAGTGCTCACATACCTTATATAAAGTTATGTACTACAGTGAATATAGATTCCCAGGTGGCACAGTGGTAAAAAGTTTACCTGCCAGTGCAGGAAAATCAAGAGATGTGGGTTCCATCCCTAGGTTAGGAAGATTGCCTGGAGTAGGAAATGACAATCCACTCTAGTATTCTTGCCTGGAAAATCCTGTGGACAGAGAAGTCTGTTGGTCTACAGTCCATAAGGTCACCAAATAGAGGTGGGCACCACTGAACAACTGAGCACAGAAAGACAGAGACTTCAATGAGTGCAGTCTACCTCTTGTCTGCAGTTGTCAACCAACTACCTTTGGTTGCCAGTCAATTGCCTTTGGTTGTCATCTTCAGTTGGCTTAATTTACAGAGGTGAAGCCCACAGATATGGAGGGCTGACTGTATACACAGTGGTCTCTTTCATTTAGAGTAAGAAAAGACATGCAAACCATTACAAATGAAACCACAGTTGAATGGAAGTTCACTAGGTTTACCAACTTCTATCCTAGTTAGCATTATGAAAATATTTTCTCCTCTCAACATCTCGATTTATTTATGTCTCCACTAATTGTTCTGACAAAAATGTAGAATGATTGTTCCAATTGCCACATTTAATATTTTCTTTTTAGTTTTCCTGTAGCTTGCCTCCTTGAAAGCAATGGATATTTTTGATGATCCAACTCTTCTTCTTTTTGGAACTCTCAATTCCCTTAGCTTGTGTATCTCCATTTATTCTTTATTGGCCTTAGATTTCTGATTACTTGTCTCAGACTTTGTTTTTCTGTTCCTTATCTGTATACCTAGCCCAGACATCTTTTGTTTTCTACTGTGCCTGCTGGACACCCACAACTGGAAATCTTGCTAGCATTTGAAATTCAAATTTCCTTTAGAATGCAACTAAATTTACCAGAATGAACTTATTATACCACTTCTACTCCAAACCTCCTTCCTACTTTTGAGATCAATATGTGTTAATGACAGAACTTATTTGACCACAACTGAATATGGGAATCAAATTTAACTTTTACCTCGCTCTTATTCATTTATTTAACCATCAAATCTAGCAGAAGTGGGCTTTTATCATAATGACTTTAATGTAAATGTTGGATGTGTACTGCTTTTGTTGAAATCTTGGCTCTTTCACTTACTAGATCTGTATCCTTTGCAAGTTACTTCACCTGTCTGTACAGCTCTCATTTTCTCAACATGGGAATGATAATACATGGAAAAGTCATGTAAAGATAGATATTAATGTGATAATGTAAATTAGTTAAAAGGATGGGAATGCAGGGAGGATGATGGCGAGGCTTATTAGCTTTTTCCTTATATACTTTTTCAGCACTTGAAAAGAGAATGTATTGTTTTGCAATGTTAGCAATTAATTAAGAAAAATTGAAAGCAGAATTATTTAACTAAAAGGTCTAAATTCAGCAGTCAATGAGTGCAGTCTACCTCTTGTCTGCAGTTGTCAACCAACTACCTTTGGTTGCCAGTCAATTGCCTTTGGTTGTCATCTTCAGTTGGCTTAATTTACAGAGGTGAAGCCCACAGATATGGAGGGCTGACTGTATACACAGTGGTCTCTTTCATTTAGAGTAAGAAAAGACATGCAAACCATTACAAATGAAACCACAGTTGAATGGAAGTTCACTAGGTTTACCAACTTCTATCCTAGTTAGCATTATGAAAATATTTTCTCCTCTCAACATCTCGATTTATTTATGTCTCCACTAATTGTTCTGACAAAATGTAGAATGATTGTTCCAATTGCCACATTTAATATTTTCTTTTTAGTTTTCCTGTAGCTTGCCTCCTTGAAAGCAATGGATATTTTTGATGATCCAACTCTTCTTCTTTTTGGAACTCTCAATTCCCTTAGCTTGTGTATCTCCATTTATTCTTTATTGGCCTTAGATTTCTGATTACTTGTCTCAGACTTTGTTTTTCTGTTCCTTATCTGTATACCTAGCCCAGACATCTTTTGTTTTCTACTGTGCCTGCTGGACACCCACAACTGGAAATCTTGCTAGCATTTGAAATTCAAATTTCCTTTAGAATGCAACTAAATTTACCAGAATGAACTTATTATACCACTTCTACTCCAAACCTCCTTCCTACTTTTGAGATCAATATGTGTTAATGACAGAACTTATTTGACCACAACTGAATATGGGAATCAAATTTAACTTTTACCTCGCTCTTATTCATTTATTTAACCATCAAATCTAGCAGAAGTGGGCTTTTATCATAATGACTTTAATGTAAATGTTGGATGTGTACTGCTTTTGTTGAAATCTTGGCTCTTTCACTTACTAGATCTGTATCCTTTGCAAGTTACTTCACCTGTCTGTACAGCTCTCATTTTCTCAACATGGGAATGATAATACATGGAAAAGTCATGTAAAGATAGATATTAATGTGATAATGTAAATTAGTTAAAAGGATGGGAATGCAGGGAGGATGATGGCGAGGCTTATTAGCTTTTTCCTTATATACTTTTTCAGCACTTGAAAAGAGAATGTATTGTTTTGCAATGTTAGCAATTAATTAAGAAAAATTGAAAGCAGAATTATTTAACTAAAAGGTCTAAATTCAGCAGTCATTGAGTGGTGATGATCAGAAATATCATGCTCTCCTAATTTCCTGATTACTGGTTGTCGTTATCAATAACAAGTGCTTCCTAAACTTCATTGGTACCTATTGCTCATTTGCCCTTTGTCATAGTTTTTCCTGTAGCCAGGAACAGTTTGACAGTGTTAAGAAATATTTGAGGTCTGTCTGAAGCATTCTTCTTGCTAAACATGTTGTGTTTGTTTGCTAAGTCATGTCCAACTCTTTTGTGATCCCATGAACTGTAGCCTGCCAGATTCCTCTGTCCTTGGGATTTCCCAGGCAAGAGTGCTGGAATGGGCTGTCATTTTCTTCTCCAGCAGGGATAGATCCAGGTAGATCAAATGTGGGTTGATCCCTTCTGGACCCAGGGATCAAACATGTGTCTCCTGCATTGCAGGTTGATTCTTTACCATTGAGCCATTAGGGAAGTCCCTCTTGCTAAACATAGTGAGAATAAAAATTCCTCCACTAATTTTGGTTTCAGAGAATTCTTTGAAATAACATGAAGTGCAGAAATCCTCAGAAAAGAAGGTATTTTTTACTGTTTCAATCATTTTAGATTCTATCTTTAAACATATGCATCCTTGATTTTGCACAGTATATATAGCCTTGAATATTATCAAATGAAAACATGACACATCCACAAAGAGAAATAAGAATATTAATAAGAATTATAATATCTCAACTGAATGAATTTTTTCTACCAATAATGTTTATCATATTTAAATGAAACTTTCTTCTGATTTTGACCCTTTTTATAGCTTTATTACAGACAATGTTAGCCTATATTAACCACTTACTGGATAAATACAGGAAAACTGCTTGTCAATTATCAGTTTATCCACTGTCATCTCAATGGATGAGTGGTCTGATTTCAAAGTGACAGCTGGTGGTGTCTTTTCCTGATACATGCTAATCCAGTTTTTATTATGGAAAAACTGCCTGTGCTTTCAGACAGCGAAAGGGAGTTACTAAATGTAATCACTAAGGAGGAACCTTGGGATCGCAAACATAAAAGACTAAAATGAACAGTTTTCTCATTACAGAATGGTTTCCTGATTAAATACAGATTAAGGGTAGGGAGAAATCATTTAGAGACCTAAATAGCATTCTCCATTGTGTGTATACACACAGAATCTCAGGTACAACATTGTCAAGTAGATATGGCTATGGAAGTTACATGCACATAAATAGAGGTGTAGCATTGGTGTTGCATGGTATATAATGATAAATACCATCATAGTATTAACTGTTTCTTATAATGGTAATTAAACAATTTAAGAATTGTGAATTCCCATTTTTAGGCTGAATTTTCTGGACTGGGAGGATAAAATAAGTTACTGTCATTTAAATAAAGCTGGACTTTTTAGATAGATTACTGCTATGGTTTTATTGTATTAATCTAGTGTAGATTGCCTTGTAAATTTTACCAGTCTTCTTCTCCAGCAGGGATAGATCCCAAATGTGGGTGACCCCAAAAAAATGTGTCTCCTGCATTGCAGGTTGATTCTTTACCATTGAGCCATTAGGGAAGTCCCTCTTGCTAAACATAGTGAGAATAAAAATTCCTCCACTAATTTTGGTTTCAGAGAATTCTTTGAAATAACATGAAGTGCAGAAATCCTCAGAAAAGAAGGTATTTTTTACTGTTTCAATCATTTTAGATTCTATCTTTAAACATATGCATCCTTGATTTTGCACAGTATATATAGCCTTGAATATTATCAAATGAAAACATGACACATCCACAAAGAGAAATAAGAATATTAATAAGAATTATAATATCTCAACTGAATGAATTTTTTCTACCAATAATGTTTATCATATTTAAATGAAACTTTCTTCTGATTTTGACCCTTTTTATAGCTTTATTACAGACAATGTTAGCCTATATTAACCACTTACTGGATAAATACAGGAAAACTGCTTGTCAATTATCAGTTTATCCACTGTCATCTCAATGGATGAGTGGTCTGATTTCAAAGTGACAGCTGGTGGTGTCTTTTCCTGATACATGCTAATCCAGTTTTTATTATGGAAAAACTGCCTGTGCTTTCAGACAGCGAAAGGGAGTTACTAAATGTAATCACTAAGGAGGAACCTTGGGATCGCAAACATAAAAGACTAAAATGAACAGTTTTCTCATTACAGAATGGTTTCCTGATTAAATACAGATTAAGGGTAGGGAGAAATCATTTAGAGACCTAAATAGCATTCTCCATTGTGTGTATACACACAGAATCTCAGGTACAACATTGTCAAGTAGATATGGCTATGGAAGTTACATGCACATAAATAGAGGTGTAGCATTGGTGTTGCATGGTATATAATGATAAATACCATCATAGTATTAACTGTTTCTTATAATGGTAATTAAACAATTTAAGAATTGTGAATTCCCATTTTTAGGCTGAATTTTCTGGACTGGGAGGATAAAATAAGTTACTGTCATTTAAATAAAGCTGGACTTTTTAGATAGATTACTGCTATGGTTTTATTGTATTAATCTAGTGTAGATTGCCTTGTATCAGAAAAATAGAAGTATATCCACAATCTTTACCCCACACAGGAAATGAAAGGCTGAGGGAAAGCTAGTCACTCATGCATCCTAACTGCATAACAGAGTCACCAAAAATGAGAGTGTGTAGTGTGTATAGAGGTTTACCTTTCTCATATTCTACTTTGGAATCTTGATGCCATTTGTACTCCATAATAAACAGCTCTTTCAGATTTTAACTCCTAGCTGTCAATTGAAAAGGCCACCTAACTATTTCATTATGCTCTAATTAATAATACACTTCAATAAAAATAATTTCCTTACTCCATAATTTATCAGTATGTGAGTATCTTGCCCATGACTTATTGCCAGAATAAAATAAGCATCCTATTTCTGAGAGGACAGGGAGGTGGTTTAGTTGATAGAAGAGATGGAGAGTCAGATCTAAAAGCAATGATCCCCTTTCTTCAATCTCTATAGCTGGTGCTTCAATTAGTTTGAACTTCAAATCACAAATAAAAATAACTGTGCTGGAGTTAGGAAGGTACGCCAACAGATGGCCCGGGTTTCCAGCACAATCAGCCATCTGACCTCATTTTGAAATTACAAGTACCCACAATTGTTGCATCATTGGGTAAAATTAGTGCCCACACACAATTCTGGGTACAGAACAGCTTGGCACCAGTAACACAAGTCAAAGGTCTAGTGGAAACCTCTTTCAAAATCTAGAAACCTTTTTTCAAAATCTAGTTTCAGAACAAACAGATTAAGGGTAGGGAGAAATCTTTCCTAAATAGCATTCTCCATTGTGTGTATACACACAGAATCTCAGGTACAACATTGTCAAGTAGATATGGCTATGGAAGTTACATGCACATAAATAGAGGTGTAGCATTGGTGTTGCATGGTATATAATGATAAATACCATCATAGTATTAACTGTTTCTTATAATGGTAATTAAACAATTTAAGAATTGTGAATTCCCATTTTTAGGCTGAATTTTCTGGACTGGGAGGATAAAATAAGTTACTGTCATTTAAATAAAGCTGGACTTTTTAGATAGATTACTGCTATGGTTTTATTGTATTAATCTAGTGTAGATTGCCTTGTATCAGAAAAATAGAAGTATATCCACAATCTTTACCCCACACAGGAAATGAAAGGCTGAGGGAAAGCTAGTCACTCATGCATCCTAACTGCATAACAGAGTCACCAAAAATGAGAGTGTGTAGTGTGTATAGAGGTTTACCTTTCTCATATTCTACTTTGGAATCTTGATGCCATTTGTACTCCATAATAAACAGCTCTTTCAGATTTTAACTCCTAGCTGTCAATTGAAAAGGCCACCTAACTATTTCATTATGCTCTAATTAATAATACACTTCAATAAAAATAATTTCCTTACTCCATAATTTATCAGTATGTGAGTATCTTGCCCATGACTTATTGCCAGAATAAAATAAGCATCCTATTTCTGAGAGGACAGGGAGGTGGTTTAGTTGATAGAAGAGATGGAGAGTCAGATCTAAAAGCAATGATCCCCTTTCTTCAATCTCTATAGCTGGTGCTTCAATTAGTTTGAACTTCAAATCACAAATAAAAATAACTGTGCTGGAGTTAGGAAGGTACGCCAACAGATGGCCGGTTGCCAGCACAATCAGCCATCTGACCTCATTTTGAAATTACAAGTACCCACAATTGTTGCATCATTGGGTAAAATTAGTGCCCACACACAATTCTGGGTACAGAACAGCTTGGCACCAGTAACACAAGTCAAAGGTCTAGTGGAAACCTCTTTCAAAATCTAGCTATCAATGTTAACAAACTGTTCTTTAGCCAGTCAGTGAATTCAGTAAGTACAAATAATCATTTCCAGAAACAAAAGTTGTTTCTAGAAAGTAAAACTAATGCTACTCTGCCTATAAGGGGTGTGTTAGTCTGTTTGGGCTGAAATAACAAAATACCAGAGGCTGGGTGATTGATAAACAACATAAATTGTATTTCTTACAGTTTTAATGACTGTGAAGTCTGAGATCAAGGTACTGGCAGATTCTATGTCTAGTGAGGATTCACTTTCTGGCTCATTGATGATACTTTCTCATTGTGTCCTCATATGAGGAAGGGACTAGCTACCTCTCTGGAATCTCTTTTATAAGGGCACTAATTCCAATCTCTTATGACCTAATCACTTCCCAAAGGCTCTATATCCTACTACCATCATGCCAAGGGTTAGGATTTCAACCTATGAATTTTGGGGTGAGAGGAGGTCACAAACATAGAGACCATAGCAGAAGATGCGAGATTGTTACTCAAAATTCAAAGAAGTCATAGTCACTCAAATGGTAGACATCGGACTTAAATTGGGCATATCTTTTGTATATGTGATGCCTTTTCACCACTCAGAGCTAAGGATAGCCTTCAGAGACCCCCTATGACAATGCTCTATAATCAAAACCATTAGATGTTTTTTGAATGTTGCCACTTTAACTGATCTGTCAATATAAAGAGAACTGGCAGCACAAACCACTGTCCATTGACGACACTGTGAGGCATTGTTGTTGTTTATAAAATGTACTTTTTAAAAAATATGTACTTCTTTTAGAAATAATGATATTTGGTGTTCGTGTTATATTTGTATTGTGTAGTATTATAAAGATAGATCAGATATTGCATGCTAATGTCAGAAATAGAGGAAAAAAAAAGAGAAAACACATGAATATGCACAAGGGAGTTAGGAAGGTACGCAACAGATGGCGGTAAAATGACCTCATTTTGAAATTACAAGTACCCACAATTGTTGCATCATTGGGTAAAATTAGTGCCAAAAATTGGGTACAGAACAGCTTGGCACCAGTAACACAAGTCAAAGGTCTAGTGGAAACCTCTTTCAAAATCTAGCTATCAATGTTAACAAACTGTTCTTTAGCCAGTCAGTGAATTCAGTAAGTACAAATAATCATTTCCAGAAACAAAAGTTGTTTCTAGAAAGTAAAACTAATGCTACTCTGCCTATAAGGGGTGTGTTAGTCTGTTTGGGCTGAAATAACAAAATACCAGAGGCTGGGTGATTGATAAACAACATAAATTGTATTTCTTACAGTTTTAATGACTGTGAAGTCTGAGATCAAGGTACTGGCAGATTCTATGTCTAGTGAGGATTCACTTTCTGGCTCATTGATGATACTTTCTCATTGTGTCCTCATATGAGGAAGGGACTAGCTACCTCTCTGGAATCTCTTTTATAAGGGCACTAATTCCAATCTCTTATGACCTAATCACTTCCCAAAGGCTCTATATCCTACTACCATCATGCCAAGGGTTAGGATTTCAACCTATGAATTTTGGGGTGAGAGGAGGTCACAAACATAGAGACCATAGCAGAAGATGCGAGATTGTTACTCAAAATTCAAAGAAGTCATAGTCACTCAAATGGTAGACATCGGACTTAAATTGGGCATATCTTTTGTATATGTGATGCCTTTTCACCACTCAGAGCTAAGGATAGCCTTCAGAGACCCCCTATGACAATGCTCTATAATCAAAACCATTAGATGTTTTTTGAATGTTGCCACTTTAACTGATCTGTCAATATAAAGAGAACTGGCAGCACAAACCACTGTCCATTGACGACACTGTGAGGCATTGTTGTTGTTTATAAAATGTACTTTTTAAAAAATATGTACTTCTTTTAGAAATAATGATATTTGGTGTTCGTGTTATATTTGTATTGTGTAGTATTATAAAGATAGATCAGATATTGCATGCTAATGTCAGAAATAGAGGGAGGAGAAAACACATAATATGCACAAAACTATATACCTACTGCTTCACAATGATTTAATTTTGCTACTGTGAAAGACTTAGGTGAAAGTTAATGATTCTATTTCAAGAATGTTGATAATATACTTGGGGTAATAATTTATAAGACAACAAAACATAAAAAGGGTTACCTTTGAAATGCCCTACATTTTACTCTTTAGTAATTCATATTTGGCTGTGGCTCTGTCCATGGCCCCACCTGTGGGCAGGCAAGCTCTTGAGATGGTACAGGAGCTTGTCTGCCCACACGTATGGGCAGGGCGGTGATCTGAAAGTGCAGCAGTGTTAATACCCTCAGGTGAGAGCATGTTCAGTCACTCTATTGTGTCCAACTCTTTGTGACTGCACGGACTGCAGCCCACCAGGCTCCTCTGTCGTTGGAATTCTCCAGGCAAGAGTACTGGAGTGAGCTGACATTTCCTTCTACAGAGCATCTTTCCCACCTAGGGATCAAACACACATCTACCACATTGCAGGCAGATTCTTAACCACTGAAGCACCTGGAAAGCTCAATACCCTCGAGGGCAGCCTTCATTCAACAAGGGGTGAGAGTGGATAGATGCATGCCCCAGCCTTCCCTTCTCTGTATGGGATATTTGTAAGATATGTTCCACCTGATTTCTCACAAAGTCCCAGTGATGCTGAGCCCCAATTGCCCATAGAGATAGTCTACTCATGAACTCACTATTAATACTTTTCTCCCTTCCCTGTGGCACTTCCTTTCTCCTTCATTTATGCTTCTCTAGATTTCTTCCAAATAAACTATAAGACTTAGTCTTATCATTTACTTTTAGAGAAGGCCAAACTAAGACAGCATACTTTAACTGTTTAGCATTTTCAATCTTTTCTAGATTAGAATAGCTTTCATAGTTTCCATGCATACAAGGAAAAAATACAAACTCTTGGCTTTGGAAATTGACTCATTACAATATGTCACGTAATATTTAGCCTGTCTTCATTATCTCCTGTAAAATCGTTTTCTTAACTAAATGGTTTACTCATCATTTTTAAAATGTAACAAATATATTATTTCTTATGCCATTTTTTCCACATTACTTATCTGCCTAGGATGCTGGACCTCTTTATTGTCTTTGGTTAAATTATACTGTTCTCCAAAACTCATTTCAGTGAAAATTGCTGTACTATCCAAAACAGGAAATTGAACATCTGAAGTCTGTAGTCTGACTGTTTTCCCTGCTCACTTGACCCTTGGCATACCTACCTTGTAAAGTCCTAATCTATCCTCATATCCAGTGTTTAGTCCTATTGGGAGAGAGGGTCTATTTTTAGGTTTCTATAATGCACATTCCTTGTAGAAAAAAATTAGCGTATATTGAACAGGGAAACAAAAGCAATTTCTTGTCATGCTGTTTAGAAATAGCCGAAGTCAAGATTTGAAGTATTTTATTCTAGTCTTTCTATATGTTTTTTTATTTAACATATATGATTTTATGTAATATGTATAAAGTTATATATAATATTATTTAATGATACTTAATTAATGATAGATGTATTTAATGATACTAACATTTATTGTGAGCATATACTTTGTGCTAAATATTTTGGCAAGTGTTTTATATCTCATACACTGTATAGCAGTGTTTACATATGAGGAGTCTGAGGATTAAGAGTTTATATAAGTCTTCTTCTGTTCAAGCACTGTTAAGTTGGAACTCAGACCTAGTCTGTCTGGTTGAGATTTTTACACTCCTAATCACTAAAACCTACTACCATTTCCACTTTGACTTTATGTTTCAGTATTTAAGTATATAGAATCCTTCAATTATGGTACCCTATTAATTTAGCTCTCTTATATTCTATGTATATATGTATCGATCTATCATATATCTGTATATCATCTATTTTTATTTGTCTTCTTCATCATCATCATTAATCTATGTGCATTAAGTAGTGAAAACCCATGAAAAACCCAGCTTGGAATTTAACAAAAATCCTTACCTATAAGCTCGCCCTCATCTTAACATCCTGAATCCCATATTTATAAGTACTTGGCTTTCCTTTTTATCTATGTTTGCTGCATTTGTGTGATGTGGTATGTTTGTGCTATGTTTTGTTGTTGTTCAGTCACTAAGTCATGTTTGACTCTTTGTGACCTCATGCAGCACAGCAGGCTTCCCTGACCTTCACTATCTTCCAGAGTCTGCTGAAATCATGTCCATTGAGTTGGTGATGCTATCAAACCATCTCATCCTCTGTTGCCCTCTTCTCCTTTGGCCTTCGATCTTTCCCAGTATCAGGGTCTTTTCCAGTGAGTTGGCTAGGGCATTGTGCTGAACATAATTATTTAAGCCTTCTTTTCTTATTTAATAGATGCTCATATTCAACTATATTTTTACCTGTCACTGCAGTTAAGTCATTTTGACCTCTATACATACTTTAGTATGAGAATATGGGGCTTCCCAGGTGGCGTTTTTGGTAAAGAACCTGCCTGCCAATGCAGTAGATGTAAAAGATGTGGGTTCAATCCCTGGGTCAGGAATATCTCTTGTAGGAGAGCATGGCAACCCACTCTATGCTCTTGCCTTGAGAATCCCATGCTAAGAGGATCCTGGTGGGTGTGCTATAGTCTATAGGGTTGCAAAGAGTCAGACATGACTGGAGCGACTTAGCATGCAGCACGCATGAGAATATATAAATTTATAGATTTATTCTTCTCTGATGGATATTTAGACTGCTAAGATTCTGCTACTGTGAACAATGCTTCCATGATCTTATATATGTCTCTTCTTGTTGTCTTTATTTATAATAATTCTGAATGCATTTTAATCATTTTTCTTGTAACACATGCATTTCTCACTCAATTAAGTCAGTTTAAATATTTTTACAATTAAATTGCTACCCAATAGTCTATTGTATATTTCAATATGCTCCCTGTTGTGGATAATTCCAATTTTCTTCTTCATCATCATCATTAATCTATGTGCATTAAGTAGTGAAAACCCATGAAAAACCCAGCTTGGAATTTAACAAAAATCCTTACCTATAAGCTCGCCCTCATCTTAACATCCTGAATCCCATATTTATAAGTACTTGGTTTTCCCTTTTTTATCTATGTTTGCTGCATTTGTGTGATGTGGTATGTTTGTGCTATGTTTTGTTGTTGTTCAGTCACTAAGTCATGTTTGACTCTTTGTGACCTCATGCAGCACAGCAGGCTTCCCTGACCTTCACTATCTTCCAGAGTCTGCTGAAATCATGTCCATTGAGTTGGTGATGCTATCAAACCATCTCATCCTCTGTTGCCCTCTTCTCCTTTGGCCTTCGATCTTTCCCAGTATCAGGGTCTTTTCCAGTGAGTTGGCTAGGGCATTGTGCTGAACATAATTATTTAAGCCTTCTTTTCTTATTTAATAGATGCTCATATTCAACTATATTTTTACCTGTCACTGCAGTTAAGTCATTTTGACCTCTATACATACTTTAGTATGAGAATATGGGGCTTCCCAGGTGGCGTTTTTGGTAAAGAACCTGCCTGCCAATGCAGTAGATGTAAAAGATGTGGGTTCAATCCCTGGGTCAGGAATATCTCTTGTAGGAGAGCATGGCAACCCACTCTATGCTCTTGCCTTGAGAATCCCATGCTAAGAGGATCCTGGTGGGTGTGCTATAGTCTATAGGGTTGCAAAGAGTCAGACATGACTGGAGCGACTTAGCATGCAGCACGCATGAGAATATATAAATTTATAGATTTATTCTTCTCTGATGGATATTTAGACTGCTAAGATTCTGCTACTGTGAACAATGCTTCCATGATCTTATATATGTCTCTTCTTGTTGTCTTTATTTATAATAATTCTGAATGCATTTTAATCATTTTTCTTGTAACACATGCATTTCTCACTCAATTAAGTCAGTTTAAATATTTTTACAATTAAATTGCTACCCAATAGTCTATTGTATATTTCAATATGCTCCCTGTTGTGGATAATTCCAATTTTCTTCTATTATCTTTCTACTTGGTTTTTCATGTGTAAAAAGATCCAGTTATGATCCATATGAATTACTGAAATCAAGATGGAGACTACAAAAAATATATATATGCTAAGATTATATTCTATGAGTATATGATACAATATAAATGATAGGGTGTCAAACGCACAGTTAGAATATGCTTTTGTCACATGCTGCAATAGCAGTGACACCATAGCATCTAATTCAATCTGTTTGTAAGTTTTTGCCTTTAATAAACTGTAGATTAATTCAGTTTTGACAAAAAAAGTCTTATTGACATAACATTTGATGGAACTCAAGCTTCTTCAGCCAAAATCATGTGATTTTTGAGACTGAAGCATTTTAAAATTGCATAGAGCAGAACTAATTTAAAAGGTCTTTTCACTATAGGTCTGTGTATGTATGCTGAAGAAAGGAGGTATAATTAATTTGAGTTAGAATCAAATGAAGTAGAATACATGGGCCATGAATAAAAGGCTTTTTGCAGAGTTTAAGAATCCTAGCTCTTTATCTCATCTCATTGACTCACCTTAATCTTTGAACATCATTCACTATTTACAGGCATATCAAAGAAAACTAACAAGATGTTCTACCTACTTGACACCTTGAGCCCTAAAGCCATTGTTCGTGTCTAAGTCAAACTGCAGCATCAGTCTGAGACTACTTTTAATGACCTAATACTTACCATAAAATTGTACTTCTTCCTTTAGACAATTAGTTTATCCTTTCTAATTGCCACTATTCAGAACTGGAAGGATTGTTTATTTCCTAAAATTTACTAGAAATTGTGTGGACATAATTCCAAAACAAAGCAAAATGAAGAAGAAGATCAGGGCAAGAAGATGAATATCCTTTGCAAAGTTTTCTTAAGGGCAGCTTGGCATTAGTTTTAGATGGCTCCATGGCTATGCGCACGAAGGCCCTATGGTGGTAAAAACTTATATACCCTTTAGTGATACCCTAGTTATTTATAATAATTCTGAATGCATTTTAATCATTTTCTTGTAACACATGCATTTCTCACTCAATTAAGTCAGTTTAAATATTTTTACAATTAAATTGCTACCCAATAGTCTATTGTATATTTCAATATGCTCCCTGTTGTGGATAATTCCAATTTTCTTCTATTATCTTTCTACTTGGTTTTTCATGTGTAAAAAGATCCAGTTATGATCCATATGAATTACTGAAATCAAGATGGAGACTACAAAAAATATATATATGCTAAGATTATATTCTATGAGTATATGATACAATATAAATGATAGGGTGTCAAACGCACAGTTAGAATATGCTTTTGTCACATGCTGCAATAGCAGTGACACCATAGCATCTAATTCAATCTGTTTGTAAGTTTTTGCCTTTAATAAACTGTAGATTAATTCAGTTTTGACAAAAAAAGTCTTATTGACATAACATTTGATGGAACTCAAGCTTCTTCAGCCAAAATCATGTGATTTTTGAGACTGAAGCATTTTAAAATTGCATAGAGCAGAACTAATTTAAAAGGTCTTTTCACTATAGGTCTGTGTATGTATGCTGAAGAAAGGAGGTATAATTAATTTGAGTTAGAATCAAATGAAGTAGAATACATGGGCCATGAATAAAAGGCTTTTTGCAGAGTTTAAGAATCCTAGCTCTTTATCTCATCTCATTGACTCACCTTAATCTTTGAACATCATTCACTATTTACAGGCATATCAAAGAAAACTAACAAGATGTTCTACCTACTTGACACCTTGAGCCCTAAAGCCATTGTTCGTGTCTAAGTCAAACTGCAGCATCAGTCTGAGACTACTTTTAATGACCTAATACTTACCATAAAATTGTACTTCTTCCTTTAGACAATTAGTTTATCCTTTCTAATTGCCACTATTCAGAACTGGAAGGATTGTTTATTTCCTAAAATTTACTAGAAATTGTGTGGACATAATTCCAAAACAAAGCAAAATGAAGAAGAAGATCAGGGCAAGAAGATGAATATCCTTTGCAAAGTTTTCTTAAGGGCAGCTTGGCATTAGTTTTAGATGGCTCCATGGCTATGCGCACGAAGGCCCTATGGTGGTAAAAACTTATATACCCTTTAGTGATACCCTAGTTATGGAATTAGTCTTATTCCTGTTTATAGAATTAGGCTGTACAATATTTGGAAGTCATTCCTTAAATAAGTAGCAGCTTTTACTTTTATATTGTATACAAAATTCTAACACACATTGTATTCCAACCACTTAATATCAGATCTTATAAAAATTTTCTACTAAAGAGGCAAACTGTTTAAAATCTGAAACCATGTAATAAAGTATATAATTTCATATGAATAAAAATCATAGAGCATTGCAGCAATGTGTATACTTTGCATCCACCTATTCTTCTATTAAAATGTAAAATGTGCATTTTTGTGTTAAGAAGGAATTTTAAGTTTCCATGGAAATAATTTTAAAATCACATATTTTAAGATATTACAATGCAGGAAAAATTGGGTAGATAGACAATAGAAATTTCACTATAATAACATTCAGTGCTCCATGCAAAACATCTGAATAAAATAATACTGATATGATTCCAGATATTATTATTTGGTTGCATAACACATCTCTTTGCACAGTTAACAGTTTTTTGAGAAGCAAGAACCAAATTATACAAACTCAGTTTACAAAAGTACAAGAATAAAATAATTACCATAAATAAAACTAGCAGCAATAGTCAGAGAGATGAAAACTGAAGAATTTTTTCAGTGTCTAAGCAGTTTTTTAATTGATGAGAATTATTAAATTTATGAGCAATTTTATATGATCTGAATTTAATCTGAAACTCAAGATTAACTGAAAAGTTCTATAACCCGTATCGTTGTTTTCACTGAAAAAAATATTCTCAATATTGTGAAACAAAACGGAAAATCTTTAAAGTGGGTTTAAGTATGAAAATAATAGCAAGTGAGAAATTGAGACTTCACTTTTAGCAATTATGCCATTTCAACTATTAAAAACAAAAAGCCAAAATTCAGAACTGGAAGGATTGTTTATTTCCTAAAATTTACTAGAAATGTGTGGACATAATTCCAAAACAAAGCAAAATGAAGAAGAAGATCAGGGCAAGAAGATGAATATCCTTTGCAAAGTTTTCTTAAGGGCAGCTTGGCATTAGTTTTAGATGGCTCCATGGCTATGCGCACGAAGGCCCTATGGTGGTAAAAACTTATATACCCTTTAGTGATACCCTAGTTATGGAATTAGTCTTATTCCTGTTTATAGAATTAGGCTGTACAATATTTGGAAGTCATTCCTTAAATAAGTAGCAGCTTTTACTTTTATATTGTATACAAAATTCTAACACACATTGTATTCCAACCACTTAATATCAGATCTTATAAAAATTTTCTACTAAAGAGGCAAACTGTTTAAAATCTGAAACCATGTAATAAAGTATATAATTTCATATGAATAAAAATCATAGAGCATTGCAGCAATGTGTATACTTTGCATCCACCTATTCTTCTATTAAAATGTAAAATGTGCATTTTTGTGTTAAGAAGGAATTTTAAGTTTCCATGGAAATAATTTTAAAATCACATATTTTAAGATATTACAATGCAGGAAAAATTGGGTAGATAGACAATAGAAATTTCACTATAATAACATTCAGTGCTCCATGCAAAACATCTGAATAAAATAATACTGATATGATTCCAGATATTATTATTTGGTTGCATAACACATCTCTTTGCACAGTTAACAGTTTTTTGAGAAGCAAGAACCAAATTATACAAACTCAGTTTACAAAAGTACAAGAATAAAATAATTACCATAAATAAAACTAGCAGCAATAGTCAGAGAGATGAAAACTGAAGAATTTTTTCAGTGTCTAAGCAGTTTTTTAATTGATGAGAATTATTAAATTTATGAGCAATTTTATATGATCTGAATTTAATCTGAAACTCAAGATTAACTGAAAAGTTCTATAACCCGTATCGTTGTTTTCACTGAAAAAAATATTCTCAATATTGTGAAACAAAACGGAAAATCTTTAAAGTGGGTTTAAGTATGAAAATAATAGCAAGTGAGAAATTGAGACTTCATTGCTCATACTACTCCAGATATGCATACATGTTCTTACTCTTTTGGTGAGCAATTATGCCATTTCAACTATTCCTAATAAAATTCTCATTTGGTGGATTTAAGTCAACACCTTAATATTATTTGAGCATAATTTTTTGGTATATTACAAAATGACTTTAGGTTAAATTTTGGTAGAAAATAGACAGAGCCCATTTGGCTGCTACTTTTCTTGGATGAGAAAAAAATAAAAGCTTTATCTTAATTAAAGTTTAATTAAGGATCACGTTTGGCAGTACTTTTCACACCGATCTACACCAGCAGATTTTCTAGGGCTTAACTTTATCGTGCAGAAAATCCTCTTTTATTACTCCCAACCTGTTGTAAAAGCTGTTGGCACAGAGCAGTGGTTGCTTCATTCAGAGGCCTTGTTTGCCACTGGAAATATCCCAAGTCTCTAGAGATAGCACCACAGTGGTTCAATTTAATATCTGTCCTATCACTACAAGACTCCAGCTCATTATTAATGATACTATTCATTAATTTCTTGTTGGGCTGATGTTGTTATTTATTAAAATATTAAAGAATGCCCCCAGGACACATGCATAATGAGGGACACCTCAGTTCCATGAGCGTTACCAGCTGAAGGAATGAATGAACATACTACAGATTTACCCACTCTGTGCTTCACCATTCCTCCCTCATTAGTCGTGCTGCATCTCTGAGTGACACTGTAAATTCATTTTGTGCTCTGTCCAATCAGAGACTTATACAAATGTGGGACCTTTTTTTTTTTTTTTAATGAGCCATTCCTATGCAAAATGAATTGACTACTGTCTAACTCATCTAATCTGCCTGTATTTTGGGGAAGAACTAAATTGCCTGTATTTATACAGGAGATAAATAAAAGCTGACATATTTTTTTCCTTTTCAGTCTTGCATTAGAAAAATTTCAACATAATAAATTCTCCATCTTAAGAACCTGCCACCCTAGTTAACTAAATCCCAGCATGACATTTAAACATGTGATCGTCGTATTTAAAAAAGCCTAAACAAGCAGTTTGTACATGGCAGTGGTCATTTGATGTGTGTTTGCACATGCATTCAGGTGTAGCCTACAGAAATTCTAAGAATGCTTGATGTATTTGCTCACCTTTTCAATACATGAGTATTTAAAGACATCCTTAGTGTGTGCTCAAATGTATATGATCTTATAAAAAAGAAAATATGTGGCATTTATAATTATTTTCAACTATTTAGGGAATAAATCATTTTAAAATATATTTTCTTAGAGAAAAAAAATCTTATTATTTGGTTCTCTTGCTGGTCACTGAACACACAGAGTGAAATTTGCATAACAATAGAGGTAGCATCTGAAGGTAAAGTTTTAATTTGTTCTATATGGTTATTATTTTCTCTCCTGTGCAAATAATTGCTTTGGTGAAGAAATACCACACTGTTTTGAAGGGATTAACTGGGCACAATTGTAACCTGTTTTGATCCCTCTTTTAATAATGAATTCTTTCAATTTATATCTAGTAGGGCAGCTTTGAAGGAACAGTTTAAAAGCTTTATAGATGCCTGTGCAATTTTTATACTGTGAATTTGTACCTGTTTGTTTCTGAACAAAAAAAGAAAAAGAAGAGGTTTTTATTTGTATTATTACATTGAGGGTTCATACTGTAAGTCTTAAACCATTTTTGCCTAAGACAATGATTTATGGTTGTTGTAACACCATCCAATAGTTTATATTTTAATATACATTCTTTCTAGAGTATATTCTGTTCAAACTAAAGTTTATTGCATGTTTTATTTTGAAATACAAACTCATTTCATGAAATAATTTTCCTTGCTGGTGATAAGTGCTCAAAAATCATTTGCAAAAAAAGACTAGCATAGATAGGCTGCAAAATATTTTATTAGTCTAAATTTTCAACTCAAAACTATTAGTGATCTGATTTTAAGATATTGGGCCCCACAGGAGATAAATAAAAGCTGACATATTTTTTTCCTTTTCAGTCTTGCATTAGAAAAATTTCAACATAATAAATTCTCCATCTTAAGAACCTGCCACCCTAGTTAACTAAATCCCAGCATGACATTTAAACATGTGATCGTCGTATTTAAAAAAGCCTAAACAAGCAGTTTGTACATGGCAGTGGTCATTTGATGTGTGTTTGCACATGCATTCAGGTGTAGCCTACAGAAATTCTAAGAATGCTTGATGTATTTGCTCACCTTTTCAATACATGAGTATTTAAAGACATCCTTAGTGTGTGCTCAAATGTATATGATCTTATAAAAAAGAAAATATGTGGCATTTATAATTATTTTCAACTATTTAGGGAATAAATCATTTTAAAATATATTTTCTTAGAGAAAAAAAATCTTATTATTTGGTTCTCTTGCTGGTCACTGAACACACAGAGTGAAATTTGCATAACAATAGAGGTAGCATCTGAAGGTAAAGTTTTAATTTGTTCTATATGGTTATTATTTTCTCTCCTGTGCAAATAATTGCTTTGGTGAAGAAATACCACACTGTTTTGAAGGGATTAACTGGGCACAATTGTAACCTGTTTTGATCCCTCTTTTAATAATGAATTCTTTCAATTTATATCTAGTAGGGCAGCTTTGAAGGAACAGTTTAAAAGCTTTATAGATGCCTGTGCAATTTTTATACTGTGAATTTGTACCTGTTTGTTTCTGAACAAAAAAAGAAAAAGAAGAGGTTTTTATTTGTATTATTACATTGAGGGTTCATACTGTAAGTCTTAAACCATTTTTGCCTAAGACAATGATTTATGGTTGTTGTAACACCATCCAATAGTTTATATTTTAATATACATTCTTTCTAGAGTATATTCTGTTCAAACTAAAGTTTATTGCATGTTTTATTTTGAAATACAAACTCATTTCATGAAATAATTTTCCTTGCTGGTGATAAGTGCTCAAAAATCATTTGCAAAAAAAGACTAGCATAGATAGGCTGCAAAATATTTTATTAGTCTAAATTTTCAACTCAAAACTATTAGTGATCTGATTTTAATATTGTTGTATATTTGCTTCACAGTAATGACTTAGAAATGTACTAGTTTTCATGCCAATACACTTACTTTATAATCTAAGTCCTGATTAAGGTAGATGATATCTTCATATTTTTATTTATTGGTATTGGTCATATTCTAGAAGGACTAAAGAGTCTATTTTCTCCAAAGCAATAAGAACCATGATGATCAAATGCCATTAGGTTTTTATAATTTCATAAAAAATGATTTAATAGAACTTCAATCCTGAAAAAACAGCAGTAAGACAGATTTCTTTATCATATTAAAAAAAAAAAATAGAGGCTAGAAAATGAAGGTTGGGAGGAACAATGACCAGATTTTATGAACATCATAACAGTGCAACATGGAAGAGATGATGATTATGGTGATAATTTTACAAAATCCCTGAAAATTAAAGCTAAGTTTCTTTTAGAAGAATTTTAATGTCAAAATCAATGATAATAACATATATAAAATGTTTGTTACTGTAATTCCTCTTAGGAAGTAAGCTGCACTCTTTATGGAAATAAATGCTTTCATTTGATGTCTTAGAGAGTAAAGCAAAGAGGGCCTCAGATTAAGGGGGAAATGTTGGGAGAGGTATCGGAGTTGAGTGTGGAGACTAGTAGAGAAGGAGAAGATGTGATTTTTTTTTTTTTTTTTCTGGAGGGAGTAGAGCGCCAATGAGAAAAGATGATATATATTTTTTTTAATTTTTGAAAAGAAACTGCTTTTATTGCTTTACAACAAGCCAGCAACAGGCACAGCACAATAATCACACATAACACTTGTACATCCCTGAATGGTGTATAAAACCAACATGTGCTCCTCCACTTAAAATGTGTTTGTGAAAACTTAAATCCACAACTCCTCCAAACTTCACTATTCTCTAGCAGAAATGATGCTTAGAGAGGCAAAGAGAGCGATTATCACACTTTCTGCATGTGTCTCATCATGTAATTCAGAACCATTTATGCCCACTCCAGGCAGTGCTGTTATTGCGCATTTTAGATGACCATCCTAGGCACTTCACAACTCCAACAACTTCTTTCTTTCTGCAAATTCTTCTGCAGAAAGAGCTGTCAAGACAATTGCTCTAAAATCCAACAATGCCCAGCAATTTATGCCTCATTACTTCTTTCCTTATGATGGAAAACTTGGTCAGTCCTTAATTCAGCCTGGTAACAGCTCTGATGGCTGTGACAAAAATCCCATTGTACAAACAGGAGGCCCAAACTCGTCTCAAGCACATGCCTAAATACTTCCTATTATTCTGGACACACTGGCATCTCCCTTTTGGTGAGCTCTAAGATATGGATCAAGTCACCATTTTAATAACTTCAACTCAAAAGTTACATAGCAAGTACTACCTGAAAATGGGGGAGGGAGACACACCGATAAGATATACGTGACTCATCCAAAACTGTAAATCTAAAATCCCGACTGTTGGAATATCAACAGCCTGAGAGGATTGCTTACTCAAAAAGATGACCAAGTCAGCTACTTTTTTTTTTTTAAACTCAAGGTCTTCTCTTTCTTCCAGCTAAAGCACAGACAGCCCTTCTCTCAGAAAGGGGGGCTTCACACTCCCAGACCTACAGGCCTACCTGGCTATTAGGTTTCCCAGCTCAGAAACATATCCTATGAAATACTAGTTCAAGATGCCTGTGGAGAAGATGTTTAATTGCTGCGATGGCAGAATGTTAAGGCAACAACAGAAAACATAGGTATTTTTAAATACTACCCCTACTCCCCACGGAGTAAACAGAGCCAGATGACATTACTCAATCCTTAATACAAAAAAGTCCCAAAATAACCTGTTGAACTTGACTCTCTGGTTCACTCTCTGATATTCTGAAGGCAGTGAGATAGAATCCTGGGGCTGCACGTGGCCTTGCAGAAAAATTCAGCATCTGATTTACTCCCAACACTTAAAGGAAGGAAGGAAAATATAAAATAAGTTGACCTTCACTTGGCAACCATTTCTTTAGATTATCTATGTTTACACTGTATCCAGGTCACACCTGTGTAGGGATGGGTACTCTGGAAACGGGAAACAACAAGGATTACTCCTGTAAGAATCACAAACAAGACAAGAAAGTTCTCAGGGTACGCAAGAAAAGAACTTTACCAAGAAAAAGACATTTACATGTTCTGACAAAACTGAAGTACACTGAATTACAGAGCACAATTCACTGAAACAACAAAGAAAATCTGTCCTCATAAAGGCTAGCTCTCTCCCCCTAAAAAGTGTCTCCTCTCCGGCACACCACACAACCCTTAAAGAAAACAAAGCACCGTGCTGAGCGACGGGGCGTCCTAACTACTCAGAGGCGCGGGACCCAGCTGGGGTCACCCCTACTTCTCCACACAGACGGCCGCCATCTCCTTGTTGAAGCTGCGGATGGAGAGGTCGTAGACCACCTCCTCCACTTTCTTCACATCGTACTTCAGGCCATCATAGTGCTTCCTCAGGGAGTTGTTTTTGAGGTTGAGGAGGCAGAAGTCGGAATCCAGCTCATTGATGAAGGTGGAGACGTGCAGGGGCTGGGAGTAGTCTCCAGCAGTCACGCTGTTGATGGACAGCCTCAGCAGTTCACTAGCACGAATAAGAACTCCTGAGAGATATCTACATCCAAGTGAAATCCCTTCTCCCGATCAGGCTCAGTGCCAAGGATCTCTGTAACCGCTACTCAGGTGACTAGGGTTTCCAACTCCAAGTACACAACGAACGCTGCCAGGAAGACCAAGTGCTGCAGCACAAACCTCCAGTGCTCATGAAACCTGTAATACTGTTCAGCAGGAACCTTGGTCTTCAAAGACGCGAGATGTGTTTTTACTGTACCAAAATGTTCTCGAGCTTTCAAATACCTCTTTGGAATGTCCTGAAACTCAGCACCCTGATGGACCCCTTGCAATAGAGTTAAAATCTCTCAAGCTGTTTGTTCTAAACTCTGTACAGCTTTCCAGATTTCCTCTCGGATGTCCTGCTCGGCAGTCAGAAAGCCCTGCAGCTCCATGCAGATCTCGCTCACAGACACGGCACCAGCTGGACGACAGTCAGTCAGGGCTGTGAGGGTGGCCAGCGGAATGCGTCCCACTGCCACCGCCGGTGCCCGGAAAATATGATCGTTAGAAAGAAGGCCTGTAGGATGATAATGCTTTCAAAGTCAGTCGAATCTACTAAAATCACCAAATGTTTGGTGAGAAATGATTTCTGAAGTGGGCATCAGTGAAAAGCTTGCCTTCAGACAAAGATATAATAGTTTATGCCGAGTTAGAAATGATGAAACTGAGGAAAACCACAGTACTGAAAGATGGACCACAAGTAACACACTATTTTGTGGATAGAAACCCAATAGCAGGATAACCCAAATTTCTACAGGTAAAGTTAGAAGGACTCATTCCCATAGATATTTTTTAGCCCAACAAGCCGTCTTTTTTACAAATAATGAAAAATACATCAGGGAGTCAAATGGCATAACTAGTTACATACTAATTAGTGAAATTTCCACTCACAAGGTCTGTATAGGATGGTTATAGGCTTGTAATGTTTAAAAGTGATATAGAATTAAGCTATATGGTGCAGAAGTTCTGAGATAAAAATATATAAAATTGGCAACATGCTTTTGGGCAACACAGTTCCAAAAATATGGAAACAAGCTAACATCACAGAAAATAGACATTAAGACAAAAATTTCCTTGGATCATCATCAGAGAAAATTATTTTGCATGTGTTGACCAGTGGCATGATGTTTTTAGATTCTTGTGCCACTTTGATTACATTATTGAAAATATTCATTTACTATAACATATATTTAACATTTTAGAAAGATTAAATAAAGGCAATACTCTCCATAGATTATGAGAAAAACTAATATAATTTCTTTCAGATTACCTTAAAAATTCTAAATTAAAGTATCTACTTAGTGGCATATTATCAATGTTAAATGACTAGTTATGTTTTGAGAGTCATGTTTTCGAGTTTAAAATGTGCAATATCTTGATGTTTCTTTTGCAGTGCAAATTTAATCCTTTGGATTAAGAAGCAAGAGTGAAATTTACATTTGTCTTCTTTTAAGTCAGAAAGTCATTATTCTTGTTAATTATTTTTATAGTCCAATTTAAACATAAATATATGAAATATATATGAAGTATAGAAATACAGTATAAAATGTAAATATTTCACATGCCATTATTTAATAGTTTTATACAGTCAAAATGGACTATATTGACAATCAATATAGTCATATCAAATTGTGAACTTATTTGTGACAAAAGGTGAACTTATTTGACAGATCAAATTGCAAACTTTCTCTTCATCTCATTTTGTTATATTGTATTTGACAGCTAATCATTATTATTTTATTGTCTTGTGACACTAAGTTACTATCTGTATTCTTCAAAATGCTTCATGGGAAATAGGAATTTAAACCAAAGTGTACTTTAGAAGAATTTCTTTTCTATTTAGAATCATATGTTTGATTTTTCAATTGTCAGGATGCTAAACTTAATAAAGGCATCTATTTTCCCCAACAAGATCTTCCAGTGCACATTTAGAAATGTTATTTTTACATAATATTTTATAAAGAATTCCTATCCAAACAGAGAAAATTTTAAAACTTTGGTGAAAATTGTTATTTAAGATTTCTGAATGAAAAAGGCAACTCATATAACTTCCCCCTGGAAAAGAGAAGGAATACTAAACTTCTACCTTAACTGTACCTCTCTTGGAAATTGAATTAATTGGTAATTTAATGAAGATTTGAATGAACATTTTACTTCTTTAATAAGATCAAAAATATAACTTCTGCCTTAGACGTATGGGAAAAGATTTTGTTCTTTGGAATAGAGCATGAAGACTGAATATCTTGTGCTTAGAAAAGAAATGCCTTAATTTGACCCAAATGAAAGTGATCGTTCATCAATAACTTACTAATTTGAGGTAATGGAGGGTTTTTTTTTTAACATATATGTATACGTGCAGATACAAACACACACACAATTCTTAGAAAAGAAAGCAAAATATAATATTACTTTTCCAGTTTTATAAGAAAATCAAGATTTTACTTATAATAATTCTGAAATTTTGTCTGTCAGTATCCCTTAGTCAGTAACTATTCAAGAAGTCCTCTTTACTCCAGTAAATTTAGCTGTACCTTTTATCCATTTGTGCATCAAATTAAATATTCTTGGCTTAATTGGTAAAACCTTGGGAAAAAACATTGGCATTCATGCTTTGAATTTGAAATTGTAGAGTTCTTTGATTGTTTCAAAATTATTTTAAAAGAGGTTTATACTTTTTAATAGTCGTGAAAATGCTACCTCTATGCTGAGCCGTATTTTTTACAAGAATTGCCTAGTAGTGATTATGATTGTTTCCATCTCTCAGAAAAATACCTAGACACATAAAAATAGTACTTGATGCCATAGGATGGAGAGAGTATTGCCAGGCTGATACCTGACCCCAAAGCTGAGGTTCAGTATAGTGTCATGTTGCTGACCATTACATCAAGCTGCCATGTGTGTGAGAACAGAGTTGTCGATGATCTCAACTTCAAAAGTTAGGAATGCAACTGAAACTCCATCATTATCCTTTTTGTCAGGATGCTAAACTTAATAAAGGCATCTATTTTCCCCAACAAGATCTTCCAGTGCACATTTAGAAATGTTATTTTTACATAATATTTTATAAAGAATTCCTATCCAAACAGAGAAAATTTTAAAACTTTGGTGAAAATTGTTATTTAAGATTTCTGAATGAAAAGGCAACTCATATAACTTCCCCCTGGAAAAGAGAAGGAATACTAAACTTCTACCTTAACTGTACCTCTCTTGGAAATTGAATTAATTGGTAATTTAATGAAGATTTGAATGAACATTTTACTTCTTTAATAAGATCAAAAATATAACTTCTGCCTTAGACGTATGGGAAAAGATTTTGTTCTTTGGAATAGAGCATGAAGACTGAATATCTTGTGCTTAGAAAAGAAATGCCTTAATTTGACCCAAATGAAAGTGATCGTTCATCAATAACTTACTAATTTGAGGTAATGGAGGGTTTTTAACATATATGTATACGTGCAGATACAAACACACACACAATTCTTAGAAAAGAAAGCAAAATATAATATTACTTTTCCAGTTTTATAAGAAAATCAAGATTTTACTTATAATAATTCTGAAATTTTGTCTGTCAGTATCCCTTAGTCAGTAACTATTCAAGAAGTCCTCTTTACTCCAGTAAATTTAGCTGTACCTTTTATCCATTTGTGCATCAAATTAAATATTCTTGGCTTAATTGGTAAAACCTTGGGAAAAAACATTGGCATTCATGCTTTGAATTTGAAATTGTAGAGTTCTTTGATTGTTTCAAAATTATTTTAAAAGAGGTTTATACTTTTTAATAGTCGTGAAAATGCTACCTCTATGCTGAGCCGTATTTTTTACAAGAATTGCCTAGTAGTGATTATGATTGTTTCCATCTCTCAGAAAAATACCTAGACACATAAAAATAGTACTTGATGCCATAGGATGGAGAGAGTATTGCCAGGCTGATACCTGACCCCAAAGCTGAGGTTCAGTATAGTGTCATGTTGCTGACCATTACATCAAGCTGCCATGTGTGTGAGAACAGAGTTGTCGATGATCTCAACTTCAAAAGTTAGGAATGCAACTGAAACTCCATCATTATCCTATAATCTGTTAAGGGTTTGCATATTATTTTTCTCTCTATGATTTATGGAGATAGAAAGAATAGCAGAAATGATCTTCAACAATGTAAAGAAACACTTTCTTTAAATTTACATCTATAAATTTTAAGAAATTGTCTAGAACTTTGTGTGCAAATTAGTATTTACAATATTCATTCTACTAATTGTCTACCCTTTGTCATGTTTTTAAATTAAGGAACATAATCTTTTATGAGTCTCTAAGGTAGGTGGGCAGACTGGTAAGGGAATACATCCATGTGCTCATATATATACACATATACTTACTCTAGAAATATGCTTATTCACTTTGAATTATTAAAATTATATTTTGATTACAAGTAAGTCAGGCCCACTTCTGGTCAGAATTTGGAAAGTTACAGCAAACTTGTAATTTACTGACTAGAGAAAACCAGGCAAACTACTTAGAAAACAGAAAAGCTGTGGTTAGAAAATAACCAGAAACATTGAATTAGGTGAAGAAATGTGTTTTACCTGGTTGAATGATTATATCAGTAGCTATTGTAAGTTGCTGGTTGTATTTGTCATATTGGGCAAAAGTGGTATAAACAGGAAGAAAATCAGAATCCTTTTAGCTGAGGTATTATATGTAAGAAGAAAATGATAATATTTTAATGAGTATGCAGGTAAGTGTGACCTACTGGAACACCAGGAATCCTCATCATTAATGCCGCCACTTCTCATGTCATGTCTCCTTAAGAACCTTCCTGAACTGAGAATCTGAAGGCCTTGGCTAGCAAGACAGATAAAAACTCTCCCACAGAGTTTGGGGAAACATCCCTCATGATGTTTGGGAGAAAGTTCTTCTGGTGAAAGGAATCAATAATAAACAAGAATGTTCTTATTCTCAAGACACTTTGAGTTAGAGTTTATGTGCTCGTCATGTCCAACCCTGCAATCTCATGCACTGTAGCCCATCAGGTTCCTCTGTCTATGGAATTTTTCAGGCAAGCATACTGAAGTGGGTTGTCATTTCCTTCTTCAGGAATCTTTCCAACCCAAGGATCAAATCCATGTCTCCTGCACTGCAGGCAGATTCTTTGCCCACTAAGCCATTGGGGAAGTCCCAAGACACTTTAACATGAAGCAAAAGGTGCTGAATAAAGTCAAAAGACAGCCTTAACACAGCTAAGTTTCCAATTAAATGTAAGTAATCAGCACTTCATACTATCTGCCTTATAAGAAAAGGATGTGCCTTCTCTAGGGAAAATATATATTAAATTACCTATTATTTTAAAATACAGAATATATGGTATACTCAAAATTATGAGATATGGAAAGTTTCAGAAAAATATAATCCATATAATGGAGACAAAAAAAATTCAATAGGAGCAGAAACACACCTCAAACAAATGTAATAAGCAAAAAAGTTATTTGAAATAACTATTACAAATACATTACAGAAAATAAAGAAAAAGATGGAGAATGGAGGAATGATGGAAAAATTCAAAAGAGTGCTGAAATTAAAAAAACAAAACTTGTGGACATTCAAGAAGATTAGAATATCTGAAATGACTCAGTTGAAGAGGCTTATAACAATTGAATGATATAGAAGAAATGCTCAGTGAAGTACAATCTAAAGTACAGAGAGAAAATGAAAAACTGAGAGAACAGAGTGTGACAGACATATGAAACACTCAGCTCACCTAACAAATGTGTAAAGACCAAAAAGGAGAGAAAATTAAAGAGATTAGGAGCCTTCTTTGAAACTGATAATAAGAATTCAGCATTCATGTTCAAGAAGTTCAGTAAACCCTAAATAGGATAAATACAAAGAAAGCCACACCTAGACATAACAGTCAAATTGTGAAAAATTGAAGAAAGTTAAAAGCAGCCAGAGGAAAAGACACAATGTAGCAGGTAAGTGTGACCTACTGGAACACCAGGAATCCTCATCATTAATGCCGCCACTTCTCATGTCATGTCTCCTTAAGAACCTTCCTGAACTGAGAATCTGAAGGCCTTGGCTAGCAAGACAGATAAAAACTCTCCCACAGAGTTTGGGGAAACATCCCTCATGATGTTTGGGAGAAAGTTCTTCTGGTGAAAGGAATCAATAATAAACAAGAATGTTCTTATTCTCAAGACACTTTGAGTTAGAGTTTATGTGCTCGTCATGTCCAACCCTGCAATCTCATGCACTGTAGCCCATCAGGTTCCTCTGTCTATGGAATTTTTCAGGCAAGCATACTGAAGTGGGTTGTCATTTCCTTCTTCAGGAATCTTTCCAACCCAAGGATCAAATCCATGTCTCCTGCACTGCAGGCAGATTCTTTGCCCACTAAGCCATTGGGGAAGTCCCAAGACACTTTAACATGAAGCAAAAGGTGCTGAATAAAGTCAAAAGACAGCCTTAACACAGCTAAGTTTCCAATTAAATGTAAGTAATCAGCACTTCATACTATCTGCCTTATAAGAAAAGGATGTGCCTTCTCTAGGGAAAATATATATTAAATTACCTATTATTTTAAAATACAGAATATATGGTATACTCAAAATTATGAGATATGGAAAGTTTCAGAAAAATATAATCCATATAATGGAGACAAAAAAAATTCAATAGGAGCAGAAACACACCTCAAACAAATGTAATAAGCAAAAAAGTTATTTGAAATAACTATTACAAATACATTACAGAAAATAAAGAAAAAGATGGAGAATGGAGGAATGATGGAAAAATTCAAAAGAGTGCTGAAATTAAAAAAACAAAACTTGTGGACATTCAAGAAGATTAGAATATCTGAAATGACTCAGTTGAAGAGGCTTATAACAATTGAATGATATAGAAGAAATGCTCAGTGAAGTACAATCTAAAGTACAGAGAGAAAATGAAAAACTGAGAGAACAGAGTGTGACAGACATATGAAACACTCAGCTCACCTAACAAATGTGTAAAGACCAAAAAGGAGAGAAAATTAAAGAGATTAGGAGCCTTCTTTGAAACTGATAATAAGAATTCAGCATTCATGTTCAAGAAGTTCAGTAAACCCTAAATAGGATAAATACAAAGAAAGCCACACCTAGACATAACAGTCAAATTGTGAAAAATTAGAAATGAAGAAAAAATGTTAAAAGCAGCCAGAGGGAAAAAGACACAATGTATTCAGGAAGCAATCATAAGATTTAAAGCTGATTTCTAAAGGCAAACTATGGAAGCCAAAATTACAATGGAATACTGGCTCTAAAGTTCCAGGACAAATAATTGCAAACTTAGAAATCTATATTTATTGAAGACTTTTCTGAAAAGTGAAGCCAAAAAAGAAATTTTTGAAAATATGAAAATGAGAGAGTTCACTGACAAAAGACCCAAATTATAGGGACTAATAAAGGAAAGTTCACAGGTTGAAAGGAAACCTTTTTGACAAAATTATAGGAGTAAAAGAAGAAATAGAGTAAATATTTGAGTAAATACACAAATATTTTTAAAAACTTTAAAAATAAGTTAACTCTATAAAGTAATAAATAATGATGTATTGTATGCTGTGTGACATTTATAGAGGTAAAATACAGCACCCAACAGCACAAAATGAAAGAGGAGAGAATAAATAGAAACATGCTATTACTAGATTCTTACATTATTCATGAAGTGATAAAATACTAAATTGATGTAGATTCTAATTAGTTAAAGATGCATATTGTGATCTCTACAGTAGCTAATTAAAAATTCAAAAAGTTGTAACTAAAAAGCCTGTAGGCAATGTAAAATGGAATTTTAAAAACTTCTTGGTTAATTCAAAAGAGAGCAAGGAAAGGAGAAGAGTACATGGGCAAACAGAAAAAAACAAATAGCAGATGTATATTTAAGCTCAACTATACCTGTTAAGTAACTGAGAACACACACACGTACAAGTTACAGCATCAAGTTTTGATAAGAATGCAATTAAAAGACATGGTTAGTTAGTATTAAGTAAGGCATGGATAGAATATATAGTTCTCTCCATATAGTTGCCTACATCAAGGTAAATGGATGGAGAAAACCTATATTTCTGTATATTAATATTGGGTAGGTAGACTTTAAGTCAAAAAGAATTATCAGAGATGATGGGGACATTTCAAAGTGACAAATGGAATAATTTAGCAGTAAGACATAACAGCACTAAATGCATATGCAACTAATTACATACGTACAAAATACCTGGAAGCAAAAAAAAAAAAAAAAAGGAAAACAGGAAAACCCATAATCATACCTGAAGATATAACACCTAGTTCAGTAATTCTGAAAGCAAACATACAAACAATTGGTTATAGAAGCTGTAGAAAATATGAACAAGATTGATTAAGTTGAGCTAATTAGTATTTGTATTAATATAACTCTATATCCAACTCTATAGAATACACAAGCAATTAGAATTTTCATCAAAATAGACCACGTACTGGATAAAATAAACTAAGTGTTGGGTAATTTTCAAATGACACTAGACTATTTCAGACAATTTCACCACTATGTTTTCATTAGTGCCTTGTGCTAGGCAGAAATATTGGCAGACTCCTAAGGAGTCATACTCCATCCCACTTCTGAATGTTTGCCATGTATACAGCTTTGTATTTTCAGTTTTTGCCTGGGGACTATATTATTTTTGAGGGCAGAGATTATATATTCCCTTCATTGGAAAAATAACCTTATCACTAAAAATTGCGATACCCCTGTCTTTTCAAAATTCCTTCTGCTTATGTCTAGTGCAGTTTTGTCATTGTTGTTGGCCAATTATATCTCACATAGTCTTAATCAATTCAACTACTGATGGACAATTAGGTTGCTTCCATATCTTTGCTGTTATGATTAATATTAAAGAGAAGAAAAGTACATTCAAGAGAGCAAGGAAAGGAGAAGAGTACATGGGCAAACAGAAAAACAAATAGCAGATGTATATTTAAGCTCAACTATACCTGTTAAGTAACTGAGAACACACACACGTACAAGTTACAGCATCAAGTTTTGATAAGAATGCAATTAAAAGACATGGTTAGTTAGTATTAAGTAAGGCATGGATAGAATATATAGTTCTCTCCATATAGTTGCCTACATCAAGGTAAATGGATGGAGAAACCTATATTTCTGTATATTAATATTGGGTAGGTAGACTTTAAGTCAAAAAGAATTATCAGAGATGATGGGGACATTTCAAAGTGACAAATGGAATAATTTAGCAGTAAGACATAACAGCACTAAATGCATATGCAACTAATTACATACGTACAAAATACCTGGAAGCAAAAAAAAAAAAAAAAAGGAAAACAGGAAAACCCATAATCATACCTGAAGATATAACACCTAGTTCAGTAATTCTGAAAGCAAACATACAAACAATTGGTTATAGAAGCTGTAGAAAATATGAACAAGATTGATTAAGTTGAGCTAATTAGTATTTGTATTAATATAACTCTATATCCAACTCTATAGAATACACAAGCAATTAGAATTTTCATCAAAATAGACCACGTACTGGATAAAATAAACTAAGTGTTGGGTAATTTTCAAATGACACTAGACTATTTCAGACAATTTCACCACTATGTTTTCATTAGTGCCTTGTGCTAGGCAGAAATATTGGCAGACTCCTAAGGAGTCATACTCCATCCCACTTCTGAATGTTTGCCATGTATACAGCTTTGTATTTTCAGTTTTTGCCTGGGGACTATATTATTTTGAGGGCAGAGATTATATATTCCCTTCATTGGAAAAATAACCTTATCACTAAAAATTGCGATACCCCCGTCTTTTCAAAATTCCTTCTGCTTATGTCTAGTGCAGTTTTGTCATTGTTGTTGGCCAATTATATCTCACATAGTCTTAATCAATTCAACTACTGATGGACAATTAGGTTGCTTCCATATCTTTGCTGTTATGATTAATATTACAATGAACTTTGAGGTGCATATATCTTTTCGAACTACTGTTTTCATTTTCTTTCAATAAATGACCAGAAGTGGGATTTCTGCATCAAATGGCAGTTTTAATTTTTTCTGAGCAAACTCTATACTGTCTTTCATAATACCTGTACCAATTTACATTCCTACTAGGAATGCATGAGGGCTCCCTTTTCTCCACATTCTCACCAAGACTTGTTATTTGTTAGCATTTAGATAATAGCTCTTCTGACAAGAATGAGATGATGTCTCATTGAGGTTTTGATTTACATTTTACTGATGATTAGTGGTATTATCTTCATGTGCCCATTATTTTTTTTTTTTTAAACCTTTATTTTACTTTTAACTTTTACAGAGTTTTGTTGTTCACAGACATGCATGTTCTCAGATTAATCACATGTATATCCCCCCCTTCCCTCCCCTCCCGACCATCACACAGCACCCCTGAAGGATCCCCTTTTTTCACAGAGCAATGACTATAGCTATTTTCTTCACTTATGATAGTACAGGCCTTCATGCTACTTCCTTTACGCCTCTCACCCACTGTTCCTTCCCCACAATGTCCATATGTCCACTGTCCATGTCTGTCTTTCTGTCGCTTCACTGAATGTGCCATCATCACCATCCTACTAGATTCCATATATATGTGTTAATATACTGTATTTGTCCTTCTCTTTCTGACTGACTTCACTTTTTATGATACGTTCTAGATCCAGCCACCTCATTAGGGTTGATTCTTCTGCAATTTTTGACACTAGACTATTTCAGACAATTTCACCACTATGTTTTCATTAGTGCCTTGTGCTAGGCAGAAATATTGGCAGACTCCTAAGGAGTCATACTCCATCCCACTTCTGAATGTTTGCCATGTATACAGCTTTGTATTTTCAGTTTTTGCCTGGGGACTATATTATTTTTGAGGGCAGAGATTATATATTCCCTTCATTGGAAAAATAACCTTATCACTAAAAATTGCGATACCCCTGTCTTTTCAAAATTCCTTCTGCTTATGTCTAGTGCAGTTTTGTCATTGTTGTTGGCCAATTATATCTCACATAGTCTTAATCAATTCAACTACTGATGGACAATTAGGTTGCTTCCATATCTTTGCTGTTATGATTAATATTACAATGAACTTTGAGGTGCATATATCTTTTCGAACTACTGTTTTCATTTTCTTTCAATAAATGACCAGAAGTGGGATTTCTGCATCAAATGGCAGTTTTAATTTTTTCTGAGCAAACTCTATACTGTCTTTCATAATACCTGTACCAATTTACATTCCTACTAGGAATGCATGAGGGCTCCCTTTTCTCCACATTCTCACCAAGACTTGTTATTTGTTAGCATTTAGATAATAGCTCTTCTGACAAGAATGAGATGATGTCTCATTGAGGTTTTGATTTACATTTTACTGATGATTAGTGGTATTATCTTCATGTGCCCATTATTTTTTTTTTTTTTAAACCTTTATTTTACTTTTAACTTTTACAGAGTTTTGTTGTTCACAGACATGCATGTTCTCAGATTAATCACATGTATATCCCCCCCTTCCCTCCCCTCCCGACCATCACACAGCACCCCTGAAGGATCCCCTTTTTTCACAGAGCAATGACTATAGCTATTTTCTTCACTTATGATAGTACAGGCCTTCATGCTACTTCCTTTACGCCTCTCACCCACTGTTCCTTCCCCACAATGTCCATATGTCCACTGTCCATGTCTGTCTTTCTGTCGCTTCACTGAATGTGCCATCATCACCATCCTACTAGATTCCATATATATGTGTTAATATACTGTATTTGTCCTTCTCTTTCTGACTGACTTCACTTTTTATGATACGTTCTAGATCCAGCCACCTCATTAGGGTTGATTCTTCTGCATTTCTCTTTACAGCTGTGTAGTATTCCATTGTATATATGTACCAGAGCTTTTGGATCCATTCGTTCGTCGATGGGCATCTAGGTTCCTTCCAAGTTCTAGCTATTGTATAGAGAGCTGCAATGAACATTGGGGTACAGGTGCTTCTTTCAGATTTGATTTCGTCAGGGTATAAGCCTAAGAGTGGGATTGCTGGGTCATATGGTGCTTCTATTTTTAGTTTTTTAAGAAATCTCCAGACTGTCTTCCATAGAGGCTGTATCAATTTACACTCCCACCAGCAATGCAGGAGTGTTCCTTTCTCCGCAGCCTCTCCAGCATTTATTGTCTGTCGATTTGTGGATGATGGCCATTCTGACGGGTGTGAGATGATATCTCATTGTAGTTTTGATTTGCATTTCTCTAATTATTAGTGAAGTTGAGCATCGTTTCATGTGTTTTTGGGCCATCTGTATGTCATCGTTGGAGAGGTGTCTGTTTAGGTCCTTTTCCCATTTTTGATTGGGTTGTTCGTTTTCCAGTGCTGAGTTGTCTGAGTTGCTTGTAGATTTTGGAGATTAATTCTTTGTCTGTTGTTTCATTTGCTATGATTTTCTCCCACTCTGTGGGCTGTCTGTTCAGCTTTTTGTAATTTCTTTAGCTGTACAAAAGCTTTTAAGTTTCATTAGGTCCCACATGTTCATTTGTCTTTTTAGTTCCACTATTCTAGTAGGTGGGTCAGAGAAGATCTTGCTTTGATTGATGTCCTTGAGGGTTTTGCCTATATTCTCCTCTAAGAGTTTGATGGTTTCTGGCCTTACATTTAAGTCTTTAATCCATTTTGAGTTGATCTTTGTGCATGGTGTCAGGGTATGTTTTATTTTCCAGAGCAATGACTATAGCTATTTTCTTCACTTATGATAGTACAGGCCTTCATGCTACTTCCTTTACGCCTCTCACCCACTGTTCCTTCCCCACAATGTCCATATGTCCACTGTCCATGTCTGTCTTTCTGTCGCTTCACTGAATGTGCCATCATCACCATCCTACTAGATTCCATATATATGTGTTAATATACTGTATTTGTCCTTCTCTTTCTGACTGACTTCACTTTTTATGATACGTTCTAGATCCAGCCACCTCATTAGGGTTGATTCTTCTGCATTTCTCTTTACAGCTGTGTAGTATTCCATTGTATATATGTACCAGAGCTTTTGGATCCATTCGTTCGTCGATGGGCATCTAGGTTCCTTCCAAGTTCTAGCTATTGTATAGAGAGCTGCAATGAACATTGGGGTACAGGTGCTTCTTTCAGATTTGATTTCGTCAGGGTATAAGCCTAAGAGTGGGATTGCTGGGTCATATGGTGCTTCTATTTTTAGTTTTTTAAGAAATCTCCAGACTGTCTTCCATAGAGGCTGTATCAATTTACACTCCCACCAGCAATGCAGGAGTGTTCCCTTTTCTCCGCAGCCTCTCCAGCATTTATTGTCTGTCGATTTGTGGATGATGGCCATTCTGACGGGTGTGAGATGATATCTCATTGTAGTTTTGATTTGCATTTCTCTAATTATTAGTGAAGTTGAGCATCGTTTCATGTGTTTTTGGGCCATCTGTATGTCATCGTTGGAGAGGTGTCTGTTTAGGTCCTTTTCCCATTTTTTGAGTGGGTTGTTCGTTTTTCCAGTGCTGAGTTGTCTGAGTTGCTTGTAGATTTTGGAGATTAATTCTTTGTCTGTTGTTTCATTTGCTATGATTTTCTCCCACTCTGTGGGCTGTCTGTTCAGCTTTTTGTAATTTCTTTAGCTGTACAAAAGCTTTTAAGTTTCATTAGGTCCCACATGTTCATTTGTCTTTTTAGTTCCACTATTCTAGTAGGTGGGTCAGAGAAGATCTTGCTTTGATTGATGTCCTTGAGGGTTTTGCCTATATTCTCCTCTAAGAGTTTGATGGTTTCTGGCCTTACATTTAAGTCTTTAATCCATTTTGAGTTGATCTTTGTGCATGGTGTCAGGGTATGTTCCAACTTCATTTTCCTGCATGTAGCTGTCCAATTTTCCCAGCACCATTTGTTGAAGAGGCTGTCTTTGTCCCATTTTATATGTTCGCCTCCTTTGTCAAAAATAAGGTACCCATAGGTGCGTGGGTTTATCTCTGGGTTCTCGATCTTGTTCCATTGGTCAATATTTCTGTTTTTGTGCCAGTACCATACTGTCTTGAGGACTGTTGCTTTGTAGTAGAGTCTGAAGTTGGGGAGGCTGATCCCCCCAGCTCCAGTCTTCTTCCTGAGGATTGCTTTGGCTATTCGAGGTCTTTTGTGTTTCCATATGAACTGTGTTATTTGTTGGTCTAGTTCTGTGAAGAATGTTATTGGAAGTTTGATAGGGATCGCATTGAATCTATAGATGACATTTGGTAGTAAGGTCATTTTCACAATATTGATTCTCCCGACCCAGGAACACGGAATATTTCTCCATCTGTTTAACTCTTCTTTAATGTCTCTCATGAGTGTCTTGTAATTTTCTGTGTACAGTTCTTTTGTTTCTTTGGGTAGGTTTATTCCTAGATATTTGATTCTTTTGGTTGCAATGGTGAAGGGGATTGCCTCTTTGATTTCATTTTCTGATTTTTCATTGTTTGTGTATAGGAATGCCAGTGATTTCTGTATATTGATTTTGTATCCTGCGACTTTGCTGAATTCGCTGATTAACTCTAGTAGCTTTGTAATAGTGTCTTTGGGATTTTCTATGTATAATATCATGTCATCTGCAAATAGAGAGAGTTTGACTTCTTCTTTTCCAATCTGGATTCCTTTGATTTCTTTCTCTTCTCTTATTGCTATTGCTAGAACTTCCAGGACTATGTTGAATAAGAGTGGTGAAAGTGGACACCCTTGTCTTGTTCCTGATCTTAGAGGGAATGCTTTGAGTTTTTCACCATTGAGGATAATGTTCGCTGTGGGCTTCTCATATAAAGCTTTCACTATGTTAAGATAAGTTCCTTCTATGCCCATTTTCTGCAGAGTTTTTATCATAAATGGATGCTGTACTTTGTCAAAGGCTTTTTCTGCATCTATTGAGATGATCATGTGATTTTTGTTTTCAATTTGTTGATTAATTTATGTATCACATTGATTGATCTTTGTGCATGGTGTCAGGGTATGTTCCAACTTCATTTTCCTGCATGTAGCTGTCCAATTTTCCCAGCACCATTTGTTGAAGAGGCTGTCTTTGTCCCATTTTATATGTTCGCCTCCTTTGTCAAAAATAAGGTACCCATAGGTGCGTGGGTTTATCTCTGGGTTCTCGATCTTGTTCCATTGGTCAATATTTCTGTTTTTGTGCCAGTACCATACTGTCTTGAGGACTGTTGCTTTGTAGTAGAGTCTGAAGTTGGGGAGGCTGATCCCCCCAGCTCCAGTCTTCTTCCTGAGGATTGCTTTGGCTATTCGAGGTCTTTTGTGTTTCCATATGAACTGTGTTATTTGTTGGTCTAGTTCTGTGAAGAATGTTATTGGAAGTTTGATAGGGATCGCATTGAATCTATAGATGACATTTGGTAGTAAGGTCATTTTCACAATATTGATTCTCCCGACCCAGGAACACGGAATATTTCTCCATCTGTTTAACTCTTCTTTAATGTCTCTCATGAGTGTCTTGTAATTTTCTGTGTACAGTTCTTTTGTTTCTTTGGGTAGGTTTATTCCTAGATATTTGATTCTTTTGGTTGCAATGGTGAAGGGGATTGCCTCTTTGATTTCATTTTCTGATTTTTCATTGTTTGTGTATAGGAATGCCAGTGATTTCTGTATATTGATTTTGTATCCTGCGACTTTGCTGAATTCGCTGATTAACTCTAGTAGCTTTGTAATAGTGTCTTTGGGATTTTCTATGTATAATATCATGTCATCTGCAAATAGAGAGAGTTTGACTTCTTCTTTTCCAATCTGGATTCCTTTGATTTCTTTCTCTTCTCTTATTGCTATTGCTAGAACTTCCAGGACTATGTTGAATAAGAGTGGTGAAAGTGGACACCCTTGTCTTGTTCCTGATCTTAGAGGGAATGCTTTGAGTTTTTCACCATTGAGGATAATGTTCGCTGTGGGCTTCTCATATAAAGCTTTCACTATGTTAAGATAAGTTCCTTCTATGCCCATTTTCTGCAGAGTTTTTATCATAAATGGATGCTGTACTTTGTCAAAGGCTTTTTCTGCATCTATTGAGATGATCATGTGATTTTTGTCTTTCAATTTGTTGATATGATGTATCACATTGATTGATTTGCGGATGTTGAAGAATCCTTGCATGCCTGGGATGAACCCAACTTGATCGTGATGAATGAGCTTTTTGATGTGTTGCTGAATTCTGTTTGCTAGGATTTTGTTGAGGATTTTGGCATCTAGATTCATCAGTGAAATTGGCCTATAATTTTCTTTTTTTGTGATGTCTTTGCCTGGCTTTGGTATCAGGGTGATGGTGGCCTCGTAGAATGTGTTTGGAAGTGTTCCTTCCTGGGCAATTTTTTGGAAGAGTTTTAGAAGGACAGGCATTAGTTCTTCTTTAAATGTTTGGTAGAATTCACTTGTGAAACCATCTGGCCCTGGGCTTTTATTTTTGGGTAGATTTTTGATCACAAATTCGATTTCTGAGCTTGTGATTGGCTTGTTCATAGTTTCTATTTCTTCCTGGTTGAGTCTTGGGAGATTAATCTTCTCTAAGAAACTGTCCATTTCTTCCAGGTTGTCCAGTTTGTTGCCAAAGAGTTGTTCATAATAGTCTCTTATAATCCTTTGGATTTCTGCATTATCCGTTGTAATCTCTCCTTTTTCATTTTTGATTTTGGTGATCTGGTTCTTCTCTCGCTTTTTCTTGATGAGTCTGGCCAGTGGTGTGTCGATTTTATTGACTTTTCGAAGAACCAGCTTTTTGTTTTATTTATCTTTACTATTGTTTCTTTTGTTTCTTTTTCATTTATTTCTGCTCTGATCTTTATGATTTCTCTTCTTCTGCTGGCTTTGGGGTGTTTTTGTTCTTCTTTCTCCAGTTGTTTTAAGTGTAAGGTAAGGTCGTCTGTTTGAGATTTTCCTAGTTTCTTGAGGTGGGATTGTATTGCTATAAACTTCCCTCTTAGAACTGCTTTTGCAGTATCCCATAGGTTTTGACCTTCCTCTTAGAACTGCTTTGAGTTCTTCACCATTGAGGATAATGTTCGCTGTGGGCTTCTCATATAAAGCTTTCACTATGTTAAGATAAGTTCCTTCTATGCCCATTTTCTGCAGAGTTTTTATCATAAATGGATGCTGTACTTTGTCAAAGGCTTTTTCTGCATCTATTGAGATGATCATGTGATTTTTGTCTCTCAATTTGTTGATATGATGTATCACATTGATTGATTTGCGGATGTTGAAGAATCCTTGCATGCCTGGGATGAACCCAACTTGATCGTGATGAATGAGCTTTTTGATGTGTTGCTGAATTCTGTTTGCTAGGATTTTGTTGAGGATTTTGGCATCTAGATTCATCAGTGAAATTGGCCTATAATTTTCTTTTTTTGTGATGTCTTTGCCTGGCTTTGGTATCAGGGTGATGGTGGCCTCGTAGAATGTGTTTGGAAGTGTTCCTTCCTGGGCAATTTTTTGGAAGAGTTTTAGAAGGACAGGCATTAGTTCTTCTTTAAATGTTTGGTAGAATTCACTTGTGAAACCATCTGGCCCTGGGCTTTTATTTTTGGGTAGATTTTTGATCACAAATTCGATTTCTGAGCTTGTGATTGGCTTGTTCATAGTTTCTATTTCTTCCTGGTTGAGTCTTGGGAGATTAATCTTCTCTAAGAAACTGTCCATTTCTTCCAGGTTGTCCAGTTTGTTGCCAAAGAGTTGTTCATAATAGTCTCTTATAATCCTTTGGATTTCTGCATTATCCGTTGTAATCTCTCCTTTTTCATTTTTGATTTTGGTGATCTGGTTCTTCTCTCTCTTTTTCTTGATGAGTCTGGCCAGTGGTGTGTCGATTTTATTGACTTTTTCGAAGAACCAGCTTTTTGTTTTATTTATCTTTACTATTGTTTCTTTTGTTTCTTTTTCATTTATTTCTGCTCTGATCTTTATGATTTCTCTTCTTCTGCTGGCTTTGGGGTGTTTTTGTTCTTCTTTCTCCAGTTGTTTTAAGTGTAAGGTAAGGTCGTCTGTTTGAGATTTTCCTAGTTTCTTGAGGTGGGATTGTATTGCTATAAACTTCCCTCTTAGAACTGCTTTTGCAGTATCCCATAGGTTTTGCACTGTCGTGTGTTCATTGTCATTTTCTTCTAGGAATTTTTTTATTTCTCCTTTGATTTCCTCAATGATCAGTTGGTTTTTTAGGTATGTGTTGTTTAATCTCCATGTGTTTGTGTTTTTAGCGGTTTTTTTCCTGTAGTTGATCTCTAGTCTCACTGCATTGTGGTCCGAGAAGATGGTTGATAGAATTTCAGTTTTCTTGAATTGACTGAGGATTGATTTGTGGCCCAAGATGTGGTCTATCCTGGAGAATGTTCCGTGAGCACTTGAGAAGAAAGTGTATTCTTCTGCTTTTGGATGGAAAGTCCTAAAGATATCAATGAGGTCCATTTCTTCTAGTGTGGCATTTAAGGCTTGTGTTTCTTTATTAATTTTCTGTTTGGATGATCTGTCCATTGGTGTGAGAGGAGTGTTAAAGTCTCCTACTATGATTGTGTTGCTGTCAATGTCTTCTTTTATGTCTGAAAGTGTTTGTCTTATGTATTGGGGTGCTCCTGCGTTGGGAGCGTAGATATTTATGATTGTTATGTCTTCTTCTTGGATGGATCCCTTAATCATGATGTAGTGACTTGCCTTGTCTCTTAGAATCTTCTTTACTTTAAAATCTATTTTATCTGATATGAGGATTGCTACTCCAGCTTTCTTTTGATTTCCATTTGCATGGAATATCTTTTTCCAGCCTCTCACTTTCAGTCTATGAGTGTCTCTAGGTCTGAAATGAGTTTCCTGGAGGCAGCATATGTATCGGTCGTGTTTTTGGATCCATTCAGCCACTCTGTGTCTTTTGGTTGGGGCGTTTAGTCCATTGACATTCAAAGTAATTATTGATACAAATGATCCTATTGTCATCTTCTTAGATGTTATGATGGGTTTGTTTCGTGGATCTTCCCCTTTTATACTTGTTTTCTATATAAGTCCCTTTAACATTTGTTGTAGGGCTGGTTTGGTGTGACTAAATTCTTTTAATTTTTGCTTGTCTGTAAAGCTTTTGATTTCTCCATCTATTTTGAAGGAGATCCTTGCAGGGTAGAGGATTCTTGGTTGCAGATTATTCTCTTTCAGCCGTTTAAATGTGTCCTGCCATTCCCTTCTGGCCTGCAGAGTTTCTGTTGAAAGATCAGCTGTTAAACGTATGGGCTTTCCCTTGTATGTCACTAGTTGCTTTTCCCTTGCTGCTTTGAGAATTCTATCTTTGTGTTTAATTTGTGTTAACTTCATTAATATGTGTCTTGGTGTGTTTCTTCTCGGATTGATTCTGTTAGGTACTCTTTGTGCTTCTTGGACTTGATTGACTATTTCTTTTCCCATGTTGGGGAAATTTTCAACTATAATCTCTTCAAAAATTTTCTCATAGCCTTTCTTTTTTTCTTCTTCTTCTGGAACCCCTATAATTCGAATATTGGTGCGTTTGATATTATCCCAGAGGTCTCTGAGGCTGTCCTCTGCTCTTTTCATTCTTTGAGCTAGAGTCTGTTTTTCAGCAGTTACTTCCACCATTTTATCTTCCAGCTCACTTATCCGGTCTTCTGTCTCAGATACTCTGCTCTTGATTCCTTCTACAGAGTTTTTCAGTTCAGCAATTGAGTTGTTTGTCTCTGTTACTTTTTTGGTAAGTTCTTGTATTTCTTTATTCAGTGTGTTAGTTGTATCTTGCAATTTCTCTGAAATTCTGTTTTCAGTGTCTTTGATGATCTTTACTATCATTCTTCTGAAATCACTTTCAGAAAGTTTGTCCAAATTCTCTTCATTAATTTGATCTTGTGTGTTTGTGGATTGTTCCTTCGCTTGTGTGGTATTTCTCTGCCGTTTCATTGTTATTATTAATTTTTTAAAAACTGATTCTGTTTGGGATTTCCTTTTCCCAGACTTTGAGTTACGTCTGTTTGTGTTTGTTGTTTGGATGGGGCTTCTATTCTGGGTGATGCTGGTGATTGGGTGATGTCAGGACCTGTATACAAGTGATTACTTTTGCTGGCGTTCTCACTTGTATACTGCTCTTTAGTGTTATGCGTTCTCTAGTATTGTAGAGTTTTGGAGTCAGTGCACCCTCCTTAAAACCCCGGGCTTGTTGCCTGACCAGGGAATGAAGATTTCACGGCTGGTTTGTTATGGTATTAAATGATATTAAAACATATATATGCAAATGAGAAACAGGTTCCTTTGAAAAGGCATTAAAAAATTCTGGTTGCAGATTATTCTCTTTCAGCCGTTTAAATGTGTCCTGCCATTCCCTTCTGGCCTGCAGAGTTTCTGTTGAAAGATCAGCTGTTAAACGTATGGGCTTTCCTTGTATGTCACTAGTTGCTTGACCTTGCTGCTTTGAGAATTCTATCTTTGTGTTTAATTTGTGTTAACTTCATTAATATGTGTCTTGGTGTGTTTCTTCTCGGATTGATTCTGTTAGGTACTCTTTGTGCTTCTTGGACTTGATTGACTATTTCTTTTCCCATGTTGGGGAAATTTTCAACTATAATCTCTTCAAAAATTTTCTCATAGCCTTTCTTTTTTTCTTCTTCTTCTGGAACCCCTATAATTCGAATATTGGTGCGTTTGATATTATCCCAGAGGTCTCTGAGGCTGTCCTCTGCTCTTTTCATTCTTTGAGCTAGAGTCTGTTTTTCAGCAGTTACTTCCACCATTTTATCTTCCAGCTCACTTATCCGGTCTTCTGTCTCAGATACTCTGCTCTTGATTCCTTCTACAGAGTTTTTCAGTTCAGCAATTGAGTTGTTTGTCTCTGTTACTTTTTTGGTAAGTTCTTGTATTTCTTTATTCAGTGTGTTAGTTGTATCTTGCAATTTCTCTGAAATTCTGTTTTCAGTGTCTTTGATGATCTTTACTATCATTCTTCTGAAATCACTTTCAGAAAGTTTGTCCAAATTCTCTTCATTAATTTGATCTTGTGTGTTTGTGGATTGTTCCTTCGCTTGTGTGGTATTTCTCTGCCGTTTCATTGTTATTATTAATTTTTTAAAAACTGATTCTGTTTGGGATTTCCTTTTCCCAGACTTTGAGTTACGTCTGTTTGTGTTTGTTGTTTGGATGGGGCTTCTATTCTGGGTGATGCTGGTGATTGGGTGATGTCAGGACCTGTATACAAGTGATTACTTTTGCTGGCGTTCTCACTTGTATACTGCTCTTTAGTGTTATGCGTTCTCTAGTATTGTAGAGTTTTGGAGTCAGTGCACCCTCCTTAAAACCCCGGGGCTTGTTGCCTGACCAGGGAATGAAGATTTCACGGCTGGTTTGTTATGGTATTAAATGATATTAAAACATATATATGCAAATGAGAAACAGAAGGTATACCTTTGACAAATGGCAATTTAAAAATTATGCAAGTACTATCTAGCGTATTGAATTATACACATAAACATATACAGCTATAACATAACCCAAGCATTCCAATCAAAAATACAGTACAATACGTTAGCGCGGCGAATAGAGAAATCCAAGAATGATATCCACAAGTTAATAAGCAAACTAAGTAGAGCACCAATTGGAGAATAATGCTAGAGCAGGATCCCCGTTGGGGATAAGGCAATGAGGACAGAACAGACTAAGAAATATAGTGGGGAAAGGGAAAAAGAGAAAGGGAGGATAGAAGAGAAATATAGAATAATATTGCAAAGTTAAATATAGGAGATAAAGATTTGTATGTATTAGAATTTAGTGCTATAGGAAAGGAGCTTCAGAGAAAGCAAAGAATTATAGAGGAGGTAGTAGTACAAATTAAAAAATTATTAAAATTAAAAGATCAAAATTTTATAGAAAAATATAGAAAAACAAAGCAAAAATAATAAAAACAAACAAAACCCCCACAGAACCTTAAAAGGCCAATGGGGAACCAGAAGTTTATACCAAAATAAAATGTGTGGTTTAAAAGGAAAAAAAAAAAAATTATGTAAACTTGAATATATTCAGTCTTACTGATAAGATTAGTAGCTTCAATAGAATTCAGTGAAGGAAATGAACACACCCGCTCTCTCTCACACACACACCCCCAAGAAAAGAAAAAAAAAAAAAAACAAAGTGGTGGGTGCACTGAGTGGGTTTGGAAAAAAGAGAAAAAAAAAAAAAATTGAAACAAAGTAATACAATACAAAAAATGAAATTTTAAAGTCCAGCAGTAACTCCAGCTTCAGACAAAACGTGAAAATAGTGTTTATGTTCTTCTGTCTCTTGCTGAGTATTCAGGAATTATCAGTCTTTTTCTTGCCTCTGGCAGTGGTTGGATCTGAAGACCTCTTTGACTGCTTGTTTTGGCCTATTCCAGAATTAAAAGGCCCGCCCAGGCTGACCCTGGGAGTTTCTTAATCCAAATCCCTTTTCTTGCTGGGTGGAGCTAAATTCCCTCCCTGTAGCTTGACCAGCAGCCCTGCAGTTTGACCAGCAGCCAAACTACAGTAGGGAAAATGGCGTCTGTCTCACAGAGGATTTATTCCCACACGCTCTATGGGAAGCACTTCCACAGTGCCCCCGACCCTGCTGCAGGCCACCGTCGACCCCCGCCACCGTGGGAGACGTCAGGTTACTCAGAGGTGAGTCTGGCTCAGTCTCATGCGGGATCGCTATTCCTCTCTCCCGGATCACAGTGCGCAGAGACTTTCCAGTCCTCCTCGGCGGCTCTGTGATCGGGTTAATGGTAACCTCCTCCAAAGGGAACTGAGTGCCGCCCTTCCGAGGCCTGTTCAAGGGCACTTCTAGCTCAAGGGGGCTCCTGGACCCTCCAAAGCAGGTCTGGCTCAGTCCCTTGTGGGTGTTAGTGCTCCTCTCCCGGGTTTTGATCTGCAACAGGCTTTGCGGCTTTGGCCCGCCCAGCCTCTCCGGCGGGTATGAGGTTTGACTTTTAAAAGTGCGATTGCGCCCCTCCTACCGTCTTGATGCGGCTTCTCCTTTGTTCTTCGATGTGGGGTGTCCTCTCTGTGATCAGATCCAACCTCCTTTCGTCGATGGTTTCCCAGGAACTCGTCGCAATTCAGGCGATTTTGCAGGAGAGATGAGTGCACGTCCTTCTACGCCGCCATCTTAGCTCCACCTCTCATGTGCCCATTAGCTATCTATCCTCAGAAAAATGTCTTAAGTCCTCTACCCATTCGTCTATTGTATTGTATATTTGATTTTTTTTATTGAGATATATGATTACTTTATATATTTTGGTTTTTAGCCCTCACCAAATATCTCATTTGCAAAATCTCCTATTCAGTAAGTTACCTCTTTGTTTTGTTCATGGTTCCTTTGTTGTGCAAAAGCTTTTCAGTTTCACATCTCATTTTTTCATTTTTGCTTTTGTTGACCTTGCATGAGGAGACATCCGGAAAATCTTGCTAAGATCAAAGAGCTTAATGCCCGTGTTTTCTTGTAGGAATTTTATGGTTTCATGTCTTACATTTTTAATCTATTTTGAATTTATTTTTTTATATGGTATAAGAAAATGATCTACGTGTATTCTCAAACAATATTGAGCGTAAATATTTTCCCAATTGCTTATTCTTGATTCCTATATCATAGATTAATTGAGCATATATGTATGAGTTTATTTCTGGGATCTCTATTTTCTATGTGTCTGCTTTTGTGTCAGTAATGTACTGTTTTGATTACTATAGCTTTGTAGTATAATCTGAAATCAGGGAGTGTGATATCTCCAGATTCATAATAAAGATCATAATCAATCAATCAATCTCAAGATTGCTTTGGTTACTTGTGAATCCATACAAACTCTAGGATTATTTGTTCTAGTTCTATAAAAAAAATCATTGGTATTTTGATAGGAATTGCATCAAATCTGTAGATTGCTTTAAGTTTTATTGGAATTTCAACAGTATTAATTCTTCCAACCATGAGCATGGCATATCTGTCCATTTTCTTTTGTTTTCTTTTTTTTTTTCTCAAACACTTTATTCTCTTGATGCAATCGCCCAGCCTCTCCGGCGGGTATGAGGTTTGACTTTTAAAAGTGCGATTGCGCCCCTCCTACCGTCTTGATGCGGCTTCTCCTTTGTTCTTCGATGTGGGGTGTCCTCTCTGTGATCAGATCCAACCTCCTTTCGTCGATGGTTTCCCAGGAACTCGTCGCAATTCAGGCGATTTTGCAGGAGAGATGAGTGCACGTCCTTCTACGCCGCCATCTTAGCTCCACCTCTCATGTGCCCATTAGCTATCTATCCTCAGAAAAATGTCTTAAGTCCTCTACCCATTCGTCTATTGTATTGTATATTTGATTTTTTTTATTGAGATATATGATTACTTTATATATTTTGGTTTTTAGCCCTCACCAAATATCTCATTTGCAAAATCTCCTATTCAGTAAGTTACCTCTTTGTTTTGTTCATGGTTCCTTTGTTGTGCAAAAGCTTTTCAGTTTCACATCTCATTTTTTCATTTTTGCTTTTGTTGACCTTGCATGAGGAGACATCCGGAAAATCTTGCTAAGATCAAAGAGCTTAATGCCCGTGTTTTCTTGTAGGAATTTTATGGTTTCATGTCTTACATTTTTAATCTATTTTGAATTTATTTTTGTATATGGTATAAGAAAATGATCTACGTGTATTCTCAAACAATATTGAGCGTAAATATTTTCCCAATTGCTTATTCTTGATTCCTATATCATAGATTAATTGAGCATATATGTATGAGTTTATTTCTGGGATCTCTATTTTCTATGTGTCTGCTTTTGTGTCAGTAATGTACTGTTTTGATTACTATAGCTTTGTAGTATAATCTGAAATCAGGGAGTGTGATATCTCCAGATTCATAATAAAGATCATAATCAATCAATCAATCTCAAGATTGCTTTGGTTACTTGTGAATCCATACAAACTCTAGGATTATTTGTTCTAGTTCTATAAAAAAAATCATTGGTATTTTGATAGGAATTGCATCAAATCTGTAGATTGCTTTAAGTTTTATTGGAATTTCAACAGTATTAATTCTTCCAACCATGAGCATGGCATATCTGTCCATTTTCTTTTGTTTTCTTCAATTTATTTCATGAATGTTTTATAGTTTTCAGACTAGAGCTTTATGTTTAAATTTATTTCTAGGCGTTTTATTCTCTTGATGCAATTATAAATGAAATTTTTGTTAATTGCTCTTTCTGATAGATTTTAGTTTGTAGAGATGCAATAGATTTCTGTGTATTAAGTTTGTATTCTGCAACTCTATTGAATTAGTTTATTCTAATAGCTTTTCTGTGGAGTTTTTAGGATTTTCTATATATAGTATCATGCCATATGTAAATAGGGATACTTTTACTTCTTCCTTTTCAATTTGGATACCTTTCATTTGTTTTCCTTTTCTAATTACTTTGGCTAGAACTTCCAAAGCTATGCTGAATAACATTGGTGAGAGTAGACATCCTTGTCTTATTCCCAATCTTAGAGGAAAAGGTTTCAGCTTATCATGATTTATCCTATGTTAGATGGGGGTTTGCCATATATGATCTTTATTATGTTGAAGCGTATTCCCTCTATAGTCACATTATTGAGTATTTTTATCAGGAGCTAATGTTGAATTTTATCATTCTTTTTCTACTTTTATTAAGATGATCATGTGATTTTTATCATTTGTTTTGTTACTGTAGTGTTTTATGTTGATTGATTTGAAACTATTGAATTACCTCTGCCTCCTTCATTTCATCATAGGGTATGCTCCTTTAATGTATTACCAAATTCAATTTCCTAGTATTCTGTTAAAGAGTTTTGCACATATTTTCTGTTGCAATGACTTCATTTGGTTTTAGTATCAAGGCAATATTAGCCTTTTAGAATAAGTTCGAAAGCATTATCCCTTCTTCCTTCAGTTTTTTTATAATAATTAAAGAAATAGGTATTTTCTCTTCTTTAAATGTTTAGTAGAATTCTCCTTTGAACATATCCATCATGTTCTGGACTTTTGTTTGTATAGAGCTTTTTGATTACTGATTTAATTTTCCTACTAATTGGTTTGCTCAGATTTTTTGTTATTTCTGATTCAGTCTTGAGAGATTGTATGTTACTAGAAATAATTTGTTCATTTCTTCTAGGGTGTGCAATTTGTTGACATATAATTGCTTTTATGATTTGTTTATATTTCTGTGACTTTGCAACTTCTCTTTCGTTTGTAGTTTTATTTACTTGGCCTCTTTTTTTCTTAATGAGTCTGGCTAAAGACTCTTGCTTATCTTTATTTTTTAAAAAAAAATTTATTTATTTATTTATTTTGGCGGGAGTGGGGAAGAAGGGGGTGGGCGGGCCACTTCTATTGGTCTTTCATTTGTCTAGTTTCATCCATCTTCGTTCTTTGGCCTGTGTGGGCCTCCCATCGCAGTGGCATCTGTTGTTGCAGAGCACCGGCTCTGGGCGCATGCGCTCCATAGCTCCAGCTCAGTAATTGGACACATCGGTCCAGCCGCTCCGCGGCACGTGAGATCTTCCCAGGCCAGGGATCAAACCGGCGCCCCTTGCACTTCAAGGCGGTGTCCTTACCCACTGGACCACCAGGGAAGCCCTTGCTTATCTTTTAAAAACCAACTCTTGCTTCATTGATCTCTTCTATTATTTTTCTTTAGTGTCTATTTCATTTCCACTCAAATCTGTATTTTTCCTTCCTTCTGTTAACTTTGGACTTTGTTCATTCATCTTAATCTAATTTCTTTAGGTGTAAGATTGGGTTGTTCACTTGAGGTTTTTCTTATTTTTTGAGATAGGCCTGTATCACGATTAATTTCTCTTTTAGCACTGCTTTTGCTGCATCCCACAGATTTTTGGAAGTTTTTGTTTTGTTTTGTTTTAATTCATCTCAAAGGATCTAAAAAAAAATTTTTTTTTTAAATTTCTTCCTGACATGTTGTCTATTTAGTAATATTGTTTAGTAATATTGTTTAGTATCTACACATTTTTGTTTCTTCCTAGTTTTCTTTTTTAAAAATTCCCTAATATAATTTTTAAAGATATTTTCCATTAAGAACTACTAAAAAATATGGATTACATTCCTCATGTTGTACAATACATCCTTCTAGGTATCCTTCTATCTTGCAATCAATCGTTTTATTTTTTTTAATCCCCCAACTCTGCATTGTCCCTCCCCCATTGATCATCATTAATTTGTTCTCTATTTCTGTGAGTCTGCTTCTTTTTTTGTTATGTTCACTAGTTTGTGTATTTTTTAAATTCCACATACAATTAATATCATATAGTATTTGTTTTTCTCTATTTGACCTGTTTCACTTAGCATAATACCCCCTCCTCCAATCCATCTATGCTGCTGGTTCATGTACAACAACTTATACATATAGCTATTTCTTTTAAGCTGATAGTTGCTTATGTTTAAAAACACTTTAAAATTTCTACATTTTTGACTCCCCTCCATCATGTTTTATGTTGCTGACTGCTGACATCATATTTTACATCTTTCTATTTTGTGTATCCTCTAACTACTTAACTATAATCTATTCTACCTCTTTTGTTCTTAAACTTCATAGTAGCTTTTTAAGTAACTGATTTGTTGCCTTATTATTAATATATGTTTGCCTTTTCCAGCGAGATTTTTTCTTTCATATGTTTTCTTGGGTCTTTTCTTTTAGCTTAATGAAGACCATTTAACATTTTTGTAAGTCTATTTTAGTAGTGGTGCTTTTCTCTAGTTTTTGCCTGTCTAGGAAACTATCTCTCCTTCAATTCTGAATGATAACTTTACTGTGTAGAGGATTCTCAAAACTTCTAGAGTACTTTCTCTTTCAACACTTCAAATATATTAATCCACTCTCTCTTGGTCTACAAAGATTTGCTGAAAAATCAACTGATAGCCTATGGAACTTTCCTTCTTTTTTTCTTACTGTCTTTAAAACTAAATATTACCATTTTAATTATTGTATGTCTTGATGCACATCTCTTTAGGGCTTCTCCAATGGCACTAGTGGTAAAGAACCCATCTACCAAAGCAGGGGACCTAAAGAATATAAGTTTGATCCCTGGGTTGGGAAGACCCCAAGAAGAGAGCATGACAACCCACTCCAGTAATCTTGCCTGGATAATCCCATGGATAGAGGAGCCTGGAAGGCTACAGTCCATAGGGTCACAAAGAGTCGGACACAGCTGAATCAACTTAGCATGGACACACACACATCATTTTAGGTTCATCATGTTTGGGATTCCTTATGATTCTTGGAATTGCATATCTGTTTCTTTTCCCTTGGTTCTTTTAAATATTTTATAACTCCTTGTTGAAGTTCTCACTATGTTTCTCTACTCTTCTTCCTAGTTTGATGAGCATTTTTATGACTGTTACTTTGAACCCTGTGTCAGGTAAATTACTTATCTCTGTTTCATTAGAATTTTCCCCTGGGAGTTTATTTTATTCTCTCACATCTGTTTTCATTTTGTTTGACTTTATATGTTTCTTTCTATTAACTAAGTTAAACACTTTATCTCTCCTGGTCTTGAAGGTCTGACCTTATATAGGAGCATTCTTATGTATACGGATTGCATATGCCTTGTGGCTTTGATGGCAATGCTGAATCCAAAGCCAGGCATGTGCCAAATATTTTTTTTATACTACTATCATTTACTTTTTTTCTACCTCTTTTTTTTGTGTATCCTCTAACTACTTAACTATAATCTATTCTACCTCTTTGTTCTTAAACTTCATAGTAGCTTTTTAAGTAACTGATTTGTTGCCTTATTATTAATATATGTTTGCCTTTTCCAGCGAGATTTTTTCTTTCATATGTTTTCTTGGGTCTTTTCTTTTAGCTTAATGAAGACCATTTAACATTTTTGTAAGTCTATTTTAGTAGTGGTGCTTTTCTCTAGTTTTTGCCTGTCTAGGAAACTATCTCTCCTTCAATTCTGAATGATAACTTTACTGTGTAGAGGATTCTCAAAACTTCTAGAGTACTTTCTCTTTCAACACTTCAAATATATTAATCCACTCTCTTGGTCTACAAAGATTTGCTGAAAAATCAACTGATAGCCTATGGAACTTTCCTTCTTTTTTTCTTACTGTCTTTAAAACTAAATATTACCATTTTAATTATTGTATGTCTTGATGCACATCTCTTTAGGGCTTCTCCAATGGCACTAGTGGTAAAGAACCCATCTACCAAAGCAGGGGACCTAAAGAATATAAGTTTGATCCCTGGGTTGGGAAGACCCCAAGAAGAGAGCATGACAACCCACTCCAGTAATCTTGCCTGGATAATCCCATGGATAGAGGAGCCTGGAAGGCTACAGTCCATAGGGTCACAAAGAGTCGGACACAGCTGAATCAACTTAGCATGGACACACACACATCATTTTAGGTTCATCATGTTTGGGATTCCTTATGATTCTTGGAATTGCATATCTGTTTCTTTTCCCTTGGTTCTTTTAAATATTTTATAACTCCTTGTTGAAGTTCTCACTATGTTTCTCTACTCTTCTTCCTAGTTTGATGAGCATTTTTATGACTGTTACTTTGAACCCTGTGTCAGGTAAATTACTTATCTCTGTTTCATTAGAATTTTCCCCTGGGAGTTTATTTTATTCTCTCACATCTGTTTTCATTTTGTTTGACTTTATATGTTTCTTTCTATTAACTAAGTTAAACACTTTATCTCTCCTGGTCTTGAAGGTCTGACCTTATATAGGAGCATTCTTATGTATACGGATTGCATATGCCTTGTGGCTTTGATGGCAATGCTGAATCCAAAGCCAGGCATGTGCCAAATGTTTTCCTAGAGCTTGCTGGAGGTGCCACTTGGCAGGAGGATAGGCGCTGGAGCTAGGCATGGATTAGGTAGCATGTTGAAGCAATCTTGGCAGGATAACTAAGGTACCAGGCACTTTCAATCTGCTGTCTCTGTGCTGGAACATAGAGTGTGTTTGTGCATAAGTCTTTAAGAACAGAGTCTTGGTTTCCTACAGAACTCTAGCATTCCTCGATGTAAGTCCTTTTGGTTTTCAAAACCAGCTGTGAAGGCTTATCTTCATGGTTCTGGTTCCCACGGCTGTGATGCCTCAATGGTGCTGGAACCCTTTGTCCCTTAAGAAGGACCTCTGAATTTGTGGAACCCCCCCTCTTAATTGTGGGTTGCTCTGTCAGGGGTGTGGATCCTTGCTAGATTGTGTCTTTGCCCCTCATACTCAAATAGATATGTTTTTTGTTTTTCTTTACATCCTTAATTACAAAAGAGCTATTCTACTAGTCTTCAGGTCATTCTCAGAATATAATTGTTCTTTTGATGTATTGGGAGGAAGTGAACTCGGATCTTTCTACTCTGCTATCTAGATCTCACTTCAGGGAGAGAGGGAGAGAAAGTATATTCTTAACATTCTATCTTAAGAGCCTGGTTCCCTCATAAATTATCCCACTGCAATGCAGGAGACCTGGGTTCAATCCCTGGGTCAGGAAGATACCCTGGAGAAGGGAATGGCTATTCACTTCAGTACCCTTGCCAGGATACTGTTGGATACTGGATGAACCCTGTGTCAGGTAAATTTTAACTTTTATCTCATGTTTCTACTCTTCTTCCTAGTTTGATGAGCATTTTTATGACTGTTACTTTGAACCCTGTGTCAGGTAAATTACTTATCTCTGTTTCATTAGAATTTTCCCCTGGGAGTTTATTTTATTCTCTCACATCTGTTTTCATTTTGTTTGACTTTATATGTTTCTTTCTATTAACTAAGTTAAACACTTTATCTCTCCTGGTCTTGAAGGTCTGACCTTATATAGGAGCATTCTTATGTATACGGATTGCATATGCCTTGTGGCTTTGATGGCAATGCTGAATCCAAAGCCAGGCATGTGCCAAATGTTTTCCTAGAGCTTGCTGGAGGTGCCACTTGGCAGGAGGATAGGCGCTGGAGCTAGGCATGGATTAGGTAGCATGTTGAAGCAATCTTGGCAGGATAACTAAGGTACCAGGCACTTTCAATCTGCTGTCTCTGTGCTGGAACATAGAGTGTGTTTGTGCATAAGTCTTTAAGAACAGAGTCTTGGTTTCCTACAGAACTCTAGCATTCCTCGATGTAAGTCCTTTTGGTTTTCAAAACCAGCTGTGAAGGCTTATCTTCATGGTTCTGGTTCCCACGGCTGTGATGCCTCAATGGTGCTGGAACCCTTTGTCCCTTAAGAAGGACCTCTGAATTTGTGGAACCCCCCCTCTTAATTGTGGGTTGCTCTGTCAGGGGTGTGGATCCTTGCTAGATTGTGTCTTTGCCCCTCATACTCAAATAGATATGTTTTTTGTTTTTCTTTACATCCTTAATTACAAAAGAGCTATTCTACTAGTCTTCAGGTCATTCTCAGAATATAATTGTTCTTTTGATGTATTGGGAGGAAGTGAACTCGGATCTTTCTACTCTGCTATCTAGATCTCACTTCAGGGAGAGAGGGAGAGAAAGTATATTCTTAACATTCTATCTTAAGAGCCTGGTTCCCTCATAAATTATCCCACTGCAATGCAGGAGACCTGGGTTCAATCCCTGGGTCAGGAAGATACCCTGGAGAAGGGAATGGCTATTCACTTCAGTACCCTTGCCAGGATACTGTTGGATACTGGATACTTATCTTCTGAACAAGAGGAACCTGGAAGGTCACAGTCCATGGGGTCACAAAGAGTCAGATACAACTGTACAAAAAAAATCTTAATGAGCCAAATGACCACGAGGGTATGATCAGTCACCTAGAGCCAGACATCTTAGAGTGCAAAGTCAAATGCACTCTAGGAAACATTGCTACAAACAAAGTTAGTGAAGGTAATGGAATTCCAGTTGAGCTATTTCAAATATTAAAAGATGATGCTGTTTAAAGTGCTGTCTTCAATATGCCATTAAATTTGGAAAACTGAGCAGTGGACTCAGGACTGGAAAAGGACAGTTTCCATTTCAATCCCAAAGAAAAGCAATGCCAAAAAATGTTCAAACTACTGCACCATCGTACTCATTTCATGCTAGCAAAGTAATGCTTAAAATCCTCCAGGCTAGGCTTCAACAGTATTCGAACTGAAAACTTCCAGATATACAAGGTGAATTCAGAAAAGGCAGAAGAACCAGAGATCAAATTGGCAACATCTGTTGGATCATAGAAAGAGCAAGGGAATTCCAGAAAAACATCTATTTATGTTTCATTGAAAACTATGCTACAGCCTTTGACTGTGTGGACCACAGCAAACTTTGGGAAATTCTGAAAGAAATAAGAATACCAGATCACCTTATCTGCTTCCTCCAAAGCCTGTATGCAGGGCAAGATGCAACAGGTAGACCCAGACATGTAACAGTGGACTGGTCCTAAATTGGGGAATGAGTATGTCAAGGCTATATATTGTCACCCTGCTTATTTAATTTATATGCAGAGTATATCATGCAAAAGGCCAGTCTGGATGAAGCACAAGCTAGAATCAAGATTTCTGGGAGAAATATGAATAACCTTAAGTATGAAGATGATACCACTCTGATGGCAGAAAGTGAAGAACTAAAGAGACTCTTGATGAAGGTGAAAGAGGACAGTGAAAAGGTTAGCCTAAAACTCAACAGTCAAAAAATGAAGATCATGGCATTTGGTTCATGACAAATAGATGAGCAAACAATGGAAACTGATAGTGATAAAGTGATAGACTATTTTCTTGGGCTCTGAAATCATTGCAGATGGTGACTGTAGCCATGAAATTAAAAGACACTTGGTCCTTGGAAGAAAAGCTATGACAAACCTAGGCAGTGTATTCAAAAGCAGAAACATCACTTTGCTGACAAAAGTTTATATACCCAAATCTATGGTTTTCCCAGTAGTTGTGTATGCATGTGAGAATTGGACCATAAAGAAGGCTGAGTGGCAAAAAAATTGATATCTTTGAACTCTGTTCTTGGAGAAGGCTCTTGAGAGTCCCTTGGACTGCAAGAAGATCAAAGCAGTCAGTCCTAAAGGAAATCAACCCTGAATGTTAAATTGAAGAAATGATGCTGAAGCTGAAGCTCCAATACTTTGACCACCTGATGCAAAGAGATGATTCACTGGAAAAAGAAGGGGATGACAGAGGATGAAATGGTTGGATGGTATCACTGAGTCAGTGGGCATGGATTTGAGCAAGCTCTGGGAGATGGTGAGGGACAGGGAAACACAGCATGCTGCAGTCCACAGGGTCGCAAAGGGTTGGACATGACTCAGTAACTGAATTGAACTGAAAGGACCTCTTAAAGTAAATATATTTTGAGTTAATAAAATCTTTAAGAATAAATAAGTGTGTCTGCTGGGAGCAGGTGGGGCACTGTTGTTTCCCCATTCCTCTACAAGATCCATGAGGGCAGAAACTCACATCAACTAGAGGCATTTGGGGATGCAGGGCCCCCTACCCCTAGAACAGCATTAATAGATTTGTGTGGCTGAGTTAACCAGTCAGGGTGTCGCAGAGTGTATTCATAGGGACACAGAGCCTAGTTCAGTGCATAATTGGTGCAAAGTTGACTGAACAACAACAAAGCAAGGCATACTGGAGGAGAAGATTAAAAGTAAGTAAAAAAAAAATTGTGACCCTTAAAGATATTGCAATTGAGTAATGAATTTATCACATCTATAGTAACAATCCTACTATAATGCAAAATAATTGTGCTATTAACTAAAGTGATGTAGGAATTCCATGAAGGAAGGATCTGATTAATTATTTGTATTATGTGAATGTTAGGTAGTTAAAGAAAGCTTCAAAGAAGAATGTACAGTTGGCATGACCTCTGCAGAATGAGTAGGATTTGAACAGGCTGAGATTGGAAGGGAGGACATTCAAGGTAGATGATTTACTTGAAGAAAGGTCCAGAGATGGCAAAGCAAGTTGTCTGAAAAGGAAGGTTTTACCTGGATTATAATGTGCAGGGAATTCATTAAAAGGTTGGAAAGGTGGAGCTGATATTAGTTCCCAATATGAATGTTATTATGCTTGTGGAACTCTTCCTAGGCATGATACTATCATGTGCTATTGAGTTTGCCACAAGTTATGATATTTTGTAATTGTGTGAATGACTTCTGTCAATAAGTCCTCCACTCATCTGATATATTGAAATGTATTCTAGAAATACATTCAGATTATCAAACCAAGGGAAAAGTTAATAACTTATTTAAATGTGTAGATTATTGCTATATGAATACAGTTTCCTTTTTATCCAGTCTTAACATCTGCTTACTATACCATCAATTCTTTTTAAAAGAAACAAAAACTTCTTTAGAGAAAGGGGAAGTTTGTACATGTTTTTTTTCTTTTGTGAAATTCCAGTTCTAATATAGAATGGTGTGAGAGCATCACTCCTTATGCCAACTCAAAGTTAAAATGGTGTGAAAATATCATGTGTTGAATGTAAATCAAACTTCTGGAGAACATATCTACAGTCAAAAAAATAGGTCACTTATAGTTTAGGACTACAGAAGTAAGTGACCAAGTATGACAAATAGTGAAAAATATCTTAAGAATTTAAAAATATTTCTTTATTCTCATGTAATAATAATTAAGTTATTTTTATGTTTTTTCTTTAAGCACTGAAAATTAATTGTATGTTGTTTTCCTCTGGACTTAAAATACAGAACTAATGCATGTATTGAAAGTATTTACCTAAGCTCCATAATTCCACAAATGATTTTTAAATGTGAACTTTCTATATAGTCAGTGGGACCAAGGTTTCACATGTGGGAGAATAGGAACCAGACCACATTCTGATGCTAGAGGGGTGGATTGAAAAACTCCACACAGTTTCCACGTTTGTTATATTTTTCTTCTTTGGGAAATTTTCTCATGAGATTTTATGCTAATATGTAATAGAAAATTCCACCAAAATGTGATGAAACTTTTTTCAAAATGTTGAGTCATTAAAAAAATTTGAGTTCTCCAGGGATTTTCCATGCCTAATGTTCTGATTCTACAGGTATCCTGAATAGAAAAAATGTTTTTCAAATGTTGATGCATGAGTATATAGATTACTGACTAAATCTAAAATTGATTTAATTTTTTGACTCTTCTCAATGGAGCTGATATTAGTTCCCAATATGAATGTTATTATGCTTGTGGAACTCTTCCTAGGCATGATACTATCATGTGCTATTGAGTTTGCCACAAGTTATGATATTTTGTAATTGTGTGAATGACTTCTGTCAATAAGTCCTCCACTCATCTGATATATTGAAATGTATTCTAGAAATACATTCAGATTATCAAACCAAGGGAAAAGTTAATAACTTATTTAAATGTGTAGATTATTGCTATATGAATACAGTTTCCTTTTTATCCAGTCTTAACATCTGCTTACTATACCATCAATTCTTTTTAAAAGAAACAAAAACTTCTTTAGAGAAAGGGGAAGTTTGTACATGTTTTTTTTCTTTTGTGAAATTCCAGTTCTAATATAGAATGGTGTGAGAGCATCACTCCTTATGCCAACTCAAAGTTAAAATGGTGTGAAAATATCATGTGTTGAATGTAAATCAAACTTCTGGAGAACATATCTACAGTCAAAAAAATAGGTCACTTATAGTTTAGGACTACAGAAGTAAGTGACCAAGTATGACAAATAGTGAAAAATATCTTAAGAATTTAAAAATATTTCTTTATTCTCATGTAATAATAATTAAGTTATTTTTATGTTTTTTCTTTAAGCACTGAAAATTAATTGTATGTTGTTTTCCTCTGGACTTAAAATACAGAACTAATGCATGTATTGAAAGTATTTACCTAAGCTCCATAATTCCACAAATGATTTTTAAATGTGAACTTTCTATATAGTCAGTGGGACCAAGGTTTCACATGTGGGAGAATAGGAACCAGACCACATTCTGATGCTAGAGGGGTGGATTGAAAAACTCCACACAGTTTCCACGTTTGTTATATTTTTCTTCTTTGGGAAATTTTCTCATGAGATTTTATGCTAATATGTAATAGAAAATTCCACCAAAATGTGATGAAACTTTTTTCAAAATGTTGAGTCATTAAAAAAATTTGAGTTCTCCAGGGATTTTCCATGCCTAATGTTCTGATTCTACAGGTATCCTGAATAGAAAAAATGTTTTTCAAATGTTGATGCATGAGTATATAGATTACTGACTAAATCTAAAATTGATTTAATTTTTTGACTCTTCTCAATGGTTTCCTTCACCTGACAATTCTCAGGTCAAACTAATTGTGCAATTAGTATAATAATAAACCTCTAGACACATTAGCATTAAGGGGCTATATTTTTTAAAACAACCAAATGTCACAAGTTAAAAATATCATAAATATGCCATTGTATAGTTAATAATAGGAAAACATGTACACTACCTATGAAATACCATTGTTTTCTAGATCAAATCTTTTGATCAGTGAGGACACTGTTAGAACTATTAAAACCTTATTAGGGCTTCCCTGATGATCCAGTGGGTAAAAAGTCCACCTTGCAATGCAAGGGACACCAGTTCAATCCCTGGCCAGGGAAGATCCCACGTACTGTGGAGCTCCTGGACTGGTATGTCCAATTATGAGCCAGCGCTCTGGAGCACATACGCCCAGAGCTGGTGCTCTGCAACGAGAGAGGTCACTGCAATGTGAGGCTCACACAGGCTGAAGAATAAAGATGGATGAAAATAAATAAATAAATAATGAATTTTTTAAAAAGGCCAACATTTTTTTAAAAAAACCCACTATTAGTCTAGCTCCATGAATTATAAAAAGTAATTTCCTCAGAGACTCAGATGAGGCAGATATATGAAATAGTTCCACAGGCCTCCACTATATCAACAATTATGAAATGCAGATAAAATAAAACTACATATACATTTAAAGGGGCTTCTGCAGTGGCTCAGTGGTAAAGAATCTGCCTGCATTATAAGAGACCCAGGTTCCATCCCTGGTTCCAGAAGACACCCTGAAGATGGAAATGGTTACCCATTACAGTACTGGAGAATGCCATGGAAAGAGGAGACTGGTGGGCTACAGTCCATGGATTTGCAAAGAGTTGGACATTACTGAGTGACTAACACTATTCATTAAAAAACGAACATTTTACAGAGTCAGATAGTAAATATTTTATGATTCCCTATTATAAGCTATGAAATTCCCCAATGACTCAGTAGGGAAAGAATTCACCTGCAATGCAGAAGACACAAGGGACCCAAGTTCAATCCCTGGGTCTGGAAGATCCCCTGGAGTAGGAAATGGCAAATTGCTCCAGTATTCTTGCCTAGAAAGTTCCATGGATAGAGAAACCTGGTGGGCTACAGTCCATGGATTCGCATAGAGTTGGACATTACTGAGTGACTAACACACACACATAGACACACATACCTTTAAAGACACTAATGTATTAGATGGCAGAACTAGAAGAGAATTTGCAGCCTCCAGACCCAGTTGTGCTGTCCAATCCCCTTTGTCTGAGGAAATGACATTGGAGAAACAGAAATTATAGTGGAAAAACAATAGATTTATTAACTGATGTTAACAGAGGTAAGAATTCCTGTCTGGAAACATTGAGAAACTCAAAGGGGAAATCCCTAGCTGTGAGAAAGCAAAAGATTAGATACCTTCAGAACATAAATTGTCAAATCCTTGGTTGAGAGTTAAGTTATGCACGTGCAAAGGATACCACAAAGGGCACACAGAAAAGAAAGGCAGGGACTAGAGAGAAAAATACTCTTGAAAATTAGGGCAATAAAGAGTCAGAAATGTGAATTTATTGATTTTTTAAAACAAGTGCATTCTCCAATTTTAAATAGGGTAAAGAAAGCCTTAATGGTAAGATTAGAAAGCTGAAGTCAAGAATCACTGGAATTAAGGATATTTTGAAAAAGCAAGGAAGCTTGCCAAATTCTGTATGCAAAAGAGAGTCTTGTAAGAATTAGGTTAAATAAAATTGCAGCAATGAGAAAACATGAGAAAAAGGCAGATATAAGTAGTTGCATGAGTTGCACTAGACATAGTTTGTGATTTGATTCTGGGCAACTTAACCATCAACTAGAAAATAATCTGATTAAACCATTAGGAGAACATTGTCCATTGTCATTAACAGTAAATTATCTAAAATGGGCAAATAACATCCAAACCACCAGAAATGTAAAGAAACAGAAACTTGTAACCCATACAATTTAATTTAAAACTAGGAATCAATAGAATCCTATTCATAGTAAGTCAGATATTAAAATAAGCAGAGGAAGATTTCAAAGCAGCCATTCTAAATATGTTCAAGGAATGAAAAGTAGGATGTATTTAAATATTTGAAGGCAAATATGGCATCAATAATTGAAGAGATGAGCAATCTCAACAGAGAAATGCAAACTGTTTAAAAATAGTTCTAGAACTGAAAATTACAATTGCTGCAATAACAAAGTGAACATAACAAACGTGAACACAGTGTACTGGAAATGGTAGAAGAATAATGCAGTGATTTGAATATACATTAATATAATTTGCTCAATCCAAAGATCAGACAAGCCTTCCCCGGTGGCACTATTGGTAAAAAATCTGCCTGCCAATGCAAATTTTAGAGATGTGTGTTTGATCCCTGGGTCAGGAAGATACCCTGAAATAGGAAATGGCATCTCACTAGTGGAAAAACAATAGATTTATTAACTGATGTTAACAGAGGTAAGAATTCCTGTCTGGAAACATTGAGAAACTCAAAGGGGAAATCCCTAGCTGTGAGAAAGCAAAAGATTAGATACCTTCAGAACATAAATTGTCAAATCCTTGGTTGAGAGTTAAGTTATGCACGTGCAAAGGATACCACAAAGGGCACACAGAAAAGAAAGGCAGGGACTAGAGAGAAAAATACTCTTGAAAATTAGGGCAATAAAGAGTCAGAAATGTGAATTTATTGATTTTTTAAAACAAGTGCATTCTCCAATTTTAAATAGGGTAAAGAAAGCCTTAATGGTAAGATTAGAAAGCTGAAGTCAAGAATCACTGGAATTAAGGATATTTTGAAAAAGCAAGGAAGCTTGCCAAATTCTGTATGCAAAAGAGAGTCTTGTAAGAATTAGGTTAAATAAAATTGCAGCAATGAGAAAACATGAGAAAAAGGCAGATATAAGTAGTTGCATGAGTTGCACTAGACATAGTTTGTGATTTGATTCTGGGCAACTTAACCATCAACTAGAAAATAATCTGATTAAACCATTAGGAGAACATTGTCCATTGTCATTAACAGTAAATTATCTAAAATGGGCAAATAACATCCAAACCACCAGAAATGTAAAGAAACAGAAACTTGTAACCCATACAATTTAATTTAAAACTAGGAATCAATAGAATCCTATTCATAGTAAGTCAGATATTAAAATAAGCAGAGGAAGATTTCAAAGCAGCCATTCTAAATATGTTCAAGGAATGAAAAGTAGGATGTATTTAAATATTTGAAGGCAAATATGGCATCAATAATTGAAGAGATGAGCAATCTCAACAGAGAAATGCAAACTGTTTAAAAATAGTTCTAGAACTGAAAATTACAATTGCTGCAATAACAAAGTGAACATAACAAACGTGAACACAGTGTACTGGAAATGGTAGAAGAATAATGCAGTGATTTGAATATACATTAATATAATTTGCTCAATCCAAAGATCAGACAAGCCTTCCCCGGTGGCACTATTGGTAAAAAAAATCTGCCTGCCAATGCAAATTTTAGAGATGTGTGTTTGATCCCTGGGTCAGGAAGATACCCTGAAATAGGAAATGGCATCTCACTCCAGTATTCTTTTTTTTTTTTTTGGTGGGGGATGGGTTAGGGAGGGAGGGGGCGGGTGGACCACTTCTATTGGTGTTTCATTTATCTATTTTTATCCATCTTTGTTCTTTGGCCCATGTGGGCCTCCCATCACAGTGGCCTCTGTTGTCGCAGAGCACTGGCTCTGGGCGCATGCGCTTCAGAGTTTCGGCTTGGTAACTGGACACATCGGTCCAGCCGCTTTTCAGCACGTGGGATCTTCCCAGGCCAGGGATCTAACCTGTGCCCCTTGCACTGCAAGGCGGTGTCCTTACCCACTGGACCACCAGGGAAGCCCTCACTCCAGTATTCTTGCATGGAAAGTTCCATGGGCAGAGGAGCCTGGTAGGCTATCGTCCATGGAGTCTCAAAGAGTCATACACAACTGAGTGACTGAGAACATGCTAAAGATCAGATGGAAAAAGATTGAAGGAATTATGAGCAGAACTTCAGAAATCTGTGGTTATGTATGAAGCAGTCCAACATACATATAATTGAAACCCTAGGAGGAGAGAAGCAAAAGAAAAATTACAGCAAAATGACTTGAAAACAATGTCAAAAAATTCAAATTTGCTGCGTGCTATACTTAGTCTCTCAGTCACGTCTGATTCTTTGCAGTACCATGGACTCCAGCGCACCAGACTCCTCTGTCCATGGGGATTCCCCAGGCACAAAAAACAGGAAAAAAAAATTTCAAAGCAGCCATTCTAAATATGTTCAAGGAATGAAAAGTAGGATGTATTTAAATATTTGAAGGCAAATATGGCATCAATAATTGAAGAGATGAGCAATCTCAACAGAGAAATGCAAACTGTTTAAAAATAGTTCTAGAACTGAAAATTACAATTGCTGCAATAACAAAGTGAACATAACAAACGTGAACACAGTGTACTGGAAATGGTAGAAGAATAATGCAGTGATTTGAATATACATTAATATAATTTGCTCAATCCAAAGATCAGACAAGCCTTCCCCGGTGGCACTATTGGTAAAAAAAATCTGCCTGCCAATGCAAATTTTAGAGATGTGTGTTTGATCCCTGGGTCAGGAAGATACCCTGAAATAGGAAATGGCATCTCACTCCAGTATTCTTTTTTTTTTTTTTTGGTGGGGGGTGGGTGGGGGGGGGGGGGGGGGGGTGGACCACTTCTATTGGTGTTTCATTTATCTATTTTTATCCATCTTTGTTCTTTGGCCCATGTGGGCCTCCCATCACAGTGGCCTCTGTTGTCGCAGAGCACTGGCTCTGGGCGCATGCGCTTCAGAGTTTCGGCTTGGTAACTGGACACATCGGTCCAGCCGCTTTTCAGCACGTGGGATCTTCCCAGGCCAGGGATCTAACCTGTGCCCCTTGCACTGCAAGGCGGTGTCCTTACCCACTGGACCACCAGGGAAGCCCTCACTCCAGTATTCTTGCATGGAAAGTTCCATGGGCAGAGGAGCCTGGTAGGCTATCGTCCATGGAGTCTCAAAGAGTCATACACAACTGAGTGACTGAGAACATGCTAAAGATCAGATGGAAAAAGATTGAAGGAATTATGAGCAGAACTTCAGAAATCTGTGGTTATGTATGAAGCAGTCCAACATACATATAATTGAAACCCTAGGAGGAGAGAAGCAAAAGAAAAATTACAGCAAAATGACTTGAAAACAATGTCAAAAAATTCAAATTTGCTGCGTGCTATACTTAGTCTCTCAGTCACGTCTGATTCTTTGCAGTACCATGGACTCCAGCGCACCAGACTCCTCTGTCCATGGGGATTCCCCAGGCACAAATACTGGAGTGGGTTGCCATGCCCTGCTCCAGGGGATCTTTCCAACCCAGGGATGGAAACTAGGTCTCCCACATTGCAGGCAGATTCTTTACCATCTGAGCTACCAGGGAAGCCCCCAAATTTGCTTGAAAATACTAATTTAAAGATTCAGTACTCATGGAACTCTAAGCTGACTGAAAAGGAGAAATCCAGTTTGAGATACATAGTATTTTAAATATAGATTATCGAACATAAAGGGAAAATTTGAAAACAATAATGAAGAAAAACAATAAATTAAATTACTTTTAATAGCGTTAATGACTTGCTTCTCATTAAAAAATATGGAAGCCAAAAGACATTGGCTTGATATTTCCAATATTCTGAAGGAACAAAAGAAGCTAGAAAGATTTCTGAATCCAGTGACGTTATTCTTCAAGAGTAAGGATAATTGTCTGTTTCTAATTGGATTAAAATTCTACAAAATGGAAACTAATGCATAATGATAGAAAGCAGGTCAGTGTTTGCCTGAGAGGCACCAGAAAACTTCTAGAATCTAGAAGTGATGAGAATGTTGTATTCATATATTGTTTTTATGTATATGCATATATGCATATGTATGTTATAGTTCATTTCCATTTGTTCATTCAATTACAGTGTCACAGAGAATTTGTTGTCAACAGAACTGAACTATAAAACATGCTAAAAGAAATCTTCAGTCAGAAGAGAAATGAATGCTAAGAGAAAGTTAGCAAATTAGAGCTATAAGGAGAAAGAAAGACCATTAGAAAAGATAAAAATAATAACCATTTTTCCTCTCATTTTAAAAATAACTAAATATTATAATGTTTATTGAATTTATTATATATATGTAAAATCTATCTATCTCAGACAAATATGACACTAAAATAGAGAGAGCTAACGGAAATAAACTTTTACAAATTGTCTTATGTTTTTCCTGAAGTAATTTACTATTAATTATAGGTAGATTGATACCTGTTTCAAAAACATACTACCATTCTTAGAGGTACCATTAAAATCACAGTGGAAGGAAAGAGCTAGAAATCAATAATGATAAGATGGAATATTGCAAAATATATGAATATGCTAATCACTCTGATGGCAGAAAGCAAAGAGGAACTAAAAAGCCTCTTGATGCAATTGAAAGGGGAGTATGAAAAAGCTGGCCTTTTAAATCTCAAGATTCAAAAAATGAAGATCATGTCATCTGGTCCCATAACTTCATGGCAAATAGTATGTAATTGTTCATTGTAGTTTATTCAGAAGGGCAAAAAAACTGGAAATAACCCAAAATGGGTGTCAGTCAAAAAAATGAATAAACTAATTATGCTACCTACATGTTAAGGCATTCTATTTGGTGATATAAAGGAGCAAAACTTATATCCATGCAGCAACAGAAATGAGTCTCAAAGGGATTATGCTAAATTTTAAAAAGTAGACACACAAGACTACATATTGCCTGCTTCTATTCAGATGAAATTCTAGAAAAGAAATATAATGAAAAAAGAAAGATTTCTGAATCCAGTGACGTTATTCTTCAAGAGTAAGGATAATTGTCTGTTTCTAATTGGATTAAAATTCTACAAAATGGAAACTAATGCATAATGATAGAAAGCAGGTCAGTGTTTGCCTGAGAGGCACCAGAAAACTTCTAGAATCTAGAAGTGATGAGAATGTTGTATTCATATATTGTTTTTATGTATATGCATATATGCATATGTATGTTATAGTTCATTTCCATTTGTTCATTCAATTACAGTGTCACAGAGAATTTGTTGTCAACAGAACTGAACTATAAAACATGCTAAAAGAAATCTTCAGTCAGAAGAGAAATGAATGCTAAGAGAAAGTTAGCAAATTAGAGCTATAAGGAGAAAGAAAGACCATTAGAAAAGATAAAAATAATAACCATTTTTCCTCTCATTTTTAAAAATAACTAAATATTATAATGTTTATTGAATTTATTATATATATGTAAAATCTATCTATCTCAGACAAATATGACACTAAAATAGAGAGAGCTAACGGAAATAAACTTTTACAAATTGTCTTATGTTTTTCCTGAAGTAATTTACTATTAATTATAGGTAGATTGATACCTGTTTCAAAAACATACTACCATTCTTAGAGGTACCATTAAAATCACAGTGGAAGGAAAGAGCTAGAAATCAATAATGATAAGATGGAATATTGCAAAATATATGAATATGCTAATCACTCTGATGGCAGAAAGCAAAGAGGAACTAAAAAGCCTCTTGATGCAATTGAAAGGGGAGTATGAAAAAGCTGGCCTTTTAAATCTCAAGATTCAAAAAATGAAGATCATGTCATCTGGTCCCATAACTTCATGGCAAATAGTATGTAATTGTTCATTGTAGTTTATTCAGAAGGGCAAAAAAACTGGAAATAACCCAAAATGGGTGTCAGTCAAAAAAATGAATAAACTAATTATGCTACCTACATGTTAAGGCATTCTATTTGGTGATATAAAGGAGCAAAACTTATATCCATGCAGCAACAGAAATGAGTCTCAAAGGGATTATGCTAAATTTTAAAAAGTAGACACACAAGACTACATATTGCCTGCTTCTATTCAGATGAAATTCTAGAAAAGAAATATAATGAAAAAAATGTGGAGAAGTGATTAATAATGACCAGGATGGTGGAAGGGATTGATTCCAAAGGGCATGAAAGAATATTTGAGAAACTGGAAGTGTTTTACTCTGTGATTATGGTAGTGGTTACACAAATCTATATCTTTGTCAATATGCTTTGAACTACACTCTTAAAAAATACTGGGTAATTGTATGTAATTTATACCTCAATTTAAAATATATAAACAAATGTCAAAAAACTGTATCAGGAAACAAATGAAAAAGACATGCCTTAATGCAAGTCAGTAAAGTGGGTAGAAGACTATGTATCAATGAACAACAAAAAGAAACAGTAACAGCAGAATTCAGTGAGAGTCCAAGGTTGAGAACCAGAGTTACACATCATCTGAAATTAGAAGTGGGGGAAAAATGTGCTGGAACTGATTACAAAATCAAAGAATTGGGCTCCCCCGGTAGCTCACTGGTAGAGAATTTGCCTCCAAATGCAGGAGACATGAGTTCAATCCCTGATCCGGTAAGATCTCACATGCTGTGGAGCAACTAAGCCCGTGAGACACAACTATTGAGCCTGTGCCCTAGAGCCTCGGAACCGCAGATACTCAGCCCATGTGCCACAACTACTAAAGCCCAGGTGCCCTAGAGCCTGAATTCCACAACAAGAGAAGTCACCTCAACAAGAAGCCTGCTCACCTCAACTAGAGAGTAGTCCCCACTCTCTGCAACTAGAGAAGAGCCTGTGGCAGCAGTGAAAACCCAGCATAGCCAAAAATAAATAAATAAAAAAACAAAGAATAATTTGTTCTTTGAAAATTTTATAAAACTTTTTTATAATGCCCTTCTATAGCTAATGAATTTTTAATCTAGGTAATTTACAACCATTTCCATTTCATTTTTTATTCAGATTTTATCACTATTCAAATTGATTTTGAATTAAGAAAAAATGAAGATCATGCATGGTCCCATAACTTCATGGCAAATAGTATGTAATTGTTCATTGTAGTTTATTCAGAAGGGCAAAAAAACTGGAAATAACCCAAAATGGGTGTCAGTCAAAAAAATGAATAAACTAATTATGCTACCTACATGTTAAGGCATTCTATTTGGTGATATAAAGGAGCAAAACTTATATCCATGCAGCAACAGAAATGAGTCTCAAAGGGATTATGCTAAATTTTAAAAAGTAGACACACAAGACTACATATTGCCTGCTTCTATTCAGATGAAATTCTAGAAAAGAAATATAATGAAAAAAATGTGGAGAAGTGATTAATAATGACCAGGATGGTGGAAGGGATTGATTCCAAAGGGCATGAAAGAATATTTGAGAAACTGGAAGTGTTTTACTCTGTGATTATGGTAGTGGTTACACAAATCTATATCTTTGTCAATATGCTTTGAACTACACTCTTAAAAAATACTGGGTAATTGTATGTAATTTATACCTCAATTTAAAATATATAAACAAATGTCAAAAAACTGTATCAGGAAACAAATGAAAAAGACATGCCTTAATGCAAGTCAGTAAAGTGGGTAGAAGACTATGTATCAATGAACAACAAAAAGAAACAGTAACAGCAGAATTCAGTGAGAGTCCAAGGTTGAGAACCAGAGTTACACATCATCTGAAATTAGAAGTGGGGGAAAAATGTGCTGGAACTGATTACAAAATCAAAGAATTGGGCTCCCCCGGTAGCTCACTGGTAGAGAATTTGCCTCCAAATGCAGGAGACATGAGTTCAATCCCTGATCCGGTAAGATCTCACATGCTGTGGAGCAACTAAGCCCGTGAGACACAACTATTGAGCCTGTGCCCTAGAGCCTCGGAACCGCAGATACTCAGCCCATGTGCCACAACTACTAAAGCCCAGGTGCCCTAGAGCCTGAATTCCACAACAAGAGAAGTCACCTCAACAAGAAGCCTGCTCACCTCAACTAGAGAGTAGTCCCCACTCTCTGCAACTAGAGAAGAGCCTGTGGCAGCAGTGAAAACCCAGCATAGCCAAAAATAAATAAATAAAAAAACAAAGAATAATTTGTTCTTTGAAAATTTTATAAAACTTTTTTATAATGCCCTTCTATAGCTAATGAATTTTTAATCTAGGTAATTTACAACCATTTCCATTTCATTTTTTATTCAGATTTTATCACTATTCAAATTGATTTTGTTATTTAAATTTTCCTAAAAGCTATAGCCTTTTTAAGTTAGATTTTATTAGTTAACGTAAAAGTATCTTTTAACTTTTAAAAATCTCTACATCTGGAATTTTGTGTCTTTTTTCATTCATAATCTACAATATTTAGTATTCTGAATTTCAAATTCTTGTTTATTTTATTGGCTTCAGTAACACCAGTTTCTGTTTCTAAAAACTATTTTTACAGCTTTTTTGACATAAATGGGGTTCTGGAGGGAGGGATAATGAAGAATTTTGCCATTCCTTTCTCCAGTGGGCCACATTTTGTCAGAACTCTTCACCATGACCTGTCTATCTTGGATGGCCCTGCACAGCATGGCTCATAGCTTCACTGAGTTACACAAGGGAGATAGAGAAGGACAGGGAAGCCTGGCATGCTGCAGTCCAGGGATTGCAAAAAGTCAGACTTAGTAACTGAACAACAATCGATATAAATGACAATTGATATAAATGTCTCCATTTAAGGAGTATAATGCAATGATTTGATTTTATGTATATTTGGCACAATGACTACCACAATAAGTTTAGTTAATACATTTAGCACCTTTCATGGTTAATTATGTGTGTGTGTGTGTGTGTGTGTGTATGTCTGTGGTGAGAACTTGTAAGAGCTCTCATTATGAATTGGACAGCCAAGAAGAAATGAATAAATTCCTAGAAACAAAATAGTTCCAAAACAGATCCATGAAGAAAAGGAAAATTTTGTTAGACCAATACTGAGTAAGGAAATTGAGTAAGTAACCCCCAAAAAACTAATAAAGAGATGTCCAGTACTAGATGGTTGCACTAGTGAATTCTACCAAAAATTTAAAGAATTAACACCCATCCTTTTCAAACTCTTTCAAAAATGTCAATAGGAGAGAACACTACCAAACTCATTTTACTAGGTCAATATTATCCTAATATCAAAGACACATAAAAACACGGAGAGAAAACTTTAGGCAAATATCTCTGATAAATACTGGTTCTGATTTTATTGATCAATTATATGATTTGTTTGTAGGGGGAAGGTGTTAAAAGCATATCTTTAAATTTCTTCTTTAATCTTCATTACTTTTATTCTCCTTTTTATATGTTTACATCAACTTATCTTTGCTGACAGTTTGTTTTTAGACCATATAGCATCCAATAGTTTAATTCTTTGAATTAATTAGATGTTTTATGGTTGATTTTGTTCATATTCCTTGAATATTTAAAAATTGAACATGATTTTTTTTTACTGTCAAATTCAAGTCTATTTAAATTTGGATTTTAATACAAAGCAGTGTGTATTCACCAAACAAACTTACTATTTATGCTATTTAAATCTTCCACCTTCTTTTTTATGTTCTGTCTTTTCTGTCAAATTATGGGAAACATTTAAACTAAATTTAGATTTTTGTTAATTTCTCCTATTTTTTTATTTTGGCTCTTTTTATTTATTTATTTATTTTTCACCCATCTTTATTCTTTGGTCTGTGTGGGCCTCGCATTACAGTGGCCTTCCTCGTTGCAGAGCACCGGCTCTGGGCGCAGTGCTCTAGAGCACTGGCTCCTAATTGGACACACCGGTCCAGATGCTCAGCAGCACATGGGACCTTCTGGGGCTAGGGGTTGAACCAGTGCCCCTTGCACTGCAAGGCGGATCGTTTACCCACTGGACCACCAGAGAAGTCCAATTTCTATTTTAAAAAAAATTTTTTTACTGTAAATTTTTGGTGCTATTATTTTAGTGCATAACCATCAAAACTATATTCTACACATATTGCAATTTTTCCAAGAAGAAATGAATAAATTCCTAGAAACAAAATAGTTCCAAAACAGATCCATGAAGAAAAGGAAAATTTTGTTAGACCAATACTGAGTAAGGAAATTGAGTAAGTAACCCCCAAAAAACTAATAAAGAGATGTCCAGTACTAGATGGTTGCACTAGTGAATTCTACCAAAAATTTAAAGAATTAACACCCATCCTTTTCAAACTCTTTCAAAAATGTCAATAGGAGAGAACACTACCAAACTCATTTTACTAGGTCAATATTATCCTAATATCAAAGACACATAAAAACACGGAGAGAAAACTTTAGGCAAATATCTCTGATAAATACTGGTTCTGATTTTATTGATCAATTATATGATTTGTTTGTAGGGGGAAGGTGTTAAAAGCATATCTTTAAATTTCTTCTTTAATCTTCATTACTTTTATTCTCCTTTTTATATGTTTACATCAACTTATCTTTGCTGACAGTTTGTTTTTAGACCATATAGCATCCAATAGTTTAATTCTTTGAATTAATTAGATGTTTTATGGTTGATTTTGTTCATATTCCTTGAATATTTAAAAATTGAACATGATTTTTTTTTACTGTCAAATTCAAGTCTATTTAAATTTGGATTTTAATACAAAGCAGTGTGTATTCACCAAACAAACTTACTATTTATGCTATTTAAATCTTCCACCTTCTTTTTTATGTTCTGTCTTTTCTGTCAAATTATGGGAAACATTTAAACTAAATTTAGATTTTTGTTAATTTCTCCTATTTTTTTATTTTGGCTCTTTTTATTTATTTATTTATTTTTCACCCATCTTTATTCTTTGGTCTGTGTGGGCCTCGCATTACAGTGGCCTTCCTCGTTGCAGAGCACCGGCTCTGGGCGCAGTGCTCTAGAGCACTGGCTCCTAATTGGACACACCGGTCCAGATGCTCAGCAGCACATGGGACCTTCTGGGGCTAGGGGTTGAACCAGTGCCCCTTGCACTGCAAGGCGGATCGTTTACCCACTGGACCACCAGAGAAGTCCAATTTCTATTTTAAAAAAAATTTTTTTACTGTAAATTTTTGGTGCTATTATTTTTAGTGCATAACCATCAAAACTATATTCTACACATATTGCAATTTTTACTGATAGAAAATTTCCACATATTTGGAGCCTATTCTATTTTTCTTGAATTTTAACTTGTCCAAACTTATTATCCCTCTATTTTTTTCATTTGTTTAGCATTACTGTCTTTGGTAGGCAAATTTCTAAGATAGTGCCCAAGTTACCTTCCACTTGTGTACAGTCCTGTTTAAAAGCCTGACTCGAGTTTTGCAGGAACTTATGAAAATGATGTGGCCATTACTCCTTTTATGATGTTACAGTATATGAGCAAGAGTGATATATGTATTACTTTATAAAAGACTCTATATTAGTATTAATAGGTTAGGGGGGTTCTGCTGATCTTGAAGAAATAAGCTGTTCATCAGTAAGTAGGCCATATGACTAATACCTACTGATGATTTTAGAAGCTGAGAGAATCCCCAGCTTACAGCAAGAAGTACAAAGAAAGTAATAGTCACAATCAGTTAAAGCTACTCCATTATTTGGTATCACAACTTGGTGGTAAACACGAACCTGGACAGGTTTGTTGGATTAAAAATAGACTTTTAACCAAAGATTTTAAAAATAAATGTAAGCCACAAAGCTAGGTAGCTGTACAATGGTGTAGGTCATTCTAAAATCTGTCCTATTCTCTTCCAAGACACTGTACTCAGATGTTTTTAATGCAATCAATGCAATACTTTCACAAACTTCAAAATGTATACAGCTAAGTAGGAAATGGCAACCCACTCCAGTATTCTTGCCTTTTAGAAAATTCCATGGACAGAGGAGTCTGGTGGGCTACATTCCGTAGTGTTGCAAAGAGTTGGACACAACTGAGCACATGTGCACACACAAATAAAGGGTAGAAAATACTGTCTACCAGTCAATTGAAAACTTAAATTGTCAATGAGTTTATATAATGTTTAGATATATAGCAATTTAGCTAAAAAAATAGCTTGCATTCTTTCAAATATGACAGAAAATTTTAGGATAACTGTATTAGATATTTAATTAAATAATAAAAACATTAGTGTTTTTTTTCAAGGTTTTAATTATCCTTATTATTTCTCTATTATGCAATGTGCCTTATGGCAGCTGCTGGCCATTTGTGGATATGGAACAATTTAAATATGCTAATATGACTATGGAAATAAGTTTTTCCTTTTATTTGAATTAATTTAAATTTGAAAACATGCTTAATTTTTTTGAATTTTTATTTAGCTTTTAACTTTTACAGAGTTTTGCTCTTTACAGATATGTATGATCCCAGATCAGTCATATGTATATCCCCCCCCCATCCCACCCCTCCAGGCCATCGCACAGCACTCCTGCAGGGGCCTCTTTTCTCATAGCACAATGGCTATAGTTATTTTTTACATGTGATTGTATAGGTTTTCATGCTACTTCCTTTACACCCCCCACCACTGTTCATTCCCCACAGTGTCCATATGTCTACTGTCCATGTCTGCTTTTCCATCGCTTCACTGTGTGTGTTATCATTACCATCCTACTAGATTCCATATATATGCACTAGTATATTGTACTTGTCCTTCTCTTTTTGACTTCCTTCACTTTTATGATAGGTTCTAGATCCAACCACCTCATTAGGACTGATTCTTCTGCATTTCCTTTTTACAGCTGTGTAGTATTCCATTATATATATGTACCAGAACTTTGGGATTCATTCATTCGTCCATGGACACCTAGGTTGCTTCCATGTTCTAGCTATTGTATAGAGAGCTGAAATGAACATGAGGGTACAGATGCCTCTTTCAGTTTTGATTTCATCAGGATATAAGCCTAACAGTGGGATTGCTGGGTCGTATGGTGCTACTAAGTAGGAAATGGGCAACCCACTCCAGTATTCTTGCCTTTTAGAAAATTCCATGGACAGAGGAGTCTGGTGGGCTACATTCCGTAGTGTTGCAAAGAGTTGGACACAACTGAGCACATGTGCACACACAAATAAAGGGTAGAAAATACTGTCTACCAGTCAATTGAAAACTTAAATTGTCAATGAGTTTATATAATGTTTAGATATATAGCAATTTAGCTAAAAAAATAGCTTGCATTCTTTCAAATATGACAGAAAATTTTAGGATAACTGTATTAGATATTTAATTAAATAATAAAAACATTAGTGTTTTTTGTCAAGGTTTTAATTATCCTTATTATTTCTCTATTATGCAATGTGCCTTATGGCAGCTGCTGGCCATTTGTGGATATGGAACAATTTAAATATGCTAATATGACTATGGAAATAAGTTTTTCCTTTTATTTGAATTAATTTAAATTTGAAAACATGCTTAATTTTTTTGAATTTTTATTTAGCTTTTAACTTTTACAGAGTTTTGCTCTTTACAGATATGTATGATCCCAGATCAGTCATATGTATATCCCCCCCCCATCCCACCCCTCCAGGCCATCGCACAGCACTCCTGCAGGATCCTCTTTTCTCATAGCACAATGACTATAGTTATTTTTTTTACATGTGATTGTATAGGTTTTCATGCTACTTCCTTTACACCCCCCACCACTGTTCATTCCCCACAGTGTCCATATGTCTACTGTCCATGTCTGCTTTTCCATCGCTTCACTGTGTGTGTTATCATTACCATCCTACTAGATTCCATATATATGCACTAGTATATTGTACTTGTCCTTCTCTTTTTGACTTCCTTCACTTTTTATGATAGGTTCTAGATCCAACCACCTCATTAGGACTGATTCTTCTGCATTTCCTTTTTACAGCTGTGTAGTATTCCATTATATATATGTACCAGAACTTTGGGATTCATTCATTCGTCCATGGACACCTAGGTTGCTTCCATGTTCTAGCTATTGTATAGAGAGCTGAAATGAACATGAGGGTACAGATGCCTCTTTCAGTTTTGATTTCATCAGGATATAAGCCTAACAGTGGGATTGCTGGGTCGTATGGTGCTACTATTTTTAGTTTTTAAAGAAATCTCCATGCGGTCTTCCACAGCAGCCATATCAATTTACATTCTCACCAGCAATGCAAGAGGGTTCCCTTTTCTCTGCACCCTCTCCAGCATTTATTGTCTGTCGATTTGTGGATGATGGCCATTCTGACGGGTGTGAGGTGATATCTCTTTGTAGTTTTGATTTGCATTTCTCTAATAATAAGCGAGCTTGAGCATCGCTTCATGTGTTTTTTGGCCATCTGTATGTCCTCTTTGGAGAGATGTCTGTTTAGGTCCTTTTCCCATTTATTGATTGGGTTGTTCGTTTTTCCGCTGCTGTGTTGTCTGAGTTGCTTGTAGATTTTGGAGATTAATTCTTTGTCTGTTTCATTTGCTATGATTTTCTCCCATTCTGTGGGTTGTCTGTTCAGCTTTTTTGTAGTTTCTTTTGCTGTACAAAAGCTTTTAAGTTTCATTAGGTCCCACATGTTCATTTGTCTTTTTAGTTTCGCTATTCTAGTAGGTGGGTCAGAGAAGATCTTGCTTTGATTTATGTCCTTGAGTGTTTTGCCTATATTGTTCTCTAAGAGTTTTATGATTTCTGGTCTTATATTTAGGTCTTTAATCCATTTTGAGTTTATCTTTGTGTATGGTGTCAGGGAATGCTCTAACTTCACTTTTTTGCATGAAAACCTGCTTAATTTTGTTATTGGAAAAGTTTTAAGTATGTTTGGAAAATTTGGATATGTGAACTTACTTTTTAAGCTATAAATTGTATGAAATCTAAATATAGAAAAAGAACATCCAGTGAAAATTTAGTGGCCAAATCATGATATGGACAGTGTAAAATACACACTGGATTTACAAAGTTTAGTATAAAAATTGCGAAACATCTCATTAAGAGTGCTTTATGTGTTGTATAATCAGATGGTAACCTGAATATATGGCGCTAAATAAAATACTTTAAATGTGGCTATTTCTTTTCGACTATGACTGCTAGAAAATTTAAAATTACACATATGCCTTTTACCATATTTCCATTGGTCAATGCTACTCTATATGGTCTTGATCTTTTCTATTTTACTTTCATTTCATTTTTATCTCAGTTCTTCTCAGGAAATATTTTTTAAAATTTAAATAGAAAAAGATTATAACTCTTTGGGAGAATTTCATAGAAGCAGAATTCCGAGTTTTCCACAGCCGTATTTTGGACATTTGATGAGACGATGACACTTTTTGATTGGGGGAAAGGGGTGTTATTCTCAAGTGTAATGCGGGGGCCTTCCGCAGAAAGGGAAGGCAGCGGGATTGCCCCCGGCTGAACAGGGAGATCTCGGAGAGGGATGAGCCTTGCTGCCGAGTCCACTCCGCCCGCCAGAGCATGCCAGGGACGACCAGACATGGCAGGGGTTCTGTCGGAGCAGTTCCGCTTTATTAATGGAGATTAATTCTTTGTCTGTTTCATTTGCTATGATTTTCTCCCATTCTGTGGGTTGTCTGTTCAGCTTTTTTGTAGTTTCTTTTGCTGTACAAAAGCTTTTAAGTTTCATTAGGTCCCACATGTTCATTTGTCTTTTTAGTTTCGCTATTCTAGTAGGTGGGTCAGAGAAGATCTTGCTTTGATTTATGTCCTTGAGTGTTTTGCCTATATTGTTCTCTAAGAGTTTTATGATTTCTGGTCTTATATTTAGGTCTTTAATCCATTTTGAGTTTATCTTTGTGTATGGTGTCAGGGAATGCTCTAACTTCACTTTTTTGCATGAAAACCTGCTTAATTTTGTTATTGGAAAAGTTTTAAGTATGTTTGGAAAATTTGGATATGTGAACTTACTTTTTAAGCTATAAATTGTATGAAATCTAAATATAGAAAAAGAACATCCAGTGAAAATTTAGTGGCCAAATCATGATATGGACAGTGTAAAATACACACTGGATTTACAAAGTTTAGTATAAAAATTGCGAAACATCTCATTAAGAGTGCTTTATGTGTTGTATAATCAGATGGTAACCTGAATATATGGCGCTAAATAAAATACTTTAAATGTGGCTATTTCTTTTCGACTATGACTGCTAGAAAATTTAAAATTACACATATGCCTTTTACCATATTTCCATTGGTCAATGCTACTCTATATGGTCTTGATCTTTTCTATTTTACTTTCATTTCATTTTTATCTCAGTTCTTCTCAGGAAATATTTTTTAAAATTTAAATAGAAAAAGATTATAACTCTTTGGGAGAATTTCATAGAAGCAGAATTCCGAGTTTTCCACAGCCGTATTTTGGACATTTGATGAGACGATGACACTTTTTGATTGGGGGAAAGGGGTGTTATTCTCAAGTGTAATGCGGGGGCCTTCCGCAGAAAGGGAAGGCAGCGGGATTGCCCCCGGCTGAACAGGGAGATCTCGGAGAGGGATGAGCCTTGCTGCCGAGTCCACTCCCGCCCGCCAGAGCATGCCAGGGACGACCAGACATGGCAGGGGTTCTGTCGGAGCAGTTCCGCTTTATTAATGAAGATTCACAGCTTTTTATAGGCAAGTGAAGGGGGTTTTGCATGGGACTTCCTGTAGATTACACCAATCAAGCTAAAGGTCAAGCAATCATTCACGAGTGCGGAAACCAGGGGAACCAATCAGAAATTTTGACCATCAATTAACAATTTAGATCACACCCTGTCTCTTCCTGTAGGCGCCATCTTAGCTCCAAACTGCAAACATGTGCTTAAGCTTCCTCATACTTGCAACGGTATTCTTTCAATTCAGAGCCCCACAGTGTAAAATGAATTTTTTAGAGGAATTCATTTTAACCTGAGCTACTTAGTATTTACACAGGCATTTTGAGATTGAAGATAAAAGTGCTTTAGGATCTGGTATTTAAAGACTGACTGAGATCAACTCTATCATAATTGTTTGAAAAAAAAGAGTATATACTAATTAATTTTGATTATTTCCACTTTCTTAGAACTCATACATTTTCCTCTCTTAACATGGTAGAAGACAGTAAATGGGGAACCTCTCACTGAACTCTAATCTTCTGTAGTTGTCCATGCCCGAGAGAACACCATACTGCTTTTTAGAAGATAATAATTAAAGCCAAGCTGATGTTCTGCAAGCTTTTTATCTTAATTTAGGGTAGGATTACAGTTTGGGCTTCTGTTTGTGTCTGGTTTTTGGATGTCTACTTCAGGTTTCAGAAGCATACTGTATATAATATGGTTAAGTGTTGTCGAATTTGTAGTATTTATGAGCTGCCAAACTTTGTCTGTTACCATGAAACATTTAGAAAAAGGGAGGGAAATAGTGTCAAAAATTTGCGGGTTTTCAAAAAAAAAAGTTTCATAGAAGCAGAATTCCGAGTTTTCCACAGCCGTATTTTGGACATTTGATGAGACGATGACACTTTTTGATTGGGGGAAAGGGGTGTTATTCTCAAGTGTAATGCGGGGGCCTTCCGCAGAAAGGGAAGGCAGCGGGATTGCCCCCGGCTGAACAGGGAGATCTCGGAGAGGGATGAGCCTTGCTGCCGAGTCCACTCCCGCCCGCCAGAGCATGCCAGGGACGACCAGACATGGCAGGGGTTCTGTCGGAGCAGTTCCGCTTTATTAATGAAGATTCACAGCTTTTTATAGGCAAGTGAAGGGGGTTTTGCATGGGACTTCCTGTAGATTACACCAATCAAGCTAAAGGTCAAGCAATCATTCACGAGTGCGGAAACCAGGGGAACCAATCAGAAATTTTGACCATCAATTAACAATTTAGATCACACCCTGTCTCTTCCTGTAGGCGCCATCTTAGCTCCAAACTGCAAACATGTGCTTAAGCTTCCTCATACTTGCAACGGTATTCTTTCAATTCAGAGCCCCACAGTGTAAAATGAATTTTTTAGAGGAATTCATTTTAACCTGAGCTACTTAGTATTTACACAGGCATTTTGAGATTGAAGATAAAAGTGCTTTAGGATCTGGTATTTAAAGACTGACTGAGATCAACTCTATCATAATTGTTTGAAAAAAAAGAGTATATACTAATTAATTTTGATTATTTCCACTTTCTTAGAACTCATACATTTTCCTCTCTTAACATGGTAGAAGACAGTAAATGGGGAACCTCTCACTGAACTCTAATCTTCTGTAGTTGTCCATGCCCGAGAGAACACCATACTGCTTTTTAGAAGATAATAATTAAAGCCAAGCTGATGTTCTGCAAGCTTTTTATCTTAATTTAGGGTAGGATTACAGTTTGGGCTTCTGTTTGTGTCTGGTTTTTGGATGTCTACTTCAGGTTTCAGAAGCATACTGTATATAATATGGTTAAGTGTTGTCGAATTTGTAGTATTTATGAGCTGCCAAACTTTGTCTGTTACCATGAAACATTTAGAAAAAGGGAGGGAAATAGTGTCAGATACATACATTTTATGCAGACATATAGCATTAATTATTGTAGTTTGAGATTTGTAACTCAAATGAAACATTGGAAATGAAAGAGATTTGGATGCTACATTTTATATCATTTTTGTTCTGTAATGCTAAAGTGAAGGAAAATATACAAGTATATTTATAAGTTGCTATGTGAGCAGTTATATGAAATTTATGCTGTGTAATGGATTATGGAAAATAGCTTTGAACAAACTAAATGCCCATTTCATTTGATCAAAGCATGTTTTTACAAATCCAATAATTATGCAATGTACTAGGCTTTTTGTTTTTGTTTTTTCCCAAACTATGGTAAACAAGCACTAGGTTTTCCTCATTTGCACAGTAATATGGACTTACAGGGTAAGGATGATTTATGTATTGAAGTAATGTAAATTCCATACCTTCAAAGTCACAATGCATATGTTACATGCCTATAATTATGCTCCTCCGGGTGTGCAAGCCAAGAAGGTGGCAGAGTCAGACACAGAAAAAGAAAGGAGATTGATGATATGGTATTTGCTACTACAATGCAAGGTACTAACAGATTATGAGTCCCATTCTTGCCTTTCCTACTGGTGTCTTCTAAATTACATTTTCAAACTGATGTCTTCACTGATCTCTCATTTATAGAATATGCCTTAATTATAAAGAAATCCTCTTTAAAAATAATGAAAAAATATGAATAAAACAATACTTCAAACTTCTTTGGTTTAAGGATAAATGAACTTTCCCGCTTCCTCAGACACACTTATTTATTAGATTTGACATACATATACTGAAATATAAAACTTTTTTCCTAAATTTATAGTCATTTGAGAAAGAAAAACTAGTTTAAGAGATTCCATATAAAACATTGCTGTCCTGTAAAGAGTCACGCCAAAAAGGTAGCGTATTTTAGGAGAGTACTACTCATTTTACTACTTGCAAGTTACAATTTTTCCATACTGTTGTTTCAAAAAGAGTGATGTGGATTTACTTAGGTTTCCCACAGGTTGCTAGGCATTTTCTTATTCCTACGTGTTAGGTGACCTTTAAAACGACTGAACATTTATATGGAATACAATTAGACCTGGTAAGCAATTCCTATTAAATCATACATCCTAATTCCCTTATTATTTTAGTGGCATGATGTTTAATGACCACCTTCTTTGGGTCAGTTCAACTTTAGGCTCCATAGATTCTATTTTTTTCTCTAAATTATTAATGGAATCCTACCTAATTTCAAAGTTTTAAGTATTCACTTCTCTGCATTTTCTCAAAAGAAATACATTGTCCCATGGATGGTGTCATAATATATATGTTCAAAAAAGCAAGAAGTAAATACTGCTTTACATTTTTTTTTTAGAGCAATTAGCTTTTGATGCCATGTAAAATATGCTTTTGATATTCAGTTGTTTATTTAACTTTATTTGGTCATTTCAAATCGAGTTTTCCTCAGACGTATTTTGGACATTTGATGAGACGATGAGAAAATGAGAAATTTACATAAACACATAAAAATGAATTGACACATGCTCTACCTGAAGGAGGGCAACAAGTTTAAAAATACGGAAACTTGCTCCATTTTATTAGACTAGTTCTTCTGTACAGTTCCTATTTAATGTTGCTTGGTTTGTTCTCTTTATCTGGAATCCTGTGGTTGAGTATGTGACTGTGGGGATTTTAAACATCTGTTCTTTATGTTTCTAGACATACAATAGGCCCATCCAGTTATGTTTTTTAAGGTAGCTTTACTTTAGCAGGTGCTCTTTTGACACTGAAAAATGGAGAAAAGAAAAAATTAAAACAATACTTCAAACTTCTTTGGTTTAAGGATAAATGAACTTTCCGCTTCCTCAGACACACTTATTTATTAGATTTGACATACATATACTGAAATATAAAACTTTTTTCCTAAATTTATAGTCATTTGAGAAAGAAAAACTAGTTTAAGAGATTCCATATAAAACATTGCTGTCCTGTAAAGAGTCACGCCAAAAAGGTAGCGTATTTTAGGAGAGTACTACTCATTTTACTACTTGCAAGTTACAATTTTTCCATACTGTTGTTTCAAAAAGAGTGATGTGGATTTACTTAGGTTTCCCACAGGTTGCTAGGCATTTTCTTATTCCTACGTGTTAGGTGACCTTTAAAACGACTGAACATTTATATGGAATACAATTAGACCTGGTAAGCAATTCCTATTAAATCATACATCCTAATTCCCTTATTATTTTAGTGGCATGATGTTTAATGACCACCTTCTTTGGGTCAGTTCAACTTTAGGCTCCATAGATTCTATTTTTTTCTCTAAATTATTAATGGAATCCTACCTAATTTCAAAGTTTTAAGTATTCACTTCTCTGCATTTTCTCAAAAGAAATACATTGTCCCATGGATGGTGTCATAATATATATGTTCAAAAAAGCAAGAAGTAAATACTGCTTTACATTTTTTTTTTAGAGCAATTAGCTTTTGATGCCATGTAAAATATGCTTTTGATATTCAGTTGTTTATTTAACTTTATTTGGTCATTTCAAATCGAGTTTTCCTCAGACGTATTTTGGACATTTGATGAGACGATGAGAAAATGAGAAATTTACATAAACACATAAAAATGAATTGACACATGCTCTACCTGAAGGAGGGCAACAAGTTTAAAAATACGGAAACTTGCTCCATTTTATTAGACTAGTTCTTCTGTACAGTTCCTATTTAATGTTGCTTGGTTTGTTCTCTTTATCTGGAATCCTGTGGTTGAGTATGTGACTGTGGGGATTTTAAACATCTGTTCTTTATGTTTCTAGACATACAATAGGCCCATCCAGTTATGTTTTTTAAGGTAGCTTTACTTTAGCAGGTGCTCTTTTGACACTGAAAAATGGAGAAAAAGAAAAATTTAAAAACTTAGATAATTGATTACAAATGATTAGTGATTCATTTTGGAGTGAAATAGATCTGGTCCAAACTTAAGTTATAGGGCACAGTGGCCACCAAAACTGTGTTTTATATGACTACCTTGTTTTACTGTAAATTTGTGTGTGTGTTTATGATAATTTTTGGTATTTGTACTTTGAAGTTACTGATGGATGAAAATAGATAAATGAAAGACCAAAAGAAATGGGCAAAAAAAAAAGTTAAAAATAATACATGTTAATATAAAAATAGAAAGTGTTCCAGTCTTAAAATTATTTTAAATAAAATTGATCATTGTAGCCCTTTATTTTCCTGAAATGAGCACACTATGTATATTTATTATTAATAATGATTCACTCTTCTGAATGTTGTTGTTTAGTCTTATAGTTGTATCTGGCTTTTCTGTGAGCCCTTGGACTGTACCCCACCAGGCTCCTCTGTCCATGGGATTTCCCAGACAATAATACTGGAGTGGGTTGCCATTTCCTTCTCCAGGGTATATTCCCGATCCAGGGATCGAACTCTCATCTCTTGCACTGGCAGGTGGATTCTTTACCACTGAACCACCTGGAAAACCCTTTCTTCTGAATACTAATTATTAATTTTTCTACTGGTTAATAGTTTTCCAACCCACTAATATTTATAATGTGCATGATAAATTCTATATATTATAGATACAAAGACACAGACACAGTGTTATTTCTGAGGGTTAGTAAAAAGATAGAAAGGCAAACAAAACAATTGTTGCTTTAATGAAGATATTTCAGAGATTAGTAGGAGAAGGACTATTAAATTAGAATAGATTCATTCAGTAGTTGCATCATTCTTCTCAAAGTTGTTCTGCATTATTTTCAAAAGACCTGAACACTCTTTGACAAGTGACTATCACAGCTTTATGTGAATTAAAGACTAATAACTAGACTTCCCAGATGACTTTGGGAGTAGAGTCTGCCTGCAGTGCAGGAGACACATGTACGGGGTTTAAACGGAAACTTGCTCCATTTTATTAGACTAGTTCTTCTGTACAGTTCCTATTTAATGTTGCTTGGTTTGTTCTCTTTATCTGGAATCCTGTGGTTGAGTATGTGACTGTGGGGATTTTAAACATCTGTTCTTTATGTTTCTAGACATACAATAGGCCCATCCAGTTATGTTTTTTAAGGTAGCTTTACTTTAGCAGGTGCTCTTTTGACACTGAAAAATGGAGAAAAAGAAAAATTTAAAAACTTAGATAATTGATTACAAATGATTAGTGATTCATTTTGGAGTGAAATAGATCTGGTCCAAACTTAAGTTATAGGGCACAGTGGCCACCAAAACTGTGTTTTATATGACTACCTTGTTTTACTGTAAATTTGTGTGTGTGTTTATGATAATTTTTGGTATTTGTACTTTGAAGTTACTGATGGATGAAAATAGATAAATGAAAGACCAAAAGAAATGGGCAAAAAAAAAAGTTAAAAATAATACATGTTAATATAAAAATAGAAAGTGTTCCAGTCTTAAAATTATTTTAAATAAAAATTGATCATTGTAGCCCTTTATTTTCCTGAAATGAGCACACTATGTATATTTATTATTAATAATGATTCACTCTTCTGAATGTTGTTGTTTAGTCTTATAGTTGTATCTGGCTTTTCTGTGAGCCCTTGGACTGTACCCCACCAGGCTCCTCTGTCCATGGGATTTCCCAGACAATAATACTGGAGTGGGTTGCCATTTCCTTCTCCAGGGTATATTCCCGATCCAGGGATCGAACTCTCATCTCTTGCACTGGCAGGTGGATTCTTTACCACTGAACCACCTGGAAAACCCTTTCTTCTGAATACTAATTATTAATTTTTCTACTGGTTAATAGTTTTCCAACCCACTAATATTTATAATGTGCATGATAAATTCTATATATTATAGATACAAAGACACAGACACAGTGTTATTTCTGAGGGTTAGTAAAAAGATAGAAAGGCAAACAAAACAATTGTTGCTTTAATGAAGATATTTCAGAGATTAGTAGGAGAAGGACTATTAAATTAGAATAGATTCATTCAGTAGTTGCATCATTCTTCTCAAAGTTGTTCTGCATTATTTTCAAAAGACCTGAACACTCTTTGACAAGTGACTATCACAGCTTTATGTGAATTAAAGACTAATAACTAGACTTCCCAGATGACTTTGGGAGTAGAGAGTCTGCCTGCAGTGCAGGAGACACAGGAGATGTGAGTTCAATCCCTGGTGGGAAGATCCCCTGAAAGAGGAAAATGGTAACCCACTTCAGGATTCTTGCATGAAAATTCCCATGGACAGAGGAGCCTGGTGGACTACAGTCGTAAGCGTCCAAAAAGTCACATAGAACTGAATGACTAAGCATGAACCATGAAGAAGAAAGATTAATAACTATTTGGACAAATTTGGGGACATTGATCAATTGTTTTGGCAACCTGTAGATAAAGGCTATAACAAACATCTTGCAAAAAAATCTCAAGGAGAGTTTTAAGAACCACATATCTCTACACAAATCAATAGTCAATAAAAAACAATATTCTGTTTCTTTGTTTAAAGAACATTAGTGCCCATCAAAATAAAATGTAAAGTTAATATACTAAAGTCGAGAATAAAAAATTTAAAGTATTAAGACTAGCTAATTAGGTACTTTTATTTTTTTAATTTTTTTTGTAATTAGGTACTTTTAAACTTCTTTTGTGGAGTCAATCCAACCTTGAAAAACGAACATCAAGAATATACAACAAATAAAAAGGAGCACTGTTCTGATAAAGTAAGTTTTTATCCCCTGAAGCCACCACCATACCTGAAAGGGGTGTCCTAGAGTCAGCCCACCAGGCTTATAACACCCAGTTGTTGGCATTCTTTTCTAGCTTTGCATTCAGTGGCATTATATAGGCAGCTTGTCACTGGTCATGACAGGAATATGAACATCCTGGAAACTGGCAAAGGTTACACATCAGGATTTCTTTTTTTTCCCCAGAATGCCGTTGTTAAATATCTACCAGTCTGCCAATGGAAGTACTCTGAGGAACATAAATAAAAGAACGCCAATCTAATGCAACACCTGCATGGTATGCAGAGGGGTCAGAGACATGAAACAGTATTATCTGCAGATTGTGATAGATTACAGTGGATGTTTAGGATAGACTGCAAGTGATGCTGTTAAGGGGTTGAATTGTGTCCTTTGAAAATTCACATATTGAAGACCTAACGCCCAATGCCTCAGAACGTGACTATACTTGGAGACAGGGCCTTCAAGTGGCAATTAAATATAATGAGGCCATTAGAGTAAGCCCTAATTTAATTCGATTTATGTTCTTAAAAGAAGAAAGAATTTGGGTATGCAAAGAGTCACCAGGGATGGATGCTCACAGAGCAAAGATCAGGTGAGGACACAGGGAGAAGGTAGACATGGAAGCCCAGGACAGAGACCTCAAGAGAAACCAATACCTTGATTTTGGACTATAAGCCTCCAGAACTGTGAGGAATAAATTTCTGTTGTTTAAGCCACCCAGTCTGTGGTTCTTTGTTGTGACAGCTCTAACAAACTGATATAGATGTTTAAGGTCTTTGTCCAAGAACAGTTTGGCACAAAAATGACAGTCACAGCAATCATAGAAGATCATATCATAACCTAATCAAATGTGCTTTTGATCATTGTTTCACCAATGACTCTAAGTTGTAGGAGCCTTGTTTTTCATACATATATGCAAGCAAATGGGTATACTAGGTTAGTTTCTTGTCCCTCGAGAAATCAGCATTTATTCTGAATTCTTTTACTATTCTTTAAAAAATAGCAAGCAATTTCTTTTCACCTAGCTAAGCTAATCTTGCATTAACTTTAGCTATATTTTTGCTGGGAATTCAATCAGATTGAACAGATTCTTGGTTTAGTAAATAGGCAAATCATCCACAAGAAAAATGAGGATGTGCTTTGAGAAATTCGCATCCTCTCATTACAGATTTCATGGATAACTTTGGGGAAAAAAAAAAAAAAAAAAGATGAAGTGTGTAAATGTAGTTCCTGATCAAAAACTATGATTTTATTTGACAAGCATTGCCTATTGCAGTATCAAATTGTATTGTTTCTTATACAGTTACTGCACAATTCTCATTCCTGGGCCTTCCATTATTAAAATCTTTTCTTCTTCATACAGACACTGTTAACCTGTTCTCACTCTGTATCTCCCCAAACACCATCTTTTAAAGCTGCCTTCACTTAATCTTTTTCTGATTTTTCTTATTTCTTTGGTTTTCCTGGCACTAATATATATATACTGAACTCCACTACTTTTAATATAACAGAACATACATAAGCGTCTCAACTCAACAACAGAAGATAAACAACATCCATGTTATTTGTAAAGCAGCTTTAAGAAGTATTCCTACAGAAATAGAACTGTAATCCAGAACAGCTACTGGCAATCAAATGGTAAATCACTGTTACTTTCCTGACTATGAATACAACGATTTAAGTTATAAAGAAGAAAGAATTTGGGTTTATGCAAAGAGTCACCAGGGAGGGATGCTCACAGAGCAAAGATCAGGTGAGGACACAGGGAGAAGGTAGACATGGAAGCCCAGGACAGAGACCTCAAGAGAAACCAATACCTTGATTTTGGACTATAAGCCTCCAGAACTGTGAGGAATAAATTTCTGTTGTTTAAGCCACCCAGTCTGTGGTTCTTTGTTGTGACAGCTCTAACAAACTGATATAGATGTTTAAGGTCTTTGTCCAAGAACAGTTTGGCACAAAAATGACAGTCACAGCAATCATAGAAGATCATATCATAACCTAATCAAATGTGCTTTTGATCATTGTTTCACCAATGACTCTAAGTTGTAGGAGCCTTGTTTTTCATACATATATGCAAGCAAATGGGTATACTAGGTTAGTTTCTTGTCCCTCGAGAAATCAGCATTTATTCTGAATTCTTTTACTATTCTTTAAAAAATAGCAAGCAATTTCTTTTCACCTAGCTAAGCTAATCTTGCATTAACTTTAGCTATATTTTTGCTGGGAATTCAATCAGATTGAACAGATTCTTGGTTTAGTAAATAGGCAAATCATCCACAAGAAAAATGAGGATGTGCTTTGAGAAATTCGCATCCTCTCATTACAGATTTCATGGATAACTTTGGGGAAAAAAAAAAAAAAAAAAGATGAAGTGTGTAAATGTAGTTCCTGATCAAAAACTATGATTTTATTTGACAAGCATTGCCTATTGCAGTATCAAATTGTATTGTTTCTTATACAGTTACTGCACAATTCTCATTCCTGGGCCTTCCATTATTAAAATCTTTTCTTCTTCATACAGACACTGTTAACCTGTTCTCACTCTGTATCTCCCCAAACACCATCTTTTAAAGCTGCCTTCACTTAATCTTTTTCTGATTTTTCTTATTTCTTTGGTTTTCCTGGCACTAATATATATATACTGAACTCCACTACTTTTAATATAACAGAACATACATAAGCGTCTCAACTCAACAACAGAAGATAAACAACATCCATGTTATTTGTAAAGCAGCTTTAAGAAGTATTCCTACAGAAATAGAACTGTAATCCAGAACAGCTACTGGCAATCAAATGGTAAATCACTGTTACTTTCCTGACTATGAATACAAGCAGTGCACTTGCAAATCCCTAGAGATGATCATTAGTGAATTGCATTTATCATATATTAATGTGTGATTTTCCATGTAGTTAATGGTTGTGGGTTCCTTTTATAATAGTGTGCCTTTTGATCTTTTATGAAGCTCAGTTTCTTGAATTCTGTGCATTTCACCCACAAACTTCAATTTCTAACACTTGTTGGTCTTTCTGTATATGTTCATTTCTGAAATTAAAAAGGTTTGAGAAACAAGAATGTGTAGCAACACATTTTTTTGTTGTTAATATTGCTGCTGATCTGATTCACATTTATGTAACATACCATCAATATTTGAAAAAAAATTTTTTAGAACAACAATTTTTATGAAATATTTCATTGGGAAAAATTTGATCAGAATCTGTGGATTTTCAGCTAGGTATGTATCTAAGGTGTTGGAACTTAAAACATCAAAATATGTAGAAAGTATGTATGTCAGTATAGAAAAGTATTGGAGAATATCAAAGCATTGACTGTTCTTTGGTTCTTGACTTGGTTTTCAGCTTCTTGCTTTATAATTTGGGGGAGGAACAAAACCTCTCTGTACGTAGTTTCATCAGAAATAAAATGAATCTTTCATTTCCATTAAATAGTTTTTATTTAAGAACTATTCAAGAAGAAATGTATTGCTAATATGCAATTGTTAAATTTAAATTTATTGTACTTTTTCCTAGGATAAATGTATGAAAATACCTTCATTTTCTTCTCAGCATCGAGAAAAAAAGAAAAAAAAATTATGCACTCATCACATAGATTATTAAAATCTTTTCTTCTTCATACAGACACTGTTAACCTGTTCTCACTCTGTATCTCCCCAAACACCATCTTTTAAAGCTGCCTTCACTTAATCTTTTTCTGATTTTTCTTATTTCTTTGGTTTTCCTGGCACTAATATATATATACTGAACTCCACTACTTTTAATATAACAGAACATACATAAGCGTCTCAACTCAACAACAGAAGATAAACAACATCCATGTTATTTGTAAAGCAGCTTTAAGAAGTATTCCTACAGAAATAGAACTGTAATCCAGAACAGCTACTGGCAATCAAATGGTAAATCACTGTTACTTTCCTGACTATGAATACAAGCAGTGCACTTGCAAATCCCTAGAGATGATCATTAGTGAATTGCATTTATCATATATTAATGTGTGATTTTCCATGTAGTTAATGGTTGTGGGTTCCTTTTATAATAGTGTGCCTTTTGATCTTTTATGAAGCTCAGTTTCTTGAATTCTGTGCATTTCACCCACAAACTTCAATTTCTAACACTTGTTGGTCTTTCTGTATATGTTCATTTCTGAAATTAAAAAGGTTTGAGAAACAAGAATGTGTAGCAACACATTTTTTTGTTGTTAATATTGCTGCTGATCTGATTCACATTTATGTAACATACCATCAATATTTGAAAAAAAATTTTTTAGAACAACAATTTTTATGAAATATTTCATTGGGAAAAATTTGATCAGAATCTGTGGATTTTCAGCTAGGTATGTATCTAAGGTGTTGGAACTTAAAACATCAAAATATGTAGAAAGTATGTATGTCAGTATAGAAAAGTATTGGAGAATATCAAAGCATTGACTGTTCTTTGGTTCTTGACTTGGTTTTCAGCTTCTTGCTTTATAATTTGGGGGAGGAACAAAACCTCTCTGTACGTAGTTTCATCAGAAATAAAATGAATCTTTCATTTCCATTAAATAGTTTTTATTTAAGAACTATTCAAGAAGAAATGTATTGCTAATATGCAATTGTTAAATTTAAATTTATTGTACTTTTTCCTAGGATAAATGTATGAAAATACCTTCATTTTCTTCTCAGCATCGAGAAAAAAAGAAAAAAAAAAACTTATGCACTCATCACATAGAAAACATCTTTCATCAGTAGTTGTTTGTATTTACTTCAGAAATTTTTATGTCTTAAATATTTGCATAGTCTGAGTTGTAATGTTGAGAATCTTCGCTTTGTTGTTAAATAGAGATTTCAAAAGTAATATGACATAATTAACATTTTCTAAAAATATTAGCTAAATCAGAGGTTTGGATGAGAAGGGATTTCACAAAATGATGTTCTGATAAACATTGCTTTACATACTAAATAGGCAATTCTGGAGTTCTTCAAATGTAATATCTATAGAATGTCTTCTTTAGAGGAGTTCCAAATTCCAAACAAATATGATTTTACTAAATCCACATGAGGTTGCATATTTTTATTCTAAAACTCTGCTGTACATTTGGAAAATTGAGGAGCTGAAACATTACACATTTAAATAGCATAGCGGAGTCATTGACAGTTGCCAAACAATAAAATTGCTTTGTTTTTTCAATATTTCTAGTAAGAAACATGCACCAACATTCTTGGAAATGATATTAAAATTTTTCAAAAAGAAAATCACAAAAAACAGAAAACCCTCAGAGTTTTTTTTCTTGTTTCCCTGCATAAAATAGTACAATTTAGCCAAAAGAAAATAGAATAATTTCCTTTTATTTGATAAATATGTAACACTCCATAACTTATTTGATGACCTCAAGTAATTATTTACCCCTGCATTGAAGAAAAAAATAACAAATATTTAGCAAGATACTAAAAAAAGATCGCTGAACATTTTGCTTATCCAAAATTGTCTGCACATCAGAAATGTGATAATAATTCTTTTTTAAAAATAGCCCTTATAGAATTGTTCATAAATACCAATAAATCTGTAAAAGTTAGGATCTTATTTTATGGAATGACTTTAGCTTCACCTTTAAATTTTTAAATACAGAATCACATCACAACTCTTCTTGAAATAAAATCAAGTAACTCAGAAATATATGTAGTAAATTATGAAGTTCCACCTCCAAACTCCTCTATTTCTGTCTCCAGGCATACCCACTGGTAAACATTTGGTATGTATTATGCCAGACTTCCTTTCCTTATATAACCAAAGAAAAAAAACTTATGCACTCATCACATAGAAAACATCTTTCATCAGTAGTTGTTTGTATTTACTTCAGAAATTTTTATGTCTTAAATATTTGCATAGTCTGAGTTGTAATGTTGAGAATCTTCGCTTTGTTGTTAAATAGAGATTTCAAAAGTAATATGACATAATTAACATTTTCTAAAAATATTAGCTAAATCAGAGGTTTGGATGAGAAGGGATTTCACAAAATGATGTTCTGATAAACATTGCTTTACATACTAAATAGGCAATTCTGGAGTTCTTCAAATGTAATATCTATAGAATGTCTTCTTTAGAGGAGTTCCAAATTCCAAACAAATATGATTTTACTAAATCCACATGAGGTTGCATATTTTTATTCTAAAACTCTGATGTACATTTGGAAAATTGAGGAGCTGAAACATTACACATTTAAATAGCATAGCGGAGTCATTGACAGTTGCCAAACAATAAAATTGCTTTGTTTTTTCAATATTTCTAGTAAGAAACATGCACCAACATTCTTGGAAATGATATTAAAATTTTTCAAAAAGAAAATCACAAAAAACAGAAAACCCTCAGAGTTTTTTTTCTTGTTTCCCTGCATAAAATAGTACAATTTAGCCAAAAGAAAATAGAATAATTTCCTTTTATTTGATAAATATGTAACACTCCATAACTTATTTGATGACCTCAAGTAATTATTTACCCCTGCATTGAAGAAAAAAATAACAAATATTTAGCAAGATACTAAAAAAAGATCGCTGAACATTTTGCTTATCCAAAATTGTCTGCACATCAGAAATGTGATAATAATTCTTTTTTAAAAATAGCCCTTATAGAATTGTTCATAAATACCAATAAATCTGTAAAAGTTAGGATCTTATTTTATGGAATGACTTTAGCTTCACCTTTAAATTTTTAAATACAGAATCACATCACAACTCTTCTTGAAATAAAATCAAGTAACTCAGAAATATATGTAGTAAATTATGAAGTTCCACCTCCAAACTCCTCTATTTCTGTCTCCAGGCATACCCACTGGTAAACATTTGGTATGTATTATGCCAGACTTCCTTTCCTTATATAACCAAATATAAAATTTAAAAACGATCATTCCATACTTTTTTTTTTTTTTGCTGATTGCTTTTTAAACATTTAAGAATATCTTCTCTGCCAGTACATGAAGAGTTACTTCATCCTTTTAAATGGTATAACAGCATTTTATTGTATGACTGTCATCCTTTATTGAACTAAATATCTATAGGTGGACATTTAGATCATTTCTAATTTTAATTCAATTTGTAAGACAACTGCTGCAAAAGATATGCTTTAATTATGACCCAGAGCATTAGTTATATAGATGAAAAACACTCATCTACTAGGGAATTCACACTGACTAAAATCAAAACAGAAAAAAAATAGAGATCTGAATGCTATACTGTATTCTTATAGCAGTCAGCAACTACGTAGAATATTGGAAAGGACTGCAGATTGGGAGTCAAGGAATCTGAGTCTCTTTCAAACCCTGTCAATTATTAATTATATGGCACTGGGTAAATCATCTCAGTTCTCTGAACTTTGTGTTTTCATCTGCAAAATGATGAATGTGAACTTCACAGCCTTTAAAGAGTCCAAGAACTCTGAATGGAAGATTCAATATTGCTATTGTAAAAAAACAATGATGTACCATTACTCACTAGGCAACGTGAGGATTTCAGAGAAAAATCAAGAATCTCCCATCAGTTTAGATTATTTACTTTGAGGTAGAAAAGGTTGATGGGAGCCATGGCATATAAACTGAAAAATAGCCAACATTTATACTTCTTGAATGCCTGTAGTTTACCCATTCCATGTTCTATATTACAGATGCATTCCTTGTCCTATACTCTATACTACAGATACATCTAGACTTTATATTCCTAGGAGAGATGTCCTATATTCAGACACAGCGGATTAATTCAGTTTTGGATGAAAAGGTTTCCGATCCTTGGTCTGTCCTGGATTGATCAGATTTTCTCAGAGCCTTCATTGTCTAGGTAGATTCTTGCCATTAGAATCAAATTAGGACAGATTGTTTAACATGCAGTTTGCTAAGGAGCAGCTTTCAGGGATTCTGCCAAGGGTGGAGAACTGATTCAAGGACTCTAGCATTTATTCTAGTCTCTTCTACTAATTTATTAGATGATTTGTTTTTGGCTTTTCTGAATTGTTAAATAAAGAACTGATTGTTGTTCAGTCAGTAAATCATGTCTGATTCTTTGTGACCACAGAGACTGCAACATACCAGGCTTCCATGTCCTTTACTATGTCAGAGTTTTCTCAGATTCATGTCCACTGAGTCTCTGATGTTATCTAGCCATCTGATCCTCTGCCATCCTTGTCTCCTTTCACCTTCAGTCTTTCCCAGTCTCTGATAAGTTGGTTCTGATAAAATGGTAATATGAGAATAATTAACTTTGACCATTTTGCTATTTAGTTTGATTAAAATAAAAACAGGCTTCTTTAAGGGGAGCCCTTTCTTTGGACACATATCAGGCACAACTCTATGCAGATTGGGAGTCAAGAATCTGAGTCTCTTTTCATAGCAGTCAGCAACTACGTAGAATATTGGAAAGGACTGCAGATTGGGAGTCAAGGAATCTGAGTCTCTTTCAAACCCTGTCAATTATTAATTATATGGCACTGGGTAAATCATCTCAGTTCTCTGAACTTTGTGTTTTCATCTGCAAAATGATGAATGTGAACTTCACAGCCTTTAAAGAGTCCAAGAACTCTGAATGGAAGATTCAATATTGCTATTGTAAAAAAACAATGATGTACCATTACTCACTAGGCAACGTGAGGATTTCAGAGAAAAATCAAGAATCTCCCATCAGTTTAGATTATTTACTTTGAGGTAGAAAAGGTTGATGGGAGCCATGGCATATAAACTGAAAAATAGCCAACATTTATACTTCTTGAATGCCTGTAGTTTACCCATTCCATGTTCTATATTACAGATGCATTCCTTGTCCTATACTCTATACTACAGATACATCTAGACTTTATATTCCTAGGAGAGATGTCCTATATTCAGACACAGCGGATTAATTCAGTTTTGGATGAAAAGGTTTCCGATCCTTGGTCTGTCCTGGATTGATCAGATTTTCTCAGAGCCTTCATTGTCTAGGTAGATTCTTGCCATTAGAATCAAATTAGGACAGATTGTTTAACATGCAGTTTGCTAAGGAGCAGCTTTCAGGGATTCTGCCAAGGGTGGAGAACTGATTCAAGGACTCTAGCATTTATTCTAGTCTCTTCTACTAATTTATTAGATGATTTGTTTTTGGCTTTTCTGAATTGTTAAATAAAGAACTGATTGTTGTTCAGTCAGTAAATCATGTCTGATTCTTTGTGACCACAGAGACTGCAACATACCAGGCTTCCATGTCCTTTACTATGTCAGAGTTTTCTCAGATTCATGTCCACTGAGTCTCTGATGTTATCTAGCCATCTGATCCTCTGCCATCCTTGTCTCCTTTCACCTTCAGTCTTTCCCAGTCTCTGATAAGTTGGTTCTGATAAAATGGTAATATGAGAATAATTAACTTTGACCATTTTGCTATTTAGTTTGATTAAAATAAAAACAGGCTTCTTTAAGGGGAGCCCTTTCTTTGGACACATATCAGGCACAACTCTATGGTCTTTGTGTCTGGGTAATGACAATAAAAATGTCAAGTGTAAAAAAAGTGTGTAAAACACTTGGATGTGTGTTGCCACAAGACACTACAGTTATTAACATATTGTGATTTTTTTTCCTACTAAATTCAAAGTGAACACTTGAAATCAAGCTAAGATATAAACTAAAGGAAGTTGTCTTAAACTGGAAAACAGGTCATCTATACTAAGTGTAAACACCTTGTGCCTAGATTATTTTTGTTTATGCTCTGGATGGTATGAGAGTTTATTTGCTTTATGTTGCTTTTCCCAACAAAATGTACTTCATAACCAGTTTTTTTAATGGCAGTTCATATGCAGTATATTTCACAATGTCATTAATTGCTCTGTTACTAATGGTTTCATTATCTTTCTCACATTAGTAACTGTGAATACCCAACATTATTTATCAGGTATATGAGTGCCGTCTCTCTCCTGAGCATGATGCTTACTTAAGAAAGAGAAAAGAGATCCTTTAGCAGGATTCGTGTCTTTCACCACAACTCCTACTGTCACCTAGGGTGAAGGCCAGCTCTAATTTTTAAAATAATTGCCATGAACATAGTTTATATGTACAAGGAGCCCATGAAAACGGCTTCGGTGTTGATCCTCACATTAATCCCGTTTTTCTACTCTCAAAAGAAAAACTACCATTATCCTTATATAAATTATTTATATGAAATCATTGGCAGGGGAGTGGAGTGTTGCTGGTGGCTTATCTAAGAAGTCAGATAGGCCAAATTGCTTCTTCTTGTAAGGGGATAGAAGGTTTTTAATGATGTTTTTACATTTCTTTAATCATTTCCACAAGAATTACAGTCCCCACCCAACATATCTTCTAAAATGTATGAACGTGAATGAAGAATTTTGCATGGCAGTATCAATAATCATGTGAAAGCTTCCCAGGCATTTACTCCCAGTTGAAACTAAAATGATTAAGAATGTGATTTAACTGTTTTACTTCTCACCTAAATACAATGATTTCCTTAGTCTACCTTCTCTTTCTTTTTGGTAACCTTAATTAATATAAATTATTGAGGAAAAATTGCAGCTATTTATAAAGTAAATTCATCTCTTTTATTTGTATGTTGATTGGCTATGAGGCATTGCTTCATTAAAAAAATAATGTTCACATTTTCACATTGAACATTTTCAGAAACCTTCATCCACTTCTAAGACAAAAAGCATATTAAACTAGTGTGTTGCCACAAGACACTACAGTTATTAACATATTGTGATTTTTTCCTACTAAATTCAAAGTGAACACTTGAAATCAAGCTAAGATATAAACTAAAGGAAGTTGTCTTAAACTGGAAAACAGGTCATCTATACTAAGTGTAAACACCTTGTGCCTAGATTATTTTTGTTTATGCTCTGGATGGTATGAGAGTTTATTTGCTTTATGTTGCTTTTCCCAACAAAATGTACTTCATAACCAGTTTTTTTAATGGCAGTTCATATGCAGTATATTTCACAATGTCATTAATTGCTCTGTTACTAATGGTTTCATTATCTTTCTCACATTAGTAACTGTGAATACCCAACATTATTTATCAGGTATATGAGTGCCGTCTCTCTCCTGAGCATGATGCTTACTTAAGAAAGAGAAAAGAGATCCTTTAGCAGGATTCGTGTCTTTCACCACAACTCCTACTGTCACCTAGGGTGAAGGCCAGCTCTAATTTTTAAAATAATTGCCATGAACATAGTTTATATGTACAAGGAGCCCATGAAAACGGCTTCGGTGTTGATCCTCACATTAATCCCGTTTTTCTACTCTCAAAAGAAAAACTACCATTATCCTTATATAAATTATTTATATGAAATCATTGGCAGGGGAGTGGAGTGTTGCTGGTGGCTTATCTAAGAAGTCAGATAGGCCAAATTGCTTCTTCTTGTAAGGGGATAGAAGGTTTTTAATGATGTTTTTACATTTCTTTAATCATTTCCACAAGAATTACAGTCCCCACCCAACATATCTTCTAAAATGTATGAACGTGAATGAAGAATTTTGCATGGCAGTATCAATAATCATGTGAAAGCTTCCCAGGCATTTACTCCCAGTTGAAACTAAAATGATTAAGAATGTGATTTAACTGTTTTACTTCTCACCTAAATACAATGATTTCCTTAGTCTACCTTCTCTTTCTTTTTGGTAACCTTAATTAATATAAATTATTGAGGAAAAATTGCAGCTATTTATAAAGTAAATTCATCTCTTTTATTTGTATGTTGATTGGCTATGAGGCATTGCTTCATTAAAAAAATAATGTTCACATTTTCACATTGAACATTTTCAGAAACCTTCATCCACTTCTAACCAAAAAGCTTTAGAATTTTCTTTTCAGAATCTTGATGTTAATGCAGGCACCACTACCACTTTGGGGTGAGACAGATGAATCTATTTTCTCAGCAAGATTCAAGACTTCATGCCCCCCTGTTAAGACTCATGCTATGAGCAGGGCTAGTACTGTTTATGACAGATGCAAATTATACTCAACATCTTTTGTATTATACAATTTATAATCAGGCATGCATCCTCCAAATGCAATTCTTTGCTTTAAAGCCTAAAATTCTGGGCACTTCATAAAGAAAAAGCTTGCTGCCACCTTCAAGGAACTCAAATTATCTGATTTTTTTTATTTGCTGCTGCCATTAGATTGAAATGATTTTTCTTCAGTTTGCTCAAAGCCAGATTTAAAGTCAGGTCCCAGAGGTAACAGGAAAGTCGATCCCCTAAGCTACTCAGTCGTTGTTTGCTTTTTTTTACATGTAATATCCTACTTCTAAGCCAGAATATAATTTAAAATACAAAACACACTCGACATAAATACGTCCTTTGGAAATTTTATAATCTGACATTTAATAGAAGTTAACTAAGTGCCTTATATCATGTTTGTTGAGGAAAATGGAGAAATTACAAATATCCTTCAAGACAATTATTTCTTAATAGCTTTCTACATATTTTGAATGCTACTCATTCCCTTATGACTTTAGATCAATAACACAACATACTCTTTTGAACAGAGACCTGTTAGATTTCTCATTTGCTATGTACCTAAATAAGCTAAAAAGGCATTCAAAGCACTTCATACATTATGAGTTTCTGATAGCCATTCCAGAAGCCCTCCTTTGCAGTCCCTTTCTGTTTGCTAGGGAACAGCAAAGGGTTACTTCAGCCCAGAAGCTGAGTTTCTACATGTGAAAGCTTCCCAGGCATTTACTCCCAGTTGAAACTAAAATGATTAAGAATGTGATTTAACTGTTTTACTTCTCACCTAAATACAATGATTTCCTTAGTCTACCTTCTCTTTCTTTTTGGTAACCTTAATTAATATAAATTATTGAGGAAAAATTGCAGCTATTTATAAAGTAAATTCATCTCTTTTATTTGTATGTTGATTGGCTATGAGGCATTGCTTCATTAAAAAAATAATGTTCACATTTTCACATTGAACATTTTCAGAAACCTTCATCCACTTCTAACCAAAAAGCTTTAGAATTTTCTTTTCAGAATCTTGATGTTAATGCAGGCACCACTACCACTTTGGGGTGAGACAGATGAATCTATTTTCTCAGCAAGATTCAAGACTTCATGCCCCTGTTAAGACTCATGCTATGAGCAGGGCTAGTACTGTTTATGACAGATGCAAATTATACTCAACATCTTTTGTATTATACAATTTATAATCAGGCATGCATCCTCCAAATGCAATTCTTTGCTTTAAAGCCTAAAATTCTGGGCACTTCATAAAGAAAAAGCTTGCTGCCACCTTCAAGGAACTCAAATTATCTGATTTTTTTTATTTGCTGCTGCCATTAGATTTAAATGATTTTCTTCAGTTTGCTCAAAGCCAGATTTAAAGTCAGGTCCCAGAGGTAACAGGAAAGTCGATCCCCTAAGCTACTCAGTCGTTGTTTGCTTTTTTTTACATGTAATATCCTACTTCTAAGCCAGAATATAATTTAAAATACAAAACACACTCGACATAAATACGTCCTTTGGAAATTTTATAATCTGACATTTAATAGAAGTTAACTAAGTGCCTTATATCATGTTTGTTGAGGAAAATGGAGAAATTACAAATATCCTTCAAGACAATTATTTCTTAATAGCTTTCTACATATTTTGAATGCTACTCATTCCCTTATGACTTTAGATCAATAACACAACATACTCTTTTTGAACAGAGACCTGTTAGATTTCTCATTTGCTATGTACCTAAATAAGCTAAAAAGGCATTCAAAGCACTTCATACATTATGAGTTTCTGATAGCCATTCCAGAAGCCCTCCTTTGCAGTCCCTTTCTGTTTGCTAGGGAACAGCAAAGGGTTACTTCAGCCCAGAAGCTGCAAGTGCGAGCAACAGGAATCCATTGGCTTTCATTTGTCCATGTCTTTCATTTGCTACTACCAGTATTAATAGCTTTGCAAGGAAATTCTGAAGTCATTAATCATAATAATTAATCAGATCCAATTATATTGCATATAAATGTGAACAAATTGCTGAAAAAATAATGATCTATCACCAACATGTCACAAGGAAAAAGAGACTAAAATAGTAATTAGAAGCAGGGATTTAGTTGTGTACAAGTGCCCTGCAACTGATTTTAACAGTATGATGATTCGATGATGTAATTAGTCAAAAGTCTAGCAGGCTTTTTTTATAGCAGATCATCTAATGACTGTGCATCTGGAGAAAATAAAGTCCACTCTTCTACAAGATCATCTGTGTTTGCTCCTCACTTTGCACTTCTGAATAAAGGAAATTTGCTGCCCTTGGCTTTCTAATACTGGGAACTAAATTGTTCTTGCATATGTTTTCTGGATTTTCAGTGTCTGTTTGTGAAGTAAGCCTGTCTGTTAACTGCAGATCACTGAAGATAGGAATTAAGATTCTAATGGCATTATTTTTTACTCTTACAATCATAAAATTACATAACATATAATTCAAAACAAAATATTTTGGCTACAGTAAGTTAACACTGTGGGTAGCATGCATGTTAGCTACATTCACCTATCTTCTTTCCCTTGAACTGAACTGAAAACATTTCAGAAAATGGAATTTCTCTGTTTTCACTTCAGTTAGCACTCTCCAGAGCACTGGCAGATTTTATCAGAAATCATTTTTTAAAATATGTGTGTGCATAAATTCTTCTTTAACAGATTTAAGAATCAAGCCAAAGTACATTGTTCTATGCAAGTTATTGTATAAAACAATTATAACAGGTCTTTTCATTTTCACTCGTCACATAGGATAGAGCTGCCAACATATATTTTCAATTTAAAACTCGAGCTATGTACCTACATAATTAGTACTAGTTTATTGTATGGTCAAATATGTATTTTTAAATCTTTCAGCACATTTCCTTGCTTGACTCACAGCTTACACATAAAATGGCTAACTAAAGATTGATGAGCAGTTTTTATGATAGGTTTGTGATTTGAAAATAAATGTTAGGTTCATCTTAGTTTTCTATACTAAGCACTGCACTTTACCGTCTTTGATCTCAGTGTTGTGACTACTACAAAGAAATAAAACCTTATCTTACCTTTTCCAGCATCTACTGCAGAAGACCTCAATAATGCATAAGAACATCTGGAAGTACGGTAATTTCAGCTATCAGAGATAAGAATTGACACAGAACAGGTAAACCCTACAAAGTCATCATGTTGAAATGAACTGATTAAGGTTTAGTAACATAAAACATCATGTATAGTGTTTCCATTCTTACTACATCTTGCTATTTTATATTAAAAAGGAATGTCAATTATATATATTTAATAGGTTGATTAGCTGGTAGCAATATTATATTTTACATAAAGAGACAGAAATGTCTGCAGATCTATTGCCATACACATCTATTTAGAGTTAACTGTGAGTTCATAGAAAATACATGGGCATAGTAAACAGGGTTTTGAAATGACAATTTTTTACTGGTTGCAAGTGCTAATTGCTAGTTTCTCAAGGGTACAGAATTAATCACCTGCTAGATTTACAGTCTCTAGGTTGAGACCTGAGGATGGAGGCAATAAGAAAAGCTCTTGAGGGACATATCATATGGTGAGTCTAAATATCAGTCTCTATGCATATGTAAATTGGTAACAAAGTTTTTTCAAAGCTCAAGTATGCTAATTTCAAACAGGCAAGACTAAAGCTAGCTTTTAGCAGCTGTTTAGCGTCTGCCTGTGGGTGGTAGAGAGCTTAAAATACAAGCAAACAGTGGTGCATAAGTAATTAAGCAACATTTTGCTGGGCATAAATAATTCTGTTTATATTGCTCTTTTGAAGAGTATAGAATACAAAATAACAGATCAAGTGCACTTTTGGTCACCAGAGGTTAACTGTTCTTCCTCCTTACCTTTTCTTTGGTTTTACAATTTAAGGGGAATAAATAACAAAGTCAATCTTTTATAACTTCATAGGAAATAAAAAATCCCCTTTAGAGCTGCCAACATATATTTTCAATTTAAAACTCGAGCTATGTACCTACATAATTAGTACTAGTTTATTGTATGGTCAAATATGTATTTTTAAATCTTTCAGCACATTTCCTTGCTTGACTCACAGCTTACACATAAAATGGCTAACTAAAGATTGATGAGCAGTTTTTATGATAGGTTTGTGATTTGAAAATAAATGTTAGGTTCATCTTAGTTTTCTATACTAAGCACTGCACTTTACCGTCTTTGATCTCAGTGTTGTGACTACTACAAAGAAATAAAACCTTATCTTACCTTTTCCAGCATCTACTGCAGAAGACCTCAATAATGCATAAGAACATCTGGAAGTACGGTAATTTCAGCTATCAGAGATAAGAATTGACACAGAACAGGTAAACCCTACAAAGTCATCATGTTGAAATGAACTGATTAAGGTTTAGTAACATAAAACATCATGTATAGTGTTTCCATTCTTACTACATCTTGCTATTTTATATTAAAAAGGAATGTCAATTATATATATTTAATAGGTTGATTAGCTGGTAGCAATATTATATTTTACATAAAGAGACAGAAATGTCTGCAGATCTATTGCCATACACATCTATTTAGAGTTAACTGTGAGTTCATAGAAAATACATGGGCATAGTAAACAGGGTTTTGAAATGACAATTTTTTACTGGTTGCAAGTGCTAATTGCTAGTTTCTCAAGGGTACAGAATTAATCACCTGCTAGATTTACAGTCTCTAGGTTGAGACCTGAGGATGGAGGCAATAAGAAAAGCTCTTGAGGGACATATCATATGGTGAGTCTAAATATCAGTCTCTATGCATATGTAAATTGGTAACAAAGTTTTTTCAAAGCTCAAGTATGCTAATTTCAAACAGGCAAGACTAAAGCTAGCTTTTAGCAGCTGTTTAGCGTCTGCCTGTGGGTGGTAGAGAGAGCTTAAAATACAAGCAAACAGTGGTGCATAAGTAATTAAGCAACATTTTGCTGGGCATAAATAATTCTGTTTATATTGCTCTTTTGAAGAGTATAGAATACAAAATAACAGATCAAGTGCACTTTTGGTCACCAGAGGTTAACTGTTCTTCCTCCTTACCTTTTCTTTGGTTTTACAATTTAAGGGGAATAAATAACAAAGTCAATCTTTTATAACTTCATAGGAAATAAAATCATTTAAGGTGGGACAAAGCCCTATTACATAATCACTGCACTGATAGTTCAACTACATTGTTTTTAATTTATGGGAAGAAAATATCTAATCTAGTAATTTATCAGAAGAAATTATAATATCTAATCAAATATTTGCTTGTTAACATTTATTTTAGGATCATTAAAAGTTAATTATTAGGTTATCTGTTTTTTTTTTTTTTTTTTAAAAAAAAAAAACTTTTTCGAATTCTAAAAGAGAAAAAAAAAAAAAACCTCAGTTTTTCAGCACCAATTTTAACTATTCCATACATTTAAAAATGGATAAATGATGCACTCAGAGATCATTGCCTAAAAATAAGGAATGGTTAATTCAATGTACCACATATAGGATAATCACCTAATTTGAACGGCTTTTGCTAAACCACTAGAAATGTCTAAAAGCAAAAGGAAAGCTGGTATAAAAATATTGCATTTGATTCAATAAAAACCTTGAAATTGACCAGAAGGAAGATGAAAGATTTAGCACGATTTAGAAATACCTAGTCTGGAAAAAAAGGATTATAGATACTAACTGTGAAAAGAGTCAGGGGTTTAAACTTTGTTTTCGTTAAATATTCATGGTTTAAGGAGTTAATGGTAAAAGGAAGTGCTCAGTTGGGTATCAGGTATTATAAAAGGCTTTATAACACATAAGAATGCTAGAAAGGCAGAAGTAGCCATTTAAGCACAAGATTGCTATTTCTCTTTGCAGTGAAGGAGCAGGTTTTTTTAACCTTTAAATGATTGCATATGTAAATTGGTAACAAAGTTTTTCAAAGCTCAAGTATGCTAATTTCAAACAGGCAAGACTAAAGCTAGCTTTTAGCAGCTGTTTAGCGTCTGCCTGTGGGTGGTAGAGAGCTTAAAATACAAGCAAACAGTGGTGCATAAGTAATTAAGCAACATTTTGCTGGGCATAAATAATTCTGTTTATATTGCTCTTTTGAAGAGTATAGAATACAAAATAACAGATCAAGTGCACTTTTGGTCACCAGAGGTTAACTGTTCTTCCTCCTTACCTTTTCTTTGGTTTTACAATTTAAGGGGAATAAATAACAAAGTCAATCTTTTATAACTTCATAGGAAATAAAATCATTTAAGGTGGGACAAAGCCCTATTACATAATCACTGCACTGATAGTTCAACTACATTGTTTTTAATTTATGGGAAGAAAATATCTAATCTAGTAATTTATCAGAAGAAATTATAATATCTAATCAAATATTTGCTTGTTAACATTTATTTTAGGATCATTAAAAGTTAATTATTAGGTTATCTGTTTTTTTTTTTTTTTAAAAAAAAAAAACTTTTTCGAAGTCTAAAAGAGAAAAAAAAAAAAACCTCAGTTTTTCAGCACCAATTTTAACTATTCCATACATTTAAAAATGGATAAATGATGCACTCAGAGATCATTGCCTAAAAATAAGGAATGGTTAATTCAATGTACCACATATAGGATAATCACCTAATTTGAACGGCTTTTGCTAAACCACTAGAAATGTCTAAAAGCAAAAGGAAAGCTGGTATAAAAATATTGCATTTGATTCAATAAAAACCTTGAAATTGACCAGAAGGAAGATGAAAGATTTAGCACGATTTAGAAATACCTAGTCTGGAAAAAAAGGATTATAGATACTAACTGTGAAAAGAGTCAGGGGTTTAAACTTTGTTTTCGTTAAATATTCATGGTTTAAGGAGTTAATGGTAAAAGGAAGTGCTCAGTTGGGTATCAGGTATTATAAAAGGCTTTATAACACATAAGAATGCTAGAAAGGCAGAAGTAGCCATTTAAGCACAAGATTGCTATTTCTCTTTGCAGTGAAGGAGCAGGTAAACGAAATAGAAAATTCAAAATCTCCTTTTATCCATTCTCAACCTCCTAAAATATATGTAAAATTTGGTGAAATTGAACAATTGTTTTTTATGCCATTTCTACGTTTTCTAATTTTTCATTTTTTAACCTGTTATGAAGTTAGGTTTTTAAAACCAAGTAGCCTGAGCAGAAGAATGGGTAGAACAATGGATGATATGTACAGACTTAATATTCAATCCAAGTCATCTGTGGTCTTTCCCCAGGAAAGATACTGATACTTTGCACATGGTTCTTCCTCTTTCTCTTCTACAAGATGTAGATATTAACACCAGTTCTAGTCTCCCTAATAAAGCCAAAGAGCTTACCAGGTGGTGCAATGGTAAAGAATCTGCCTCCCAATGCAGGCAACACAAGAGAGTTGAGTTCGATTCCTATGTTGGGAAGATCCTCTGGAGAAGGAAATGGCAAACTACTCCAGTACTCTTGCCTGGAAAATTCCATGGAGAGAGGAGCCTTGTGAGGTACAGTTCATAGGGTCACAAAGAGTTGAACACTAGTGAGCAAGTGACAATACACACTCACACACACATATCAAAATTAAAAGGTGAAATTCAGTTAAATGTCTACAAAATAAGCATTTCTTTGGGACACCATTCCAAAGCTTCTCAGGCCCATACAACATCATACTCAGATTCATCTTGCTAAGCAGTTCATTTTCTATGAACCAATAGGCAGAGCTCTCACAAACCAGATAGTGGAGGATGGAGAAGAGAAGAAAGCAAGTAACAGGCTCCCTATATCTACAGGCATTTTAAGATTTGTTTTAAAATTTTGACAAAAATAAATAGTAAATAGTTACCACAGCTTAAAATAGTATGATTAGTGTGATTTCTCCTTAGTCAATATTTTCCTGAAAATTGTACTTGTTGTTGATGCATACTAACTGTGAAAAGAGTCATTAACTTTGTTTTCGTTAAATATTCATGGTTTAAGGAGTTAATGGTAAAGGAAGTGCTCAGTTGGGTATCAGGTATTATAAAAGGCTTTATAACACATAAGAATGCTAGAAAGGCAGAAGTAGCCATTTAAGCACAAGATTGCTATTTCTCTTTGCAGTGAAGGAGCAGGTAAACGAAATAGAAAATTCAAAATCTCCTTTTATCCATTCTCAACCTCCTAAAATATATGTAAAATTTGGTGAAATTGAACAATTGTTTTTTATGCCATTTCTACGTTTTCTAATTTTTCATTTTTTAACCTGTTATGAAGTTAGGTTTTTAAAACCAAGTAGCCTGAGCAGAAGAATGGGTAGAACAATGGATGATATGTACAGACTTAATATTCAATCCAAGTCATCTGTGGTCTTTCCCCAGGAAAGATACTGATACTTTGCACATGGTTCTTCCTCTTTCTCTTCTACAAGATGTAGATATTAACACCAGTTCTAGTCTCCCTAATAAAGCCAAAGAGCTTACCAGGTGGTGCAATGGTAAAGAATCTGCCTCCCAATGCAGGCAACACAAGAGAGTTGAGTTCGATTCCTATGTTGGGAAGATCCTCTGGAGAAGGAAATGGCAAACTACTCCAGTACTCTTGCCTGGAAAATTCCATGGAGAGAGGAGCCTTGTGAGGTACAGTTCATAGGGTCACAAAGAGTTGAACACTAGTGAGCAAGTGACAATACACACTCACACACACATATCAAAATTAAAAGGTGAAATTCAGTTAAATGTCTACAAAATAAGCATTTCTTTGGGACACCATTCCAAAGCTTCTCAGGCCCATACAACATCATACTCAGATTCATCTTGCTAAGCAGTTCATTTTCTATGAACCAATAGGCAGAGCTCTCACAAACCAGATAGTGGAGGATGGAGAAGAGAAGAAAGCAAGTAACAGGCTCCCTATATCTACAGGCATTTTAAGATTTGTTTTAAAATTTTGACAAAAATAAATAGTAAATAGTTACCACAGCTTAAAATAGTATGATTAGTGTGATTTCTCCTTAGTCAATATTTTCCTGAAAATTGTACTTGTTGTTTATGCATATCCTGGGTAATAACTGTTTTTAATCAGAGGAGGACTTGAATCTGTATATTTAGGTAAACACTTGCATATTTTTATATATTATTAGGCTACTGTCAGTCCTGGCCATGTATGATTACCAATGTACTCAGTCATTTAAAGTATGTTATCTAGGAACTTTAAATGCTGTTCTAGAAGAATTGAAGTGTTCTGCTTGGCCATACCATTTTTCTTCCTCTTGACATTCAGGCTTCTGTGTGCTGCATAGTACCTATTATTGCCTTGGACTTGCATATGCTCTGAGGTGTTTGTCCCACCAAAAATTGACAGTTACCAAAAAAGCAAAGTAATACTGGAAGTGAAATTAAATTTGGGTTGATATTAACATACTGTGGAACCTTTGTTCTATATATCCTCAGAATTTGTCAGTGGAGAATGATGGTTTTCACACTCTTGTGTAATTGCTTTTATTTCTCATATTGTTTGTGGAGGTATGAATGCAGCCAAGCTTAGGCTTTTGCTGATCAGATTAGTTTAATGCATATATAAAGAGAGAAGAATTTTGTTCAGAATAATCAGTCTAATTGATACAGACCTCAACATAGTAATGAACTATGATCAATTTACCACTGGCAAAATTGATATTAATCTGTAAGATATGAAGATGCAGTGTACAACAGATTAGGAGAGATCAGAAATAGAGGTCCAAGTTGGAAAATGATCTGACAGATACTGAAATAATGGGGTTTCATTCCAGAGCAGAGTCCAGTGCTAGGAAATCAGGATGTGGTAGATAAAATGTACATAGCTATCCAGTGTCATACAGTTAGTGAGAATACTACAGAACCAGAAATACCCAGAGAATTCTAATCCCAAGGTAGAGGCTGCTTTTCCTCTACAAACTTTAATTTTTTTTGTACTATATTTATATATAAATGTATACACATGTATTTAGAGTCAGGAGGTGGCAAATTCTGGAGTCTTTGCAGATATATCTTCTGTAAAGATGGATGAAGCAAAAAATTCTCTTAAGGATAATCAGGCATATTCTCAGGTGGCAAATTTTCCTGAAAATTGTACTTGTTGTTTATGCATATCCTGGGTAATAACTGTTTTTAATCAGAGGAGGACTTGAATCTGTATATTTAGGTAAACACTTGCATATTTTTATATATTATTAGGCTACTGTCAGTCCTGGCCATGTATGATTACCAATGTACTCAGTCATTTAAAGTATGTTATCTAGGAACTTTAAATGCTGTTCTAGAAGAATTGAAGTGTTCTGCTTGGCCATACCATTTTTCTTCCTCTTGACATTCAGGCTTCTGTGTGCTGCATAGTACCTATTATTGCCTTGGACTTGCATATGCTCTGAGGTGTTTGTCCCACCAAAAATTGACAGTTACCAAAAAAGCAAAGTAATACTGGAAGTGAAATTAAATTTGGGTTGATATTAACATACTGTGGAACCTTTGTTCTATATATCCTCAGAATTTGTCAGTGGAGAATGATGGTTTTCACACTCTTGTGTAATTGCTTTTATTTCTCATATTGTTTGTGGAGGTATGAATGCAGCCAAGCTTAGGCTTTTGCTGATCAGATTAGTTTAATGCATATATAAAGAGAGAAGAATTTTGTTCAGAATAATCAGTCTAATTGATACAGACCTCAACATAGTAATGAACTATGATCAATTTACCACTGGCAAAATTGATATTAATCTGTAAGATATGAAGATGCAGTGTACAACAGATTAGGAGAGATCAGAAATAGAGGTCCAAGTTGGAAAATGATCTGACAGATACTGAAATAATGGGGTTTCATTCCAGAGCAGAGTCCAGTGCTAGGAAATCAGGATGTGGTAGATAAAATGTACATAGCTATCCAGTGTCATACAGTTAGTGAGAATACTACAGAACCAGAAATACCCAGAGAATTCTAATCCCAAGGTAGAGGCTGCTTTTCCTCTACAAACTTTAATTTTTTTTGTACTATATTTATATATAAATGTATACACATGTATTTAGAGTCAGGAGGTGGCAAATTCTGGAGTCTTTGCAGATATATCTTCTGTAAAGATGGATGAAGCAAAAAATTCTCTTAAGGATAATCAGGCATATTCTCAGAGATGTTTGTAATCCATCACAGTTGATACTCAGTGCTTCATTTCATCAGAAGGAAATGAACATTTTCTTATTCATTGTTCTATTCACTCAGCCATTGACTGTTTACTTTGTCACTACAATGTAACAAAGGAGACTGCAAATTAAAACAAACGCAAAGGTTCAAGCATATAATAGTAGGACCAATAAGTGTGGGGATACTGGAAAGTGAGAGTTGAATATTCTTTATCACTGACAGGTCTCTCACTTGATCTTTGACTTTTTGAGCCAGCATTATGACAGCTATTAAGAGATGGGGTTACTTGTAATGTGATCCAACTTATACAGAGAATGTAGAACATCTGTGGAAGTACAACAGCTGGCTATAAACTTTCACTTTTCAGCTTCTCTAAAATTCTTAGCACTCATCATGCCATGCTCTTTGGAAATGATTGCATGGGAGTTATATGCTAGCATAGGTTGACCATTGCTCCATTATTCCCTATAAAATTCTAAAAACTTTGAATGTAAGAAATTTACTCATTTTTAAATGGTATCCCATATACCCATAGCCCCTCTTTCCGGTGATCATTCAGACAACATTTGGAGCCTATTAATCAAAACTGTCTTTTTCAGGATGAACCTTTGTCTTATCTTTGCTTCTATTTACAAAGCTAAATTTACTTGGAATTTCAAGTTTCCTCAGCTTTAAAATTGTTGATTTCAAATGAAGACTGCATAGTTTTCTGTATTGAGAAAGACAATTTTATTTTGTGAATCAGCTTTTAATATTTTTTTTTAAAGAAAAACGTTCTGCCAATTTGCTTTAAATGTGTGTTGCTTTGAAAGAGGCAATAATTACATGTATGGAAGACTTTATGTGAGAAAATTGGTGGAGAACATCAAAATATCTAAACAAGGAGAAATCTTATTTTTTTATACCAATTAACTTCTTTTTCCAGATTTTATCCAGAATTTTTGGATATGAAAGAGAAATTTGCTCATTAATTTCCTTTCAAAACATCTAAACTCTTTGCTTTTCTGTATTACATTATAGTCAGCACATGGAGTTGATACATACTTGGACCAAACATTAAGGGAACAGTGGCAAATCACAAACTAGTGTACTTACCTTGAAGGAAAAAATGTTCTTTATTCATTACATCTTTATACAGAATACTATTGTGTGTGTGTGTGTGTGTGTGTGTGTGTGTGTGTGTATATATATATATATATAGTAAAATTAAAGAAAATTAAAATTTATCATACTATCTTTTTAAACAACCAAAATCAACAGCTGTATAAAGAGTAGGGTTGAAGCAAGGAAAGATGAGAATTTCTCATTGAAGACCCAGAGGCTTGTAAGTTACATAAGTTACCTTGAATGAGGAATCACTTCATCCACATTTTCTCCCCCTTTGGTATCAATCTGATATGTCCACGCCAGCTATACAATATTAACTCTTATTGTGGTTTCTGAACTGAAATTCATCCTAAATGAATATCCAAATCTGTTGACTATACATAATGTTAAGGGAAAAAATCTGGATACCATCATTTTAGTATTTGGGTTTTTCAACTTTTTTAAAATATGCTAGCATAGGTTGACCATTGCTCCATTATTCTATAAAATTCTAAAAACTTTGAATGTAAGAAATTTACTCATTTTTAAATGGTATCCCATATACCCATAGCCCCTCTTTCCGGTGATCATTCAGACAACATTTGGAGCCTATTAATCAAAACTGTCTTTTTCAGGATGAACCTTTGTCTTATCTTTGCTTCTATTTACAAAGCTAAATTTACTTGGAATTTCAAGTTTCCTCAGCTTTAAAATTGTTGATTTCAAATGAAGACTGCATAGTTTTCTGTATTGAGAAAGACAATTTTATTTTGTGAATCAGCTTTTAATATTTTTTTTTAAAGAAAAACGTTCTGCCAATTTGCTTTAAATGTGTGTTGCTTTGAAAGAGGCAATAATTACATGTATGGAAGACTTTATGTGAGAAAATTGGTGGAGAACATCAAAATATCTAAACAAGGAGAAATCTTATTTTTTTATACCAATTAACTTCTTTTTCCAGATTTTATCCAGAATTTTTGGATATGAAAGAGAAATTTGCTCATTAATTTCCTTTCAAAACATCTAAACTCTTTGCTTTTCTGTATTACATTATAGTCAGCACATGGAGTTGATACATACTTGGACCAAACATTAAGGGAACAGTGGCAAATCACAAACTAGTGTACTTACCTTGAAGGAAAAAATGTTCTTTATTCATTACATCTTTATACAGAATACTATTGTGTGTGTGTGTGTGTGTGTGTGTGTGTGTGTGTGTGTATATATATATATATATAGTAAAATTAAAGAAAATTAAAATTTATCATACTATCTTTTTAAACAACCAAAATCAACAGCTGTATAAAGAGTAGGGTTGAAGCAAGGAAAGATGAGAATTTCTCATTGAAGACCCAGAGGCTTGTAAGTTACATAAGTTACCTTGAATGAGGAATCACTTCATCCACATTTTCTCCCCCTTTGGTATCAATCTGATATGTCCACGCCAGCTATACAATATTAACTCTTATTGTGGTTTCTGAACTGAAATTCATCCTAAATGAATATCCAAATCTGTTGACTATACATAATGTTAAGGGAAAAAATCTGGATACCATCATTTTAGTATTTGGGTTTTTCAACTTTTTTAAAATGTGTTTTTATGGAGATGATCATACAATGCTGAGATCAACTGCAGCTGAGAAATTTCTTTCATTATATTTACTAGTTTTTTTTGTAGCAGCCAAAAGGTAAAAGAGAGGGAAAAAACCAAAGACATATTTGTTAATTTCATGAATTCAAAAACTAGCCCTAGGGGAAAATGCATCACTTTTTATTTGGTATCACTGTTGTGTTTAAGAAACCTAAAAAAAGGGAATTTCATATTCTCATATTTTGACAAGTACTTTATATTTGCTTGAATAAATATTTTACTATGAAAGGAATATGATTAAAAGACACACTATTAACTTCTCAGGAACATTAAAACAGTATAAGTACACACTCCTTAAGCCACAGGACGCAGCAGCCTTCGGTTAACTTCAACCAATCCTGAAAAATTGTTTTCTTTCTCTTTCTTACTTTTAAAAGCTCCAAGAAAGCCTATACAGAAGAAAGGAAAGATGTGCTTCAACTGTCATATTGATGTGGCAGAATTTAGTTCCTTTGTGAAGAACTTCCACGTCCCCAGAGCATAAAGACAATGCTACACTATATAGAGAGCCAATAAATCAATTAGCTTTAACAGCCAGAGTTCATGAAATGCATTTATTCTTTTTGATGAAAACACAGCTTTTACTTGTAACCATACTTCATACTGTTAGGATCAATTTTTTCACATGAAAATTATATTTAGTGGCTGAAAGAAATCACTCATAAATTTTGTAAAGAATCACTTACTAATGTAGGAGAACAAGTTTGTTTTATTTGTAATTATCTATCTTTAGAGTAATTGAGATTCTAAACAGCAGCTAATAGCCTCACTGTCTCAAATTACTATTGCCTGTAACTTTACCTTGCCAAACATCAAAGAGCTTTTCAATTGCAACTCTACTACTAAAACCTGGGTCATTTTCTAGCAATTAATTGGAAGAGGTGATTAATAGCTTAATAATGGGTTGTTCTGTGTTTTAAAAAGGCAGGGGACGTGCATAGGAAAGGAATATATAATTTTGTATCCCTGAAACATAACCTAATTGAAAAAACAGCAGTTGGTCTTATTTACTTTAGGCTTGTATTTCCAAACCCTCTTTTGATCTACTTAGAGAAAATGTGTAAATCTAGAGAGTATTTTCAAATTAACTCCTTGAACATTGAACACGCTATGAATTTAAGGAGCACAAGCTATTCCATGGTACCTGCAGTGCCAAGTCAACTTCACAGCAATTTGAGACCCATATATGTCAAGTATCTACCTGGGTGTGCAGGTGATGGTGCTCATTCAGCAAGTCACCCACAATTGGGCTACTTGTGAATTTGTAAGGCATACTCGCCTACTGCAGAGCCTTGTGACGGTGTTGCTTGGGAGCCATGTTCTCATCTATTGTACATACCTGTAAATAGATAAACACAGATTCAGTGGCTATAAAAATAGTCTAGCTGTAACCTATCAAAATACCCTTCCACAAATATCCAGTGAGATAATTAGTGCAATTTCATGAGTTCCTTAAGCTAAATGCTCCATGACTTAAAACTAGGTCTTGAAGAAATTGCAAATTGGCTATTCAGAAGTAGAAGAGTTCAAGAGGGGGCATGGTCTCTAAATAAAGGCAAAGGATGGGACTAGTAAACTGAAAAGCACTAGGACCTATTTGTCCATCTCATGGAATTGATACTTTCAAACTGTGATGCCAGAGAAGACTCTTGAGAGTCCCTCGAAAGGTAAAGAGATCAAACCAGTCAATCCTAAAAGAAATCAACCCTGAATATTCACTGAAAGGACTGACCTGAAGCTGTAACTCCAACACTTTGGCCAACTAATGTAGAGAGCCAACTCATTGGAAAATTCCTGATCCTAGGAAAGATTGAAGGCAGGAGGAGAAGGGACAACAGAGGATGAGATGGATGAATGGCATCACCACTCAATGGATGTGAATTTGAGATGAAGGACAGGGAAGCCTGGCATGCTGCAGTTCATGTGAAGGCAAAAAGTAGGACATGACCGAGCGACAGAACAACCATCACAACTGCCATAGATGCTCTTAATTTCTTTCTCATGTTGCCAGAAGAAAATAAAAAACAAGGCTCTCAGTTACCAACAATTGTCTTCATGTTGTACATTCCTGTCTCAATTAATGGGTTGTTCTGTGTTTTAAAAAGGCAGGGGACGTGCATAGGAAAGGAATATATAATTTTGTATCCCTGAAACATAACCTAATTGAAAAACAGCAGTTGGTCTTATTTACTTTAGGCTTGTATTTCCAAACCCTCTTTTGATCTACTTAGAGAAAATGTGTAAATCTAGAGAGTATTTTCAAATTAACTCCTTGAACATTGAACACGCTATGAATTTAAGGAGCACAAGCTATTCCATGGTACCTGCAGTGCCAAGTCAACTTCACAGCAATTTGAGACCCATATATGTCAAGTATCTACCTGGGTGTGCAGGTGATGGTGCTCATTCAGCAAGTCACCCACAATTGGGCTACTTGTGAATTTGTAAGGCATACTCGCCTACTGCAGAGCCTTGTGACGGTGTTGCTTGGGAGCCATGTTCTCATCTATTGTACATACCTGTAAATAGATAAACACAGATTCAGTGGCTATAAAAATAGTCTAGCTGTAACCTATCAAAATACCCTTCCACAAATATCCAGTGAGATAATTAGTGCAATTTCATGAGTTCCTTAAGCTAAATGCTCCATGACTTAAAACTAGGTCTTGAAGAAATTGCAAATTGGCTATTCAGAAGTAGAAGAGTTCAAGAGGGGGCATGGTCTCTAAATAAAGGCAAAGGATGGGACTAGTAAACTGAAAAGCACTAGGACCTATTTGTCCATCTCATGGAATTGATACTTTCAAACTGTGATGCCAGAGAAGACTCTTGAGAGTCCCTCGAAAGGTAAAGAGATCAAACCAGTCAATCCTAAAAGAAATCAACCCTGAATATTCACTGAAAGGACTGACCTGAAGCTGTAACTCCAACACTTTGGCCAACTAATGTAGAGAGCCAACTCATTGGAAAATTCCTGATCCTAGGAAAGATTGAAGGCAGGAGGAGAAGGGGACAACAGAGGATGAGATGGATGAATGGCATCACCACTCAATGGATGTGAATTTGAGATGAAGGACAGGGAAGCCTGGCATGCTGCAGTTCATGTGAAGGCAAAAAGTAGGACATGACCGAGCGACAGAACAACCATCACAACTGCCATAGATGCTCTTAATTTCTTTCTCATGTTGCCAGAAGAAAATAAAAAACAAGGCTCTCAGTTACCAACAATTGTCTTCATGTTGTACATTCCTGTCTCCAATTTTAGTCTCATCTTATTCCAGTTGAAACTAAAAATACTGGACTATTTGTCTCCTACAGTATTTACATGATGACTTAACACTGGAGGAAATCCATGTTTCACTGACTATCTGATACTCTTGCCATAAGACCAAATATAAAGTGAGTATGGAAGAGCATATTAAATAAGTAATACAACTCGGAAATGAGCTCCACTTCTCAGTATTCTCAGCTCTCACAAACCCAGTTATCCATTCTGGAAGCCTGATTTATTCTTCCAAGGTTAAGGACCCAACTGATCCCAGAATTTTTCTTTTAACTCTTTACTTTTCACACTTATTGGAGAATATGTAGAAATATAAAAGAAAATTTAAAAAGACAATGATTTTCTCTGCTACCACTAAAAAATACAGTCACCCCAATTTAATCAGTTTTAACAAAGATGGAGCAATATGCTAATGATGGGAAAAGTCAGTTAGCTGAAAAAAAGATAATAGTGGCTTTATTAGTTAGATGTTCATAAGCAGGGCCTTACTAATCCTCAGACATCAAATGCTAGAGAAGGCCTGAATGCAGAGAAAATGTTTCAACTGGAAGAGGACAAACCTGTACCTTAGATGTTCCTGCTGACCAGATAGCCTGAAGTTCTCATTATTTTCCAGCTTGGAGTAGAAAGCTCTGCTTCCAGGATGTGGTAAAGACAGACCAACACAACTGAGGCAATCCTTTCCTTGCATAGCTTTTTATATTTTTCCTTGAGATAACAAATTGTTGTGCTTACTTTACTTAATTATTTCTATCTCCCATAATCTTCAAGTTCTTAGTGTAATTTTCTTCAAAAATTTGTATGAACTTTTGGCCAACTAGAGAGCCAACTCATTGGAAAATTCCTGATCCTAGGAAAGATTGAAGGCAGGAGGAGAAGGGGACAACAGAGGATGAGATGGATGAATGGCATCACCACTCAATGGATGTGAATTTGAGATGAAGGACAGGGAAGCCTGGCATGCTGCAGTTCATGTGAAGGCAAAAAGTAGGACATGACCGAGCGACAGAACAACCATCACAACTGCCATAGATGCTCTTAATTTCTTTCTCATGTTGCCAGAAGAAAATAAAAAACAAGGCTCTCAGTTACCAACAATTGTCTTCATGTTGTACATTCCTGTCTCCAATTTTAGTCTCATCTTATTCCAGTTGAAACTAAAAATACTGGACTATTTGTCTCCTACAGTATTTACATGATGACTTAACACTGGAGGAAATCCATGTTTCACTGACTATCTGATACTCTTGCCATAAGACCAAATATAAAGTGAGTATGGAAGAGCATATTAAATAAGTAATACAACTCGGAAATGAGCTCCACTTCTCAGTATTCTCAGCTCTCACAAACCCAGTTATCCATTCTGGAAGCCTGATTTATTCTTCCAAGGTTAAGGACCCAACTGATCCCAAAATTTTTTCTTTTAACTCTTTACTTTTCACACTTATTGGAGAATATGTAGAAATATAAAAGAAAATTTAAAAAGACAATGATTTTCTCTGCTACCACTAAAAAATACAGTCACCCCAATTTAATCAGTTTTAACAAAGATGGAGCAATATGCTAATGATGGGAAAAGTCAGTTAGCTGAAAAAAAGATAATAGTGGCTTTATTAGTTAGATGTTCATAAGCAGGGCCTTACTAATCCTCAGACATCAAATGCTAGAGAAGGCCTGAATGCAGAGAAAATGTTTCAACTGGAAGAGGACAAACCTGTACCTTAGATGTTCCTGCTGACCAGATAGCCTGAAGTTCTCATTATTTTCCAGCTTGGAGTAGAAAGCTCTGCTTCCAGGATGTGGTAAAGACAGACCAACACAACTGAGGCAATCCTTTCCTTGCATAGCTTTTTATATTTTTCCTTGAGATAACAAATTGTTGTGCTTACTTTACTTAATTATTTCTATCTCCCCATAATCTTCAAGTTCTTAGTGTAATTTTCTGTGCATTCAAATTTTTGAATGTGTTAATTTTTAATTCCTGGTAACCTCCCCTACAGAAGGCTCTGTCCATGTCTCAGCTCTGATTTGATTGTTTTCTTCTAGGCCTCCTACTGAGTTTGTCTCATTCTTTTCTTCTGGAACTCCTTTTGTATTTCTCTTGCTTTACTTCCTGAGTCTTGTGGAATAAACCTGCTAATGAACATTATGTGAATATGTTTTTGGAATCTTTGACTGAAATATCTGCCGTTGTTCAGTCACAAAGTCATGTCTGATCCTTTGCAACCCCATGGAATGTAGCACACTAGGTTCCTCTATCCTCTACTGTTCTGCAGTTTGCTCAAATTCATGTCCGTTGAGTAGATGATGCTATCTAATCACCTCATTTTCTGCTGCCCTCTTCTCCTGTTGCCTTCAATCTTTCTCAGAATCAGGGTCTTTTCCAGTGACTTGGCTCTTCACATCGGATGGCCAAAGTACACAACCCTTATTTGTTCCATTGCTTGCTAACTCCCAATGTTTCTCTGAAAAAGTCAGAAATACCTCATTCCTGAGCTCTTGTATACAAACTTTTTAAAAGGGGTGAGTTTTATTTTTCTCTTTGAAAGCAATTCTAATGTAATTGTAGTACCTGATATACTAAAATTTCATGATTTTGTGCTTTGATATTTGTCATTTTCATTCTTCATACTGAGCACGTGCCTGGAAATATATGATTTTTTAGCTTTGGGAGATTTCCATATTTTTCTTAATAAATTTTTCATTTTCATTGTCTATGTTTTATACTAGGCAGATGTTAAAACTCCTGACTTGGTCCCTTAATTGTCTTATTTTTTCTAATCGAATGTACTCTGTTTGTGTTTTACATGATAGCTTCTTGAGCTTATCTTTGAACTTGTATGATTTTTAAATTTTTGTTTTTAGATTATATATAGCTTATTTTTTATTCTTTGATTTTAAAAGTATTATTTTGTATGCTTTATGAATGAAGTATCATTTATCAGTTTCTAAATGTATTAATTTGAAGAAGGAAATGGCAACCCACTCCACTCTTCTTCCCTGGAGCATTCCATGGACAGAGGAGCCAGTCCATAGGATCACAAAGAGTTGGACAAAATTCAGTGACTAACACATAAGTGTATTAATTACATTTTCCACATGATTTTCTTTTGTATCAATATTATCCCTTTCTATGTTTAGTCCATATTTATTTCTGATGTCCCTTTTATTTCAAGAGTTTTCATTTACATCTGTTTGCAAATATCTGGTGATTTATTGGCTGTACTAATTGGAAACTTATGGTGCACAGGCAAAATGTCAATTGGCTAAATTGGCCCAAGGTTGCCCAGCCTGCTAGCTAGAATGGTTGTTTGGAGTTATGTGGGGGTGGTACAAGCTTAGCCATAGTTAGTAAGAATAAGAGGAACATTGTAGACTTCTTCCCCTATTTATTGTGCAGTGTGTTTCTCTAGCATCTGTCCCTGAATACAGTATTTTCTTGTTTTGTTTTGCTTTTCTGCCAGAGATTAGAATTTTCAGAATTTTAGGGATGGAAGAAATGCAGTACTTGAACGCACAGGTCGAGTCTGGGCTACCTTTCATACTGATAGATAACCAGTAGATAGCGTACCATGAATAGTGTTAGGTTTATGGGCTATTAAAGGGTTAATACGGCAGTTGCAAACTCCTCAGCCCTAAAGGGTCAGCATCATAGGGCCGGTTGCTGATCTGCTGGTGCCTGGGAGTCTCTCAAGGCCAGCGATAGGGAGCTTGCCCTGGCCATGAAGATTGTCCACCAGGTGTGGAAAGTAACAAGAACTTCACACTCCCATGCCCACAGACAACTCAAAGACAGCAGACTCATCACTAATTTCCTGCTCAGTTTAGACAGACTTCGTTTCTGCGCCTGCTCTAAGAAACCCCTCCCCTTTCATTCTTTCCTTCTCCTCCCAAATAAAACCTCCTCATCTCATCTCTGAGTGTGACTTTACTGGCCCACCTCTTGGACCTGTGGATCTTGCCCGGGAACTCCTTTCATTCATGTATTATTGAAGAAGGAAATGAGCTTTAATCCCATTTTTTTTTTTTTGGCTTTATGAATGAAGTATCATTTATCAGTTTCTAAATGTATTAATTTGAAGAAGGAAATGGCAACCCACTCCACTCTTCTTCCCTGGAGCATTCCATGGACAGAGGAGCCAGTCCATAGGATCACAAAGAGTTGGACAAAATTCAGTGACTAACACATAAGTGTATTAATTACATTTTCCACATGATTTTCTTTTGTATCAATATTATCCCTTTCTATGTTTAGTCCATATTTATTTCTGATGTCCCTTTTATTTCAAGAGTTTTCATTTACATCTGTTTGCAAATATCTGGTGATTTATTGGCTGTACTAATTGGAAACTTATGGTGCACAGGCAAAATGTCAATTGGCTAAATTGGCCCAAGGTTGCCCAGCCTGCTAGCTAGAATGGTTGTTTGGAGTTATGTGGGGGTGGTACAAGCTTAGCCATAGTTAGTAAGAATAAGAGGAACATTGTAGACTTCTTCCCCTATTTATTGTGCAGTGTGTTTCTCTAGCATCTGTCCCTGAATACAGTATTTTCTTGTTTTGTTTTGCTTTTCTGCCAGAGATTAGAATTTTCAGAATTTTAGGGATGGAAGAAATGCAGTACTTGAACGCACAGGTCGAGTCTGGGCTACCTTTCATACTGATAGATAACCAGTAGATAGCGTACCATGAATAGTGTTAGGTTTATGGGCTATTAAAGGGTTAATACGGCAGTTGCAAACTCCTCAGCCCTAAAGGGTCAGCATCATAGGGCCGGTTGCTGATCTGCTGGTGCCTGGGAGTCTCTCAAGGCCAGCGATAGGGAGCTTGCCCTGGCCATGAAGATTGTCCACCAGGTGTGGAAAGTAACAAGAACTTCACACTCCCATGCCCACAGACAACTCAAAGACAGCAGACTCATCACTAATTTCCTGCTCAGTTTAGACAGACTTCGTTTCTGCGCCTGCTCTAAGAAACCCCTCCCCTTTCATTCTTTCCCCTTCTCCTCCCAAATAAAACCTCCTCATCTCATCTCTGGAGTGTGACTTTACTGGCCCACCTCTTGGACCTGTGGATCTTGCCCGGGAACTCCTCTCAAATGGGTTCTTTCCCTAACAGCTTGCGTCCGTCGTGTCTTTGCAATTCTTACAAATAGTATGGGATTCTTGATCTCCAAAGGAGAGGAATTCACACTGGGATCAAAAAGACTTGGCTTTGGTCACTCAGAGCTTCATGCAGTAAAAAGTTTATTAAAAAAAAAAAGGAATAGAGAAAGTTCCCAGCGTAGGCACTGGAAGGGGGAATAGAAGAGTACCCCCCAGAAGCTAGTTTAGACAAGGCATTTTGTACTTTCCAGTTGGTTATTAACAATAGATCAAAAGAATATCTTAAGGCTGTAAAGGTCTTCCTAGACCCACACCCACAACACTAACATAAGATTAGCCCGAGGGTGGTCTCTAGACTAGAAAAGACATTCCAATGCAAAATAGGTTGCCTCCAGCAGACAATAAAGTTAATTTCAGGGTAGATCTTTATCATGGCAAACCTTTTAGGTTAGAAAATGTTCCCTCTCCTGCTCCTCCTCCTTTGAAACCGCTGACCTCCTTACCAAGTCTGCCTATTCACCCCTTTCGATACAAACTGCCTGTTTCCAGTCAGACATTTGTCCCTGTACAAGTATTCTCATTTTGAATGTTTTTTCTTTTCTTGCAATATTGATACATTTGTGGTGTTTTATTTTATTTGAAAAGTGGAAAAGAGAAGGATACTTTTTAAAATTAATACTAATTCTTTACAACAGCATTATTTGTTAAGAATTATCACCTCCTTTCGCAAACTCCTCAGCCCTAAAGGGTCAGCATCATAGGGCCGGTTGCTGATCTGCTGGTGCCTGGGAGTCTCTCAAGGCCAGCGATAGGGAGCTTGCCCTGGCCATGAAGATTGTCCACCAGGTGTGGAAAGTAACAAGAACTTCACACTCCCATGCCCACAGACAACTCAAAGACAGCAGACTCATCACTAATTTCCTGCTCAGTTTAGACAGACTTCGTTTCTGCGCCTGCTCTAAGAAACCCCTCCCCTTTCATTCTTTCCCCTTCTCCTCCCAAATAAAACCTCCTCATCTCATCTCTGGAGTGTGACTTTACTGGCCCACCTCTTGGACCTGTGGATCTTGCCCGGGAACTCCTCTCAAATGGGTTCTTTCCCTAACAGCTTGCGTCCGTCGTGTCTTTGCAATTCTTACAAATAGTATGGGATTCTTGATCTCCAAAGGAGAGGAATTCACACTGGGATCAAAAAGACTTGGCTTTGGTCACTCAGAGCTTCATGCAGTAAAAAGTTTATTAAAAAAGGAATAGAAAAGTGCCCAGCATAGGCACTGAAAGGGGACTAGAAGAGTGCCCCCAGAAGCTAGTTTAGACAAGGCATTTTGTACTTTCCACTTGGTTATTAACAATAGATCAAAAGACTATCTTAAGCTTGTAAAAGTCTTACTAGGCCCACACCCACAACACTAACATAAGATTAGCCCGAGGGTGGTCTCTAGACTAGAAAAGACATTCCAATGCAAAATAGGTTGCCTCCAGCAGACAATAAAGTTAATTTCAGGGTAGATCTTTATCATGGCAAACCTTTTAGGTTAGAAAATGTTCCCTCTCCTGCTCCTCCTCCTTTGAAACCGCTGACCTCCTTACCAAGTCTGCCTATTCACCCCTTTCGATACAAACTGCCTGTTTCCAGTCAGACATTTGTCCCTGTACAAGTATTCTCATTTTGAATGTTTTTTCTTTTCTTGCAATATTGATACATTTGTGGTGTTTTATTTTATTTGAAAAGTGGAAAAGAGAAGGATACTTTTTAAAATTAATACTAATTCTTTACAACAGCATTATTTGTTAAGAATTATCACCTCCTTTCTAGATTAAACAATTAAGGCTTAAAGAAATTTGTTAAGTTGCATGCAGTTTCAAGATAAATGGAAGAATCAGTATTTATAACCAAATTGCATAGATTCTAAAGCACTTTGAGAAAAAGCAGATACTTTAAAATTTAGGAAGATAACTACTGGGCTTCAGAGCTAGGAGTCATAATAATTTACTCTTGACAAGGCACAATTTTGCTCAGTTTTTACCCAGAGCCAGCATTTTCTCCCCACATTCCTTATTAAAACTCTGTTTCAGAAATTTTAACTTAGAGTATAAAACATTGACAAAAACCTTAGAAACTGCCCTTCCCAGGGACATTTGAATGATAAAAAAGAAAAATTTTCTATGAAGTCCTGGTAATATTTCAGGAGGTAGAAGATATATTTTGAACTTTAGTAAATTTCTGAAACAGCAGACTAGGCCTACAATAATTTTGGAAGCCTAATAAAATAATTTCTTTAAAAATATGAACTCAAGCAATAAAATTTTAGTGCATAAAAATGTTTAAGTATTTAATAAGAGATTAATTATTCTTATATAATCCAATATAATCAGTAAATACAATTTTTGATAATTCTTATGGAGAAAGGAGTCATACAAAAGATAAATGAATGAGGTCTACAAAAGCTATTGAGTCCAAGGACATTGAAAAAGTATTTCATAAAGAAATGCCCCTTAAAAACCTTGAAGAATAGTGTTGGAATACATTTTTTCACTCCTACCTAAAATTTCATCTTAATTTGATTAACTGAAACAAGGTAACATAATTTCTTGTGGAGCTGAAAAATCTCTAAAGGTAATTGTCTTTCCTCAAATAACCTTATTTTGTGTTTTATAGATAAAACTACTTTCATTTTCTAGTATCTTTTTCATCAGTTATGACAAGAAGCCCTCATAGGAACATTTCTATAGGGAAAGGCTGAGGAGATGCCCAAGTTGCAAGCTCTCAGATGGAAACAGGAAGGTTTGCATGCATCCTAAATCGCTTCAATTTTTGAAAAGTGGAAAAGAGAAGGATACTTTTTAAAATTAATACTAATTCTTTACAACAGCATTATTTGTTAAGAATTATCACCTCCTTTCTAGATTAAACAATTAAGGCTTAAAGAAATTTGTTAAGTTGCATGCAGTTTCAAGATAAATGGAAGAATCAGTATTTATAACCAAATTGCATAGATTCTAAAGCACTTTGAGAAAAAGCAGATACTTTAAAATTTAGGAAGATAACTACTGGGCTTCAGAGCTAGGAGTCATAATAATTTACTCTTGACAAGGCACAATTTTGCTCAGTTTTTACCCAGAGCCAGCATTTTCTCCCCACATTCCTTATTAAAACTCTGTTTCAGAAATTTTAACTTAGAGTATAAAACATTGACAAAAACCTTAGAAACTGCCCTTCCCAGGGACATTTGAATGATAAAAAAGAAAAATTTTCTATGAAGTCCTGGTAATATTTCAGGAGGTAGAAGATATATTTTGAACTTTAGTAAATTTCTGAAACAGCAGACTAGGCCTACAATAATTTTGGAAGCCTAATAAAATAATTTCTTTAAAAATATGAACTCAAGCAATAAAATTTTAGTGCATAAAAATGTTTAAGTATTTAATAAGAGATTAATTATTCTTATATAATCCAATATAATCAGTAAATACAATTTTTGATAATTCTTATGGAGAAAGGAGTCATACAAAAGATAAATGAATGAGGTCTACAAAAGCTATTGAGTCCAAGGACATTGAAAAAGTATTTCATAAAGAAATGCCCCTTAAAAACCTTGAAGAATAGTGTTGGAATACATTTTTTCACTCCTACCTAAAATTTCATCTTAATTTGATTAACTGAAACAAGGTAACATAATTTCTTGTGGAGCTGAAAAATCTCTAAAGGTAATTGTCTTTCCTCAAATAACCTTATTTTGTGTTTTATAGATAAAACTACTTTCATTTTCTAGTATCTTTTTCATCAGTTATGACAAGAAGCCCTCATAGGAACATTTCTATAGGGAAAGGCTGAGGAGATGCCCAAGTTGCAAGCTCTCAGATGGAAACAGGAAGGTTTGCATGCATCCTAAATCGCTTCAATTGTGTTCAATTCTTTGTGACTGTCTCTATGAACTTTAGTCTACCAGACTCCTTGGTCTATGGGATTTTCTGGATAAGATTTATCATGTACTCCTTCAGGGAATCTTCCCAATCCAGGGATTGAAACTGTGTTTCTTGTCTCTTGTGTCTCCTGTACTAGAAGGTGGCTTCTTTGCTACTAGTGCCTCCTGTGAAGCCCCAGAAGCAGGGTTAGGGGTCATTTGCTTATAATCCAGATTAGTGAAGGAACTAGGTGGGATGTCAACTTCACATGACCAGCCTTTATTTCATTTAGGATCAAATCTCAGATGCTTGTTGGGATTTCTCAGGTGGTGCTAGTGGCAAAGAAGCTGCCTGCCAATGCAGTAGACATAAGAGATGCAGATTCGATCCCTGGGTTGGGAAGATACCCTGGAGGAGGATGTGGCAACCCACTCCAGTATTCTTTCCTGGAAAATTCCTTGGACAGAGGAGCCCAGTGGACTACACTCCATGGGGTCACAAACAGTCAGACATAGTGAAGTGACAGCACACACACACAGTATTCAGGTGGCTGCTAGTACTATTTTTCTTGTTTCTGTGTAAGGTAAACAAATACAATTCCTTCCAGCACCAAAATCTTTGCTGGCAGTTGGTGAAGGCCAGAATCACACGTAAGAAATAAGACTAAACATACGCCCTGTTATATGAACACTTTAGTAGGAAGCTACAATTTTCTAACAGATATACATAAGGTATATACCATTTTTACCTATAACCATTTGTGTCATTATTGATAAGAATGATGCCAACAGTGAAAAATAATTTAAAACAATATATAGTGGGTTACACATTATTCAAATGTGTTGATGCTGAAAGCTCAGCTTCTCTGTACACTGGTGATGATCCAAATCTCAGAGTCATAGATTTGGGTGAAGTAGAAAAGGAAAGCTTCATTGCTTTGGTAGGCAAAGGGTACATGGAAGGCTCATGTGCTCAGTTATGACAAGAAGCCCTCATAGGAACATTTCTATAGGGAAAGGCTGAGGAGATGCCCAAGTTGCAAGCTCTCAGATGGAAACAGGAAGGTTTGCATGCATCCTAAATCGCTTCAATTGTGTTCAATTCTTTGTGACTGTCTCTATGAACTTTAGTCTACCAGACTCCTTGGTCTATGGGATTTTCTGGATAAGATTTATCATGTACTCCTTCAGGGAATCTTCCCAATCCAGGGATTGAAACTGTGTTTCTTGTCTCTTGTGTCTCCTGTACTAGAAGGTGGCTTCTTTGCTACTAGTGCCTCCTGTGAAGCCCCAGAAGCAGGGTTAGGGGTCATTTGCTTATAATCCAGATTAGTGAAGGAACTAGGTGGGATGTCAACTTCACATGACCAGCCTTTATTTCATTTAGGATCAAATCTCAGATGCTTGTTGGGATTTCTCAGGTGGTGCTAGTGGCAAAGAAGCTGCCTGCCAATGCAGTAGACATAAGAGATGCAGATTCGATCCCTGGGTTGGGAAGATACCCTGGAGGAGGATGTGGCAACCCACTCCAGTATTCTTTCCTGGAAAATTCCTTGGACAGAGGAGCCCAGTGGACTACACTCCATGGGGTCACAAACAGTCAGACATAGTGAAGTGACAGCACACACACACAGTATTCAGGTGGCTGCTAGTACTATTTTTCTTGTTTCTGTGTAAGGTAAACAAATACAATTCCTTCCAGCACCAAAATCTTTGCTGGCAGTTGGTGAAGGCCAGAATCACACGTAAGAAATAAGACTAAACATACGCCCCTGTTATATGAACACTTTAGTAGGAAGCTACAATTTTCTAACAGATATACATAAGGTATATACCATTTTTACCTATAACCATTTGTGTCATTATTGATAAGAATGATGCCAACAGTGAAAAATAATTTAAAACAATATATAGTGGGTTACACATTATTCAAATGTGTTGATGCTGAAAGCTCAGCTTCTCTGTACACTGGTGATGATCCAAATCTCAGAGTCATAGATTTGGGTGAAGTAGAAAAGGAAAGCTTCATTGCTTTGGTAGGCAAAGGGGTACATGGAAGGCTCATGTGCTCAAAGCCATGTATCCCCACCTCAGGAAGATAGTGACCAGTTTTATATTAAAAAAGGGTATGATCACCTCCTGGGCATTCTTCTAATGGATTGTTTGTGAGGTAAGTGGGAGTCAATATCATCAACCTTCAGGTTTAACTGGTCTGGGATCTCCATGCTGTGGGCAGCATGCCATAACTTCTCCCATCTGGAAGAGTTTTCAGTATCCACAAAATAGCTCAACGATATTGTTGTGTGTATTGGTTGGTAGATCTTGCCCTAAGGCTGCTTTTGACTATTTATTTCTCCCTGGTCTTGCATTCTCTCCCTTCTCTAATAACTGCTTGAATTGTCCATTAGAACTCAGGGAAGATCATGGAGGCTGAACAAAGGCTGTTTCCTATAATCAAAGAAGTGGCAGACACAGAGACCTTGTGCTTAGGAGCCCCACAGGGCCCTGCATGGTGCCAATGTTAGCCTTGAATTTTCACCACAATCTGTGAAAGTTGTTGGAATGTCTATATATATTAGGCAGGAAGAGTGTGTCTACTACCTACTATGTTGTAGATACTGCAAAAATAGTAGAGACAGATAGGTGAGGTTTCTCCTTTATTCCAGTTAACATTCTAGGGTGATAGAAAAGACTATCTTGTATGGTAGAAAATCAGTAAGATAAGTATCAGATGGTGATAATTTTAATGCAGAGGATTATAAAAGAATGATTGGATAGGTTTGCAAAATATCCAGTAAGATAGTAATGTAATTTTGCTGGCAGTTGGTGAAGGCCAGAATCACACGTAAGAAATAAGACTAAACATACGCCCTGTTATATGAACACTTTAGTAGGAAGCTACAATTTTCTAACAGATATACATAAGGTATATACCATTTTACCTATAACCATTTGTGTCATTATTGATAAGAATGATGCCAACAGTGAAAAATAATTTAAAACAATATATAGTGGGTTACACATTATTCAAATGTGTTGATGCTGAAAGCTCAGCTTCTCTGTACACTGGTGATGATCCAAATCTCAGAGTCATAGATTTGGGTGAAGTAGAAAAGGAAAGCTTCATTGCTTTGGTAGGCAAAGGGGTACATGGAAGGCTCATGTGCTCAAAGCCATGTATCCCCACCTCAGGAAGATAGTGACCAGTTTTATATTAAAAAAGGGTATGATCACCTCCTGGGCATTCTTCTAATGGATTGTTTGTGAGGTAAGTGGGAGTCAATATCATCAACCTTCAGGTTTAACTGGTCTGGGATCTCCATGCTGTGGGCAGCATGCCATAACTTCTCCCATCTGGAAGAGTTTTCAGTATCCACAAAATAGCTCAACGATATTGTTGTGTGTATTGGTTGGTAGATCTTGCCCTAAGGCTGCTTTTGACTATTTATTTCTCCCTGGTCTTGCATTCTCTCCCTTCTCTAATAACTGCTTGAATTGTCCATTAGAACTCAGGGAAGATCATGGAGGCTGAACAAAGGCTGTTTCCTATAATCAAAGAAGTGGCAGACACAGAGACCTTGTGCTTAGGAGCCCCACAGGGCCCTGCATGGTGCCAATGTTAGCCTTGAATTTTCACCACAATCTGTGAAAGTTGTTGGAATGTCTATATATATTAGGCAGGAAGAGTGTGTCTACTACCTACTATGTTGTAGATACTGCAAAAATAGTAGAGACAGATAGGTGAGGTTTCTCCTTTATTCCAGTTAACATTCTAGGGTGATAGAAAAGACTATCTTGTATGGTAGAAAATCAGTAAGATAAGTATCAGATGGTGATAATTTTAATGCAGAGGATTATAAAAGAATGATGGGATAGAGAATATTGATAATACTAGCTACAATAAATTAGCTAGCCCAGAATGTAATTTAAAATATAATGTTAAGAAAAGTGAAAATGGTTGATGTAGTTGGAGCATAGTGAAGAAGAAGGAAAGCACAGAAGACATCAGAGAAGTAAGTGCATAGGGCCATATTAGGACAGTGGAAACAAATTGTTTCTGTTCTTAGCATGATGGGAATTTACTGGAAGGTTTTCAACAAGAGAAAGACATGACCGTACATTTTTGGTTTGAAAAGCTCAGTGGATGTTGATCATCTCGAAAGATAAAAACTCATAAAGAAACAATTTTGGCAAAATTAAAAATTATGTTTTACTGTTGAGTTTTATTTTACTGTTTGAGGAGCAGAGTGAGTTACACAGTTAGATATAAGTTTTAAGTTTTATAAAGATAAAAATTGACCTTAAAATTAGAATATAAGGGGGACTGGATGAGGTCACCTAGGTGGAAGGTAGAGATAGGAAAGAGAGGAGTCTATTAGAGCATATAAAACAGTGTTCTGCAGAGCTTCACAATTTAGAGATTGAGCTGAGTAGCAAAATCTAGAAAATGATATAGTGATATGTGCATCAGAACAGTGGAGCAGAAAGAAAACTAATAATGAGTTTTAGATTGGAAAACTAAACTAACAGAATGGGAACACAGTGGTCAAAATAAAATATTTTCAGAAAGAAGGAGTGGCAACCTGGGTCGGATGCTGGTGACAGTTTAAATTAGATAGGCATACATAGAGACTGGATCATTGGATTTTAAAACACGGTAACCTTAAGAGCAGTGTTAGTGATGCTCTGAGAATGATAGTATGTTTGGATTAGATTGAGGAAACTACATGGAGATGAATGGAAAGCATCATTTCAAGAAATATTGGTGTGAAGGAGATGTGTCAAAGGAAGTATGCTAGACACAGAGTCGTTTTTCTTCTTTTCTTCCTTCCTCCCTCTTTTCTTTTCCCTTCTTTTTTTAAAAGCAGAAGTTTCTAGGCTATCTTGTGTTCTCTTAGAAATGACATTAGAGAGACAGAGAAACTGATAATGTAAAAAGAGTCACGTGAGGTCTTCCCTGGTGGTCCAGTGGGTAAGGACATCACCTTGCAGTGCAGGGGGCGCTGGTTCAATCTCTGGCCTGGGAAGATCCCACGTGTCACAGCATGGCTGGACCAATGTGCCCAACTACCAAGTCAGAGCTCTGAAGTGCAAGTGCCCAGAGCCAGTGCTCTGCAGTGACAGAGCCCACTGTGATGGGAGGCGCACATAGGCCAAAGAACATAATGGATAAAAATAGATAAATGAAAGGCCGAAAGACGTGGCCAAAAAAAAAAAAAATCTTAAAAGAAAAAAAAAAAAGAGTCATGTGAAGTGAAATGGAAGTTGTTCAGTTGTGTCTTTGTGACCCATGAATGAGCCATAGAATTCTCCAGGCAAGAATACTGGAGTCGGTAGCCATTCCCTTCTCCAGGGGATCTTGCCAACCCAGAGACAGAATCCAGGTCTCCTGCATTGCAGGCAGATTCTTTATCATCAGAGCCACTAGGAAAGCCCAGTAAGGACCAAAGTTCTCATTAATGTAATAGATGGGGAGAAGAAAAGATCCCAATTCCTCACTGACAGAGAGTAGGGCACTTTATTCCCAGTAACAGGTAGGACAGTAGAGCATGTGATGTTAACAGATTGAACATTTTGCTGGGGGAACAATAAGGAACTTGTGTTGTAGATATTGGAAAAAGTCAATGACTTTATTCGGAGAATTTCTGACCAGTCAACACAGAACAATAGACTTAACAGAAAAATCAACTAGGAAGGATTAGAACCTGCTTTTAATTGACTATCTCCTAGAAGACATTTGAGATCTTTTGACATGTTAGTTTCTGAAGATACCACTCATTTGAATAACGATAATCATGTAGAACATCACCCTATCTTATTTACTGATCATAGATAAATAAGCTTTTTTTCAGTTATAGATGTGCCATATTTGTAAATATACCTAAAACCTCTAAAACTTTGACATAAATTTTCTTAATTCCTTGAAATAAGTGTTACAAATACTTTCTGCATTCATTTGCCAATCTCAGAATTCTATAATTCAGTTTTAGGACTCAAGCTGCTGAAGCATCTATATTCTTATCCAAGGCTAACTGTTCATCCCCACTTTCTCCTTGTATCCCCACCTCCATGATTATCTTAAACCTATGGAGAGTTTTCCTGAAATGCTTTAGTATGAACCACATAATGTCTGTTTGATTGTGCATGGTCTGCCTTGATACTCAACTTATCAGATACATTTCTCAGTGAATTTTAAATACTTTAAGGCCAAAGAGCAGGTCAGTTGCTAATTTTCAACTCTTTCCTCAGTTCCTAGTCTAGTGTTTTTGAGCTTTAGCAAGTATTTAATAAATGCTTGTTGAAATGCAGAAATGAAGTATATTTCTAAGAGTTTAGGATTTCTATTTTGCGGCCATACACCCTATTAGGATTGTTTCTGAAGAGGCAGTCTACATATGGTTAAAAAAAAAAAAAAAAAAAGAAAGCTATGGATAAAAGTCTTTCTGCCCCATAATCTCCTGCAGGCCTGATTCTTTCCCCAGAGGCATTCCTGGTTCCACTTCCTGTATATCCCTCTTAGTGACGTCCATCTCACTTTGCAGTGCTCTTATTTGGCAGTCAGCCCTTCTTTCCTTCAGATGGGGTTTGTGTGCATACCAAGAAGAGTTATTTTCTGAGTTGAGAGACTAGTTTATTTTTTTAGCTACTGTGAAATAATTAAAAATGAATGGATACGGTTGAATTGTAGGAAGAATATTTATTATTTGGAGTAGTTATAAAAAAATTCCTTGAAATTAAAAATCATACTTTGAAGAGGTCGATTAGTCAGATTTAATTTTTCTTTCACTCTTTTATATTGGTGTAAATATTTTCATCTGTTATGCATAACCAAAAAGTATATTAAACTGTCAAAATATAAATAATTTCCTTTTGGCCACCATGGCTTGAGGGATTTATTTCAAGTCTGTTGTGCTACCATTTGCCCCTAGGATGTGTAATCTATATTTTAGGGGAATGTGGCTTACTGCGAGACACCTGTATTATTTATGTGTGATTAATATTTGCGTAATGTTGAATGAGGTCTTTTGGCTTTACTTTTCTCTTATAGTGACTTAATCATTTCTCACAAGAATGTAGTCATTGTAATAAAACATTCCACGTACTAGTTTGTTTTTCAGCAGTGACAAATGCAATTGTTGTAAAATGTGAATTTTCAGTTATTAAATATGGCATCATGAATGTAATTTACTGAGCTACATCTACAAGATGCTGCTATATGGCATCGCTAAAGCTGAAACCAAGCCAATCCTTGTTTGTATGAATTTAAATATAAACAGTGGTGAACAGGATCTTTAAATAACAATGCTTAGGCCAGCAGATCTAATTTTGTGTTTCCAGAAATAAATCTGTAAAGTGTACTATTCGGTTATATGGATGCCTATTAAAATGGTCTCATTGTAATTTGCAAATTTGCAACAAATTATGAAGATCCTTGATCATCCCTGACAGATAATATCATGTGCCAAATTAGTACATATTTCAGAGTTTCTTTTTGTGGGTCATAAGAGATGACATTTTTCACAAATTTCCTTTAGAAAAAGCACATATATCAGAAGAGTGAGAAATGTAAGAGCTCCAAAATCTACACAACTAAAATTCAATTAGATATTAATATTAGCTTCTAGAACTGTCTTCCTCTACAATGGTACAATGAAACATATTGCTTTTAACAGTTATTATGCAGATTTGGTAGCATATGGATTATTAAATATGAAAGAAATTCATCTTAAAATGTCCACAGTAATTCTTTTGATCATATTTTGGTGTCTTTGTCAAGTGGCCAGAAAGAAGTTATATGTATAAAAGATGGTGTATATATTGTTAATTTCCTTGTGTAAATACGTAAAAAAAAATTTTTGTGTGTGTACGTGTTGCAGTTGTTCAATGCCATATTACTTGAAATTTGAAAAAAATACAAATAACTCTGGAGCTAAGTACTTTATTTTCTTTGTACCTGATCCATTATTAGAGCTATGACCTAGTTTTTATGTTGTAATATTGCAAATGGTAAATATTTGGGAAAAAACTCTCTGTATTTCAGGGAAAGGGTTACAATATGTCTACTAAAGGTGTGAGAGAGGAATCTTCCATGTAAATATTGGCATTGTAACGTATTAAATACCTTTCAAGAATACATTAAAATCATAAAAGTGCTCAAACTTATTAAGCTTCCAGAGAAAGTCATCAAGAGCATTAAAGAATGATGTTGATAATTACACTACATTCAGCCAGGATACGGTGGACAAGAGCTTTAAAACTTCAGAAACATCAATTAAAGCCCAAGTTGTGTGCAATAAGCATCAAAAATTGATAAAAACTCAAATTTAGGTTTTTAGATTTAGTGTTTAAATCAATCAACTGCAAACAAGATTTAATTAAAGAATATTATTTCAAAGTGTAATTACCTACTGGGATTAGAATGAACCTCTATTGCCCATAATGTTCTCCTACTGTGATCCCACACTGAAAAATGTTGAGTTTTAGATTAATATGCATCTTGTAAGTACAAGTCCTAATCTCAATCTTAAAGGACATTTAAAACACACTTGGAACCTTCTATGCAATCAAGCCCAGTGTGACTACTCTGTCCACCATGCTAAATTTGTGATTACATTTTTTATGTGCATGATTTAAATCGCTTTAGCAGCAGTCCAGGGAGCATTTTACCCTGCATATTAATTACACAAAGGCTTTGTCATGTGAGGGTCTCAGTGGTCATGGTCTGTAATCCAGCTCATTTGAACTGTGAGTACAGTTTTTGAGCATGCTGTGCACATCAAGCCTAGCTTTAAAGCTAGAATAGGCTGAGATGGTTAACAGGTATGGTTCCTGCTTAAGGAATGAATGCCATTTATTTAGTGACATCTGCAAACTAATTGCTTAAAAATCTGAAAGTGAATATGTGTCCTCAGAAGGTTGCTATTAATACATAAGAAAGGAAATTCCATGTCACGGCATTCAAGTTCTTATTGTCTTAAGCTGGCATTATACAAACAATCATATGAATCCTTTATATAATTCTTCATTTCAGCAATGGATTTTTTCTATTATTAAATTTTAATAATTTTATCATCATCAGTATACTTTCAGGTTTGAGAGCTTTTAAAATATTGTTATGATTTGAGGAATTAAATGTATTTTTTTCAATATATTTCATGAATAAGCAAAATATAAAAGTGAAAGATGATACAATCACAGTATTTCAACTGAATAATTTGTAAATATTCAGGGTTTTCAAAAATATTTCTTTACTATAACAATTTGGTCCTAAAAATCAGAAAATTAATACTGTTTTTGTTTCACATTTTAGGAGTTTAATCATATAATATTATATGCTGTATATTACTAAGGTAAAAACAAATATGGGAGTTCATATCTGGTATGACCTTGGAGGCTTGATGTTATGAAGTCAGCACTGACTTTTGAACATGAAAATGGGAGTTACCTATAGAATTATTATTTCAAAGTGTAATTACCTACTGGGATTAGAATGAACCTCTATTGCCCATAATGTTCTCCTACTGTGATCCCACACTGAAAAATGTTGAGTTTTAGATTAATATGCATCTTGTAAGTACAAGTCCTAATCTCAATCTTAAAGGACATTTAAAACACACTTGGAACCTTCTATGCAATCAAGCCCAGTGTGACTACTCTGTCCACCATGCTAAATTTGTGATTACATTTTTTATGTGCATGATTTAAATCGCTTTAGCAGCAGTCCAGGGAGCATTTTACCCTGCATATTAATTACACAAAGGCTTTGTCATGTGAGGGTCTCAGTGGTCATGGTCTGTAATCCAGCTCATTTGAACTGTGAGTACAGTTTTTGAGCATGCTGTGCACATCAAGCCTAGCTTTAAAGCTAGAATAGGCTGAGATGGTTAACAGGTATGGTTCCTGCTTAAGGAATGAATGCCATTTATTTAGTGACATCTGCAAACTAATTGCTTAAAAATCTGAAAGTGAATATGTGTCCTCAGAAGGTTGCTATTAATACATAAGAAAGGAAATTCCATGTCACGGCATTCAAGTTCTTATTGTCTTAAGCTGGCATTATACAAACAATCATATGAATCCTTTATATAATTCTTCATTTCAGCAATGGATTTTTTCTATTATTAAATTTTAATAATTTTATCATCATCAGTATACTTTCAGGTTTGAGAGCTTTTAAAATATTGTTATGATTTGAGGAATTAAATGTATTTTTTTCAATATATTTCATGAATAAGCAAAATATAAAAGTGAAAGATGATACAATCACAGTATTTCAACTGAATAATTTGTAAATATTCAGGGTTTTCAAAAATATTTCTTTACTATAACAATTTGGTCCTAAAAATCAGAAAATTAATACTGTTTTTGTTTCACATTTTAGGAGTTTAATCATATAATATTATATGCTGTATATTACTAAGGTAAAAACAAATATGGGAGTTCATATCTGGTATGACCTTGGAGGCTTGATGTTATGAAGTCAGCACTGACTTTTGAACATGAAAAAAGAATAGCAATGATTTGAGTGAATACCACGTATAGATCCCCAGGACCCATGCCAGACTTTAAAAACCAAAACCTTTTATAACAGGACATGTGTACATGCATGTGTCTTCTGAAAAAAAGGCACTGATAATTCAGAACCATTGATGGTTAGCTGAGCAAATTAATAGAAAATAGCTATACTTTAATCTCTGTCCAAACAAGTGAAATGACAAATACAGAAAAGGCTCTACTATAAAAGAGTGGCAAATGCATCAAGATTCACTTTGCTAGGAAACTCTATTGAATCTTTGTCAACTAATGATGTAGCAAGCAATCTTTTAATTGACATGGTAAAAAATCTGCCTGCAATGTAGGAAACCTGGATTCAATCCTTTGGTCTGGGAGAGATCCTGGAGAAGGGAATGGCTATCTACCCCAGGATCCTTGCCTGGAGAATTCCATGGACAGAGGCTACAGTCCATGGAGTTGAAAAGAGTTGGACACTACTGAGTTACTAACACTTTCGCTGTCACTATATTATCACACTTTCCTGGAAGAATCAGGGAAGTACAATGTTTTAAAATACTAAATTACATCTTGAAAATATAAAATACAAACTTAGACAAACTGAAATAGTTTTTAAAGTCTAAGTGGAAATAAAGTAAGAATTGGTACCTTTTTTCTTTAATTTATAAAATGTATGGCCTATCATGACCACAAATATTTGAAGGAAAAAAGAATCATCTTTCACAAAAAATGATCATTTCTTCTTTAAATAAATATATTTTCAGCAATTCATATATACATTTTTCTATTCAAAGCAATGTGCCTTTTATTTTTAGTCTTAAAACCTAAATTGCAGCTAAGCTATTTGAAATTCTTGTAAGAATTCCTGAGTAAATTCTACTCATTCAACTTTCTATACAGATATTTTTAAAAAGCACATTTCATGAACTAGATTATTTAAATGGTGCTTAGGAGAGAAAGATAGCTAAACTATGATCTATACTTTAGGAACTCAATATATTACTGACAATAATAAACAAATAAATAAAAGATTAACATGTAGCATGACAAGAACTAATAAAAATGAAAAACTTTATTTTCTGAAACTTTCAGTCTTCTATTGTCAGATTCATTCTTTATTTTATGAATTTTGCAAAGAATGATTCCCCAAATTCTTTAAATATTTTGTGATGAAAATAGAGAAAACACAAGATTAACATTTGTAAAAATACTCTTATTTTTGGTTAATCACAGTAGAATTCATGATTTGAATGAAGTAGATCCACTCAAAATCAAGGTGGACCATTTTAAACTGTTTTTGCTGTAGGAAGAATTATGTGTAAGTTTAACATTAGGCTATAATATGCAAAGGGTATGTAAAGTTTTAGATATTTCTGTGGAATTGGCTCAAATTCATCCTATGGGTTGAGTTGTGTATTTAAAGGACTTTATGGTGTGGTATTTGAAGAGTCAAATGCTATGTTGACTTACACTTATGCATCATTGTATTATAAAAAGATTCAAGAGAAATTTGGCTATGCCATTTAGCAGGTCTGACAGCCTTTGTAGGAGTGTGAACACTCAAGAGGCCATGTAAAAAAATGCAGTGTCTATGTCTGAACATTTGTGCTCTGTACTGTTGGTTTGGGTTACAAAAGATTATGATGCTTTTTAAAGAAATAGCATCAATTCAATTAATTCTAACTATCTTAATATTAATTTAAATTTTGGTATGAACTTGGAAATGAAGTTTTAGGATAAATATCTAGATAATTCTGATTATATAAGCAGCCTTGGAATCAATGTGCTGAATATCTTACTAAAAACAAGGATTATCATTAGTGTGGAACTTGCTTCTGTTCTTCATTTCCCACTTGGCCCAACTGGTGCCAAAAATTATGAATATTTGGAAACAGCCTTAGTAATTGAGTTTTCCACTTTCCTTGAGAATGTTTGGCATCATATAGCCATAGTCCTCATTGAATTGTGTATCATTTACAGTGATTTCCTAACAGAAAAAAATGTTCACATAAGACATATGTTAAAAACATATTACTTAAATTGGTTTGAATATTAAATCCTAATGTTTTACATTTTATCAAGAAACAGTTTCTATACTTTAGGAACTCAATATATTACTGACAATAATAAACAAATAAATAAAAGATTAACATGTAGCATGACAAGAACTAATAAAAATGAAAAACTTTATTTTCTGAAACTTTCAGTCTTCTATTGTCAGATTCATTCTTTATTTTATGAATTTTGCAAAGAATGATTCCCCAAATTCTTTAAATATTTTGTGATGAACAGAGAGAAACACAAGATTAACATTTGTAAAAATACTCTTATTTTTGGTTAATCACAGTAGAATTCATGATTTGAATGAAGTAGATCCACTCAAAATCAAGGTGGACCATTTTAAACTGTTTTTGCTGTAGGAAGAATTATGTGTAAGTTTAACATTAGGCTATAATATGCAAAGGGTATGTAAAGTTTTAGATATTTCTGTGGAATTGGCTCAAATTCATCCTATGGGTTGAGTTGTGTATTTAAAGGACTTTATGGTGTGGTATTTGAAGAGTCAAATGCTATGTTGACTTACACTTATGCATCATTGTATTATAAAAAGATTCAAGAGAAATTTGGCTATGCCATTTAGCAGGTCTGACAGCCTTTGTAGGAGTGTGAACACTCAAGAGGCCATGTAAAAAAATGCAGTGTCTATGTCTGAACATTTGTGCTCTGTACTGTTGGTTTGGGTTACAAAAGATTATGATGCTTTTAAAGAAATAGCATCAATTCAATTAATTCTAACTATCTTAATATTAATTTAAATTTTGGTATGAACTTGGAAATGAAGTTTTAGGATAAATATCTAGATAATTCTGATTATATAAGCAGCCTTGGAATCAATGTGCTGAATATCTTACTAAAAACAAGGATTATCATTAGTGTGGAACTTGCTTCTGTTCTTCATTTCCCACTTGGCCCAACTGGTGCCAAAAATTATGAATATTTGGAAACAGCCTTAGTAATTGAGTTTTCCACTTTCCTTGAGAATGTTTGGCATCATATAGCCATAGTCCTCATTGAATTGTGTATCATTTACAGTGATTTCCTAACAGAAAAAAATGTTCACATAAGACATATGTTAAAAACATATTACTTAAATTGGTTTGAATATTAAATCCTAATGTCATTCCCTTTACATTTTATCAAAGAAACAGTTTCTTCTTAAAACAATCTTAGTCTTCTAGTAACTACCTAACACTGTTCATAATATAGCATAACTCTTTCCCAATACATTTACTAAAAGTTATGCTTTTTGATCACTTATTCAAAGTTACCAATTCTTTAAGAAATATTTTTCCTTTTGTAGAATTGTTCCCAAAATCTGGTAATGTGAAGTTAAAAATGCCCTTTCAGGGTCGATGACTTTTCTTTAATGTACTTTCTGCTGTTCACCAAATAGTGTTGTGCATTAATAAAAACCTATAGATTAAAGCTGTGTAGTTATTTTTCTAAAGAAAAAGCTCCCTAAATATCTGGCATTTAGGATCAAATTTTAATGCTTTCAATTTTGAAATCTCAGCATAAAACTGTTGATGTGGTTCCCCTTTGATAAATTATAAAGGTAAACTTTAATGAACATTGAATAGGATCACCTTTGCTGCTTGGGGTAATAGAATAAAATAAAACAAGCAAACACATTTTTCTTACTGCCACATGCCTCTCCTTAATAATAACTTTTGTCTCTTCGGCAGAAATAGATGCTGTGTAAGTCTCATTAAATTACCTGACTGATGGAATAAATACACAGCCCATAGCTCGGCAGTCCATAGTAAACTAAGCAAGGGTCTTGATATCACAGAGTTCTGCTTATTTACACATGCCTTGGACTCTTCACAAAAGATTATGATGCTTTTAAAGAAATAGCATCAATTCAATTAATTCTAACTATCTTAATATTAATTTAAATTTTGGTATGAACTTGGAAATGAAGTTTTAGGATAAATATCTAGATAATTCTGATTATATAAGCAGCCTTGGAATCAATGTGCTGAATATCTTACTAAAAACAAGGATTATCATTAGTGTGGAACTTGCTTCTGTTCTTCATTTCCCACTTGGCCCAACTGGTGCCAAAAATTATGAATATTTGGAAACAGCCTTAGTAATTGAGTTTTCCACTTTCCTTGAGAATGTTTGGCATCATATAGCCATAGTCCTCATTGAATTGTGTATCATTTACAGTGATTTCCTAACAGAAAAAAATGTTCACATAAGACATATTTTAAAAAACATATTACTTAAATTGGTTTGAATATTAAATCCTAATGTCATTCCCTTTACATTTTATCAAAGAAACAGTTTCTTCTTAAAACAATCTTAGTCTTCTAGTAACTACCTAACACTGTTCATAATATAGCATAACTCTTTCCCAATACATTTACTAAAAGTTATGCTTTTTGATCACTTATTCAAAGTTACCAATTCTTTAAGAAATATTTTTCCTTTTGTAGAATTGTTCCCAAAATCTGGTAATGTGAAGTTAAAAATGCCCTTTCAGGGTCGATGACTTTTCTTTAATGTACTTTCTGCTGTTCACCAAATAGTGTTGTGCATTAATAAAAACCTATAGATTAAAGCTGTGTAGTTATTTTTCTAAAGAAAAAGCTCCCTAAATATCTGGCATTTAGGATCAAATTTTAATGCTTTCAATTTTGAAATCTCAGCATAAAACTGTTGATGTGGTTCCCCTTTGATAAATTATAAAGGTAAACTTTAATGAACATTGAATAGGATCACCTTTGCTGCTTGGGGTAATAGAATAAAATAAAACAAGCAAACACATTTTTCTTACTGCCACATGCCTCTCCTTAATAATAACTTTTGTCTCTTCGGCAGAAATAGATGCTGTGTAAGTCTCATTAAATTACCTGACTGATGGAATAAATACACAGCCCATAGCTCGGCAGTCCATAGTAAACTAAGCAAGGGTCTTGATATCACAGAGTTCTGCTTATTTACACATGCCTTGGACTCTTCTCACAGATATGTAAATTATTCTGGTTAAAACTAAATGCTAAAGTCTACACCATTAGTCTTCCACTTCATGATCTCCACATGAGGCTGTTAGAGGGATAATGTACCATACAATACACGGTTTACTTTTAATTAATAGAAAAAAATGGGAAATGAATATTAAATGTAGTTTAATATGAGAGAAAGCTCAAAGCAGTTTGGGTTTTTATTTATTTATTTATTTAGTAAAAAATATTCAGCCTTGCTTCATCATTAGAAAATTAAGTAATGCATTACTGGGTCCAAAGCCTTGCTGGAGACTTCAGAAGAAAAAGGCAGCTTGGAGCGGCCTTAACAAACTAGCTAATGGTAACCAGACCAGGCACAAAGAGGGGTTGTTTTAGGGAGAGGTTCAAGAGTGCTGCTCTGTGTCTTTCGAATCCTAACAGAGTTCTTCTGCCAGAGTCTGTACTGTGTTAAGACTGTCCTCCATTCTATACAGTAGTACGAATCATAGGATCTGGTATTAAATCATAGACCAAAAAAAAAAAAAATCAGATAGAACATTTAATTAAAACACAAGATCTGTTTGTGTGTTATACTTCAGTGTGTCAAAATTAATGCCTCTGTCTTTAATAAATAGACTTACTAATTCACAAACAGTTTATCACACAATTCCCAACCACAGAATGGAATTTTAATTATATAACATTATTTATGGCAATGAAATGATCGTGTTTCATAATATTTGCCAACAGCACAAGTTAGGATTTAAATAGAAAAGCTCTATTAAATAATCACTTCCTCCAATGGCTTCCCTTTTGTCTCATTTGGCTCACCTAGGTTAAGGTGAGAACTTTGGGAAAAGACAAAGGACAGACACGACTCTGGCTAGGTTTTAGGAAATAACAAAGTCCTCGCTGAAGGCACTTATTTGCAAGATTAAAGGGTTTGAAGTAAAGCCTGAAATTAGTAACTTTTCATCTCCTCTCTCTCAGACAGCCAGTGTTTTGTAATAAAATAAAGACCTTGCACTTTCAAACCTTCGTGCCAGACAGACTGTGAAACTGAATGCTACTCAATTTTAAATTATTCATACATTCTTAATTGTGATGTTATCCTTATAAATGATAGTAATAGTACCGTTTAAAACCTAAAAACCAGCAGGCACCTGCCAGTGAAACGGGTTCATTTAAAGCACAGCCATTGAATCCTTAATGTGTGAGGCTATTCGAGAAGACTCAGCTAGGAGAAAGTCAGTAAGACATTTGACTTTACAGTTAGGAATTAGGTGGCTTGATGTGATTAGCAGAAGGGAAGTAAAATGCCAATGCTTAATTTACAGAGAATTTACAGACCATTTGGAAAAATCACCCTGTGCTTGGAGGGTACCTGCAGAAAATTCTAACTCTGCTTACGAGACCTTTGGCTACAAACAGTTGTTTTGTATTGTTTGACAGGGAGCGAAATATACTATGAGGCAAAAAAGACATGAGGTTGTGAATAAAATGACTTGCTTACTTTAAAAATTATGAAAGTTTGTGTGCGTATACGTGGGTGTATGAGTGCCTGCGTGCATTCGTGTGTGAATATGAGTGCCTAAAAAAGTTTTCTAGAAAGATACATATAACAGTCCAAATAGTTCTTTTAAGAGAAAGATTATTAAGAGAACACAGTTAAATCTGTAAAATGAAGGTCTTTACAAGACATATATACCAAAGTCATTTTACTTTTTCCAACATTTAAAAAAATTGATGTTGCTTTGAATTCATTTTCAGAATCCTTTTAGTGATATCAACACTTGTCATGGTGTTGGGAGAAGAAATGTCTCTCTGAAATGTGGCCATATTCTTTTGGAACATACTTGTTAAAAAAAATAGAAACTTTTTGAGGTTGTGTCATTTTTAGATGGCCATTTTTATATGCATCAATTTCTGTAACCTTTTGAGCAAATTTTTTTTTTGCCTTTTTTTTCTCTTTGTGATTTCAGATTAAACATCTTTAATAGGAAAAAAGAATTTAGCTGTTAAATATTGTATTTAACTATCAGTTTTCATACATACTAAGTAACTAAGGAGATAAGTAGCAGACTTCTATGTGTGCAACTTTGAGTATAAGATACTCATGTCTCCAGGTCTCTAATGATACTGTTTCAGGTATCATTCAATTATTCTAGCCCACATCTCATTAAAGGCTTTGAAGAGCAGGTGATAGTGAATTGCACTTGAATGCCTATAAATCTTTTATTTATTCCTGAAGCGTTTTCTTCTATCCATAAAAAAAAAAAAAAGCCTTCTTTGTCTGCAAGTCTAAAAGTTCGTGAATATAAGATCTTAATGTTATTTTCCACAAAACCCAACCAAAATGATTTTTGTTATTGTTCTTTAGTTGTTTGATTACTAAAATTGTTTGATATGTTATGCGGCCTCACTGAAATAAATTGCTTTTTTACCTGCATGCATAGTGACAATATTTATTTTTAATTAGGATAATTAATACAACTGTCAGATAGAAAGTCTACTAATATTGTACCATTAAAATAAGCTGTCTCAGATTTGAAATTTTAGAGTCTTAGAAGTAAATGTACTTTACATATTTCAAGTATGAGTTCTTGGTTTGAGTTCCAGAACCCGCTGCTTACTTACCAGCTATGTGTCCTTGGGCTGAATGAAGAAAAAATGAAATCAAACAATTAAAGCATTTAGGCATGTGACTGGGTCCTGGTTCAATGGCTATGAACTGGTTTGAAGGTCAGTTTTCAGAGAAATTGGCCTTGTACATTATTGGCCTTGTACATTATTCTATATGGCCCTTAGTATACTGAACAAGTAAAATATAATTAAACTAATCATAAAATTAACTTTATTTGGTTGTTCACTGCTCCTTTAAGTCATTTGGAGGATTGTTCCTACCTTGTTCCTTGGTAAAAGTTCCAATAAGCACATGGCTTCCTGCTCATCTTTAAGTGTTAAAAAATAAGTTATCTTTTGGAGAGGCGAGGGAGGGAAGAAAGGAAGTAAGGAAGTGAGGGAAAAAAAAGTTATTTTGTTTCTAGTTCAATATTTAGCTTCAAATCATTAATTGAAAAGGTCTAGTTCCAAAAAATAATAAAAATCTGAAGCATAATTTAAATCTCAAATCTTTTCCCAACCTCTACTTCATCACACTGATGAGGGTTGGCACATGTAGTGAAAGCACACAGCCTGTCTTTCTCCATCCAGCTTCCAAAGTTGCTGACTGAAGTTTCAGATTCTGTCAGGTAGGGTAGGGGCTGGGAGGAGAGGTAGGGGGATAGCAAATTCCACACATGACACTTTCACATATGTGTTATTTCTCTTTAGCACACTGTGATTTGTATACGTAGAGAATTTCATCTTATTTTTTGTTGTTATTCAGCTCTAAGTTGTGTCTGAGTATTTGCAGCTCCATGGATGCCAGACACCTTTGTCCTCCACTATCTCCTGGAGTTTGCTCAAATTCATGTTCATTCTGCATGTGATGTTGTCTAATGATCTCACCTCTGCTGCCCCCTTCTCCTTTGGCCTTCAATTTTCCGAAGTATCAGAGTATTTACCAATACTCTTCATATCAGGTAGCCAAAGTTGTGGAACTTCAACAACAGTCCTTCCAGTGAATATTCAGGGTTGATTTCCTTTAAGATTGACAGGTTTGGTCTCCTTGCAGTTCAAGGGACTCTCAAGAATTTTCCCTAGCACCACAGTTCAAAAACATCAATTGTTTTGCACTCAGTTTTCTTTATGGTCCAACTCTCACATCTGTACTTGACTACTGGGAAAACAATAGCTTTGATAATACTAACCTTTGTCAGTAAAGTGATATCTCTGCTTTTTAATATGCCATCTAGGTTTGTCATAGCTTTTATTCTAACAAGCAAGTGTCTTTTCATTTCATGGCTTCAGTTATCACCTGAGTGATTTTGGAGCCCAAGAAAATCAAGTCTGTCACCGCTTCCACTCTTTCCCCATTTATTTGACATGAAGTGATGGGACTGGATGCCATGATCTTAATTTTTCAATGTTGAGCTTTAAGCCACCTTCTTCACACTCTTCTTTCAACCTCTTCAAAAGGTTCTTTAGTTCCTTTTACACATAGAAACCACTTGACCTCTCTTGTTCTTTTAGTCTGTAAATCTATTAATGCAGGGATGCTTCGAGTCCTTCCTCATTTTGTTTCTAGTTCAATATTTAGCTTCAAATCATTAATTGAAAAGGTCTAGTTCCAAAAAATAATAAAAATCTGAAGCATAATTTAAATCTCAAATCTTTTCCCAACCTCTACTTCATCACACTGATGAGGGTTGGCACATGTAGTGAAAGCACACAGCCTGTCTTTCTCCATCCAGCTTCCAAAGTTGCTGACTGAAGTTTCAGATTCTGTCAGGTAGGGTAGGGGCTGGGAGGAGAGGTAGGGGGATAGCAAATTCCACACATGACACTTTCACATATGTGTTATTTCTCTTTAGCACACTGTGATTTGTATACGTAGAGAATTTCATCTTATTTTTTGTTGTTATTCAGCTCTAAGTTGTGTCTGAGTATTTGCAGCTCCATGGATGCCAGACACCTTTGTCCTCCACTATCTCCTGGAGTTTGCTCAAATTCATGTTCATTCTGCATGTGATGTTGTCTAATGATCTCACCTCTGCTGCCCCCTTCTCCTTTGGCCTTCAATTTTCCGAAGTATCAGAGTATTTACCAATACTCTTCATATCAGGTAGCCAAAGTTGTGGAACTTCAACAACAGTCCTTCCAGTGAATATTCAGGGTTGATTTCCTTTAAGATTGACAGGTTTGGTCTCCTTGCAGTTCAAGGGACTCTCAAGAATTTTCCCTAGCACCACAGTTCAAAAACATCAATTGTTTTGCACTCAGTTTTCTTTATGGTCCAACTCTCACATCTGTACTTGACTACTGGGAAAACAATAGCTTTGATAATACTAACCTTTGTCAGTAAAGTGATATCTCTGCTTTTTAATATGCCATCTAGGTTTGTCATAGCTTTTATTCTAACAAGCAAGTGTCTTTTCATTTCATGGCTTCAGTTATCACCTGAGTGATTTTGGAGCCCAAGAAAATCAAGTCTGTCACCGCTTCCACTCTTTCCCCATTTATTTGACATGAAGTGATGGGACTGGATGCCATGATCTTAATTTTTCAATGTTGAGTTTTAAGCCAGCTTTTTCACACTCTTCTTTCAACCTCTTCAAAAGGTTCTTTAGTTCCTTTTACACATAGAAACCACTTGACCTCTCTTGTTCTTTTAGTCTGTAAATCTATTAATGCAGTGCTTTTGGTTTATGGAACAATTCAGAGTCCTTCCTCATATTTGGAATGATTCTTCCTTGGACAATTTAAGCAACTAATTCTCTTAATTTTGATAGTACAATTTTCCCATCAGGCAAGATTCTTCGACCACAAGTGGCCTGTAATTGGTTTACAAGGTCTGCCATGATGTAAAACAGAGTGCCATGTATAAGTCATCCTCATCTTAACCATAACCACTAATCACATGGTAAGAATTTCTTTCTTGTCATTTTCACTTGTGTAAGTTATTTATGTCATTGTAGTTATTGCGCCATGGTTGAAAGATTAAAGTAGGAAAATAATGTCCACAATCAAGAAGAGGATAACTTTACTACATTTGCTTTTGTTAGTCTATGCCAGAGGGAGTGTACTCCATGTAGGTGATATAGATGTGGATTTGCTCCAGTGTTTTTTGCTTTTCACTAAGGTGTCACTTGTATTCAATAAAATATATCCATTCTAAGTGTGGCTTTAGTAATTGTATAAAATCATGTAAACACCACCACTCACAGAACTTCAATTGCCTGAATTGTATGTGTAAGAAAAATATCAAGATTACGGAGTAATTTGAACTGATGCATACTGAGACTGATGATGGAAGGAATTGGGCATGTTGTCACTTAGAGAAAACTGTGAAACATCACAAAGTTATTCACATATCTGAAGGGTCATAATTTGAAAAAAGAAATTAGATAATTTCTTGGTGTCCTTAAAGTACAGAGCAAAAAAAAATGCGTGAAGACTATGGGCAAGTAGCTTTTAGCCTAACTATGGGGAAGATGTTTTAGGAATTATTGTCTTGCAAAGTAACAAGATTTCAGTGTGTGTGTTAGTCGCTCAGTCATGTCTGACTCTTTGTGACCCAATGAACTGTGGCCGCCAGACTCCTCTGTCTGTGGGATTCTCCAGGCAAGAATACTGGAGTGGGTTGCTGTTCCCTTCTCTAGAGATTCCAGTAGTTGCAAGTATTTAACCAGATATTTAATATGTTAGGAATTTTATGGCAACATTTCCTAAATTGTATGGAGGTTACAGAGGATGATCTCTAAATCTGCTCTTGTGAAATATTTGTTGAATGAATGAGATCAGTATGGCAGTCAGGAGGCTTACATGGTGAAATACTCTCAAGAGAAATGGAATCTAAGTGGAAGTAGGGAGGCCTTGAAGGTTTCAACTAAGTACAAAGAAGATAAATAGAAGTAATATAAAAAAAAGTATTAGAAATGTAAAAGTATGCAATGACACATTTCCAATAAAATTGGATTGTTCTAAATAACTGCTTGGACATTATGGATCACAGGCCACTGAAACAGGATGAAAAATAGTACTCTTTTATTTTGCTTTCCTTATTTTTCTCTTTACTCCTAAAGTGTATTTACAAATAAGAGGAAAAAGGTGTTTGGGTTTTTTTTTTTAATCTATTTGAACAAACTTCTTGATCTCTTATACAGGACTAATGATCTTAAATTTACAAATAGCATACAGCTACAAACAAGTATATATTTTTCATTTAAAAACGCTGTATAAATTTGCTTTTCTTTCAGGCAGATAATGGGCCTTTTTTCCTCATAGTTCAACTGACAAAGAATTGGTAGATTTCTCTATAATTTGCTGTTATCCTAAAACTCAAAATCAAACCCAAATGCCATCAGTGGCTATAAGTTGTGTTATGTTTGAAAATGGAAATTTGACCATTTCAAACAGCAAAATTTTCACTTCCATTAGAGTTTTATGAACTGTCTGATTGTAGATCAGGATAAAACATACATTATTCTGTAGCCTCCTAGGATGTACCAGGCAAGATGATGAAAACAAAGGCAATTATTTGTTTTAGAAATAGCATATTTCATTAGGATGTTATGCATGACTGTAGCCACATTGGTACACATTGGTATCCTTTTGTTGGATAGAGAGGAGTTCTATTTAGTTAAGCAAATTTGCCTCTGGACATCTTTTCTGTGTATTGCTTTTAATTATGAGTTTAAAACACAACATTTTATAAACCACCACCATTTAGTAAATAGTCAAGTAATTTGGTAATCATCTTTCCTATCAACTCACAAAACACTACATATTTAAAAAGATAACTAATTCCTCATTATTTTTGCAAAGAAAATAAGGATAAAGATTAAATAAATTATTTTTGTAGGATTAAACAATTGGAGATCAGAGGATCGGAAAAGGGCTTACATTGGTGAAATACTCTCAAGAGAAATGGAATCTAAGTGGAAGTAGGGAGGCCTTGAAGGTTTCAACTAAGTACAAAGAAGATAAATAGAAGTAATATAAAAAAAAGTATTAGAAATGTAAAAGTATGCAATGACACATTTCCAATAAAATTGGATTGTTCTAAATAACTGCTTGGACATTATGGATCACAGGCCACTGAAACAGGATGAAAAATAGTACTCTTTTATTTTGCTTTCCTTATTTTTCTCTTTACTCCTAAAGTGTATTTACAAATAAGAGGAAAAAGGTGTTTGGGTTTTTTTTTTTAATCTATTTGAACAAACTTCTTGATCTCTTATACAGGACTAATGATCTTAAATTTACAAATAGCATACAGCTACAAACAAGTATATATTTTTCATTTAAAAACGCTGTATAAATTTGCTTTTCTTTCAGGCAGATAATGGGCCTTTTTTCCTCATAGTTCAACTGACAAAGAATTGGTAGATTTCTCTATAATTTGCTGTTATCCTAAAACTCAAAATCAAACCCAAATGCCATCAGTGGCTATAAGTTGTGTTATGTTTGAAAATGGAAATTTGACCATTTCAAACAGCAAAATTTTCACTTCCATTAGAGTTTTATGAACTGTCTGATTGTAGATCAGGATAAAACATACATTATTCTGTAGCCTCCTAGGATGTACCAGGCAAGATGATGAAAACAAAGGCAATTATTTGTTTTAGAAATAGCATATTTCATTAGGATGTTATGCATGACTGTAGCCACATTGGTACACATTGGTATCCTTTTGTTGGATAGAGAGGAGTTCTATTTAGTTAAGCAAATTTGCCTCTGGACATCTTTTCTGTGTATTGCTTTTAATTATGAGTTTAAAACACAACATTTTATAAACCACCACCATTTAGTAAATAGTCAAGTAATTTGGTAATCATCTTTCCTATCAACTCACAAAACACTACATATTTAAAAAAAGATAACTAATTCCTCATTATTTTTGCAAAGAAAAATAAGGATAAAGATTAAATAAATTATTTTTGTAGGATTAAACACAGGTGAAAAGGACGTTTAATGGGTTGTTCAGAATTGACAGGAGTGACACAATATTTTATTAGAAGTAGAAGATGTAAATGTGTTTTTGAAAAAGAATCAGGAAAAATGAAAGAGTTTTACACAGAAAAGTGATGGAAATATAACTGTGAAGTTATTGTTTTGAATATCCAATCTAGTGACCAATTTAGACAAAATAAAAGTTATTTTGTTTTTCTTATTGAGATAAAAACAATGTGAGTAGAAAGCCAAAAGTTTTAGACTTTTGTTCTTTTTGAGGCAACTGATGAGAAATAAATGAATGAAATAAAAGTGTCTGCCTACACTTTTGGCAAAAATGAATGTTCTTAAAATAAGTTTACTAGAACATCTCTTCTTTCATGTGGTCTGAGAAATCACAGGCTTAAAGGATAGAATTTTCCTTTCTCTAGATTCAAGATCTTCATATACCTCCATATTGGATATATGAACAGATCTTTTACTATCCTTGCTATCTGGGACTAGGTTATCTGGATTTGGTTATTCAAGTTTACTATAAGTTTTGTGTTATTATTGTAGATTGAGAAATCTTCACATCTGCATAATCCTTGATGCTTTCTGTGTGTGTGCAGTAGCATTCCCCATTTGGGGCCTACTTGGAGGTGACTCTACTACTTTTTAGTTATGTCACTTTGGATAAGTTTTTTAACTATTTTGAGATTCATATTTTCACCATGAATTGGGTTTTAAAAATGCCCATCTTAGAAGAATTTGATGTGACTCTACTAGTTAGTAATGCAAGTAATTATTTACTGTAGCCACATTGGTACACATTGGTATCCTTTTGTTGGATAGAGAGGAGTTCTATTTAGTTAAGCAAATTTGCCTCTGGACATCTTTTCTGTGTATTGCTTTTAATTATGAGTTTAAAACACAACATTTTATAAACCACCACCATTTAGTAAATAGTCAAGTAATTTGGTAATCATCTTTCCTATCAACTCACAAAACACTACATATTTAAAAAAAGATAACTAATTCCTCATTATTTTTGCAAAGAAAATAAGGATAAAGATTAAATAAATTATTTTTGTAGGATTAAACACAGGTGAAAAGGACGTTTAATGGGTTGTTCAGAATTGACAGGAGTGACACAATATTTTATTAGAAGTAGAAGATGTAAATGTGTTTTTGAAAAAGAATCAGGAAAAATGAAAGAGTTTTACACAGAAAAGTGATGGAAATATAACTGTGAAGTTATTGTTTTGAATATCCAATCTAGTGACCAATTTAGACAAAATAAAAGTTATTTTGTTTTTCTTATTGAGATAAAAACAATGTGAGTAGAAAGCCAAAAGTTTTAGACTTTTGTTCTTTTTGAGGCAACTGATGAGAAATAAATGAATGAAATAAAAGTGTCTGCCTACACTTTTGGCAAAAATGAATGTTCTTAAAATAAGTTTACTAGAACATCTCTTCTTTCATGTGGTCTGAGAAATCACAGGCTTAAAGGATAGAATTTTCCTTTCTCTAGATTCAAGATCTTCATATACCTCCATATTGGATATATGAACAGATCTTTTACTATCCTTGCTATCTGGGACTAGGTTATCTGGATTTGGTTATTCAAGTTTACTATAAGTTTTGTGTTATTATTGTAGATTGAGAAATCTTCACATCTGCATAATCCTTGATGCTTTCTTGTGTGTGTGCAGTAGCATTCCCCATTTGGGGCCTACTTGGAGGTGACTCTACTACTTTTTAGTTATGTCACTTTGGATAAGTTTTTTAACTATTTTGAGATTCATATTTTCACCATGAATTGGGTTTTAAAAATGCCCATCTTAGAAGAATTTGATGTGACGACTAGAGAATGCATATAATGCATCTAACGTAGCGTCAGGTTTATAGTACATGAAACAAAGGTAAATCATTATATTTATTGTTAGGGGATATATTGGAAGACAGCATCACTTTTGAAACGAAGGAATGTGATTCGTTTGTTGGTTATCTGGTCAAACCTGAAAGGTACCAGATTCAGCTATAGTAGGAACTTCACAATCTTGGTTCTAAATATTCTTAGCTTCATTCATTGTTTAGTTATTCATTCAACAAGCATCTGTCAAGTGCTCACTATGTTTCAATCTCTATTCTAAATTCTGAGGATAGTCAGCCCCCAGTGTCTAGAATTGATTGGATCCAGGACCAGCAGGACCACATCTGCCACCCTATACCAAAATCTGCAGATGCTCAGCTACTTCATATAAAAATGGTATAGTATTTGTACATAGCCTAGGCACACCTCTTGGACACTTTAAATCCTCTCTAGATTACTTATAATTCCTAATAAAATATGTAATATAAATAAGAGTTGGTGCACAGCCAATTCAAGTTATTCTTTTTGAGATTTTCTGGAATTATTTTTTCCTGATATTTTTGACCCAGGACTGATTGAATATGCAGATGCAGAACCCACAGATACAGAGGGTTGACTGTCTACAACGATTACTAAAGTGCAGTCCAATTCTCCATGTTTTTTCATTCCAGTGGGAGAGACACGCTCAGAAAAAAACAAATTTACTTTGGTTCCTTTGTGGAGGTACAAATTACATACTATAAGAGCCTAAGGAGCAAGGGTTGAAATCCTCTTGGATAATTTAGGAGAGATTCTAAGCAGAGGTGCAATTTGAGATGAATTTTAAAGACGAGCAGCAGTTTGCCAGGCAGATAATATGGAGATACACTTGAAAAAGAATTCAGTGTTTGTAAAAGAAATTGAGGAGAAGCACAGCATGAAAGGGGCTTATCTGGTGGCTCAGTGGTAAAGAATCTGACTACAGTGCAGGAGCTGCAGGAGACATGGGATCCATCCCTGGGTTGGGAAGATTCCCATGAGGAAAGCACATCAACCCACTCCAATATTCTTGCCTAGAGAATCCTATGGATAGAAGAGCCTGGTAGGACCCTAATCCATAGGGTCACAGAGTCAGACACAATGAAAGTGACTTGGTATGCACAAATGCAGCATGGAGGGGGACCACCTGTGACTGAGTGTAATCATTATAAATTGGTAGGCATAGTAGAAAATGAAGCTTTAAAAGTACATAGGGGGGCTTCTTTGATGGTCCACTGGATAAAGAGTCCACTTTGCAGTGCAGGGGACACCTATTTGATCCCTAGCCCGGGAAGATCCCACATGTAGTGGAGCGACTGGGCCAGTGTTTCCAATTACGAGCCAGCGCTCTGGAGCGCATGTGCCCAGAGCTTGTGCTCTGCAATGAGAGAGGCCACTGCAATGGGAGGCCCACACATGCCAAAGAATAAAGATGGATGAAAATAAATAAATAAACAAAATATTTTTAAAAAAGTACATAGGGATCTTGATACTTTCCATGAAACAGAGGTGGTGAAACAGAGATGATCCTAACAATGTTTAGCAGAAGTCAGATACCAGATTTGCATTTTACAAAGATCCTTGGAGCATCAGAGATGAGAACGTATCTCGTGAATGGGAAGCAGATCAGGGAACCAGTTAGAAATCAGGAGAATGCATCCCATCATAAAATCTATTCCTTATAATTTAGTATTGTAATAATTGTTAACCCAATACAGTTAACTTTTACTGATTACCACTGTATGCAACTGCACCTTAATGAAAATGGTCACTATTGCTCCAAAAAATATCTTATGTCACTTTCTCCCGAAGTCTTTATTGTACATAGCAAAAATAAATAAGGTGATTTGAAAAGTCAAATATAGCTATGATTTTGTGTCTAAGTTTTCCTCCTAACAACTTATTTTGCTTTCTATGTCAATGTGTCAATATGCATATTTAAATAATACAATAAATACCCCCACATACTCAAATAATTTGAGAAATACATTTTACCGATATCATTCAAAGTCACTTGTATGCCTTTCCTATCACATTCTCCCCCTACTCCATTATCTAGAATTTTGCACACCTCTTTTACTTTCCAAAAGAACTTTGTCATCTTGCATTTTCTTTGTTTAAACTCTTCTCCATGTACCCATGCCAAACTAAGAGAGGATTAAGATTTGTAGTGTCTACCCTATGTCTGATTAATTCACATGAGAATATACCCCAGTTGGTATTATAACACAGAGTTGGTGAGGTGAAAGCACATTTTATGTTAGCACAGATTCAAAAATACTTGGAGCGCTGGAATGCACATATGTTATCTCTGAACTCCTGCCAAATCATAAAAGAATGTAAAGAGATATAAAATCTACTCTACTATATAGAATGAAATATTGTCATCAGGATCATACTTTCTTTGCTGTCATTCATTTACATTTTCTTTGAAACAATATTGACTATATTAATTACTCTTCTAAATTCTAAAAACTGTTTTCTAGGTCAATGATAACTATTTTCTAAGTCTTTTTTTTTGACTTTTTATATAACACTGTTTCTACAAAGCCCCCTTTGAATAGTGTCCATCACGAAGGAGTCAACATTAACTCACAGCGTTGCTGCTTCTATTGTTATTATGATTGTCACCTCTGTTCTTCCAGAGACAGCCTACTATACTATTGAAAGAAATACAGTGGTGTGAGAAGTTATGATAAAATTTAGGCAAAATTTGCTGTATTAATGGTAAAACACTACTTTCAATATTTTGATACTTTTGAGGTGTATTAAGGTGTCAATTCAGTGACCTGATAATCAATTTTTTTGTGAAACCTTTCTCTCTTCCCATTTCCTTCCGTGTAATAATCCCTTTTTAGAAAATTCTTCTTATATTACTTAAAACAGGAAAGCAGCAGCTCACCAATATTTCTTTTATTTCTGAGCCCACTGAGCCCAGCTCTGACATAGCTCTTGGTAGCGTCACGTGACCAATTCTGCCCAGTGAAATGTGTTACTTCTAGAGACAGCAATAAGAAGCCTCTGCATGGTTCTCCTGTCTCTATTCACCCAGTAGTAATCACAGAAATTGTTGGGAAGGTGCAGAAGCAAGATTGAAACATGTTAGGTTATTAAGAGGTGGCCACAGAGGACTGCTGCCCAGAAGGGTGACTTGACCTATAGAACACTTTGCATCAAGTAGAAATAAATTATAGGTGTTAAACCACTGAGATTTTGAGGTTGTTTGTTACCTGTCTGTCTTGATTAGTACAAAGTACTACTTTATTTTTTATGCACAACTAATACTGGCATCCTTGTCTGAAAGAAAAAGAGCACATTACTCATCTTAATAGACTCTCACAGTACTGAAAGGATGAAAACTTGGGAGATAAATATTTATTACTGTTGGAATTCACTTTCTTTTATTTAGTATGCTAATGGTTGTTTCCAGATACATAAGTACATATAATAACTGACCAGAACATTTCACTAATTTAACCTCACATAATAATTTATTGCAAAGGTTAGTGTTTGCTATAAATACACATAGACAGATATCTCAAATCCTTTTGCCAATCACAAATGAAGTAATCTAGATGATGATGATCTTGCTAGTTACTTAGAAGGACAGGATCTAACATTAAATTCAACCAAGTTCTTTTGTGGATGGCAGTTCGTTGTCTGTGGAAAACTTTTTGTCCAGGACTAGAAGCCACAAAAATGCTGACTGGACAGATTTCTATTGTTATTATGATTGTCACCTCTGTTCTTCCAGAGACAGCCTACTATACTATTGAAAGAAATACAGTGGTGTGAGAAGTTATGATAAAATTTAGGCAAAATTTGCTGTATTAATGGTAAAACACTACTTTCAATATTTTGATACTTTTGAGGTGTATTAAGGTGTCAATTCAGTGACCTGATAATCAATTTTTTTGTGAAACCTTTCTCTCTTCCCATTTCCTTCCGTGTAATAATCCCTTTTTAGAAAATTCTTCTTATATTACTTAAAACAGGAAAGCAGCAGCTCACCAATATTTCTTTTATTTCTGAGCCCACTGAGCCCAGCTCTGACATAGCTCTTGGTAGCGTCACGTGACCAATTCTGCCCAGTGAAATGTGTTACTTCTAGAGACAGCAATAAGAAGCCTCTGCATGGTTCTCCTGTCTCTATTCACCCAGTAGTAATCACAGAAATTGTTGGGAAGGTGCAGAAGCAAGATTGAAACATGTTAGGTTATTAAGAGGTGGCCACAGAGGACTGCTGCCCAGAAGGGTGACTTGACCTATAGAACACTTTGCATCAAGTAGAAATAAATTATAGGTGTTAAACCACTGAGATTTTGAGGTTGTTTGTTACCTGTCTGTCTTGATTAGTACAAAGTACTACTTTATTTTTTATGCACAACTAATACTGGCATCCTTGTCTGAAAGAAAAAGAGCACATTACTCATCTTAATAGACTCTCACAGTACTGAAAGGATGAAAACTTGGGAGATAAATATTTATTACTGTTGGAATTCACTTTCTTTTATTTAGTATGCTAATGGTTGTTTCCAGATACATAAGTACATATAATAACTGACCAGAACATTTCACTAATTTAACCTCACATAATAATTTATTGCAAAGGTTAGTGTTTGCTATAAATACACATAGACAGATATCTCAAATCCTTTTGCCAATCACAAATGAAGTAATCTAGATGATGATGATCTTGCTAGTTACTTAGAAGGACAGGATCTAACATTAAATTCAACCAAGTTCTTTTGTGGATGGCAGTTCGTTGTCTGTGGAAAACTTTTTGTCCAGGACTAGAAGCCACAAAAAATGCTGACTGGACAGAGTTTGTTTCAGACAACTAGGCTAAGTTATGCTGGAGGAATAAATTACTTAAAAGTGACTTACAACAAGTTTGATAGCCACTTGTACTGCATATCCATTGTTGATATATGGTTCTGATGTGAGTCATTATCTTCATCCTAGGGTCCAGGCTGAATGACCAACTGCTACCTGCAATATTTCTGGTCTTGTGGCAGGAGAAAAGAGATTATTAGAATCACACAATCCACAGAAGCTGTGCTGATGGGTTGGCTTTTTCAGTGGTGAAAATAGATGTGGTCCTCTGAAGAGCAGGTCACTCTGAACCATGGTTGCTCTTGCGATGAGGCTGATCCACAGAGACCCAACTCCTCTTCTTGTTCTTTGCAGTATTTATACATCTTAGCTTTGCTAGTGTCTGTGTAGTGAAAAATCAAAGTGCATCGTTCATGGGATGCACAAGAAGACTGAAGAACCTGGTTACTCACCCTGATCTTCCTTTCCTGGTAAAAGGAACTCTTTCTAGATAGGGTATCCCCTCTTGGTGCTATACAGTGACAGCCTAGAGGGTCAGATGATGCAGGGAAAATGAAGCAGATCTTCCTTTTCTTTTCATTCAGTCATTCTCAGGGTTTTGGTTTTTTTGTTGTGTTTTGTTTGCGTTTCACTGTGTTGCTGACGTTTCTTAAATGGACTCCTGCACTCTACTGGAACTAGTCTTCATGGATAGCTTTCTAATAGTTGATCCTTGTGGCCATGGAGTACAGAGTCTCCTACTCTGCCATTTGGTACCTTTCCTTCTGTCTTGAAATTTGCAAAATTCTTTAGCCTTTTTAAGGTTCATATAATAACTGACCAGAACATTTCACTAATTTAACCTCACATAATAATTTATTGCAAAGGTTAGTGTTTGCTATAAATACACATAGACAGATATCTCAAATCCTTTTGCCAATCACAAATGAAGTAATCTAGATGATGATGATCTTGCTAGTTACTTAGAAGGACAGGATCTAACATTAAATTCAACCAAGTTCTTTTGTGGATGGCAGTTCGTTGTCTGTGGAAAACTTTTTGTCCAGGACTAGAAGCCACAAAAAATGCTGACTGGACAGAGTTTGTTTCAGACAACTAGGCTAAGTTATGCTGGAGGAATAAATTACTTAAAAGTGACTTACAACAAGTTTGATAGCCACTTGTACTGCATATCCATTGTTGATATATGGTTCTGATGTGAGTCATTATCTTCATCCTAGGGTCCAGGCTGAATGACCAACTGCTACCTGCAATATTTCTGGTCTTGTGGCAGGAGAAAAGAGATTATTAGAATCACACAATCCACAGAAGCTGTGCTGATGGGTTGGCTTTTTCAGTGGTGAAAATAGATGTGGTCCTCTGAAGAGCAGGTCACTCTGAACCATGGTTGCTCTTGCGATGAGGCTGATCCACAGAGACCCAACTCCTCTTCTTGTTCTTTGCAGTATTTATACATCTTAGCTTTGCTAGTGTCTGTGTAGTGAAAAATCAAAGTGCATCGTTCATGGGATGCACAAGAAGACTGAAGAACCTGGTTACTCACCCTGATCTTCCTTTCCTGGTAAAAGGAACTCTTTCTAGATAGGGTATCCCCTCTTGGTGCTATACAGTGACAGCCTAGAGGGTCAGATGATGCAGGGAAAATGAAGCAGATCTTCCTTTTCTTTTCATTCAGTCATTCTCAGGGTTTTGGTTTTTTTGTTGTGTTTTGTTTGCGTTTCACTGTGTTGCTGACGTTTCTTAAATGGACTCCTGCACTCTACTGGAACTAGTCTTCATGGATAGCTTTCTAATAGTTGATCCTTGTGGCCATGGAGTACAGAGTCTCCTACTCTGCCATTTTGGTACCTTTCCTTCTGTCTTGAAATGCATTTCTTTATTGGGCTTTAGAGACAACATAATATGATATTTCCTACTTCATTGCCCTTTCCTTCCCAGCTGCTTCTGTTCCACCTATAACATTGAAGGGTTCTCGGGATCAGGTTCTGCTCCTTTTGTTTTGTCTATGTAAACTTTTTAGGTGATATCTTTTAGTCTTATGGCTGCAGTGAATCAGATTTGTCTCCAATGTCAACTTGGCATGACTCTAATACTTCATAAGTCAAAACATGGCCAAAACAAAACTTTTATTCTCCTTTCCTATCCTTGGTTATGTGAGTAAATGGACCATCTCTGCTTGATGATCATTAAAAATCTTTAAATTGTTCTTTCTATTATTTCTGTTACCATCTATTCCTACAAGTATATCTGGTGAATTTTGCTTCCAAAATATATTCCAAACTCATTCAATCTTTCAGTTGTCCCGACTGATTCTTAGCAGAGGCTACAGGACTGGAAAAGTCAGTTTTCATTCCAATCCCAGAAAGGATAATGCCAAAGAATGTTCAAATTGCCATAGAGTTGAGTTCATTTCACACACTAGCAAGCTTATGCTCAAAATCCTTCAAGCTGGATATCAGCAGTACATGAACCAAGGACTTCAAGTTATACAGGCTGGGTTTTGAAGAGACAGAAGAACCAGAGATCAAATTGCCAACATTTGCTACATCATGAAGAAAGCAGAGGAGTTCCAGAGAAACATCTCTCAACAAACTGTGGAAAATTCTTAAAGAGATGGGAGTGCCAGATATATCCTTGAGAAACCTGTATGTGGGTCAAGAAATAATAATTAGAACTGTACATGGAACAACTGACTGACTCAAAATTGGGAAAGGAGAATAGAAAGACTGAATATTGTCACCCTTCTTACTTAACTTATATGCAGAGCACATCATGCAAAATGCCAAGCTGGATGAATCACAAGCTAGAATCAAGTTAGCTGGGAGAAATATCAACAACCTCTGATATGCAGATGATACCATTCTAATGGCAGAAAGTAAAGAGGAACTGAAGAGTCTCTTGATGAGGGTAAAAGAGAAGAGTGAAAAAACTGGCTTGAAATTCAACATTCAAAAAAACTAAGATTGTGGCATCTGGTCCCATCACTTCATGGCAAATAGAAAGAGAAAAAGTGGAAGCAGTGATAGTTTTTAATTTCTTCGGCTCCATAATCACTGTGGATGGTTACTGCAACCATGAAATTAAGAGACACTTGCTCTTTGGAAGTAAAGCTATGGCAAACCCAGATAGCATATTAAAAAAGCAGAGATATCACTTTGCCAAAAACATCCACGTAGTCAAAGCTAAGGTTTTCCAGTTGTACGGGTGTGAGAGTTGGGCTGTTAAAGAGGGCCGAATGCCAAACAATTGATGCTTTGAATTGTGGTGCTGGAGAAGACTCTTGAGAATTCCTTGGAGGAAATCCCAACCCTTTTCTAAAGCTGAAGCTCCAATACTTTGGATACCTGATAAGATTCATTTCTATTATGCTCAAATTTTCCTTCAAGTTGTCCGACTGATTCTTAGCAGAGGCTACAGGACTGGAAAAGTCAGTTTTCATTCCAATCCCAGAAAGGATAATGCCAAAGAATGTTCAAATTGCCATAGAGTTGAGTTCATTTCACACACTAGCAAGCTTATGCTCAAAATCCTTCAAGCTGGATATCAGCAGTACATGAACCAAGGACTTCAAGTTATACAGGCTGGGTTTTGAAGAGACAGAAGAACCAGAGATCAAATTGCCAACATTTGCTACATCATGAAGAAAGCAGAGGAGTTCCAGAGAAACATCTCTCAACAAACTGTGGAAAATTCTTAAAGAGATGGGAGTGCCAGATATATCCTTGAGAAACCTGTATGTGGGTCAAGAAATAATAATTAGAACTGTACATGGAACAACTGACTGACTCAAAATTGGGAAAGGAGAATAGAAAGACTGAATATTGTCACCCTTCTTACTTAACTTATATGCAGAGCACATCATGCAAAATGCCAAGCTGGATGAATCACAAGCTAGAATCAAGTTAGCTGGGAGAAATATCAACAACCTCTGATATGCAGATGATACCATTCTAATGGCAGAAAGTAAAGAGGAACTGAAGAGTCTCTTGATGAGGGTAAAAGAGAAGAGTGAAAAAACTGGCTTGAAATTCAACATTCAAAAAAACTAAGATTGTGGCATCTGGTCCCATCACTTCATGGCAAATAGAAAGAGAAAAAGTGGAAGCAGTGATAGTTTTTAATTTCTTCGGCTCCATAATCACTGTGGATGGTTACTGCAACCATGAAATTAAGAGACACTTGCTCTTTGGAAGTAAAGCTATGGCAAACCCAGATAGCATATTAAAAAAGCAGAGATATCACTTTGCCAAAAAAACATCCACGTAGTCAAAGCTAAGGTTTTTCCAGTTGTACGGGTGTGAGAGTTGGGCTGTTAAAGAGGGCCGAATGCCAAACAATTGATGCTTTGAATTGTGGTGCTGGAGAAGACTCTTGAGAATTCCTTGGAGGAAATCAACCCTGAATGTCCATTGGAAAGACTGTTGCTAAAGCTGAAGCTCCAATACTTTGGATACCTGATAAGAGCCAACTCACTGGAAAAGACCCTGATACTGGGAAAGATTGAAGGCAAAAGAAGGGGGTGGCAGGATGAGATAGTTAGATAGCATCACTGACTCAATGGACATGAATTTGAGCAAACTCAGGGAGATAGACGTGGATAGAGGTGTTTGGTGTGTTGCAGTCCATGGGGTCACAAAGAGTTGGACATGACTTAACAACTGAACAGTGACAACTTCTGATTCAAGTCCTTTTTTGTTGTTTGAACTACTGTAACAATCAGATAACAAGCTTATTTAAATTCTGGTTCTTTGATTCTCCCCACTGAAGCTTTTGAAATCCTACATGGTGTATATATTTCCAGGCTGAAGAACTTCTAGGAACTTCTAATGGAAATAAGCTTATATTTGTCCTTTGACTTTTTCACTAACTCCTCATTTTACTTGGATGTTCTTCCCATGGTTTTTTGTTTTTCAAATCACAGGTAACTTTGAGTCACTGAGGTCTTTGCATAAATATCACATTCTCAGAGATATCTTCTTAAGAGTTCAGTCTAAATTTGCATCCACTATCACATTGCACTCAGTTTTCTTCCTAATGATTATAACTACCTGAGAAGTTTATTGGTTATTTGTTTGTTGATTTTCTGCCACTTGCAGAGGAAGTTCCATGATAAGCAATGACATTCTCTGTATCTTTTTGCCTATGTCTCAACATCTTTGCTATTGCTGTTGCATGTAGGCACATACATGTGCCTTAATAATAAATAAAATAAATCAATAATAAATAAAAACATGATTGGAGCTTATATGTGGACATATACAAGAAAATTATAAAATAATTTATGAATAAATTTGTCCTATCAGCATTAACAACTAATATCTCAGGAATCACATTCTAAAAACTAATTCTGTAGAATAAGAAGTAGTCACTGAGTACCATTTACTTAAGCTGTGATGTGGCAAGAAGCTACAAGAACTGCATTCAGAAGAAGGAGTCCAAAAATGGCAAGAGAAAATCAGGGTGAACAAATGTGCCAAATTAAGTAGAAGTTTATCCATATCTGAGACTGTTATGTGAAGACTCTTGAGAATTCCTTGGAGGAAATCAACCCTGAATGTCCATTGGAAAGACTGTTGCTAAAGCTGAAGCTCCAATACTTTGGATACCTGATAAGAGCCAACTCACTGGAAAAGACCCTGATACTGGGAAAGATTGAAGGCAAAAGAAGGGGGTGGCAGGATGAGATAGTTAGATAGCATCACTGACTCAATGGACATGAATTTGAGCAAACTCAGGGAGATAGACGTGGATAGAGGTGTTTGGTGTGTTGCAGTCCATGGGGTCACAAAGAGTTGGACATGACTTAACAACTGAACAGTGACAACTTCTGATTCAAGTCCTTTTTTGTTGTTTGAACTACTGTAACAATCAGATAACAAGCTTATTTAAATTCTGGTTCTTTGATTCTCCCCACTGAAGCTTTTGAAATCCTACATGGTGTATATATTTCCAGGCTGAAGAACTTCTAGGAACTTCTAATGGAAATAAGCTTATATTTGTCCTTTGACTTTTTCACTAACTCCTCATTTTACTTGGATGTTCTTCCCATGGTTTTTTGTTTTTCAAATCACAGGTAACTTTGAGTCACTGAGGTCTTTGCATAAATATCACATTCTCAGAGATATCTTCTTAAGAGTTCAGTCTAAATTTGCATCCACTATCACATTGCACTCAGTTTTCTTCCTAATGATTATAACTACCTGAGAAGTTTATTGGTTATTTGTTTGTTGATTTTCTGCCACTTGCAGAGGAAGTTCCATGATAAGCAATGACATTCTCTGTATCTTTTTGCCTATGTCTCAACATCTTTGCTATTGCTGTTGCATGTAGGCACATACATGTGCCTTAATAATAAATAAAATAAATCAATAATAAATAAAAACATGATTGGAGCTTATATGTGGACATATACAAGAAAATTATAAAATAATTTATGAATAAATTTGTCCTATCAGCATTAACAACTAATATCTCAGGAATCACATTCTAAAAACTAATTCTGTAGAATAAGAAGTAGTCACTGAGTACCATTTACTTAAGCTGTGATGTGGCAAGAAGCTACAAGAACTGCATTCAGAAGAAGGAGTCCATGATGTAGAAGACTGGCAAGAGAAAAATCAGGGTGAACAAATGTGCCAAATTAAGTAGAAGTTTATCCATATCTGAGACTGTTATGTGAAGCACATAAAACACATTTTATTAGCACCACTTAAGGGTCACAAATGAGACTTCTCAGGTGGCACTAGTGGTAAAGGAAACACCTGTCAATGCAGGAGACATAAGATGCTCAAGTTCAGTCCCTGGGTCAGGAAGATCTCCTAGAGAAGGGCATGGCAACCCATTCCGGTACCCTGGCCTGGAGAATCGTACAGATAGAGGATCCTGGCAGGCCACAGTCCATAGAGTCTCATAGAGTCAGACATGACTGAAGGGACAGCATGCATACAAGAGTCACAAATAACAGTGAATGAAAAAGAAATGAACCCCAAGTAAACTGTTGTTATTGAAGAAAAGTTCATATTCTTATTAAAATAGAGTGGCAGAAAGGAAATGACAGTCTGACTTAATGGAGAGTACATTGTATTGAGCTCAAAAAGAAACTGAGATGAGTATAAAATATCATATAAATAGAAAAAAGATCACAACAGATGAAATTAATTTCCATTATTGGCAATCAGAATGATTAATCATTTTTGTAGGCAACTTTATAGAATTAAATCTTTTCTTTCCAAAAGGGTGCTGCCAGCAATTAAATATTTTCAGTAATACATTATAGTATGAGAGAAGAAAGAACATTTCAAGAAACATTTCAAGTTAATTTGGCCAAATGTTCAATATATTTCATGTCAGGTGCTCAATTTCAGTGAAACTCCTCAATTACAGTTCATTCATATAAAATATTAGCTGAATATTTTTGTCTGCATAATTTCTTTGTTCTAAATGTGTTAAATTGTTGCATAAACAAAATAGAACTTTGCTTTATATAACATGAACTCCATCCCTTTCATTTTCATCAGTTGAGGTTTTGATCACTGAGGCCTGCCACCCTTACTTAGCAATGTGGCCTACTCTTGAAACATTTTAATCAAATAATCAGGAAACAAATGTATAACCAAAATTCATAACCAAAATTCATTCAATTCAACACTTTAAATAAGTTCTCAACCTTTAATATGAATGAATAGAACAATTCTTGGGGTTGGCAGGTGGCACAGTGGTAAAGAATCTCCTGCCAATGCAGAAGATACAAGAGATGCAGGTTTGATCCTTGGGTCCAGAAGATTCCCTGAGGTAGGAAATGGCAACCTACTCCAGTATTCTTGCCTGGAAAATCCCAAGGACAGAGGAGGCTGGTGGGCTACAGTCCATGGGGTTGCCAAAGTCAGACACAACTGAGCAGGAGAGCACATGGCTATGTCAGAACAATTCTTACAGCAATCAGATGGCTCTTGACTTTTGGGGCCTGATTAGTATTGCACAGGATGAAATAGATAGGAAAGGTGTATGCTTTCAGGGAACACAGTTCAGAGAATCTAAAGAAAGGAAGGGATTATACTTACTAATAGACATATTTTTGAATACCTTGGGAATGTTTTGTTGCCTTGTGATTGCAGAGCACTGTAGGATTTTGCCATACTCTGTTTCCCTAGGGTCTTATCATTAGATGGTTACCTAATTAGCACACAGCACATTCACGCCTAAGTTCTATTTGTACTGCAGATGCTTTCATTTCATACATCATTCACAACCTGCAGCAATTACAAAGTGGTAAATGACCTTATGTGATAATTACACTAATAGATCTGTATTGTTTCATTTGGAGAAGACTGGAGAAATGGGGTGTCTGATATGTACAAAGAGTGACTTCAGTTACATTCTTTCTTTACATCTGGAACATAAAGCAAGGAAAAAAAGATAACTTTTCTCATAAAAGTTGTATCATATACTCAATTTGATGAAATCCTTAGGTAGAAATTTCTCTTTAGAGTGAATACAAACTTCCCACCACTATCTCAATGCTGTACTTTTTCTTGGACAAAGAACATTTGGATTTATCAACTAGAGCTGATGTTTTAATAAGTCAATAGTGTCCAAGACTGTTAAAATCAGGAAAAGAAGATGATTATTTTCCCTAAAAATTGCTTGAAAAACCAATCTTGTTTTGCTAAGAGTCATAAAAAATCCACGAATAAGCTATGATTTTCATCTTGAAAATGGTTGCAATCCAAACAGTAGCAATTTTATTTTTTTTTTCAGAAAGCCTGTATTTTTTAATGAGAAATTAAGTCATATTCGCTGCCAAAAACAATGAGTAATCGAGACAGTCCTGTTCCCAAACCAGAAAACCGCCGTGTCAGAGGAGTGCGGAGCCCCTCCTGCTCCCCGAGCCCAGGGCCACCCCAGGCCCGGGAAGGGCCTCCGGGCGCGCTGTGGAGGCCCGCTCCAGGGCCCTGGGGCCACACGGACAGCGCAGCACCGGAGAGCCACACGACACAAGCTGGGAGGAGTCGGTTCAGGAACGAGCTGACGGGAACGCGCCAGTGGCAGCCCAGGCCACCACCGCCAGCCACCGGCTCTTGTTTTGGGAAATAGAAAAAGGAAAGGTGTATGCTTTCAGGAACACAGTTCAGAGAATCTAAAGAAAGGAAGGATTATACTTACTAATAGACATATTTTTGAATACCTTGGGAATGTTTTGTTGCCTTGTGATTGCAGAGCACTGTAGGATTTTGCCATACTCTGTTTCCCTAGGGTCTTATCATTAGATGGTTACCTAATTAGCACACAGCACATTCACGCCTAAGTTCTATTTGTACTGCAGATGCTTTCATTTCATACATCATTCACAACCTGCAGCAATTACAAAGTGGTAAATGACCTTATGTGATAATTACACTAATAGATCTGTATTGTTTCATTTGGAGAAGACTGGAGAAATGGGGTGTCTGATATGTACAAAGAGTGACTTCAGTTACATTCTTTCTTTACATCTGGAACATAAAGCAAGGAAAAAAAGATAACTTTTCTCATAAAAGTTGTATCATATACTCAATTTGATGAAATCCTTAGGTAGAAATTTCTCTTTAGAGTGAATACAAACTTCCCACCACTATCTCAATGCTGTACTTTTCTTGGACAAAGAACATTTGGATTTATCAACTAGAGCTGATGTTTTAATAAGTCAATAGTGTCCAAGACTGTTAAAATCAGGAAAAGAAGATGATTATTTTCCCTAAAAATTGCTTGAAAAACCAATCTTGTTTTGCTAAGAGTCATAAAAAATCCACGAATAAGCTATGATTTTCATCTTGAAAATGGTTGCAATCCAAACAGTAGCAATTTTATTTTTTTTTTCAGAAAGCCTGTATTTTTTAATGAGAAATTAAGTCATATTCGCTGCCAAAAACAATGAGTAATCGAGACAGTCCTGTTCCGAAACCAGAAAACCGCCGTGTCAGAGGAGTGCGGAGCCCCTCCTGCTCCCCGAGCCCAGGGCCACCCCAGGCCCCGGGGAAGGGCCTCCGGGCGCGCTGTGGAGGCCCGCTCCAGGGCCCTGGGGCCACACGGACAGCGCAGCACCGGAGAGCCACACGACACAAGCTGGGAGGAGTCGGTTCAGGAACGAGCTGACGGGAACGCGCCAGTGGCAGCCCAGGCCACCACCGCACCCGCCGGAACATCCTGTCTGCCCTATCCCTGGTCCTGGCCTCGGGTGACTTTCACTCTCATCTTACCATGACCCTGGAAGGTAGAGACGATGAGAGCCACTCTGCTGTGAGCTTAAACGAGGGAGGGTCCCACCTGAGACGGTGTAACCCAGGAGGCCGCGCTCTTTGCACTGGACTGTGCGGTCTCTCCATGGGGAGAGACATGACAGTCACGCTGGCAGGAATATTCGTGAGCACCTGCTCCAGCCTCCACTGTGTGAGGGGCTGTTAAAACACATGGCGGGCCAGTTCAGCTCAGTCGCTCAGTTGTGTCCGACCCTTTGTGACTCTGTGGACTGCAGCGTACCAGGCCTCCCCGTCCTCTGAAGGCGGAAAGCCTCCATAAATTCTATCAGCACCCCTCCGTAAACAGACATACTGTCCAAGTAAAATGAGGGGGCCTGCTGAGCAGATGCAGGATTCAAAGAGAAAGACCCCTCCACCTTAAGTCTCTCCCGCACAGAGGTCCCGGGGCTGCGTCTGTGCCCACATCTGAACGGCTCAGTCCGGTCTGGCAGGCGGGGACCTCGCAGTACTTCCAGTCGACACTGTCCTCATACTCCGCCACGTAGCACCAGGGGCTCACGTCGCCATCCGGGTTTCTGTTAGAACCAAGGTGAAGCGAAGAGATGAAGAGAAACACGGACCACAGGCCTCGGGACTTAAGGATAAGCCCAGGGTCCTCCAGCGTGGGCAAAGACACCTGCAGTAGTTGTGCTTTCCCAGGCCCCCCTCTCCGTTGGGGTACTTCAGAGTGTTGTAAGGATGCTGGAAGGTCTCGTTCCAGAACAGACATGGCTTCCCATCTTGTAGTGCCGTCCAGTTCTGCGTTCCCCTATAATCTGCACCGTTGGCTGTGAAACATTCAGGTTCAGGGCCGAGGTCGGGGCTGGGCGCGGGCCAGGCGGCCAGCGTGAGCGCTGCAGCGGAGAGCAAGGTGAGGCGGGCGGCGGGCGGCGCCATGGGCCGTCAGTGCGGGGCCCCGGGGCGCGGCCCGGGGGAGAGAGGGCAGCGCAGGGAGCCGGGGGCGGCCATGGGAGCGGGACGCCGGCTCGGGCTCGAGCGTGAGCATGGCCCCGCCCCGGCCGCCTGGCCGCCCCGCCCCAAACAGTAGCAATTTTCAAGGGAAATGTACATTCATAAAAGATAGATGCCAATAGGAAAAAAAGAGATAGACAAAAATATATGGTCAACGCTAGTTCTTCCTTGTCCTCCCTTTTCTTCATATAATGAGTTATCTTATGAAGTTGTATTAAGATGATCACCAGAAAGGATTTGTACCATATGAACATACTAGTGAGATAATCTAAAACCTTATAGACGAAGTTTCCTGTCCGTGCCCTGCACCCCAGGATGTTAAAACACATGGCGGGCCAGTTCAGCTCAGTCGCTCAGTTGTGTCCGACCCTTGGGAACTGCAGCGTACCAGGCCTCCCCGTCCTCTGAAGGCGGAAAGCCTCCATAAATTCTATCAGCACCCCTCCGTAAACAGACATACTGTCCAAGTAAAATGAGGGGGCCTGCTGAGCAGATGCAGGATTCAAAGAGAAAGACCCCTCCACCTTAAGTCTCTCCCGCACAGAGGTCCCGGGGCTGCGTCTGTGCCCACATCTGAACGGCTCAGTCCGGTCTGGCAGGCGGGGACCTCGCAGTACTTCCAGTCGACACTGTCCTCATACTCCGCCACGTAGCACCAGGGGCTCACGTCGCCATCCGGGTTTCTGTTAGAACCAAGGTGAAGCGAAGAGATGAAGAGAAACACGGACCACAGGCCTCGGGACTTAAGGATAAGCCCAGGGTCCTCCAGCGTGGGCAAAGACACCTGCAGTAGTTGTGCTTTCCCAGGCCCCCCTCTCCGTTGGGGTACTTCAGAGTGTTGTAAGGATGCTGGAAGGTCTCGTTCCAGAACAGACATGGCTTCCCATCTTGTAGTGCCGTCCAGTTCTGCGTTCCCCTATAATCTGCACCGTTGGCTGTGAAACATTCAGGTTCAGGGCCGAGGTCGGGGCTGGGCGCGGGCCAGGCGGCCAGCGTGAGCGCTGCAGCGGAGAGCAAGGTGAGGCGGGCGGCGGGCGGCGCCATGGGCCGTCAGTGCGGGGCCCCGGGGCGCGGCCCGGGGGAGAGAGGGCAGCGCAGGGAGCCGGGGGCGGCCATGGGAGCGGGACGCCGGCTCGGGCTCGAGCGTGAGCATGGCCCCGCCCCGGCCGCCTGGCCGCCCCGCCCCAAACAGTAGCAATTTTCAAGGGAAATGTACATTCATAAAAGATAGATGCCAATAGGAAAAAAAGAGATAGACAAAAATATATGGTCAACGCTAGTTCTTCCTTGTCCTCCCTTTTCTTCATATAATGAGTTATCTTATGAAGTTGTATTAAGATGATCACCAGAAAGGATTTGTACCATATGAACATACTAGTGAGATAATCTAAAACCTTATAGACAAGTATATATATAGAATTTCTTTGTTAATTTGACCTCAAATCACTCTCTTTTAGGTTCAGTTCACGGAAATAATTTCTACCCCTACTTTGCCAAAGTATATGAAAATAATGTACAGCTTAGTCTATGATATGTTAACTGTCTTCATTGATGACATTAACAAAATAATGACTCATTTTTAACTTTCTTTGTATTGACCAGGACTTAAAGGTGAGTGAAACACCATAGTATTTTTCTGTACCCCAAACAATTATCGGGTGAAAACTATAATTATCATAATAAATGTAATAGAGTGAAAAAACATTAGCTTTATAGTAAGAAAGAATGTTTTTCAGTCCTTACATAGCTAACACTGCATGGGATTTGAAATAACTAAATAAGAAAAGTTTTTAGGTGAACTGGGAGTGATATTTCTGCAGAAGTTTCATCATATCTATGATCTACTCACTGGAATTCTATTTCATTGGCTTATATCTCAACCTGGAAGTTTATTGTCCAAAAGATTCAAGAATATAAGACAGGGGCTTACCTGGTGGTCCAGTGGGTAAAGAGTCTGCCTTGCAATGCAAGGGGCACCGGTTCAGTCCCTGGCCTGGGAAGATCCCACATGCCCTGAAACGGCTGGACCAGTGTCTCTAATTACGAGCCAGTGCTCTGGATTGCATGCACTCAGAGTCGGTGCTCTGCAGCAAGAGAGGCCACTGCAACGAGAAGCCCACACAGGCCAAAGAATAAAGATGGGTAAAAATAAATAAATTAAAAAAAAAACAATAGAAGAGGTCAAAATAATAATAATAATAAAATATATAAGACAGATCATGTATTTAACAGCTCTTTAGGAGAGAAAGTGAAGAAGGAAGTAAGGAAGAAAAGAAGGAAGGTAGAAACAAAGAAGAAAGGGAGGAAAATAAAAGTAAAACATGACCCTTTTCAAATGTACGCGTTAATTGTGTGTATACTCATATTTCAGAATTATAAAAATGGCAAAAATAAATGTACAATTTAGCAAGAAGGGACAAAAAAGTATTTACTTGGCTATTTCCACACATGCCCAGCAACTACAAGCTCCAACAGTAACTACACTAGGGGCATTGAACAATCATTTATCTTGTGTGGTTTTATAGTCTCTTCACCTAAAGATGATTGGGGGTGACCTCATAGACCACAGTTTTCTAAAATGATTTATAGCTTCAGTATATGGTCTTATTATATATTCATGGAGAAGTAGATTTTCTTCCTTTTTGGAGCAAAATCTAGAACTCATATCTGCAGAACACCAAGAAATCTCAAAGGCCACTACTCACACATTCTAAATATCTAATGTAAACTCTGTTCAACTCCACATTGTTTTTGCCTATTTTCTTCACTGTCTTGGTTTTCTCCATGAGGTTTTTCTGTTATGCATTTAATACAGTCACCATTAAGATCAGGTTTGTTTTAGGATATCTGGAAAATTTCTCCTCCCCCCTCACCAATAGCTCTTCTCACAAACATTTTCCTTGAGTCTTTCTCATTTAGTCACATTTTGATCAACGCTTTCTTCTATAGGATAGATTAAAACCTTACTTTTTTTGTAATCACAGGTTGTTGTTGTTTTAGATTCTGTTTTGATAACATCATGGGACTCACTTTCCTCCTACCTCACAAACTAGTTTCTGTCTGACAGAACCCAGAATTACATTGTCTCTTTTCATCATAGCTATTGGTTTTTTTTAATTATTATTTTTTAAAAACCGCACATTGTTCTTCTCTGCTCAAAGCTTGACATTCTGAACTCTTGAGTAATATTTCAAACAGGATGAAATGAGGTAGTGAGCCACACTGTGCCAAAATGAAATGCTTGCCCCTTCTAATCAGTGCAGTTAAATAAGAAAGACTTTGTTGAATGTCTTATAAAGCATTCCTAAATACACATTTTATATGTAGCTGAATGAGGAAACAATTGCTGTACTGTGAGTTGCTTCACAGCAGAAAGCTGAATAACACATTGAAACAACTTCAAGTACCGCAATTCTCTTTTTGAGAACTACTGTGCTTTTCTTCATTGGAGTAGTCTTTCTTGATATTCACATTTGGGGAAACTGAGAATCCTAATTTAGGCATTTCTATTTGATTTTCCTTGTCCCATTCTTTTGTTTGGTAATAATAATTGAGTGAATTGGCTATAGTAACTCAGAAGTTGATTTGCCTTGCTATCAAGAAAATACCCTTTCTGAAAGCCCTCGTTCATTTTTAACAGCAATTTTTCTCCATTTGATAGTGAGAGATGAGGGAGAGGAGTGAAGAAAAATGACAACTTGAAAGAAAATCATACTAAAGGCTGTTTTGGTAATCTTCCCTGTTAGGTATCCAGTGGGTTAGTCTCTGATACAAGAGGAAAAGAGCAGAGGAATGTGTTGTCATTAACACAATGGTTTTTTGGTTTTTTTTTTTGGCCACTTCTATTGGCCTTTCATTTATCATGCATCTTTGTTCTTTGGCCTATGTGGGCCTCCCAGCGCAGTGGCCTCTCTCGTGACAGAGCACCAGCTCTGGGCGCATGTGCTCCAGAGCCCCCGCTCAGTAGTTGGACACATCGGTCCAGTGACTCAACAACACGTGGAATCTTCCCAGGCCAGGAATTGGACTGGTGCCCCTTGCACTGCAAGGTGCTGTCCTTACCCACTGGACCACCAGGGAAGCCCCACAATGGGTTTTACAAGTGAATAGTTTCAGTGTCCTGACTGCCATCTACTAGATTCGTGATCTTGAGCAAACCACACAACTTCTGTGGACCTCAGATTCATTTTCTCTAAAATGGGATCATAATAAGTCTTCCTTCTCAAGACTGAGATTTTTAATTCCTTTCATTTTAACATTGCATAATCCTATAAACACTTAATGTTATTCTTAATTACTGGAGCTACTGATATTGTCACATGGACCTTTAAGCATGTGTTCAAAAATGACAGGGACACTTACACTCCTTCAGCCAAATTGACTCATCAGGCAGATATTTCACTAAAAGAATCTACTATTAGGAAATGCAGTATTTCACTCATCTTCCCCTAGTATCTTCTGTTTTAATTTTGATGACAAATTTTAAAGAACACATGATTTAGCAATACTTTCCTAGAAAGGATAAACTTAGGAGAAGAAACTAAGAAATTTCACTTGAATACTGTGCTATGTAACTCTTATTTAGCCTTGTTCCTTAAATTCTTTTGGGAAATTTTCCTTGTCCCATTCTTTTGTTTGGTAATAATAATTGAGTGAATTGGCTATAGTAACTCAGAAGTTGATTTGCCTTGCTATCAAGAAAATACCCTTTCTGAAAGCCCTCGTTCATTTTTAACAGCAATTTTTCTCCATTTGATAGTGAGAGATGAGGGAGAGGAGTGAAGAAAAATGACAACTTGAAAGAAAATCATACTAAAGGCTGTTTTGGTAATCTTCCCTGTTAGGTATCCAGTGGGTTAGTCTCTGATACAAGAGGAAAAGAGCAGAGGAATGTGTTGTCATTAACACAATGGTTTTTTGGTTTTTTTTTTTGGCCACTTCTATTGGCCTTTCATTTATCATGCATCTTTGTTCTTTGGCCTATGTGGGCCTCCCAGCGCAGTGGCCTCTCTCGTGACAGAGCACCAGCTCTGGGCGCATGTGCTCCAGAGCCCCCGCTCAGTAGTTGGACACATCGGTCCAGTGACTCAACAACACGTGGAATCTTCCCAGGCCAGGAATTGGACTGGTGCCCCTTGCACTGCAAGGTGCTGTCCTTACCCACTGGACCACCAGGGAAGCCCCACAATGGGTTTTACAAGTGAATAGTTTCAGTGTCCTGACTGCCATCTACTAGATTCGTGATCTTGAGCAAACCACACAACTTCTGTGGACCTCAGATTCATTTTCTCTAAAATGGGATCATAATAAGTCTTCCTTCTCAAGACTGAGATTTTTAATTCCTTTCATTTTAACATTGCATAATCCTATAAACACTTAATGTTATTCTTAATTACTGGAGCTACTGATATTGTCACATGGACCTTTAAGCATGTGTTCAAAAATGACAGGGACACTTACACTCCTTCAGCCAAATTGACTCATCAGGCAGATATTTCACTAAAAGAATCTACTAGAAGGAAATGCAGTATTTCACTCATCTTCCCCCCCTAGTATCTTCTGTTTTAATTTTGATGACAAATTTTAAAGAACACATGATTTAGCAATACTTTCCTAGAAAGGATAAACTTAGGAGAAGAAACTTGAACACTGTCTGAAAGAAAAGCAATTTTTACAATTAAAAGTTTATAAACATACAGATTTGGACAAAAATTTTTCTTTCTGATAATAAAATTTCAGTTTCCTTACTTGAGAAAATAATTCCAGTTATTTGTTGGCCTATGCTGAAATGTCATGAGCAGAATGGAACAGCATAACTTTTCTCCCCTGGGGTTCAAGAGTTTATTTTTTTTGATACAACAATAAATCATCTGACAAAGTGGAATTTCTTTGCAATACACATGCACCAAGTTAGGCTGGATGGACAAGTTGAGCTTCAATTTAGTATAGAATCTCTGGAACATTTTATTATAAAGTGATAGCGCTTGAAAGCTCCTTAAAGATGTGACTAGAAGAGTAACTATGAGAAGAAGACGATGTGATTAACAGCAGTAGACCTTAAAGTGATTTCTGCAGCTTCTGAAATAGCTTACCAGATCAAACAACAATACATATTGGGTGAGTACAAAATAATGCTGATTTAATTAATCTTTCTAACACTGTTATTTTCTTCAAATGGACAAGATGGTAGAAATTTTTATATGAATTAGAATACTTCATTTTATTTTCAGTGCATATTGAGTTTCTGAATCTAAGAATCCATACTCAGTACCATAACACCTTTATGTCATCATGTTTTTGGAAAACTCTATAACCAGATTGGTCTCTTGAAGAGACAAAAGCCAACTTTGTAGTTACAGACAAGACACAAACGTTAAGCCAGCTCATATTTTCCTATAGCTCCTCTTTCTAGTTAAGTCTGCAAACTAATTTGGATTAAACTAAAACAGACTTTTGCTCCAAGCATTTTGGAAGTTTAAAGAGTTTGGCTAATTTTGGTTGTCTTTTCAAAATATTTCTTATATGGCTTCATGTCTGCATTCTGGAAGGGGACCAATATGTGCTTAAATCTTGTAAAAAGTTGCTCTTTTCTTCATCCCAGACTTCTGAAAGGCAGTAAGAGGACATTCTACGATATTGTCACATGGACCTTTAAGCTTTTCTCCCTACGCAAGCTCATCAGGCAGATATTTCACTAAAAGAATCTACTAGAAGGAAATGCAGTATTTCACTCATCTTCCCCTAGTATCTTCTGTTTTAATTTTGATGACAAATTTTAAAGAACACATGATTTAGCAATACTTTCCTAGAAAGGATAAACTTAGGAGAAGAAACTTGAACACTGTCTGAAAGAAAAGCAATTTTTACAATTAAAAGTTTATAAACATACAGATTTGGACAAAAATTTTTCTTTCTGATAATAAAATTTCAGTTTCCTTACTTGAGAAAATAATTCCAGTTATTTGTTGGCCTATGCTGAAATGTCATGAGCAGAATGGAACAGCATAACTTTTCTCCCCTGGGGTTCAAGAGTTTATTTTTTTTGATACAACAATAAATCATCTGACAAAGTGGAATTTCTTTGCAATACACATGCACCAAGTTAGGCTGGATGGACAAGTTGAGCTTCAATTTAGTATAGAATCTCTGGAACATTTTATTATAAAGTGATAGCGCTTGAAAGCTCCTTAAAGATGTGACTAGAAGAGTAACTATGAGAAGAAGACGATGTGATTAACAGCAGTAGACCTTAAAGTGATTTCTGCAGCTTCTGAAATAGCTTACCAGATCAAACAACAATACATATTGGGTGAGTACAAAATAATGCTGATTTAATTAATCTTTCTAACACTGTTATTTTCTTCAAATGGACAAGATGGTAGAAATTTTTATATGAATTAGAATACTTCATTTTATTTTCAGTGCATATTGAGTTTCTGAATCTAAGAATCCATACTCAGTACCATAACACCTTTATGTCATCATGTTTTTGGAAAACTCTATAACCAGATTGGTCTCTTGAAGAGACAAAAGCCAACTTTGTAGTTACAGACAAGACACAAACGTTAAGCCAGCTCATATTTTCCTATAGCTCCTCTTTCTAGTTAAGTCTGCAAACTAATTTGGATTAAACTAAAACAGACTTTTGCTCCAAGCATTTTGGAAGTTTAAAGAGTTTGGCTAATTTTGGTTGTCTTTTCAAAATATTTCTTATATGGCTTCATGTCTGCATTCTGGAAGGGGACCAATATGTGCTTAAATCTTGTAAAAAGTTGCTCTTTTCTTCATCCCAGACTTCTGAAAGGCAGAAAATACATAGAAGTTCTAAAGATTTTTGACGCTTTCCTCAAAGTTCATGGCCATTAGGATCCAGAGACACTGGAGAAGAAATGTAGAATGTGCATTGTAAATAGGCTGTTATTTTTCTGATATTCTAAAAGTCAGTAGGTACTTAAATAAAATGTTTTAAGAAAAGTAAGAAAGAACATAAAAACATGTTTTAAGTCCTTTCTCATCCTTTTCTCTTCTTCTTTCATATATGCTATGACTTTATTTCTTGCCAATTGAACCTGAAGGCAGGTTATTTTAATTTCTACTTTAGATTCTGTGCTATAATTGGTACATGGTACTACATAAGAAATCTAATCTTCTAAAAAATCTTTGCCACTGATGCCACATACAAATACCGTATGGACTAGCTCTCAGAGCCAAAGCAGGAAAAATCGCCAAAGGGTAAAAATAGTTCTTGATATGATGATATGCTGCTAAAAGCCACATGGTGTTTGGGTGCAGCATTTCACAGTCAAACAATCATAATTTCATGCCTAAAATGTGCATGTTATTTCAGGAAAATACAAAATCTAAGCATTGCACATTTGCTACAGAATGACCAGTGAGTGTTGCTATAATGATTTGTTTTTCTTTTACAAATGAATATTTCTTGCTGAGCCTTTTCATGCCATATTGCCTACGGGTGCAATGGGAGGATGTACAATGAGGTGAGAGTAGGAGGAGTATTGAGTATATCTGGTCTTTTATGCTATTTGAAAAATGCATTTAACTCAGTACCAAAACACCTTTATGTCATCATGTTTTTGGAAAACTCTATAACCAGATTGGTCTCTTGAAGAGACAAAAGCCAACTTTGTAGTTACAGACAAGACACAAACGTTAAGCCAGCTCATATTTTCCTATAGCTCCTCTTTCTAGTTAAGTCTGCAAACTAATTTGGATTAAACTAAAACAGACTTTTGCTCCAAGCATTTTGGAAGTTTAAAGAGTTTGGCTAATTTTGGTTGTCTTTTCAAAATATTTCTTATATGGCTTCATGTCTGCATTCTGGAAGGGGACCAATATGTGCTTAAATCTTGTAAAAAGTTGCTCTTTTCTTCATCCCAGACTTCTGAAAGGCAGAAAATACATAGAAGTTCTAAAGATTTTTGTACGCTTTCCTCAAAGTTCATGGCCATTAGGATCCAGAGACACTGGAGAAGAAATGTAGAATGTGCATTGTAAATAGGCTGTTATTTTTCTGATATTCTAAAAGTCAGTAGGTACTTAAATAAAATGTTTTAAGAAAAGTAAGAAAGAACATAAAAACATGTTTTAAGTCCTTTCTCATCCTTTTCTCTTCTTCTTTCATATATGCTATGACTTTATTTCTTGCCAATTGAACCTGAAGGCAGGTTATTTTAATTTCTACTTTAGATTCTGTGCTATAATTGGTACATGGTACTACATAAGAAATCTAATCTTCTAAAAAATCTTTGCCACTGATGCCACATACAAATACCGTATGGACTAGCTCTCAGAGCCAAAGCAGGAAAAATCGCCAAAGGGTAAAAATAGTTCTTGATATGATGATATGCTGCTAAAAGCCACATGGTGTTTGGGTGCAGCATTTCACAGTCAAACAATCATAATTTCATGCCTAAAATGTGCATGTTATTTCAGGAAAATACAAAATCTAAGCATTGCACATTTGCTACAGAATGACCAGTGAGTGTTGCTATAATGATTTGTTTTTCTTTTACAAATGAATATTTCTTGCTGAGCCTTTTCATGCCATATTGCCTACGGGTGCAATGGGAGTATGTACAATGAGGTGAGAGTAGGAGGGAGTATTGAGTATATCTGGTCTTTTATGCTGAATTCTTATGATTATACAAACTCAGTAGGGCATTTAAAAAGCCTCTCTTCTTTTCTTTCTCCTCCAGAATGTTAGGTAATATAGTCCTCATCTGAGAAGAACTGAGCTTTGCTGGGCTTCTGTCTGATGGTAGGGGACAACCTTTCAGAAAAAAAGGCTTATATTCTGTCCCTTAAACGCCTAGAGTTTCCATATAATCTTTAATAAATCTTCAAACAGCAGGAAAACTCCCCTTCCCTTAAAGTTGTAACAGATTTGAGAGGAATCAATTGTTCTGAGGCCATGGCCATTTACAATGTAAATAAATACAAGAACATAATGATAGTTCCACTAAATACTTTTCATGTATTAGTTAAGCTATAAAATGCTACATATTCTGCAGGGAAGAAGGATAGTGAGGTACAAGGAGAAATTAACAGGGGCAAAAATGGGAAAGAAAAAGAAAATTAATTATGCTGTGTTTTTGCTTTATTTTGTTTTGGTAATGAAAAGTTTCTTACTCAAAGAGAAAAATGAGGCCCCGGAATTATTAAACACAGGTTGATGTTTCTAGTATCTAACATCTAGGAAAAATATTTAAAAGCCTAGAGACAAAAAGAAAAAAAAAAAACCCACAAAGGCACAGAAAGCTGTTGAAAGGTTATAATAGTCATGGTGATGGTAATTAATCCCAAAATCAAACCAGAGTAAATGGAAACAGGTCTAATTCTTTACTATAATAATAGCTGACAGATTTACATAAAGCTGTAAACCAAGCACTTTAAGAAAATTAACTCATTTAATTATTTACAGAACACCTTATTACTATACCCATTTTACATATAAGGAAACAGGATCAGAAAGTATCTTGAGTACTCCTCTAGAAACCTGGCCAGTCGGTAAGTTGAATAGGTCTGAGAACTGAGGCTGAAGGTGCAGAGACATAATCTGTCCGTATGACATCATTATGGACTAGAACTAGGGAAAAGAATTACTAAATACTGGATCAGGAAAAGAAGACTATGTGATAAGGAAATCATAATAAAAGCTGTTTAAAATAATTGAGCAATGGTACTCTGTACACCTATCTACTTTCAGTTTAGTTCAGTCCAGTCGCTCAGTCATGTCCAAATCTTTGCGACCCCATGGACTGCAGCAAGCCAGGCTTTCCTGTTGTTCACCATTTTCTGAAGCTTGCTCAAATTCATGTGCAATGACTGACTCAGTGTTGCCATCCAACCATCTTGTCCTCTGTCACCCTTTTCTCCTTCTGCCTTCTATTTTTCCCAACATCAGGCTCCTTTGCAATGAGTTGTCTCTTCACATCAGGTGGTCAAAGTATTGGAGCTTCAGCTTCAGCATCATTCCTTCCAATGAATATACAAGGTTGATGTCCTTAGGATTCACTTAACAGCAGAATTTGGTACATTTGAAGGATAAGTCGAGGTACAATGTAAATAAATACAAGAACATAATGATAGTTCCACTAAATACTTTTCATGTATTAGTTAAGCTATAAAATGCTACATATTCTGCAGGGAAGAAGGATAGTGAGGTACAAGGAGAAATTAACAGGGGCAAAAATGGGAAAGAAAAAGAAAATTAATTATGCTGTGTTTTTGCTTTATTTTGTTTTGGTAATGAAAAGTTTCTTACTCAAAGAGAAAAATGAGGCCCCGGAATTATTAAACACAGGTTGATGTTTCTAGTATCTAACATCTAGGAAAAATATTTAAAAGCCTAGAGAAAAAAAAAAAAAAAACCCACAAAGGCACAGAAAGCTGTTGAAAGGTTATAATAGTCATGGTGATGGTAATTAATCCCAAAATCAAACCAGAGTAAATGGAAACAGGTCTAATTCTTTACTATAATAATAGCTGACAGATTTACATAAAGCTGTAAACCAAGCACTTTAAGAAAATTAACTCATTTAATTATTTACAGAACACCTTATTACTATACCCATTTTACATATAAGGAAACAGGATCAGAAAGTATCTTGAGTACTCCTCTAGAAACCTGGCCAGTCGGTAAGTTGAATAGGTCTGAGAACTGAGGCTGAAGGTGCAGAGACATAATCTGTCCGTATGACATCATTATGGACTAGAACTAGGGAAAAGAATTACTAAATACTGGATCAGGAAAAGAAGACTATGTGATAAGGAAATCATAATAAAAGCTGTTTAAAATAATTGAGCAATGGTACTCTGTACACCTATCTACTTTCAGTTTAGTTCAGTCCAGTCGCTCAGTCATGTCCAAATCTTTGCGACCCCATGGACTGCAGCAAGCCAGGCTTTCCTGTTGTTCACCATTTTCTGAAGCTTGCTCAAATTCATGTGCAATGACTGACTCAGTGTTGCCATCCAACCATCTTGTCCTCTGTCACCCTTTTCTCCTTCTGCCTTCTATTTTTCCCAACATCAGGCTCCTTTGCAATGAGTTGTCTCTTCACATCAGGTGGTCAAAGTATTGGAGCTTCAGCTTCAGCATCATTCCTTCCAATGAATATTCAAGGTTGATGTCCTTTAGGATTCACTGATTTGATCTCCTTGCAGTCGAGGGACTCTCAACAGTCTTCTCCAACACCACAGTTCAAAGGGATCAATGCTTCAATGCTCAGCCTTCTTTCTGGTCCAGTTCTCAGATCCATACACGACTACTGGGAAAACCATAGCTTTGACCATCCAGACTTTTGTTGGCAAAGTAATGCCTCTGCTTTTGAATACGCAGTCTAGGTTTGTCATAGCTTTTCTTCCAAGCAAACATCTTTTAATTTCATGGCTTTAGTCACCATCTGCAATGATTTTGGAACCCAAGAAAATAAAGTCTGTCACTGTTTCCATTATTTCCCCATCTATTTGCCATGAAGTGATGGGACCAGATGCCGTGATCTTTGTTTTTTGAATGTTCAGTTTTAAAAGGCCATCGTTTTTACTCTCCTCTTTCATCTTTTTTACTCTCCTTTTCTTCATCAAGAGATTCTTTAGTTCCTCTTAGCCTTCTGCCGTAAGGGTGGTGTCATCTGCATACCTGATGTTATTCATATTTCTCCCAGCAATCTTGATTCCAGCTTGTTTTTCATCCAGACTGGCATTTTGCATGATGTACTCTGCATATAAATTAAACAAGCAGGGTGACATATACAGTCTTGATGCACTTCTTTCCCAATTTAGAACCAGTCCATTTGTTATATGTCTGGGTCTAACTGTTGCTTCTTGTCCTGCATAAAGGTCTCACAGCAAGCAGGTAAGATGATCTGGTATTCCCATCTCTTTCAGAATTTTCCAAAGTTTGCTGTGATCCACACAGTCAAAGTCTGTGGCATAGTCAATGAAGCAGAAGTAGATGTTTTTCTGGAATTCTCTTGCACTTTCTATGATCCAAATTATGGGTGTTTGTAATTTGATCTCTGGTTCCTCTGCTTTTTCTAAGTCCAGTTTGTACATCTGGAAGCCCTTGATTCATGTACTGTTGAAGCCTAGCTTGGGGGATTTTGAGCATGACTTTGCAACATGAAATGAGTTGTCTCTTCACATCAGGTGGTCAAAGTATTGGAGCTTCAGCTTCAGCATCATTCCTTCCAATGAATATTCAAGGTTGATGTCCTTTAGGATTCACTGATTTGATCTCCTTGCAGTCGAGGGACTCTCAACAGTCTTCTCCAACACCACAGTTCAAAGGGATCAATGCTTCAATGCTCAGCCTTCTTTCTGGTCCAGTTCTCAGATCCATACACGACTACTGGGAAAACCATAGCTTTGACCATCCAGACTTTTGTTGGCAAAGTAATGCCTCTGCTTTTGAATACGCAGTCTAGGTTTGTCATAGCTTTTCTTCCAAGCAAACATCTTTTAATTTCATGGCTTTAGTCACCATCTGCAATGATTTTGGAACCCAAGAAAATAAAGTCTGTCACTGTTTCCATTATTTCCCCATCTATTTGCCATGAAGTGATGGGACCAGATGCCGTGATCTTTGTTTTTTGAATGTTCAGTTTTAAAAGGCCATCGTTTTTACTCTCCTCTTTCATCTTTTTTACTCTCCTTTTCTTCATCAAGAGATTCTTTAGTTCCTCTTAGCCTTCTGCCGTAAGGGTGGTGTCATCTGCATACCTGATGTTATTCATATTTCTCCCAGCAATCTTGATTCCAGCTTGTTTTTCATCCAGACTGGCATTTTGCATGATGTACTCTGCATATAAATTAAACAAGCAGGGTGACATATACAGTCTTGATGCACTTCTTTCCCAATTTAGAACCAGTCCATTTGTTATATGTCTGGGTCTAACTGTTGCTTCTTGTCCTGCATAAAGGTCTCACAGCAAGCAGGTAAGATGATCTGGTATTCCCATCTCTTTCAGAATTTTCCAAAGTTTGCTGTGATCCACACAGTCAAAGTCTGTGGCATAGTCAATGAAGCAGAAGTAGATGTTTTTCTGGAATTCTCTTGCACTTTCTATGATCCAAATTATGGGTGTTTGTAATTTGATCTCTGGTTCCTCTGCTTTTTCTAAGTCCAGTTTGTACATCTGGAAGCCCTTGATTCATGTACTGTTGAAGCCTAGCTTGGGGGATTTTAAGCATGACTTTGCAACATGAAATGAGTACAATAGTGCAGTAGTATGAACATTCTTTGGCATTGCCTTTCTTTGGGATTGGAATGAAAATTGTCATTTTCCAGTCCTGTGACCACTGCTCAGTTTTCCAAATTTGCTGGCATATGGAGTATAGCACTTTAACAGCATCATCTTTTAATATTTGAAATAGCTCAACTGGAATTTCATTACCTCCACTAGTTTTGTTCATAGCAGTGCTTTCTAGGGTGTACTTGACTTCGCACTCTAAGATGTCTGGCTCTAGATGAGCGATCACACTTTCGTGGGCATCCAGCTCATTAAGACCTTGTATATATATATATATATATATGTATAGTTCTTCTGTGTGTTCTTGCCACCTCTTCTTAATATCTTCTGCTTCTGTTAGGTCCCTACCATTTCTGTCCTTTATTGTGCTCATATTTGCATGAAATGTTCCTTTGGTATCTCCAATTTTCTTATAGAGATCTCTAATCTTTCCCATTCTGTTGTTTCCCTCTATTTCTTTGCACTGATTATTTAAGAAGGCTTTTTTATCTCTCCTTGCTATTCTCTGGAACTCTGCTTTCAGATGGGTATATCTTTCCTTTCCTCCTTTGCCTTTAGCATCTCTTCTTTTCTCAGTTATTTTTAAATAACCATTCAAATAACCATTTTGCATTTTTGCATTTCTTGGGGATGGTTTTCATCACTGCCTCCTGTACAATGTTATTAACCTCCATCCATAGTTGTTCAGGCATTCTGTCTATCAGATATAATGCCTCACATCTATTTGCAACTTCCACTGTATAATTGTAAGGGATTTGATTTAGGTCATAACTGAATTGCTTAGTGGTTTTCCCTATTTTCTTCAATTTACGTCTGAATTTCACAATAAGGAGTTCATAATCTAAGCCATAGTCAGCTCCAGGTCTTGTTTCGCTGATTGTATAGAGCTTCTCCATCTTCAGCTGCTAATAATATAATCAATCCGATTTCAGTATTTAACGTGTTGTTGGAAGAGATGCTGCCATAACCAGTGTATTCTCTCAGCAAAACTCCGTTAGCCTTTTCTCTGCTTCATTTTGTACTCCAAGGCCAAACTTGCCTGTTACTCCAGGTATCTCATGACTTCCTATCTACTCAATACTTTGTAGGGCAGCAACAATATATTGTAAAACTGAAGAGTCTTTTAAAGGTCATCTCGTCCAGTGAAATTTTTTTCAAAAGAGACTCACCTGAAGAACAACACTCACATGTAGGGCATATCCCAAGATGAAGACACTGAGGGCTGAAGAGATTAACTCAAGATTTTACAGTTAATTAGTAATAGAGTGAGGGACCTGACTCGGCTGTTCTAATTCCTAGCTCAAACAATTGAATGTATGCTTGGAGAGAGATTGAAGGAGAAGTCAATATCTTCAAAATCATACTAGTAAGATTAATTTGGGTTATGTTTACTGACCATTATATCTCCGGTGTTGTAATAATGCACAGCACAGATATTGCAACCTTCACATTTCCTTTATCTAGCAAAGGAAAGAAACAAGGCAATTGCAATACACCTGCAACAGAATAGGGCATTCTCTGACCGTAAAGAATAGGTGCTAAATCTGGACTTTGGGGAAGTTTTCCAGATGGTCTTTGAAAAATGAGTAAGAATTGGTCAAATAAGAGTTGTAGGAAGATGGGTCTAGCCAGTCCTGAAGAAGAAAGAGTGTTATATAGGTGAACAACTAAAGAAAATGTTGTTTGACATGAATGCAGAGTACATATAATGGAGAATGAGAAGGTGAAGTTGATAGGGTCCAGGTACTGAAGAGCTTTCCATGCAATATATGGAAAAGGAAATGGCAACCCACTCCTATATTCTTGACTGAAAAATTCCATGGAAAAAGGCATCTGGTAGGCTACAGTCCAACAGGGTTGCAAAAAGTAGGACATGACTGAGCATACATGCATGCCATGCAATATTAAGGAGTTTTAACTGTATCTGGGAGATTTTTTTTAACCAAACACTGATATTTATCCGATTTAAATTATGGCAAAATCACCCAGTCTTAAGTGAGAACACATTCTTGACAAGGAAACCAACAAAAAAGGATATAGCAGCAATCCATGTGAACAGAGAAGTGGCTTGTAGTTCTGAAAAGTCCATGTAGATGGAGAGGAATGAATAGATTTGAGATGTTTAAGAGACTGAATTGTAAGTATCATAACAAAGTGTAATGTTAGTTGCTCAGTGGTGTCCAACTCTTTGTTACCCATAGACTATAACCTGCCAGATTCCTCTCTATCCATTCAGTTTTCCAGGCAAGTATTCTGGAGCGGTTTGCCATTCCTTTCTCCAAGGGAATCTTCCTAACCCAGGGATTTAACCTGTGTTACTTATGTCTTCTGAAGTGAGGGACCTGACTCGGCTGTTCTAATTCCTAGCTCAAACAATTGAATGTATGCTTGGAGAGAGATTGAAGGAGAAGTCAATATCTTCAAAATCATACTAGTAAGATTAATTTGGGTTATGTTTACTGACCATTATATCTCCGGTGTTGTAATAATGCACAGCACAGATATTGCAACCTTCACATTTCCTTTATCTAGCAAAGGAAAGAAACAAGGCAATTGCAATACACCTGCAACAGAATAGGGCATTCTCTGACCGTAAAGAATAGGTGCTAAATCTGGACTTTGGGGAAGTTTTCCAGATGGTCTTTGAAAAATGAGTAAGAATTGGTCAAATAAGAGTTGTAGGAAGATGGGTCTAGCCAGTCCTGAAGAAGAAAGAGTGTTATATAGGTGAACAACTAAAGAAAATGTTGTTTGACATGAATGCAGAGTACATATAATGGAGAATGAGAAGGTGAAGTTGATAGGGTCCAGGTACTGAAGAGCTTTCCATGCAATATATGGAAAAGGAAATGGCAACCCACTCCTATATTCTTGACTGAAAAATTCCATGGAAAAAGGCATCTGGTAGGCTACAGTCCAACAGGGTTGCAAAAAGTAGGACATGACTGAGCATACATGCATGCCATGCAATATTAAGGAGTTTTAACTGTATCTGGGAGATTTTTTTTAACCAAACACTGATATTTATCCGATTTAAATTATGGCAAAATCACCCAGTCTTAAGTGAGAACACATTCTTGACAAGGAAACCAACAAAAAAGGATATAGCAGCAATCCATGTGAACAGAGAAGTGGCTTGTAGTTCTGAAAAGTCCATGTAGATGGAGAGGAATGAATAGATTTGAGATGTTTAAGAGACTGAATTGTAAGTATCATAACAAAGTGTAATGTTAGTTGCTCAGTGGTGTCCAACTCTTTGTTACCCATAGACTATAACCTGCCAGATTCCTCTCTATCCATTCAGTTTTCCAGGCAAGTATTCTGGAGCGGTTTGCCATTCCTTTCTCCAAGGGAATCTTCCTAACCCAGGGATTTAACCTGTGTTACTTATGTCTTCTGAATTGGCAGGCAGGTTCTTTACCATTATTGCCACTTGGGAAGCCCCATCATAACAAATATGGGTGATGACAAAGCACCATATGAAAATCAAAGTGTTTTGGATTGAATTGTGTCCCCTTCATATTGGAGACAGGGACTTTATGGATGTAGCTACAGTTAATAAGGTAATGAAGATGGGGTAAAAATCCTATAGAACTGGTGTCTTTTTAAGAAGAAGAGCATGATAGCTCTCCGCTCCCCTCTCTCTCTCCATGTATGACCAGAAGAAAGGGCATGTGAGACACAGAGAGAAGGTGAAGATCTACGTGTCACAGAAAGAGCCCTCATCAGGAACTGAATTGGCCAGCACATTGATCTGGGACTTCTATCTTCCAGATCTTTAAGAAAATTAATTTCTTATGTTTCAGTCATCTAGTCTATGGTATTTTGTCATGGCAGCTCAAATAATATGCTATAATATACTATAGTTGGTTATTTTTCTCATCTCTAATACATAATTGTGACATTTACCAATTTCGGAAATGTGGGAAGGGGAGATTTAGCTGTGATTACTAGAGCAGGTTTGTAGTTTCAGAGAAAAATTCTGAAAGTGTAGTTATGGAAGTCAATGAAGATGACTTCAAGGAGGGAGTGGTGTAGTCTAAAATACAGTAGTAAGTACAAGACAAGTGAGAACTAAAAAGACTTCACTGGTCTTATCCATAAAACACTTGTATGACAATGATTTAACAGCTTGGGAGAGTGTGTTGCAAAGAGAATGCTCTACTTGACAAGGAAACCAACAAAAAAGGATATAGCAGCAATCCATGTGAACAGAGAAGTGGCTTGTAGTTCTGAAAAGTCCATGTAGATGGAGAGGAATGAATAGATTTGAGATGTTTAAGAGACTGAATTGTAAGTATCATAACAAAGTGTAATGTTAGTTGCTCAGTGGTGTCCAACTCTTTGTTACCCATAGACTATAACCTGCCAGATTCCTCTCTATCCATTCAGTTTTCCAGGCAAGTATTCTGGAGCGGTTTGCCATTCCTTTCTCCAAGGGAATCTTCCTAACCCAGGGATTTAACCTGTGTTACTTATGTCTTCTGAATTGGCAGGCAGGTTCTTTACCATTATTGCCACTTGGGAAGCCCCATCATAACAAATATGGGTGATGACAAAGCACCATATGAAAATCAAAGTGTTTTGGATTGAATTGTGTCCCCTTCATATTGGAGACAGGGACTTTATGGATGTAGCTACAGTTAATAAGGTAATGAAGATGGGGTAAAAATCCTATAGAACTGGTGTCTTTTTAAGAAGAAGAGCATGATAGCTCTCCGCTCCCCTCTCTCTCTCCATGTATGACCAGAAGAAAGGGCATGTGAGACACAGAGAGAAGGTGAAGATCTACGTGTCACAGAAAGAGCCCTCATCAGGAACTGAATTGGCCAGCACATTGATCTGGGACTTCTATCTTCCAGATCTTTAAGAAAATTAATTTCTTATGTTTCAGTCATCTAGTCTATGGTATTTTGTCATGGCAGCTCAAATAATATGCTATAATATACTATAGTTGGTTATTTTTCTCATCTCTAATACATAATTGTGACATTTACCAATTTCGGAAATGTGGGAAGGGGAGATTTAGCTGTGATTACTAGAGCAGGTTTGTAGTTTCAGAGAAAAATTCTGAAAGTGTAGTTATGGAAGTCAATGAAGATGACTTCAAGGAGGGAGTGGTGTAGTCTAAAATACAGTAGTAAGTACAAGACAAGTGAGAACTAAAAAGACTTCACTGGTCTTATCCATAAAACACTTGTATGACAATGATTTAACAGCTTGGGAGAGTGTGTTGCAAAGAGAATGCTCTACTTTAACATTCTGCTCCAGGAGCATAACTGAATGATGATTCCAGTCATTGTCTATCTGGATTTACCAGACTCTGGTCTGGTCTGGATCTACCAGACTCTGGAGCAAGGTCTGTATTGCCTATTAGTTGCTTAAGGCTAATGACTGAGCATGGTGAAAGTACAATGTGGATCCCTTTTTGAGAGCCTTGGCATTCCATAAAAGGGCAATTCTGGTTCAAAGTATCTCCACTGGCCAGGTTGAAACTATCCCAACCAATCCTCCTTCATGCTTGGCTCAGGAAAGACTCATTCCAACATGTGTGAAAACATCCCACTTCCTATGCTCCCTCCCGTTTCTCATTATAGGTATTTTCCCACGAGAAATCTCTTCCTGCACATTTAATTTTGTCCTGGTATCTGTTCCTCTGAAAATGCAAACTGACAATTAGGAATCATCAAGAAGTATTAATAAAAGCTGAAGCAGTTATGCAAAATGGCATTTTCCAGAAATTTGGCTTCTAGAAAAGAGTAAACATTGAATGGGTAGAGAAGGTCCTCTGAAAAGTCAGAAAGGGTAGAATATAGATGCCAACAGGAAAGTAGCCTTTAACAATGGTAACTCTTCTATTTCCTCACAACAGCAGTGCTAACTGCAAAGATGCAACATTTTTGTAGGTTTAGTGGCAGGATCTTAAGGCAGTTTTTATCCTCTGACTCCTTTGTATTCCATGAATTAGGAAATAAAGTTTCTCTGGTGAGCAAAGGGCTTGATTAGGGATTTGAGGAAAGAAGTCTGAAAAGCTATCTTCCAGATCTTTAAGAAAATTAATTTCTTATGTTTCAGTCATCTAGTCTATGGTATTTTGTCATGGCAGCTCAAATAATATGCTATAATATACTATAGTTGGTTATTTTTCTCATCTCTAATACATAATTGTGACATTTACCAATTTCGGAAATGTGGGAAGGGGAGATTTAGCTGTGATTACTAGAGCAGGTTTGTAGTTTCAGAGAAAAATTCTGAAAGTGTAGTTATGGAAGTCAATGAAGATGACTTCAAGGAGGGAGTGGTGTAGTCTAAAATACAGTAGTAAGTACAAGACAAGTGAGAACTAAAAAGACTTCACTGGTCTTATCCATAAAACACTTGTATGACAATGATTTAACAGCTTGGGAGAGTGTGTTGCAAAGAGAATGCTCTACTTTAACATTCTGCTCCAGGAGCATAACTGAATGATGATTCCAGTCATTGTCTATCTGGATTTACCAGACTCTGGTCTGGTCTGGATCTACCAGACTCTGGAGCAAGGTCTGTATTGCCTATTAGTTGCTTAAGGCTAATGACTGAGCATGGTGAAAGTACAATGTGGATCCCTTTTTGAGAGCCTTGGCATTCCATAAAAGGGCAATTCTGGTTCAAAGTATCTCCACTGGCCAGGTTGAAACTATCCCAACCAATCCTCCTTCATGCTTGGCTCAGGAAAGACTCATTCCAACATGTGTGAAAACATCCCACTTCCTATGCTCCCTCCCGTTTCTCATTATAGGTATTTTCCCACGAGAAATCTCTTCCTGCACATTTAATTTTGTCCTGGTATCTGTTCCTCTGAAAATGCAAACTGACAATTAGGAATCATCAAGAAGTATTAATAAAAGCTGAAGCAGTTATGCAAAATGGCATTTTCCAGAAATTTGGCTTCTAGAAAAGAGTAAACATTGAATGGGTAGAGAAGGTCCTCTGAAAAGTCAGAAAGGGTAGAATATAGATGCCAACAGGAAAGTAGCCTTTAACAATGGTAACTCTTCTATTTCCTCACAACAGCAGTGCTAACTGCAAAGATGCAACATTTTTGTAGGTTTAGTGGCAGGATCTTAAGGCAGTTTTTATCCTCTGACTCCTTTGTATTCCATGAATTAGGAAATAAAGTTTCTCTGGTGAGCAAAGGGCTTGATTAGGGATTTGAGGAAAGAAGTCTGAAAAAGACACAATGATCCCTGCAAAGCAGAGCTTTGGACTGAGAGCAAACTAAGGAAACACAGCTGGACTTCAGGGCAGATTCAAGGGCCAAAGTGAATTTGGTTGACTCCTTTTATCTTTTTAGATGAACTCAGTAATTCTTTTATTGATTGAGAAAAACCTGAGTTGAATTTTGATTTCCCTGTCTTCAGATAAGGCTTCTTACTGCTACATCCTAGTCACTGCTTTCTGCTATTTAAGAAACTTGAATGAAAGTGTTTCTGAGAGTTTGAATAACAAAGGGAGTAGTTTTAAGATCTCTGGTTCCTTAAGAACCCTGACATAGTGTGTCAGTACTAGAGAGCTTTCTTGCCTTTAGTATAAATAGTGATACCTGGTTTCCAGCTCTTCACTAAGAAACATTTAAATGCTGAAACAGTAAAAAGATTATCCTTAACCTCTTTACACCTCTTTTGCACACCTCTTCTGAGGCATTTCAAGGCTTCCTGATGGACTGCTCAATGTAGCGCCCACCATCTGGTCTCGTCACTTACAGATAATGGAAAACCTAAAGGGAATCCATGAGGGGCGTTATTTCACTTTATTAATAGCTTGAAAATACACTGTCCTGCTTACAGTTATAGTTTCGTAACATGACAAAGGAATGGAGAGAAGTGAAAGTCTGAAGTATCCTATAACAAGAAAAAGCAATCATTAACAACAAACTAATGATAAGAATTAAAGCAACTGAATTTTATTTCTTAAGATAAAAATAAAAAGATGTAATTAGCTATGATATTGACATTGGGTATTCCTATATGTACACAAAAGTTAATATCAATTTTTTCATTGTATTTGTCAAATTCCATTGGAAAATTTGTTTTTAGATTGGCATGTAAATAGAGAATTCTCTTAAATAGAGAATTTAAGTACAAATGTGTTTCTTACTGTTAATTATGCGTATCATTTGTTGAAAATTCCATCACCTGAAGGCACAACCAAATATGAACAACAAAGACTTTGACTTGATCCTACCATAAAAAAAGACAATGGATAAGGTGTTACCAAATTAATAGCATAGAAAATGATAGCAATTAAGAGATAAATCAATTTCCAAACATGTTTACTACATTCTAGGAAAAAGAGGCAAAAACTATCCTGTGTTAAAGCAGTTTTAATAACCCCAGGTAATATTCCTATATTTTATTCTCTTTTGTATAATAAACATTTATTGATTGCTTCCACATTTCTGAAAGCCTGCTATAGACTGTAAGGAGTTTAAGGTAACATAAATTCATACTTTCTTTTTTTGGTGAAAATGTATATTTGTAAGTACACAGAGGATTTAAGACTCACTATTATATACCATATGATATCCCACAAAAATGTTACAGAAAAAATGAAGTATTATGGATTATTGTTCTTTTCATGAACAATGTATTTTCTTCATCTTGCCTTTCGTTGAAAATGAATAAGTTGCTCTTACTTTTCAATTTTTAACAAAAGGTTAAAGGGTGCATATATTTTTTAATTTTTAACTGGCAAATTCTTGTCTACTCACTGTACAAGTAGGATGAACTGCAATTAGGCAGATTTTTTCTCAGAATTGATTGAATTTGTGTGTGTACTGTCAGATTAAAATGATATAAGAATTTAGCGCCCACCATCCCCTGGTCTCGTCACTTACAGATAATGGAAAACCTAAAGGGAATCCATGAGGGCGTTATTTCACTTTATTAATAGCTTGAAAATACACTGTCCTGCTTACAGTTATAGTTTCGTAACATGACAAAGGAATGGAGAGAAGTGAAAGTCTGAAGTATCCTATAACAAGAAAAAGCAATCATTAACAACAAACTAATGATAAGAATTAAAGCAACTGAATTTTATTTCTTAAGATAAAAATAAAAAGATGTAATTAGCTATGATATTGACATTGGGTATTCCTATATGTACACAAAAGTTAATATCAATTTTTTCATTGTATTTGTCAAATTCCATTGGAAAATTTGTTTTTAGATTGGCATGTAAATAGAGAATTCTCTTAAATAGAGAATTTAAGTACAAATGTGTTTCTTACTGTTAATTATGCGTATCATTTGTTGAAAATTCCATCACCTGAAGGCACAACCAAATATGAACAACAAAGACTTTGACTTGATCCTACCATAAAAAAAGACAATGGATAAGGTGTTACCAAATTAATAGCATAGAAAATGATAGCAATTAAGAGATAAATCAATTTCCAAACATGTTTACTACATTCTAGGAAAAAGAGGCAAAAACTATCCTGTGTTAAAGCAGTTTTAATAACCCCAGGTAATATTCCTATATTTTATTCTCTTTTGTATAATAAACATTTATTGATTGCTTCCACATTTCTGAAAGCCTGCTATAGACTGTAAGGAGTTTAAGGTAACATAAATTCATACTTTCTTTTTTTGGTGAAAATGTATATTTGTAAGTACACAGAGGATTTAAGACTCACTATTATATACCATATGATATCCCACAAAAATGTTACAGAAAAAATGAAGTATTATGGATTATTGTTCTTTTCATGAACAATGTATTTTCTTCATCTTGCCTTTCGTTGAAAATGAATAAGTTGCTCTTACTTTTCAATTTTTAACAAAAGGTTAAAGGGTGCATATATTTTTTAATTTTTAACTGGCAAATTCTTGTCTACTCACTGTACAAGTAGGATGAACTGCAATTAGGCAGATTTTTTTCTCAGAATTGATTGAATTTGTGTGTGTATGTGCATGTATAATGTCAAGATTGTAAAATGATATAAGAAATATTTTATAAAGAAAATTTTAAGGCAAAAAACATGTTTATCCTCATTGCACCATCTATCAATATCTAGAGTACTTCACAAGGAAATGCTTAGAGATATATATGCATGTTTTGGTTCCAATAAGAGTATTAAGATTTTCTGAGTAATTTTAGAAAAAAAGAACAAAGAAATACTCAAGGTTTAATATAAGTGCTGTTGAAAATATATTTTGCTTCCTTTAAAATCAATAATCTATACATTGGATACATGTGAACTTTTAATTAACTGGGATATTATTTTCAAATTATTCCACCTAAATAATTTATCCAATAATTTTAAAACATTTTTTATTGAAAAAGAGAAAACTGTGCTTGATATCATGCCACAATTTTTTGCAAATTGTGCTTTCAATTCAACAGTAAATTGAAATTTATTTTTAAAGGCTTAGCATTTTGTAAGTATGAGACATTTTTATAATAAGAATGATGTCTTTTAGGTTTTTACTTTAAATTCCCCAAATGTTTGTAACTACAGATTTTTAACTTTTATGTTTAAAGCATGCAGGTTGATGACAGTTTTGAATAAACTTAGAAGCTCATAAGCTAGCTTTTATATTCATGCCTAAATTTATGTAACTTATTTAACTTTTATAGGCTTCATTTTGATTCCTGTGATCCTTGACACATTTAATGTTGTTTGTTATAAGTAGATTCAACATTTTTATATCTTCCCTAATACATGAACTAATTCAGTTTGCAGTCAAATTTAATAGAATTATGAATAAATAACAGGCACTGTTTCAAGCACACCACTGAGTGGCTACCGTGGCAGTCTCACCATTGCAGGCTTATATGATAAGGGAGTTTTCATGTTTTTATTCTCTTTACAATAGCTTTGTTATTATGGCAAAAACAAGAAAAGTTGATTCTGAGTAGTATGGCAATGTTTTCTCTAAAGCTTTCTTGCTAAGTCAGTTTCCCCTTTGGACTCTAGCAGCCTGTGATTTTTACTTTCTTTTGAAGACCATATTTATTGTGAGGTTTTTCGCTTTTTGGGTTTTTTTTTTTTTGAAACTCAATCAAGCTTCATGGGTGAGGAAATAGCTGAATAAATCATGCTCAAAATTCAGATTCACATTATTTCTAAATCTGACTTGAGAGTGACAGGCAAGCTATTGCCGGAGAGCCTCAGCGAAGGAGGAAGTGCCTGAGGCCCTAACAGCTGAATGCCCCAGGCAATAGGTAAAGACCGAGCTGCTCTCTTAACTGGGAAGGCACCTCGCTGGACAGATTTGCTTCTTGGTGTTTTTCTCTTTCTTTCTTTTTCTTTCTGCTTTTGAATCAAGATGGAGAAATCACTTTGCTCTGACGTTACCAAAAAGGAAAAAAAAAAGAAAAAAATGTCAGGCAAGACTTAACTCAGGAGATGTCTATTCTCTTCTCAGTGTGTGCCTATAACTCCCCCTGACAGTGAAGGCAGTTATGCAGATGCATGCAGAAGAAAATAGACTCTTTTTAACATTAAACATCAGATTTGGGTCTCCCCAGAGAAAGCTGGTTACTGGAGTGGCTGTGAATGATGCATTTTCATGGAACGTTTTAGCTATAAATCAATCCTGAATCATACTTTTCCTGGAGTTCTTTTGCTGCTCTTCTGAGATCCCACTGTATCATACACACACTGATTCTATTTCAGACTGAGCATAAATACATTTACCAAAATAAGATTCAAATAATTAAATGTGATTTTTATAATTGTTTTCCTCTGGAAGAAACCAAAGAAAAATCTTTTTTTTTTAATCTGTCTGTTTACTTAACAATATTTGGCTTTGCCTAATGATAGTTTGTAATTTATGCTTAAAAAACAGGCACTGTTTCAAGCACACCACTGAGTGGCTACCGTGGCAGTCTCACCATTGCAGGCTTATATGATAAGGGAGTTTTCATGTTTTATTCTCTTTACAATAGCTTTGTTATTATGGCAAAAACAAGAAAAGTTGATTCTGAGTAGTATGGCAATGTTTTCTCTAAAGCTTTCTTGCTAAGTCAGTTTCCCCTTTGGACTCTAGCAGCCTGTGATTTTTACTTTCTTTTGAAGACCATATTTATTGTGAGGTTTTTCGCTTTTTGGGTTTTTTTTTTTTGAAACTCAATCAAGCTTCATGGGTGAGGAAATAGCTGAATAAATCATGCTCAAAATTCAGATTCACATTATTTCTAAATCTGACTTGAGAGTGACAGGCAAGCTATTGCCGGAGAGCCTCAGCGAAGGAGGAAGTGCCTGAGGCCCTAACAGCTGAATGCCCCAGGCAATAGGTAAAGACCGAGCTGCTCTCTTAACTGGGAAGGCACCTCGCTGGACAGATTTGCTTCTTGGTGTTTTTCTCTTTCTTTCTTTTTCTTTCTGCTTTTGAATCAAGATGGAGAAATCACTTTGCTCTGACGTTACCAAAAAGGAAAAAAAAAAGAAAAAAATGTCAGGCAAGACTTAACTCAGGAGATGTCTATTCTCTTCTCAGTGTGTGCCTATAACTCCCCCTGACAGTGAAGGCAGTTATGCAGATGCATGCAGAAGAAAATAGACTCTTTTTAACATTAAACATCAGATTTGGGTCTCCCCAGAGAAAGCTGGTTACTGGAGTGGCTGTGAATGATGCATTTTCATGGAACGTTTTAGCTATAAATCAATCCTGAATCATACTTTTCCTGGAGTTCTTTTGCTGCTCTTCTGAGATCCCACTGTATCATACACACACTGATTCTATTTCAGACTGAGCATAAATACATTTACCAAAATAAGATTCAAATAATTAAATGTGATTTTTATAATTGTTTTCCTCTGAAGATCCAGAGTCTAATCTGTCTGTGGTTAATAGTTTTAATTTGACTTATAATACAGTGTCAGTTTATTTAGTTGAAATTGGTTTTCTATTTCTCTCCTTTTTGTAAGCGCTGCCTGTTTACTTAACAATATTTGGCTTTGCCTAATGATATGTACAGAAGACAGTGCTAAGTGGAACATCAGCTGTTTACATCAGCTCTAACAATTAATGCATGTTAATTTTTAATTACACTGATTGTACTAGAGGCAGAATGTATGTTTCTTCACAGAACAGATGTACCAGTCAGCTTGGCTGGTGAACATGCATATCGATCAGATGTTGATGCTGCCAGCAATTCAGCAAAGTCTGCTAAGAGTGTCGGCTTCTAATGTACTTACAAGTTTACGGCTTAGAGTCCTGGTGGAGGCAATACAGCTCGATGTTATATCCTCTAATGTTTACAGATAATCACAATATGTCTGTTTTGTGGTTAGCATTCTACAGTGTATGATTAAAAGGCTGAATAGGTATGAGGGGATCTAAAGGTATCTTCACTCATGGACTGCTTTCTCCATTTTTATTTTAAGGCAGTGTCTTTCAAGATTTTATTTTGCCATTAGGGATTATTTTTTACCTCATGGTTCTCGTGCTAATATTATGTGGCTGACACAGATGACCACTGTGACTACAAGGAGAAAATGAAAAAATAATATAGTTGCTTCTAAAGAAGTCTCTTTCCATTGACTAGTATCACCAGAATTAGTTAGAAAATATGTAGAAAATGCCAGTAGTAAAACAGAAGACAGGCCTTCAGTCAATTGTCAATCTATTAAGAAGAATATAGACTCTTTTTAACATTAAACATCAGATTTGGGTCTCCCCAGAGAAAGCTGGTTACTGGAGTGGCTGTGAATGATGCATTTTCATGGAACGTTTTAGCTATAAATCAATCCTGAATCATACTTTTCCTGGAGTTCTTTTGCTGCTCTTCTGAGATCCCACTGTATCATACACACACTGATTCTATTTCAGACTGAGCATAAATACATTTACCAAAATAAGATTCAAATAATTAAATGTGATTTTTATAATTGTTTTCCTCTGAAGATCCAGAGTCTAATCTGTCTGTGGTTAATAGTTTTAATTTGACTTATAATACAGTGTCAGTTTATTTAGTTGAAATTGGTTTTCTATTTCTCTCCTTTTTGTAAGCGCTGCCTGTTTACTTAACAATATTTGGCTTTGCCTAATGATATGTACAGAAGACAGTGCTAAGTGGAACATCAGCTGTTTACATCAGCTCTAACAATTAATGCATGTTAATTTTTAATTACACTGATTGTACTAGAGGCAGAATGTATGTTTCTTCACAGAACAGATGTACCAGTCAGCTTGGCTGGTGAACATGCATATCGATCAGATGTTGATGCTGCCAGCAATTCAGCAAAGTCTGCTAAGAGTGTCGGCTTCTAATGTACTTACAAGTTTACGGCTTAGAGTCCTGGTGGAGGCAATACAGCTCGATGTTATATCCTCTAATGTTTACAGATAATCACAATATGTCTGTTTTGTGGTTAGCATTCTACAGTGTATGATTAAAAGGCTGAATAGGTATGAGGGGATCTAAAGGTATCTTCACTCATGGACTGCTTTCTCCATTTTTATTTTAAGGCAGTGTCTTTCAAGATTTTATTTTGCCATTAGGGATTATTTTTTACCTCATGGTTCTCGTGCTAATATTATGTGGCTGACACAGATGACCACTGTGACTACAAGGAGAAAATGAAAAAATAATATAGTTGCTTCTAAAGAAGTCTCTTTCCATTGACTAGTATCACCAGAATTAGTTAGAAAATATGTAGAAAATGCCAGTAGTAAAACAGAAGACAGGCCTTCAGTCAATTGTCAATCTATTAAGAAGCACTTGCTGAAATTTCAATATTATAAGTATTTCACTAAGTAATATAGGTTGCCTAGTCTTAGGGATAGCCAGAAATCTCAAAGTCCTTTGCCCTCAGGGAACTCAAGCACTCACTGGAGAAATAATACATACAGAAAGCAATTAAATAACAATATGCAGTAGTTAATGCATAGTTGCTAATGTGTAGATTCTTTTAAATTCTTTTAATTAAACTTAAAGGCTTTTGCACAGCAAAGGAAATCTTCAGCAAAACAAAAAGACATCTTACTGAATGGGAGAAAATATTTGCAAATTATATGATCAATCAGAGACTAATATTCAACATATACAAAGAGCTCAAAACAGCTCAATATCAATAAACAAACAACCCAATTAAAAAATGAGCAGAAGAACTACACAGATATTTTTCCAGAGTAAATGAGGATAGTGAATAAGCATACGAAAAGATGCTCAACATTGCTAATCATCAGGGAAATGTAAATCAAGACCAAAATGAGAGATCACCTCATATCTGTCAAAATGACTGTCATAAAAAAGAACACAAATAATAAATTTTGGTGAGGATGTGCAAAAAAAGAACTTATAGTTATTGGTGAGGATGTAAATTGGTATAGGCACTGTGTAAAACAGTACAGAGATTTCTCAAAAAACTATAAATAGAGCTACCATATGACCCAGCAATTCCACTTTGGATATGTATCTGAAAAAAACCCACAAGCACTGATTTGAAAGATATATGCATCCTCATGTTCATAGACACATTTTTTACAATTGCCAAAATATGGGAACAATGTAAATACCCACCAGTTGATGAATGGATAAAGAAGATGTGGTATATGTACATAGTATAATGTTACTCAGCCATGAAAAAGGGGGAAAATTTACCTTTTGCAGTCACATGGATTGACTTGGAGGACATTATGCTAAGTGAAGTAAGTCAGATAAAGACAAATACTATATATTTTCAATTATATGTAGAATATAAAAATAGAATAGATTATATATAAATATATATACACATATATATATATAAAACAAAAAGAGAATCACAGATGGAAAGAAAAAGAAGAATGAGGCAATATAAGAGTAAGGGACTTAAAACTACAAGCTATTAGGTATAAAATAGGCTGCAAGGATATATTTTATAAAATAGAGGAGATAGCCAATATTTTATAACTATAAATGGAGTATAACCTTTAATATTGTGAATCACTATACTGTACTTCTATAATATATAACATATAATGGGCCTCCCTGGTGGCACTAGTCATAAAGAACCTGGCTGCCAATATAAGACACATAAGAGACATGGGTTTGATTCCTGGGTCAGGAAGATCCCCTGGAGAAAGTCATGGCAACCCCCTTCAGTATTCTTGCCTGGAGAATTCCATGGATAGAAGAGCCTGGCAGACTATAGTCCATGGAGTCACAAAAAGTCAGACGTGACTGAGCAACTGAGCACACACAACATATAATATTGTATAGCAACTATATACTTCAATTTAAAAAATCAAGGTGAAATGAAGGCATCCCTAGATGTAAAAAATGCATAAAAACAATACTTAGAAAATGTAGCTAGAAGACTTACTTTACAAAAAATATTTAAGAAAGTTTTCAGGCTAAATATTAGTTACTTCGGACAGTAATTGAACATGATATAAAAATCCAGTAAATACAATTTTATAGCTATAAAAACAGTGTAAATGCATAGTTCTACTTCATTTCCTTACAAATTTTAAAATAAAATTTTTATGTATATCTATATACTTATAAGCAATATATATATATATATACATATGAAAAGAGAGTTATATCTATACAATATAGACATATGCAGTCATCCCTTGGTATCCTTGGAAATTGCTTTAAAGACCTCCTGTGGATAATGAAATTTGCACATGTTAAAATTCCTTATAGTTGGCCCTTTATGTCTGTGAATTCCACATTCATGGATATGGAATATCAACTGTATTTTTATTGAGAAAATCTATGCATAGGTGGACTGCCATAATTCACACCCATGTCCTTATATAGCCAAGAAATATCTTTGCCAGCAACAGCACAGAACAGGTATATACATGCAAAGCTATATTGGGCTAATATAATGACTGCAGATGGAAACTTGAATCAATAAAAATAAATGAAGAGAGTGATAAATGATAGCGATAAGGCTAAACACAAAGATCACTTTTTTTTTTTTTTTTTGGCCATTCCTATTGATCTTTCATTCATTTGTCTTTATTCTTTTGACCTGCGTGGCCTCCCATTGCAGCAGCCTCTCTCGCCGCAGAGCACCGGCTCTGGGTGCATAGGCTCCAGAGCTCCGGCTGGGTAGTTGGACATATCAGTCCAGCCGCTCCACCACACGTGGAACCTTCCCAGGCCAGGGATCAAACTGACACCCCTTGCACTGCAAGGCAGTGTCCTTATCCACTGGACTGCCAGGGATGCCCAAAGTTCACGATTTTTAAGGGTCAACTATATTTGCTTATCATAGCACAAAAGAAGTAGGGAGATACAAAGTTGTATTGGATCCATAGATGACTACAGATGGGAACTTAAATCACTAAGAATAAATGATTCAGAAGTGAGGAAAAGTTTAATATACACATGTATATTAAACAAAAATAGAAATAACACAAAAATAGAAATAATGCAAAGAAATTTAGAAAATCCACATATATGTGGAAATTAAACAGTGCAGTCCTAAATGTCTAAAAAGTCAAAGAAGAAAAAAAAAGAAGTTAGGAAATATTTTGATGAGTGAAAATGAAGATACAATATATCAAAATATATGAGATATACCTAAAGTAGTGATTAGAGGTAAATTTATAGCCATGAATGACTAAATTAAAAAATAAAAGGGATCTCAAATCAATCTAATCACTGTCCACATTAACCCACTGAAAAAAGAAGAGAAGATCAAACCTAAAGTAAGTAGGAGGAAAAAATAATAAAGGTTGCTGTGGAAGTTATTAATAATAAAATTGAAAAAAATTTTAAATAGACCAAAAAAAATCAGTTTTTTTAAAAAGATTTAAATATTGGTAAATCTTTAGCTAGACTGACCAAGAAGAGATAAAACTAAAATAGTTAGAATCAGAAGTGAAAGAGGGGGCTTCCCCTGGTGGTCCAGTGGGTAAGGACACCGCCTTGCAGTGCAAGGGGTGAGGGTTAGATCCCTGGCCTGGGAAGATCCCACGTGCAGCGGAGCGGCTGGACTGATGTGTCCAATTACCGAGCTGGAGCTCTGGGGCACATGCGCCCAGAGTCAGCGCTCTACGACGACAGAGACCACCGTGATGGGAGGCCTACAGGAGCCAAAGAACAAAGACGGATGAAAATAGAGAAATGGAAGACCAATAGAAGTGGCCCGCCCGTTCCCCTCCCTCTCCACCCCATTCCCCAAGAAGATAAATAAATAAAATAAATGTTTAAAAAAAAAAAAAAAAGAAGTGAAAGAGGGAACTTTGGTGGTGGTGGAGTCCCTGTCATGTCAGACTCTTTTGCAACCGCATGGCTCCTTTCCCAGGCAACAATACAGGAGTGGGCTGCCATTTTCTTCTTCAGAGGGAGGGTATGTTACTAATGCCTTTATAGAGAAAAATCATTATGAAATACTATAAATTGTGTGCTAATAAATTTGATAACTTAAACTGGCCAAATTCCTAAAACATACATACTACTTAAACTTCCTCAACAAGAAATAGAAAATTTGAACACATTTATATTACAAAAGAAGATAGATGGGATAATCAAAAATTTCACCACAAAACAAATCCCAGGCCCAGATGGCTGCACATGTGGATTATACCAACTATCTAAACAACTATCTAAACTATTTTTTAGGAAGCCCTAAAAGATCAATAAAAAACCAAATAATGTTCATTCTCCTTACTTCCACTGAGCATTGTATTAGAGATTCTAGCTAGGGTAATTAAGGAAAAGAGAGAAAATAAAAAGGAAACATGTTGAAAAGAAGAAATAAAACCATTGGTATTCACAAACACCATTGTCTATTTATAGATAATCCTAAAGAATCCATGCAATCTGGTAATTTTTAATGAGTTTGGCAAATAGGATACACGATGAATATGTGTACAATCAATTGTATTCTTGAACCTTCTGATGGATAATTTAGAAATAAAATTAAAACATTGTAATTTACAAACACATGAAAAGAATAAAATGCATAAGGATGAATGTGAAGTCAATTTTTAATGAGTTGCAAATGTGATAGAGGGCTTCCCTGGTGGTCCAGTGGGTAAGGACACCGCCTTGCAGTGCAAGGGGTGAGGGTTAGATCCCTGGCCTGGGAAGATCCCACGTGCAGCGGAGCGGCTGGACTGATGTGTCCAATTACCGAGCTGGAGCTCTGGGGCACATGCGCCCAGAGTCAGCGCTCTACGACGACAGAGACCACCGTGATGGGAGGCCTACAGGAGCCAAAGAACAAAGACGGATGAAAATAGAGAAATGGAAGACCAATAGAAGTGGCCCGCCCGTTCCCCTCCCTCTCCACCCCATTCCCCAAGAAGATAAATAAATAAAATAAATGTTTAAAAAAAAAAAAAAAAGAAGTGAAAGAGGGAACTTTGGTGGTGGTGGAGTCCCTGTCATGTCAGACTCTTTTGCAACCGCATGGCTCCTTTCCCAGGCAACAATACAGGAGTGGGCTGCCATTTTCTTCTTCAGAGGGAGGGTATGTTACTAATGCCTTTATAGAGAAAAATCATTATGAAATACTATAAATTGTGTGCTAATAAATTTGATAACTTAAACTGGCCAAATTCCTAAAAACATACATACTACTTAAACTTCCTCAACAAGAAATAGAAAATTTGAACACATTTATATTACAAAAGAAGATAGATGGGATAATCAAAAATTTCACCACAAAACAAATCCCAGGCCCAGATGGCTGCACATGTGGATTATACCAACTATCTAAACAACTATCTAAACTATTTTTTAGGAAGCCCTAAAAGATCAATAAAAAACCAAATAATGTTCATTCTCCTTACTTCCACTGAGCATTGTATTAGAGATTCTAGCTAGGGTAATTAAGGAAAAGAGAGAAAATAAAAAGGAAACATGTTGAAAAGAAGAAATAAAACCATTGGTATTCACAAACACCATTGTCTATTTATAGATAATCCTAAAGAATCCATGCAATCTGGTAATTTTTAATGAGTTTGGCAAATAGGATACACGATGAATATGTGTACAATCAATTGTATTCTTGAACCTTCTGATGGATAATTTAGAAATAAAATTAAAACATTGTAATTTACAAACACATGAAAAAGAATAAAATGCATAAGGATGAATGTAACAAAAGAAGTGCAAATTTTATACTCTGAAAGCTGCAAGGCATTGTGGGAAGAAACAAAAGAAGATGTACATGAATAGAGAAACATCCTATGTTCATGAATTGGAAGATTTAATATTGCTGAGATGGCAGCACTCCCCAAATTGATCTATAGGGTCATCACAATCCCTGTGGAATCCCAGCTGGATTCTTTTTAGAAACTGGCAAACTGTTCTTAAAATTTACATGAAATTGCAAGGAATTCAGAATAGGCAAAACAACTTTGAAAAACAAGCTGAAGATTGGAAGACTCACATTTGCCAGTTTCAAAAATTACTAGAAAGTAATTGTGACATTGTGATACTCACATAAGGATAGATCTATAGGTAAATAAAATAGACTTGAAAATTAAGAAATAAATTCATATATTTATGGCCTACTGATTTTTGACAAGAAGACTAAAATCATTTAATGGAGAAAGTATTGTGTTTACAACAAATGGTATGGAAAACTGGATATTGACCCATAAAAAATTAAATTGGACCTTCATCTACTATGAATATGGCTTAAATAAAGTCTTAGGCAAAATATATTATTGTCATAGGCGTGGCAATCAAGGTGAAGGCACCTTGGTTAAAAATGTTTGTTCCTGCATGGAGGAAGTAACAAGGAAACCTATAGTGTTATGTGTGGAAAAGATAGCTAGTGTCATAGTGCTAAGGGAATAGGAGTGCTTACAGTGGCTTGGGGCGAAGGTCTGGAGGAGTGAGATGGGGGGATCTGGGTGGGCGGGGACCATGAATATGCATATGACTGATCTGGGAACATACATGTCAGTGAACAACAAATCTCTGTAAAACCTTTAAAATAAAGAATAAAAAAAAAAAAAAAGAAACTGCAACTTCATCCAAAAAAAAAAAATGTTTGTTCCTTCCCCTCCTCCTCCTCCTTGGAAAGGGTTGGCCTTCTTACCAAGTCTGCCTATTCACCCCTTTCAGTACCACTTATATGTGTTATGTCAAAAAGCCAAACGCATAGGAACTTACAGTGGAATGGTGGTTACCAAATAGGAGGTAGGGAAATTGGGAAGATGTTGTTACAGGTTACAAATCTGCAACTATAAAAGGAATAAGTTTTGGATGTCTAATGCAAAACATAGTGATCATAGTCAACAATATTTAAAAGTCGTTAAGACACTAGGTGGTAAATTTACTTTCCACAAAAAAGAAATGATAACCGTGGGATGTAGAACATATTCATGAATTGGAAGATTTAATATTGCTGAGATGGCAGCACTCCCCAAATTGATCTATAGGGTCATCACAATCCCTGTGGAATCCCAGCTGGATTCTTTTTAGAAACTGGCAAACTGTTCTTAAAATTTACATGAAATTGCAAGGAATTCAGAATAGGCAAAACAACTTTGAAAAACAAGCTGAAGATTGGAAGACTCACATTTGCCAGTTTCAAAAATTACTAGAAAGTAATTGTGACATTGTGATACTCACATAAGGATAGATCTATAGGTAAATAAAATAGACTTGAAAATTAAGAAATAAATTCATATATTTATGGCCTACTGATTTTTGACAAGAAGACTAAAATCATTTAATGGAGAAAGTATTGTGTTTACAACAAATGGTATGGAAAACTGGATATTGACCCATAAAAAATTAAATTGGACCTTCATCTACTATGAATATGGCTTAAATAAAGTCTTAGGCAAAATATATTATTGTCATAGGCGTGGCAATCAAGGTGAAGGCACCTTGGTTAAAAATGTTTGTTCCTGCATGGAGGAAGTAACAAGGAAACCTATAGTGTTATGTGTGGAAAAGATAGCTAGTGTCATAGTGCTAAGGGAATAGGAGTGCTTACAGTGGCTTGGGGCGAAGGTCTGGAGGGGTGGGATGGGGGGATCTGGGTGGGTGGGGACCATGAATATGCATATGACTGATCTGGGAACATACATGTCTGTGAACAACAAAACTCTGTAAAACCTTTAAAATAAAGAATAAAAAAAAAAAAAAAAAAAGAAACTGCAACTTCATCCAAAAAAAAAAAATGTTTGTTCCTTCCCCTCCTCCTCCTCCTTGGAAAGGGTTGGCCTTCTTACCAAGTCTGCCTATTCACCCCTTTCAGTACCACTTATATGTGTTATGTCAAAAAGCCAAACGCATAGGAACTTACAGTGGAATGGTGGTTACCAAATAGGAGGTAGGGAAATTGGGAAGATGTTGTTACAGGTTACAAATCTGCAACTATAAAAGGAATAAGTTTTGGATGTCTAATGCAAAACATAGTGATCATAGTCAACAATATTTAAAAGTCGTTAAGACACTAGGTGGTAAATTTACTTTCCACAAAAAAGAAATGATAACCGTGGGATGTGATAGAGGTATTAGCTTATACTAGGATAAGAATAATATTGTATAAATGTATCAAATCAATACACCACATACCTTAAATTAAAGAATGTTATATATCGATCACATCTCAATAAAATATACTAATTAACATAAAAATAAAATGACATAAATTGCATATGATAAGATATCTAATTACAAAGATTTTAACCTAACTTCAGGAAGAAGATATGCAAAAATTTTGACTTAATAGTTTTAAAGAAAGTAACTTATAACCATATCAAAATGTCAAGAAGTTATTATTTCTTGGTCTTCTGTGATGTCTTTGTAGACATTCTCCCTGCTTCAGCCTTTGTTCTCATCCTCTGTAGTCTACTTACTATAGTACAGGAAGAATGATCCCTTAAAATTAAGCCAGATACTCTGCTGAAAATCTCCCAGTGGCTTCTCACATCACAGCCCACAAAGCACTACCTGGTTTGGTACCTGCAACTTCTCTGATCTCATCTGCTATCACTTACCTTTCTACTCATTGACTTGGCCTTTGGCCTCATTGTCACACTTAACAGGATCCTGTGTCACTTATTGTTTTTCTGCTTGGAAGGCCTGTCCCTACTTGGTTCACTCTTTTGCATCCTCTTGGGGTCTGGTTAAATGTCACATTTTCAGAGAGATCTTTCTCTACTGCTTTATGTAAATGGACAGGGCCACACTCCCCAACACTTTTTTTACTTTTTCTTTGCTTATTCTTTGCACAACATAGGAATCACCTCAAAATATACTGTGATACCATATATGTTATTATTATTTTTTTATGTTATAGTTTTTGTCTAACTTCCTCATCAGTAAGATTCAGAACATAAAGTGTGAAACTGCAGGGTTGGAAAGATTGGGGAGAAGAGGAACACTTGCACAGTCTTGGAGTTAGGGCATGTTAGTAAACTAGGTTAAAAGGCAATTTGGAAATAGTTGTTAACATTTTAAGTGTTCATCTATTTTCACTTTTAGAGCTCCTTATGCTGAAAACATCACACAAGAATACAGCAGTTACTGAAGTCCACTTCATTCCCTGACATACTGAAAGATCAAACCAACTTAAATGTCCTAATGATAAATCTATCCCCTAAAACAGCACATTGGCCTATTTATTCAGTCCTCTGTTCACATACTCTCTCCTGCCTTCTCGATCACCCTTCCTAATGTATGCTTCAGCTTTTGTTTTGTCTCCTAATGTGTAAGAAATATTCTATCTTGATGAAATTTATTCTGGTCCAATACATTTTGTATTTTAAGACAATTTTAGAATATGAATGATAATGTAAAATGATGTTCTCTTAACTTCTTATTAGAATTGAATAGAACTTTTCAAATGTCCTTTAGATAAAGAGCTGGGTTTGAAATCTGTACCAACAAAGGGAGTTAGCAAAAGCAGATAGAACTCTACCACATTTGTTTCTACTACTAAGATTGCTATTAGTACTAATAATAACCATTATTATACTTAGTATCTATTGAGTTCTCAGTTTATGCCAGAAACTGCCCCAGATGGCCTTATACATTCATAGATTCAATATGCATGTGAAGTACTTAGAAGTGTGCTATATTCATATTAAACATTCAAAAGTATTAACTATCATTATTATATACAATAAGGTGGGAACTATTACAGTTCTACATTGGAGAAAACTTGAAACACTGAAAATTTAAGTAACTTTCCTGATGTCATTCAGTGAACAAATGATGTTGCCAAAACTTTAAACAAGGCAATCCCATTCCTAATTTCATCCTCTTAACATTAATTCTGTACCTCTTTTCAGTAAAATATCTAACATGTTTCATTGTATCACATAAAACATTCATATTATTGAATCCTTAAATTAAGTAGGTGCAGTAAGAACACTAAGAAAAATCAGTTCATCGTATCATGCCAGAAAACTCCAAAAGTCAGAACTAACCACTCTGTACATCAGAAGAGATCATTTTAATCCGAACTTGAAAAGCACTCTTGTGTGCAGTGTAAGAAAGTAGGCTTTAACTACAACAGAGCTATGTTGTACAGTAATCTGCTAATGAAAAGAGAAAGAATGAAGATTTTTTAGACTGGTGGATTATAATTGCCTACTTGGGGTATTAATTTCATTTGTCTTCTTTTGAACGATTCCTTAGTGGTACAACCAATTGCTGAAAACAAGATGTGACTATTAAAAATATCTAATTCCCAGCATTGAAAAACAAATGCATATCTACTATTAATTGTTTTCATTGAAACTTAATACCTCCAAAAAACAAAAAAGCAAATAGTAATATTAGTAACTTAAAAAAAAAAACCTTACCAGATTGCTCAATAGGAAAAATAAGGAAAATGTGTTTCAGGGTTTTGGTTTGCTTCCTAGAACTGAGACTATTGTACATATCATTTTTTTTTTTCTTGATGAAATTTATTCTGGTCCAATACATTTTGTATTTTAAGACAATTTTAGAATATGAATGATAATGTAAAATGATGTTCTCTTAACTTCTTATTAGAATTGAATAGAACTTTTCAAATGTCCTTTAGATAAAGAGCTGGGTTTGAAATCTGTACCAACAAAGGGAGTTAGCAAAAGCAGATAGAACTCTACCACATTTGTTTCTACTACTAAGATTGCTATTAGTACTAATAATAACCATTATTATACTTAGTATCTATTGAGTTCTCAGTTTATGCCAGAAACTGCCCCAGATGGCCTTATACATTCATAGATTCAATATGCATGTGAAGTACTTAGAAGTGTGCTATATTCATATTAAACATTCAAAAGTATTAACTATCATTATTATATACAATAAGGTGGGAACTATTACAGTTCTACATTGGAGAAAACTTGAAACACTGAAAATTTAAGTAACTTTCCTGATGTCATTCAGTGAACAAATGATGTTGCCAAAACTTTAAACAAGGCAATCCCATTCCTAATTTCATCCTCTTAACATTAATTCTGTACCTCTTTTCAGTAAAATATCTAACATGTTTCATTGTATCACATAAAACATTCATATTATTGAATCCTTAAATTAAGTAGGTGCAGTAAGAACACTAAGAAAAATCAGTTCATCGTATCATGCCAGAAAACTCCAAAAGTCAGAACTAACCACTCTGTACATCAGAAGAGATCATTTTAATCCGAACTTGAAAAGCACTCTTGTGTGCAGTGTAAGAAAGTAGGCTTTAACTACAACAGAGCTATGTTGTACAGTAATCTGCTAATGAAAAGAGAAAGAATGAAGATTTTTTAGACTGGTGGATTATAATTGCCTACTTGGGGTATTAATTTCATTTGTCTTCTTTTGAACGATTCCTTAGTGGTACAACCAATTGCTGAAAACAAGATGTGACTATTAAAAATATCTAATTCCCAGCATTGAAAAACAAATGCATATCTACTATTAATTGTTTTCATTGAAACTTAATACCTCCAAAAAACAAAAAAGCAAATAGTAATATTAGTAACTTAAAAAAAAAAACCTTACCAGATTGCTCAATAGGAAAAATAAGGAAAATGTGTTTCAGGGTTTTGGTTTGCTTCCCTAGAACTGAGACTACAAAAAGTAAATGAGTTAGTTGCACTTGTCAGTTCCATTTCATCTTACTTTGTGAAATACACAGAGGTGGTACAAGGCTCATATATTTACTGGACACCATTCCACTGAAAATGCTGAAATCCACATACCACCCACCCATGTGAGCTACACCAGCATTACTCACATGGACAACTTTTCCCTTTGGCTTTTTCCTAGAATAACAGTATTCTTGGTATAGAATTCAATGCGTCTAATGCAATCAAATGTCAAAGCAGAGGAAAAAGAGGCCACTTTAGCAATTTGGTATAACGTGTTAAAAAATCTCTCAGAAAAAGAATTTATCTGGTTAAATCAAAGACTAGAAGAGATACTACCATGCTTTTGCTTATATCTCTGTTTATATTCTCCTAGATAGTAGAAAATACACCCAGTTATTAAACTTATACACAAAGATTTCACAAGTACTCCTATGAATTCCTATGGTAAGATGTATAAGAGACATATTATTTACTAAATGTATTTATTGATGCTCCACAGTTCTACAAACTGAAGGGAGAATATGTTACTTTATCGTTCCTACTGGGATTCTGCCAGTATGAAGGAACTACAGCTGTCCCTGATATTTTATTTAATGCTTAAACCCCCATACCAACAAAGACTCTTATTAGAGAATTCTCTTTATAATTTGCCATGCTTTAAGATTTCATTCTGTGATTCATTAACCAAACCTTTCCTAAACATTAGAGGATTCAGTTCTTTGTATGTCTCAGAATTGTGTACTTAACTATTTTAACTCTCTTTTTTAATGAGTGCATATGACTATCTTAAATGTGAAACTTCCTATGTGTAAGGATTGTGTCTATTGTTTATTTTGTACAGAAGCCAGCACAATTCTTAATACATGCTTTCTTATAATGAGGCTGAAAAGGGAGAAGATGACACCAGGTTAAATATGGTCACATATTGTCAAAATGAAAGATGTTTGCTTTAGTTTATGCTCCTCTTAGGTAAGATTGGAGAAGTATCAGTTGAAACCATGGTATGCAAGTTATGCAGTTGTAGTTGCTAAAAAACTAAAAAATTTGACTTGTTGTCAAAGGCCCTACCTTTTATTTCAATTAATTTAATATTTGCTTATTTGTCCCTTATATTTATCTTGATATCATGTTTCTAAAATTTCGTGTTTTTGATAACTGTCTAAAATTTGTGGCATCTTGAAAGTCAACATGTCTTCTTCCCATCATTCAAAGAACAAAAATATGAGTGAGACATGCAGTAGCACAGCTGCATTCTGAATGTTGTCAGTCCATATTTCAGGACTTGTGCTATGATTGTTCAAATGATTATCCACCTGATTGTTTCGCAATCAGGCCCTATTATTTCTATTTTACAATTGCTGTATATCAGTCAAGATAGGCTAGATTTATGCTTTGATGACAAACACCCTGAAGTCTCAGTGGTTAGGTCAGTTTTCTTTCACTACTTACAGTTTACTACCAAGTCAATAACTTAAAACAACATACATTCATTAGCTCACAGTTTTAATGATAAAATGTATGAACATAGTTTACCAGAGTCTTTTGTTCAGGATCTCACAAGGCTGCAAACAAGATGTTGACCAGGCTGCATTCCTTTCTAGAGGTTGGGGTAATCTCCCAAGTTCTTGTGGTTGTTAGTAGAATTTAGTTTCTAAGACTAACACCGAGGGTCAGTCTTTTTCTTTTTCTAGGTATCAGCTAGGAAACACTCTTAGAACCTAGAGGCCTCCTAGACCTTCTTACCAAAATGTCATTTCCTTGAGCAGTTCATATCTTAGCAGCTTCCATCTTTAAAGAGAGTCTCTCCTTTCCGGTCTATTGAGGCAGAGACCTTTATAACCCATTCAAGGGACTGACTGTCCCTTCTCCTTTGTTGTATTCTATTGGTAAGAAGCAAGTCACAAGTTCTACCTGCACTCAAGGACAAGGAATTATACAAGGGTGTGATTCATTAGGGCTTGCTTTAGGCTGTGCCAGTGGTTTAACAAAACCGAGAGATTAGTTCTTACGCATGCCAAGTTTGCTGCAGTATTGAGTAAACATGCAGGGCAGGTTTCCTCCCCGTTGAGACTCAGTCATCCAAGGTGCCTGAATCTTAAGACACTCACATGTCAACTCAAGATCACTATCACTGTGTCAGGGGAACAGAGTGTGGGAGAGCCACACACCATGAGTTAAAATTCTCACATATTAATATAATCGACGGGTCAAAACTAGTCACAAGTTCCCACTTAACTGTAAAAGGATGGGGTGCTTAATTGTTCCAAATGCCTGAGAAGAGAGAAAGCCTGGTATGAGTGCACAATGGTTTCTATCACAGTTATCCTTAGAAATGTGCCTTAAAGTTTTTGATGCTGTATATATGAATGTATTTGACTTGCTAACTGATTGGACTGCATGCCCTCAAAATTCATATATTGAAGCTTTAACTCTTAATGTGACTATAGGAGCTAGGCTTTCAAAAAAGGGGTGCTTCTTATACTAAGCTGCCCCAGTTGTGTCTGATTCTGTGTGAACCTATGCATTGTAGCATGTCAGGTTCCTATCTCAATGAGATTCTCCAGGCGAGAATACTGGAGTGGGTTGCGATGTTCTTCTTCAGGGGATCTTCCAGAGCCAGGGGTCAAACCTGGGTCTTCCATATTACAGGCAGATTCTTTACTATCTGGACCACAAGACTTGATATTAAGTGAGGTCTTAAGGGTTGGGCCCTGATACAGTGACTGGTCAATTTATACGAAGATGAAGATGCACCAGGGATGCACATACACGGAGGAAATACTATGTGAAGACATAGCCAGATGTGGTCATCTGTAAGCCAAAGAAAGGGACCTTAGGAGAAAGAAAACTAGCTAGCACCTTGATCTTGGACTCTCAACCTCCAGGACTGTGAGAGATAATTTGTATTGTTTAAGCCATGCAATCATGTATTTTGTTATGACAAGTCTAGCAAATTAATGTAACACAAAAGAAAGGACATATAATTAGCATAATATCTACAGCATTATTAACTTATTTCACCCATTTGCTTATTGATTTGGTAGCCATCCTATAAAATATGCTTGTTTCTTTGCTTTTTAATTCTAGTTCTACAGATCAGGAAGAGGAGACTCTCAAGAAGAAATGTAATTTATACAGTTACCACTTTAACAGGGCTTTCCCAGTAGTTCAGTGGTAAACAATCCACCTACCAATGTACATATGAGTTTGATCCCTGCGTCAGGAAGAACTTCTACAGAAGGAAATGACAACTGACTCCACTGTCCTTGCTTGGGAAATCCCATGGATGGAGGAGCCTGGTGGGCTACAGTTCATTGGGTTGCAAAGGAGTCAGACTTAGTGACTAGACAACAGCAACCTAGTTATCCAGTGGATCAAACTCAGTGCAATATTTTCTTTGTGTTCTGGGGTAATTCAAATTTACAGTAATGAGTTGTCTCTGGCAAAACTGGTTATTTAACCCTATAAATATTGGCCTTTGGCCACAGAAGAACTAAGCTTGCTGCCTGAAGTTTATTAATATTTGTCCCATGGAAACTTCAATTTAGTTGAAAATTCCCATGCAGCGTTTATTTTAGCAACTGTAGACTCAGTTTTTATCAATTTTTCTGTGGTTGTAGAAACAATGTTTCAGGTAACTAGTTGTACAATAATATTTCCTAGTGCTGTTATTTAGGTACACCTGTTAGTGGCCAGATTTCTATGAGTGAAATTTAGGAATCTTTGCGATGTTCTCTCAGGGATCTTCCAGAGCCAGGTCAACCTGGGTCTTCCATATTACAGGCAGATTCTTTACTATCTGGACCACAAGACTTGATATTAAGTGAGGTCTTAAGGGTTGGGCCCTGATACAGTGACTGGTCAATTTATACGAAGATGAAGATGCACCAGGGATGCACATACACGGAGGAAATACTATGTGAAGACATAGCCAGATGTGGTCATCTGTAAGCCAAAGAAAGGGACCTTAGGAGAAAGAAAACTAGCTAGCACCTTGATCTTGGACTCTCAACCTCCAGGACTGTGAGAGATAATTTGTATTGTTTAAGCCATGCAATCATGTATTTTGTTATGACAAGTCTAGCAAATTAATGTAACACAAAAGAAAGGACATATAATTAGCATAATATCTACAGCATTATTAACTTATTTCACCCATTTGCTTATTGATTTGGTAGCCATCCTATAAAATATGCTTGTTTCTTTGCTTTTTAATTCTAGTTCTACAGATCAGGAAGAGGAGACTCTCAAGAAGAAATGTAATTTATACAGTTACCACTTTAACAGGGCTTTCCCAGTAGTTCAGTGGTAAACAATCCACCTACCAATGTACATATGAGTTTGATCCCTGCGTCAGGAAGAACTTCTACAGAAGGAAATGACAACTGACTCCACTGTCCTTGCTTGGGAAATCCCATGGATGGAGGAGCCTGGTGGGCTACAGTTCATTGGGTTGCAAAGGAGTCAGACTTAGTGACTAGACAACAGCAACCTAGTTATCCAGTGGATCAAACTCAGTGCAATATTTTCTTTGTGTTCTGGGGTAATTCAAATTTACAGTAATGAGTTGTCTCTGGCAAAACTGGTTATTTAACCCTATAAATATTGGCCTTTGGCCACAGAAGAACTAAGCTTGCTGCCTGAAGTTTATTAATATTTGTCCCATGGAAACTTCAATTTAGTTGAAAATTCCCATGCAGCGTTTATTTTAGCAACTGTAGACTCAGTTTTTATCAATTTTTCTGTGGTTGTAGAAACAATGTTTCAGGTAACTAGTTGTACAATAATATTTCCTAGTGCTGTTATTTAGGTACACCTGTTAGTGGCCAGATTTCTATGAGTGAAATATCTAGGAATCTTAGTTTAAGAAGTTTTTATTAGTAAAATTGTAAACCTGGTTGGGGGTGTGGGTTGGTCTTCTGCAAAATATATGATTGCTTAAATAATAAGGAAATGTGCCACTTTCATTTAAGGTTTGGTCTTGTTAAGGGTTCTCATTCACAATGTGGGCAATCATGAGTTTCCATGATGCATTTAACGTAACTAATGTGTATTTTTTGTATTTGTAAGAATCGGTCCCCACTCCTCTTTGTTTATCATGCAGATCTTCGTATCTGTTCATAGCTTCATATCCACAGTTTTAGTGACTACTAGCTTCTGTCCTTAAAATATACTTTAGTTCACTGAATAGCCTGTGCATCAAATTTACTGAAATGCACAAAGTTCATTCATGTATCAGAAATAATGTTTTTTTCTCTATCTCATTTTTTCTAATTGTCCAAAATAGTTTAATCTACTTTGCCTAAAGTCTTTGTCTTAACACATATATTTAGTGTCACTATAGATTTCATGAGATTTTCTAATAACCTTGCAACATTAACTCCTTTCATCGAAACCACTGCATCCCAAACTTACTTTCAATGATATATGAGTTGTATTTGTTTATCAGGATAGGAGTTTATTTTCTATCCCCTGCCACCTTCAGCCTTTCCAAGTCACTGTGGTGTCTTTTTGGAATATTCAGTCAGCTCTATCTCATACCGAATATCATCTGCGTTCTTGGTCCAGTCTCATGCTATACGCATCAAAGCTCCCAGCTCTGGCTTCAGTTCAAGCTGATGACATGCTCAGAAATCAGCTCCACATCAGGCTGTCCCCCAGAGGTTCCAGAAAGTGGTTAGCCACTATTTTACAGCTAAGTCTATGGAGGCCTATGTGCTGGAGGATTTGCTTCAGGTTACAAGACTGCTGCCAGTGTTAATAAAAACATATGCAAAACTGCACACACAATCTTTTTTCTTAAATAAGTGCCCATTAAAAATAACTATATGATAATTAATGAGGAAGGAAGGTAGTACAGGGTAGATGGTTTGTCAATATTGTAGTTAGGTCATTCGTCTGTGGAGCAGTGATATTCACCTACTTCCTCCTTTGTTTCAGAGAGGTAGAATTAATATTTCACTTTGTATTTTAGACACTCTCTCAAGCATTATTTCAAACAGGCAAATAGGGACTACTTCCAAGACAAGTTGCCATTCTTTGATGACAAATTCATAATAAAGGGAATCCTCATTTCAAACGGATTCTGCAAAGCATGATTCTCCTGAAACTGGTGTTCCTAAGCATGTGGGGAGAAGCAGTTAATGAATGTTAAATTAAGTCGTAGCATCACGACATGGGCGATGTTTATGTGGCACTAGTTTACTTTAAAACATTCCCTATTTATCTTTACAAAAATAATACAATGGTGATTTTAAATGAATATTTACAATTGGTGGAAGCAATTTTGAAGTGCTAATTCCCAAACCCTTGTTTGTAAAACATCCTGCTTCTTTGAGTTGTGTTTTTGGAGGCTTCCTCAGGCAGAGATGGGCAAGATTGCCAAGTTCAACAAGACAATTCCTTACTTCAGAACAGACAATACCTGCAGCCCTTAAATGGGAAGCATCCACTAGTCCAGTTTACTAAAAAACAAAACAAAAACACTTAATTTGTCACATGATAGCAAATGTATTGAAACTACCAAATGAATTTGTAAAACCCCGAAAATATGTAAGAACAAAGAGAGTATATCAGTTAAATGAAAAATCTGTAAATAGCAACACCTGGTACTTTTATATTAAGAGTGCTATTTTTAAAATTAGCTGTATTTGTTGATGAATATTATTTTAACAGTGGATATCTCTCTCTACTTAGGTCTTATATACTTGTAAGTTATGGAGAAAGTATTTTAAATCAAAGCTGTAAAATAAGCATAGTTAGCTAGCATGAGGATTTTTACTTCATTTACATTCATTACATATTATGAGTTTAATTACCTTCCTCAAATAATACTGGTATGAAGGAAAGATGCTGAAGAAGGCGTACTTCTATGATGATTTTATTGATTGTGACTGATGGATGGCATCAACATTTCATAGTGAAGAATCATAGTTTTGCGGGGGGTTTTTCTTCCTAGTGGATGAATTTTATTGATTGTGACTGATGGTTTGTCAATATTGTAGTTAGGTCATTCGTCTGTGGAGCAGTGATATTCACCTACTTCCTCCTTTGTTTCAGAGAGGTAGAATTAATATTTCACTTTGTATTTTAGACACTCTCTCAAGCATTATTTCAAACAGGCAAATAGGGACTACTTCCAAGACAAGTTGCCATTCTTTGATGACAAATTCATAATAAAGGGAATCCTCATTTCAAACGGATTCTGCAAAGCATGATTCTCCTGAAACTGGTGTTCCTAAGCATGTGGGGAGAAGCAGTTAATGAATGTTAAATTAAGTCGTAGCATCACGACATGGGCGATGTTTATGTGGCACTAGTTTACTTTAAAACATTCCCTATTTATCTTTACAAAAATAATACAATGGTGATTTTAAATGAATATTTACAATTGGTGGAAGCAATTTTGAAGTGCTAATTCCCAAACCCTTGTTTGTAAAACATCCTGCTTCTTTGAGTTGTGTTTTTGGAGGCTTCCTCAGGCAGAGATGGGCAAGATTGCCAAGTTCAACAAGACAATTCCTTACTTCAGAACAGACAATACCTGCAGCCCTTAAATGGGAAGCATCCACTAGTCCAGTTTACTAAAAAACAAAACAAAAACACTTAATTTGTCACATGATAGCAAATGTATTGAAACTACCAAATGAATTTGTAAAACCCCGAAAATATGTAAGAACAAAGAGAGTATATCAGTTAAATGAAAAATCTGTAAATAGCAACACCTGGTACTTTTATATTAAGAGTGCTATTTTTAAAATTAGCTGTATTTGTTGATGAATATTATTTTAACAGTGGATATCTCTCTCTACTTAGGTCTTATATACTTGTAAGTTATGGAGAAAGTATTTTAAATCAAAGCTGTAAAATAAGCATAGTTAGCTAGCATGAGGATTTTTACTTCATTTACATTCATTACATATTATGAGTTTAATTACCTTCCTCAAATAATACTGGTATGAAGGAAAGATGCTGAAGAAGGCGTACTTCTATGATGATTTTATTGATTGTGACTGATGGATGGCATCAACATTTCATAGTGAAGAATCATGGTTTTGTTACATCAGGAAAATTAAATTGGGAGAGTTATTTTCTTTCCCAGTGATAGTGGCAGTTAGAATATTTCACCTGTAATGAGATGTGTGCGTTATGTGCCATCGTGAACCACGGCTCAGCCATTAAATATATGTAAATGAAGAGAAACACAAGAGAGCCCGGGCATAATAACGTGCAGAACAGAGAAATGGATCCTGGAAAGTGATTAATTTATTTGATGATGCCTCAAGTGAGGAATTTTAGGTCACAAATGAAGTGACAGAATGACAAATTACCATTTTAAAGAATTTACTGGGCATCATTACTGAACAATTGTCAGGTAGTTTATGGTGGCTGAGAAGATGGTATAAATATAGATCTTTTCCTTATCTGAGATGAATTATTAATCACCTTTTTTAAAAAACTTTGTGAGTGATGGTTGGCTGTCTTATTGGAAATAATGTGTTCTACAATTTTAACTAAATTCTAATATGATATGTAACAGGAATCTTTACAATTAAAGTCTCAGTGGAGAGTGGTAGGAGGTTTACAGTCAATTGCAGTTTTATTGTGATAGAAGAGGATGAATCCACTAGCATTTTTCAATAGATTTCCTTAGGTATATTATCCCTGCTGTGATGTTATTCAAATGTTTACAGTTTATTTTCATTTGAAAAATGACATTCAGATACTTAAATTGTTTTCCTTGGTTTATTAGTTAATGAAAATGAAATTCTAGTAATTACTATAGTTTTTGCAGCCTGCCACATTATTTAAAGTGAAGTGACTGCCTTTGTCAGCAGCATTATAAATGTCATCTTCCTGTGTTTTGCTCAATTTTTGTTTGCTTTATCTATGTCATGTCCTTTCTCTGTCTACATGTTACTCTGTCTAATACCAGTAGCAACTGGAATATGAGAGACAAAGTCAGAATTTGAAATAAAGACATTTTCTCAGGTTTCCTTTTATGTTTGGAAAAGGTCTTATATACTTGTAAGTTATGGAGAAAGTATTTTAAATCAAAGCTGTAAAATAAGCATAGTTAGCTAGCATGAGGATTTTTACTTCATTTACATTCATTACATATTATGAGTTTAATTACCTTCCTCAAATAATACTGGTATGAAGGAAAGATGCTGAAGAAGGCGTACTTCTATGATGATTTTATTGATTGTGACTGATGGATGGCATCAACATTTCATAGTGAAGAATCATGGTTTTGTTACATCAGGAAAATTAAATTGGGAGAGTTATTTTCTTTCCCAGTGATAGTGGCAGTTAGAATATTTCACCTGTAATGAGATGTGTGCGTTATGTGCCATCGTGAACCACGGCTCAGCCATTAAATATATGTAAATGAAGAGAAACACAAGAGAGCCCGGGCATAATAACGTGCAGAACAGAGAAATGGATCCTGGAAAGTGATTAATTTATTTGATGATGCCTCAAGTGAGGAATTTTAGGTCACAAATGAAGTGACAGAATGACAAATTACCATTTTAAAGAATTTACTGGGCATCATTACTGAACAATTGTCAGGTAGTTTATGGTGGCTGAGAAGATGGTATAAATATAGATCTTTTCCTTATCTGAGATGAATTATTAATCACCTTTTTAAAAATCTTTGTGAGTGATGGTTGGCTGTCTTATTGGAAATAATGTGTTCTACAATTTTAACTAAATTCTAATATGATATGTAACAGGAATCTTTACAATTAAAGTCTCAGTGGAGAGTGGTAGGAGGTTTACAGTCAATTGCAGTTTTATTGTGATAGAAGAGGATGAATCCACTAGCATTTTTCAATAGATTTCCTTAGGTATATTATCCCTGCTGTGATGTTATTCAAATGTTTACAGTTTATTTTCATTTGAAAAATGACATTCAGATACTTAAATTGTTTTCCTTGGTTTATTAGTTAATGAAAATGAAATTCTAGTAATTACTATAGTTTTTGCAGCCTGCCACATTATTTAAAGTGAAGTGACTGCCTTTGTCAGCAGCATTATAAATGTCATCTTCCTGTGTTTTGCTCAATTTTTGTTTGCTTTATCTATGTCATGTCCTTTCTCTGTCTACATGTTACTCTGTCTAATACCAGTAGCAACTGGAATATGAGAGACAAAGTCAGAATTTGAAATAAAGACATTTTCTCAGGTTTCCTTTTATGTTTGGATAATTAAAGTACATACTGACCTGCCTTGTACACGGCACTTACAACAACAAAAATAAAAGCAAAAATTCACCAGTAAGAGGAACACTGAAAATTCTAAACACATTTTAAAATGTCTATTTGTGTCAGGCTTCTTAAACCTGAGTTTATATCACTACTCATGTGTAATCAGCCTCTTAGATAAAATGCACTTGCTATTACAAAGTTTCTTAAATTTTAATCAGCATTAGGGACTGGAGATGTTTCTTAAACAATGTATGCTAGGTATAACAGAGTAGAAATGTCTACAGGACGATTTAAATCTAGCTTGTTTCTAAAACAAGCAAGGAGTGGTTGCTGTTTCGTCTTTGACATAGGAAGGACCTAAATAATCTTTTACCTGGAAGAAGACTTGAGATTTTGCTCCTTTTATTCCAATATGTGCACTTCTTCATTTTAATCTTGATTCATTCCATGAGTATATGAAAAATTTAAATAAGTATTCCCTGTGTTACCCGTGACATCTAACATTGCTGAACTGGCAAGAAATTTAAATTTTGAATGTACATGCTACTTTTAACTCATTTTGCTTTTACTTTCCCCCTTAACCTGAGTGGTAGAATTTTACTGAAACTTTCTGTTATTAAAAAATGAAACCAAAAAGAATTATTTGCTGTTTATTTCAGGGTTCAGTCTCTGCATGGCATGTTGATCATAGAGACCATCTTGGCAGTGCTTCTGTGTGGGGTGTTCCTTTTGCACAAGCCAACACACGTTTCCCCTTCTGTGTGTGATGGCACCTTTCAGGTCAGTTTACTCCAACATTTCTTCATTAGAGATGACCCTCACCTTTCCCTTTTCCTTTATTCTTCTTGCCACAGAAAATATAAACATGCAAACAAAGGAATGAGGGCATGCTCCTCAGAGGAAAATTTAAATCCTATATGAAAGACTATAGAGAGCTGGAACTTGTTTAAACCAGCACAGTTCAGAGCAATCAAGGGTGTATTAGAGGAGAGAATGACCTCTTTATGTGAATTGAGCCCTTCTGCAACACTTTAAATACCTTTTGTCTTCTGCCAGCTTACTTCAGCTGTCAGAGTGAGTCACAAAAAAGAAATGAAGATGCCCTTGACTCCAAAGAACTGAGAGAGCAAAAGAAGGATTCCTAAGTAGAACAGTGAAGAATAGAGCTTAAACGAACATGCAGTCATGGAAAAGGAGACTCTTTATGCAGTTAAAAGATTATAGTTTTTGGCTCTTTGCATGATTCAAGAATGTGCTATAGGAAGAAGAGAAACACTTGATTAATGGAAATAGTGATGAGTGGTCACTGTGCCAAATACATAGAGAAAAAAAAAGCATGGTGTACATTACAGTCTTACAAAGGTGAGCAGTTGGGCCACCAAAAAATCCAGACTTTTTTCACGATTCTAGGTATTGAGATATCAGAAGAATTTTACCATGCTGATATGACTTAATTATGGTTATTCTTTTTCTTTTGGAGGTATTTTTTTCCTCTAGGAGAAACATTTCTCCTGCTTTTCCCCCTCCAAATCCTTACATGATATGGCATTCTTCGGTTCAAAAGGAAATCCAGCCACATAAGCTCCAGAACCTCTCCCCACTGCCTATTTATCCAACATATTGTTATATTAGTAAAACTTGTCAGACACATAGAAAGCAAACATCAATGTAGCCACTACCTAGATTCAACCACTTATAGTTCCCTATACTCATTTTCTCACATAGCTAACCATTTACCATCCACTCATCTTAAAATTTTGTAATTTTGTAAATGTTTCCACGGAAATTTCAGACATTATATTTCTCCTAAATAATTCAACATGCCTATAATTAATTAGACCTTATTATTCAGTGTATTTTCCCTGTGAAGCAAATTTTACATACACTGGAATATATATTTTTGGGTTTCTAGATCCCTACCTTCCTTCTTTTTGCCACAGAAAATATAAACATGCAAACAAAGGAATGAGGGCATGCTCCTCAGAGGAAAATTTAAATCCTATATGAAAGACTATAGAGAGCTGGAACTTGTTTAAACCAGCACAGTTCAGAGCAATCAAGGGTGTATTAGAGGAGAGAATGACCTCTTTATGTGAATTGAGCCCTTCTGCAACACTTTAAATACCTTTTGTCTTCTGCCAGCTTACTTCAGCTGTCAGAGTGAGTCACAAAAAAGAAATGAAGATGCCCTTGACTCCAAAGAACTGAGAGAGCAAAAGAAGGATTCCTAAGTAGAACAGTGAAGAATAGAGCTTAAACGAACATGCAGTCATGGAAAAGGAGACTCTTTATGCAGTTAAAAGATTATAGTTTTTGGCTCTTTGCATGATTCAAGAATGTGCTATAGGAAGAAGAGAAACACTTGATTAATGGAAATAGTGATGAGTGGTCACTGTGCCAAATACATAGAGAAAAAAAAAGCATGGTGTACATTACAGTCTTACAAAGGTGAGCAGTTGGGCCACCAAAAAATCCAGACTTTTTTCACGATTCTAGGTATTGAGATATCAGAAGAATTTTACCATGCTGATATGACTTAATTATGGTTATTCTTTTCTTTTGGAGGTATTTTTTTCCTCTAGGAGAAACATTTCTCCTGCTTTTCCCCCTCCAAATCCTTACATGATATGGCATTCTTCGGTTCAAAAGGAAATCCAGCCACATAAGCTCCAGAACCTCTCCCCACTGCCTATTTATCCAACATATTGTTATATTAGTAAAACTTGTCAGACACATAGAAAGCAAACATCAATGTAGCCACTACCTAGATTCAACCACTTATAGTTCCCTATACTCATTTTCTCACATAGCTAACCATTTACCATCCACTCATCTTAAAATTTTGTAATTTTGTAAATGTTTCCACGGAAATTTCAGACATTATATTTCTCCTAAATAATTCAACATGCCTATAATTAATTAGACCTTATTATTCAGTGTATTTTCCCTGTGAAGCAAATTTTACATACACTGGAATATATATTTTTTGGGTTTCAATAAACACACACATTGTATGCCCCCAAACCCCTCCTCAGATATAGGGCATTACTATCACCCAGAAAATTCCACAACTCCTTTCTCCACCTTCAACATAGGAAACTGCTATTCTGGTTTTTTCCCAATAAAAATTAGTTTTACCTGTTTTAGAACTCTATATAAAATGAAATCATATAGGATATACTACTTTGTGTCTGGGTTCTTCAACTCTGCACGTATTTTTGAGATTCATCCATGTTGTTAAATGTGTCAGTAGATTATTTATTTTAGTAGCTGAGTAACATAAAATTCTCTGAATATACTCCAGTTTACATTTTTTTTTTGCTATTAATACAGTTGATTTATTTCTAACTTATGGAGTATTAGAAAGTAAAGTAGTTTTAGACATATTTTTATGAACATACATTTTAATTTCTTTTGAAACAGTATCTATGGGGGGAATTGCTGGCTCACAAAGTATATGGTTATTATAAGGAATTAATTTTTTTCTTAACAAAATCATTGTGCACTTTACCGTCTCACTAACAATAAATAAAATCTTGGTTATTTCACTTCCTTGACAACATCTTTTTATTTTAGACTGTTTTGCAGTTTTACTTTTCTAGTTTTCTCCTTCTCTTTCCTGTGTCTTCAATCACTCCATTTCTCCAGGATTTTCTTTTTAGTCAGCCTTCAAACATGTTCTGATGTTCTTAAGAAACAAAGAAAAACAAAAATTTTGACCAAATGTCTTCCCCAGTTGCCAAATTATTTCTTTGCTCTCTTTAACAACTAAACAGTTTCACTTTATCAACTAAATTGCCTCTACTTTTCTTAGCTCCCAGATGCTGGAGTTTCTTAACTCTTGGTCCTGAGTCATTTTATATGCTAATTATTTACCTTCTTCTAGGAGAATCGTGTTGATGTTCATGAGTTTCAAGTCAGTCTAAATGTCAGCAATTCTCAAATTTGTATCTTTGACTTCTCTCTTTGTTTTATCTGCCTGCTTTACGTTTCCATGTCTGTAATTCTGACATCTCACAGTCACTGTATCTGATTTTAAACTACACTATTTCTCCAGAAGCACTTAATCTCAGCGAGGATGTGCTGGTTCAATCCCTGGCCTGGGAAGATCCCATGGGCCACAGAGCGGCTGGACCAGTGTATCCAACTACTGAGTCAAAGCTCTGGAGTACATGCGCCCAGAGCTTGTGCTCTGCAGTGAGAGAGTCCACTGCAATGGGAGGCCCCCACAGGCCAAAGAACAAAGGATGGAAATAAATGAAAGACCAATAGAAGTGTCCAAAAAAAAAAAAGAACAAAAATCATGATCAAAAATGTAAAAAAACCCTAATATTTGAATAGACTAATGAAACTGCCTATTTTTCCAGATAGATATCCAGCAAGACTCATTGAAATAAAAAAGGTCTAAATAATGGTAGAAATTGAGATAATAATAAGAAAAGTAGTAGTATTTATGACATTCAATTAGAAATTTGAAAATGTAACTGAAAGAAGAAATGGAAAATATTGATGATCCTGCAACTATTAAAACTATTGGAACAGTGATTAAGATGATCACATGAAGAATCACCAAATCCAGACAGTTTTAAGGGTGAATCAGGCAAATATTAATTAAGCAGTACTAAACATAGCTAATAATAAGCATAAACAAACTATTCCAAAGACAATAAAACAGAAGGTATTTTGCAAAAAAAAAAAAAAAATCCACACAAAACTGTGTGCGGCTGGAATACCATTGAAACCAAAATCAAATGAAAAACATATAAGAAAGAAAAATTACAGATTAGTATCAACCATATTAAAAGATGCAAAAATTAAAAACACATTCACTACAAAGATAAGATTTAGTAACTCATCATACTTTATTCATAATTATTTCATATGTATAAAGTTTAAAACTGCAGAGATAATGGTGAGCACTATATTCAGAATTGTGGTTATTTCTGGGTAATGTAGAAGGGTAATGCAAATTTTTTATGAACAATGTTCTTTCCATGAACTCTGTTATAATTCCCATACAGGTGTTTATTACATGAATATTTAGTTCAATATTATTCTTTATATTTTGTTTGAGCATTATATGCTTTAGTATGCATGGATATGCATGGTTAAATTATTTTGAAAACAAAATGATAATAAAAAACACTTTAGACATAAATAAAGACCTTAGTCTGAAGATACAAAATTTTTACATTATTCTATGTCAAAATGAGTGCAACTATATCCTAACTAGATATATTCTTTTAACTCTTATTAAAGACAGAGAAACTATACAAAAATAACAAGAGTAAAAATGGAAGCAACAAAAACCAAAATCATGATGCCATGAGCATTTTTCTGTTACTAAATTTATTTACACAATATATGAATAGCTCTACTTTGTATAAGATTTCCATATTTAAGTAGAATATAATTCTGTGCAAAAATTAGGAAATTATATGATTAACTAGGTCTAAGAAACTACAATTGTGACTATTTCTTGAGGCGGTGAAATATATCTTAAATTACTACAATGCAATTTACCAATTTAAGTTTGCAGCCCTGGTCTGATGATTTCTACAATTAGGCTCTGATACCAACGTACTGGATCAAAGATTTTTGAATCCTGCAACTATTAAAACTATTGGAACAGTGATTAAGATGATCACATGAAGAATCACCAAATCCAGACAGTTTTAAGGGTGAATCAGGCAAATATTAATTAAGCAGTACTAAACATAGCTAATAATAAGCATAAACAAACTATTCCAAAGACAATAAAACAGAAGGTATTTTGCAAAAAAAAAAAAAAAATCCACACAAAACTGTGTGCGGCTGGAATACCATTGAAACCAAAATCAAATGAAAAACATATAAGAAAGAAAAATTACAGATTAGTATCAACCATATTAAAAGATGCAAAAATTAAAAACACATTCACTACAAAGATAAGATTTAGTAACTCATCATACTTTATTCATAATTATTTCATATGTATAAAGTTTAAAACTGCAGAGATAATGGTGAGCACTATATTCAGAATTGTGGTTATTTCTGGGTAATGTAGAAGGGTAATGCAAATTTTTTATGAACAATGTTCTTTCCATGAACTCTGTTATAATTCCCATACAGGTGTTTATTACATGAATATTTAGTTCAATATTATTCTTTATATTTTGTTTGAGCATTATATGCTTTAGTATGCATGGATATGCATGGTTAAATTATTTTTGAAAACAAAATGATAATAAAAAACACTTTAGACATAAATAAAGACCTTAGTCTGAAGATACAAAATTTTTACATTATTCTATGTCAAAATGAGTGCAACTATATCCTAACTAGATATATTCTTTTAACTCTTATTAAAGACAGAGAAACTATACAAAAATAACAAGAGTAAAAATGGAAGCAACAAAAACCAAAATCATGATGCCATGAGCATTTTTCTGTTACTAAATTTATTTACACAATATATGAATAGCTCTACTTTGTATAAGATTTCCATATTTAAGTAGAATATAATTCTGTGCAAAAATTAGGAAATTATATGATTAACTAGGTCTAAGAAACTACAATTGTGACTATTTCTTGAGGCGGTGAAATATATCTTAAATTACTACAATGCAATTTACCAATTTAAGTTTGCAGCCCTGGTCTGATGATTTCTACAATTAGGCTCTGATACCAACGTACTGGATCTATGACTTAAATTTTATTTCACTTTACCATATTTTGAATTCCACCTATATTGGAAGATTTCTTTCAGGAATGCTCTCTGATTAGTCTTCAGTCTCTCTTAGACCATATTCTATGCTTTCAAATTCACAGTGGTTTGGTTGTTAAAGACATATTAAGTGTGGTTTCTAATTTGGAAAGCAAATTTGTAGAATAAGACTTTATTAACCAACCAACAAGAAGTTTGATTCTTTCATGAGGAATGAAGAAACTTTATCTAAAGCAAGTATGGAAATAAAGTTACAGTAAAACACAATATTCACTAAGTAAAATAAATTCTTGGTATGTACTGGATCTAGAAATGAATTTGAGATGAGAATAGTATACTTCCAGTCTGAATGATTCTAGAAGTTAAATATTTTTATTGAAATATAGTTGCTATACAGTATTATGTTAGTTTCAAGTACACTATAAAATCATATGATACTATACTATTTTCATAGTATTTGCCTCCAATTTTACATTCCCATCAATAGTGAAAGAGGGTTCCTCTTCTCCATATCCTCACCAATACTTATTTGCTGCCTTTTTAATGATAGCCAGTCTGACAGATGTGAGATGGTATCTCACTTTGCTTTTCATTTGTATTGCCCTAATAATTAATAATGCTGAGCCTCTTCTATGTGTCTGATGGTCATCTGTATTTCTTCTTTGAAACTATTTCTCTTTAAGTCCTCTGCGGTCTCTAAAATTGGGTTGTTTGTTTGTTTTGATGTTGAGTTGTGTGAGTTCTTTGGATATTAACCCCTTACCCGATATATCTTTGGCAAATACCTTCACCTACTCAGTATTTGGGTGTTTTGTTTTTCAGTTTGTGGAAAGTTTTCTTCACTGTGCAAAAGCTTTTTAGTTTGAGTAGTAATTTTGTTTGAGAGTGGGCATCCCTGTCCTTTCCTGGTCTAAGAGAAAATGCTTTTAGCTTTTCAACTGTGATGATGAAATGTTAGTTTAAATGGACTTTATTATGTTGAGGTGTGTTTCTTCTATACCCACTTTGTTGAAAGTTTTGTCATGAATAAATGTAGAATTTTGCTGAAGTTTTTTATATTAATTGAGATAATTATATGGTTTTTATTTTTCAATTTGCTGATATAGCATATCATATTGATTGATTTGTGGCTATTAACCATTCTTGCACTCTGGGGATAAATCCCACTTGATCATGGTGTACAGTCCTTTTTGGACATTGTTGAATTGAGTTGGATAGCAATTCATTGCAAATTTCTGCATCAAAGTTCACTGGTAATATTGACTGACAACTTTTTGTGGTGTCTTTGTCTAGCTTTGGTACCAGAGTGATGCTGTTCTACTAGAATGAATTCAGAAGTGTTCCTTCCATTGCAGTTTTTTGGAATAGTTTGAGAAGGAAAGGTGTTAATTCTTATTTAAATGTTTGGAAGAGTTCACTTGTGAAATTGTTTGATCTTTGGCACATTATAATTTTTTTTCTTTACCCCAAGTAATTTCTTCAGAGATATCTTCCAGTTAATGAATGCTCCCTTCACCTGTGTCTAACTATTGCAATGAGTTTTTAATTTCTATCCCCATACTTTTGTATTTAAAAATTCTATTTGATTTCTTATAAAATACTGCCTGTTTTTATTTTAGGGATGTGTTTTTATTTCCACATGCATTACATATTTTTATATCTCTTTAATTATTTAAAAAAGATTTTATTAGTTCCAATATCTATGGAGATTTTAATGATACAGGAGTGAATTAAAAAGAGTTTGGTCTTTAGGGAGCTATAATTCTAGTATAAAATTTATTTTATTTCTATTACCTATTGTTTTCTCTTCTTTAAAATCAGGAGTAATAGTGATATAAGCCTGTTGTGTTCTATGTATGTTGATTTATTAATATCATTAATATTATATTCTATATTTTGAATAGCAATTTTAAAATTAATTGTATGTCATCTTAAATACCATCTCTGCTGTTTCATATCACTTCATGTTCCAGGATAATTGACACTGCCTCAATTGTTGAAAGATTCCTAATTAACAAAGTTTTGTAATTGATGTCCTTTCCTGGTCTAAGAGAAAATGCTTTTAGCTTTTCAACTGTGATGATGAAATGTTAGTTTAAATGGACTTTATTATGTTGAGGTGTGTTTCTTCTATACCCACTTTGTTGAAAGTTTTGTCATGAATAAATGTAGAATTTTGCTGAAGTTTTTTATATTAATTGAGATAATTATATGGTTTTTATTTTTCAATTTGCTGATATAGCATATCATATTGATTGATTTGTGGCTATTAACCATTCTTGCACTCTGGGGATAAATCCCACTTGATCATGGTGTACAGTCCTTTTTGGACATTGTTGAATTGAGTTGGATAGCAATTCATTGCAAATTTCTGCATCAAAGTTCACTGGTAATATTGACTGACAACTTTTTTTTGTGGTGTCTTTGTCTAGCTTTGGTACCAGAGTGATGCTGTTCTACTAGAATGAATTCAGAAGTGTTCCTTCCATTGCAGTTTTTTGGAATAGTTTGAGAAGGAAAGGTGTTAATTCTTATTTAAATGTTTGGAAGAGTTCACTTGTGAAATTGTTTGATCTTTGGCACATTATAATTTTTTTTCTTTACCCCAAGTAATTTCTTCAGAGATATCTTCCAGTTAATGAATGCTCCCTTCACCTGTGTCTAACTATTGCAATGAGTTTTTAATTTCTATCCCCATACTTTTGTATTTAAAAATTCTATTTGATTTCTTATAAAATACTGCCTGTTTTTATTTTAGGGATGTGTTTTTATTTCCACATGCATTACATATTTTTATATCTCTTTAATTATTTAAAAAAGATTTTATTAGTTCCAATATCTATGGAGATTTTAATGATACAGGAGTGAATTAAAAAGAGTTTGGTCTTTAGGGAGCTATAATTCTAGTATAAAATTTATTTTATTTCTATTACCTATTGTTTTCTCTTCTTTAAAATCAGGAGTAATAGTGATATAAGCCTGTTGTGTTCTATGTATGTTGATTTATTAATATCATTAATATTATATTCTATATTTTGAATAGCAATTTTAAAAATTAATTGTATGTCATCTTAAATACCATCTCTGCTGTTTCATATCACTTCATGTTCCAGGATAATTGACACTGCCTCAATTGTTGAAAGATTCCTATCAAGTTGTAAAGACATTTGGGTGTTGATACAGTATTTTTAAGGTTTATATATTGATTTGATTTTTCTGCAATATTTATATTTCACATTTCCAACCCATTGTTTATATTAAGTGTTTAGAGATAGATAGATAATATTTGTTTTTCCCCATAATTGCGTAAGTGCAGTTTTGGTTTTTTAACTTGTGACCCCCCCCATTCATATGTTGAAGTCAGAGTTTGCAATGTGACTGTATTTAATAATAATCTTTAAAGGGATAATTAAGATTAGATGAGATCATAAGGACAGGGCCCTGATCTGATAGAGCTAATTTCTTTATAAGATGAGGAATAGACACTAAAGATTTCTTTCCCCACTTGTGCACAAGTAAGAGGTTACCTGAGCACACAGCAAGATGTCAGTTGCCTAACAAGCCAAGAGAAGATGCCATGGCATCTTGTTAGCACTTCAGTGTTAGATTTCTTAGCCTCAAGAATTGTGAGAAATACATTTCCATCATTTAAGTCGCCCACTCAGTGGTATTTTGTTATGATAGCTCAAGCAGCCTAGTACATAAAGAGGAAAGAGGAGTTATTTTAGCTGTTACTGAGTGCAAGAGAATGATTTCCATATAAAATAATTTCAGTACAGAAAAAAAGGGGAAATATACTGAAATGATTTTTCCTCTTTAATATCTACATATAGGAAATAACTAAAAGATGCCCTCCAAAATGTCTCTGAAACAAAGAAGCCACAGTAAAGTTGTGAGAAGTCTATATCTGATAAAAGGGGTTACAAGATCTTTGAAATGATTTCAGAGGGTGTGACTGGGAGAATCAGCTAATTATTAATAATGAATTTCAAGGTGTAATGATATTTTAAGTGGAGAATCAAGTCTGTTAGATAAACGGAGACTTAAAATATACTACAAAATTTAAAAGATGTCCACAAAGAGTCAGACACAACTTAGTGACCAAATAACAGCAACAACCATATCCTAATCCTAAGAATCTGTTATCTTACATGGCAAAGATACTTTGCAGATATGTTTAAGGTTATAATCCTTGCTATAAGAAGACCATCTTGGTTTATCTTGCTGGGCCCAATCTAATTGAACTAGTCCCTAAAAAAGAGAATAATTCTCAACTATAGTCAAGGAAAGAGATATGATGGCAGAAGTTCTTTGAAAGTGAAGGAATGAGGCCACAAGCCATGCAATGCGGATGATTTGTAGAAGCTGGGAAAGTGAAGGAAACTGATACTCCCTGTGCATCTGAAGAAAGGAGGGCAGTCATGCTGAGCTTTGATTTTTAGGCTACCCATGTTAGAATCTACGTTACAAAACTATAAAGTACTAATTTTTATCATTTGAGCCACGAGTTTGTAGTGATTTGTTATGGCAGCAATGGAGAACTAATACAAATTTTGTTCTACAAATTTAGAGAAAATATATGAAATAAAGACAAAAAATGTAGCATAAATATGCCAGAACTTGACAAAGCACATAAGATAAATATTAGTCCAACTACATTTAGTAATATAAGGATGCTGAACACTAAAATACTTATTAGTGTGTGATTCATGGTTTTCTCAGCTGGTTCAGTGACAAAGAATCAACGTGCCAGGAGACAAAATAAATGAGTGTTCAGTCCTTGTGTTGGAAAGATCTCCTGGAGGAGAAAATGGCAAACCATTCCAATATTCTTGCCTAGAAAATCCCACGGACAGAGAAGCCTGCTGGGCTATAATCCATGGAGTCACAAAGAGCTGGACATGACTGAGCAACAGAACAGAGCACAGCATGGGGGAGTGCACAGTATGTACAGTGTATAAGTGTATGTTACACAAAATTAGTTAAGGTTCTTCATATTTAAATAGATTTTACGCCACCAAAAACAACTAATAAAGGTTTTATGTGTGCAGGTAACTCATAAAAGAAGGAATACAGAGATACAGATGGTATATAAATATGCAAAAAAGTATTCAAAGGAATACATCTCAACTTTACATTGAAATATATTTTATCACCTCAAATTAACTAAGTTGAAGAAAAAAAAAGTTTCTTGGACCTGGTGAACTTTGAGTAAGTATGAAGGCAAACTCATGTACCCCAGATGGAGTGTAAAATAATGCAGCATTACCAGGCCAGAGGAAAATTTGCAAGTGTAAGCTAAAGTCTTTAAAATATCCCTATCTCACTACCAATTTCAATTAAGAAAAAAATATTGCAACATATGTTACAGTATCTCCCATTTTAGGATCAAGAGATGCAATAACGTGGATATGCATGGATACAGGATGGATATGCTCAGTGAAACATAATTTATAATAACTAAAATTATATCTCTATGGTCAAACAATGGCATATTAGTTAAACACAGTGTGGGAAGTCTACAAAGGGTTGTTATGCATCTATAAAATTATTAAATTATAAGAACCATGGAAAATTTCAATTGTCTTTATTTAAAAAACAGAACTTATCAATACAAATCAAGACGTGCATGTATTGTGTATATGAACTCCTGTATATAAAGCTCCTTTCCCATTCCCACTGTGAGAGTTTCTACATGATCCTTTTTTCCTTACCATGTTGTTCAACTTTTTCCCTCTTTCCTTTTCTTCTCTTACAAGATGAAACTTCCTTTCCCATTTTTACTCCATCTATTCCCTAACTTTCTTCTCAGCATCTCCCTTTCTTCCTTCCTTCCTTCATCCCACTCTCTCCCTCTCTCTGTGTCTTTCAAACTATTACATATGAACTCTGAAAAAACCTTGACTTCAGATAAATTTTTAATGCAGAATATTTCAATCCTCCTTTATTTTCTGACTTCTCCTTCAAGAATGTTGTCTTTTCATAGAGAACAGACTTATGGACATTCAGGGGAAGGGAGAAGTGGGCTAGAGGTATGGAAAGAGTAACATGGAAACTTACATTACCAGATATAAATGAAACAACCAATATGAATATGCTATAAGACTAAGGGAACTTACACAGGGGCTATGCAACAGCCTGGAGGGGTGGGATGGGAAGGGAGATGGGAGGGAGGTTCAAGTGGGAGGGGTCAAGTGCATACCTATGACTGATTTGGGTTTATGTACAGCTGTAAACAACAAAACTGTGTAAATTTAAAAAAATATATATATATATATATCAAAGAAATCAAAAAGAAAAAAAGAATGTTGTCTTTTACTCACATGTGATCCTCCAGGAAATCTTCTTTGACAAAGAGCCTAATTATTTGATAAATTATATACTTTTCTAAATAGAAGAAGGTATATATAATATCAGTTTTTTGAAAAACATTTAATAGCATATTTTTCTTATTGTTTTTACATATAAAACTATACAAAAGTAAAAGTCACAAATGCAATGAGACAATTATAAAGATGTTCATCATAATGTTGTTTATAATACATTTTAAAAATATGATATAATCTAGAGGCCCTCTAAGTAATTAATAGATGTGTTTTACATTTTTGGATTATTCACATTATGTTATATTTGAATATATATTAAGCTATATACATATATATATACACATATATATATAAAGCAATATATCAATGTGGGCCAAATAATTGCAGATTAGCAGTATTTGTAACATGGTATTAATAAGGATATATACACAGATCTTCCTCGACTTACTATAGGGTTAAAGCCCAATAAACCATAAACCCATTTTAATTTGAAAATATAGTAAGTCAGGTGTGCATTTACTGTACTTAATCTGAAGTGGAGTGGAGTGAAAGTCATTCAGTCATGTCTGACTCTTTTCAACCCTGTGGACTGTAGCTTGACAGGCTTCTTTGTCCATGGGATTCTCGAGGCAAGAATACTAGAGTGGGTTGTCATTCCCTTCTCCAAGGAATCTTTTGAACCCAGGTCTCCCACATTGCAGGCAGGTCCTCTACCTTCTGAGCCACCAGGGAAGTCCATATCATAGCTGAGTTTAACCTACCTTAAACATGCTCAGAACAGGTTAGATTACAGTCGGGCAGAACCATCTAACATGAAGCCCATTTTATAATGAAATGTTGATTATTTCATGTACTTTATTGAATACTGTACTGAAAGTAAAACAAACAAAATAGTTGTATGGGTACAAAATGGTTGTAAGTGTATGGGTTGTTTATCCTGATGATCATGAGGATCTGCCAAGCATCACCAGAGAGTATTATCCCATATAGCACTAGTCTCAGAAAAGATCAAAATTCACAATTCAAAGTATGGTTTCTACTGAATGTGTATTACTTTCACACCATCATAATGTGGGAACTGCCTGTAAATGCTGTACCAGAGACGCTAGAAGAAATTGCTTCACAGATTTAAGATTTCATCTATAGTTCAACAACTGAAGTTAAGGTCTGAGCATACGGTATCTGCCACAGACAGTGTATAACTTATGGACTAAAACAAGCAAGCAGAGAAATGTATCAGCCTTCCAAAGTTACCGTCTGGTTAAGGGAAACATGAGCAGTAAATAATGAGGAATATAAATAAGTTTTAGTGCTGAAACTAACTTGGCATTACCTGTAAGTGAGATCTCAAGAGTATCAGGTGAAAGCAGGTGGAGTCATGCTCTTTAGTATGATGGCCCATCCTCCTTTTAATGAATCTATGTGCAAGTCAACATCCAATTTCTCTTATTACAGTCAGGTTTCTTATAGCACATTATTATGCATAACAAAAATATATTGACCTATTTTCTGATTTTTTTCTTAAAGCAGAAAGACCTGTTTGCTTTCATTGCAAAGAAGAAGGAATGCACATTAAAGTAACTGATTTGATTTCTCTTTCATTGTACCCAGCGATTGAATATCTAATTGTTTTTAGCTAACTAACTAAAATGCCTCTAAAACAAACAAAATTTTTAAAAAAGCAAAGTAAAACAAGGAAACACTAACATGGGTTAATTAAAACATATCAATCAATTGATAGAATGGGACTCAGAATTTCTAATATTTAATCTACAACCTAGATAATTGTTATCATCAGTCAAGTTTGAAAATTAGTTTAATAAGATTAACTTACATCTAATATATAATTGAGACTAACTACTCTGAGACAAGTTGCTTCTAAATCTGAAGGAAAAGTGAGGCAGGTAATTTTAGGTCACATAGGATAATTTTAGGTCACAAGTTGAGAAATTGCAACATGAGCACCTAAGTATGTGAGAACATAAAGAAAATAATACTTTGAAAAGAAAAGTGATGTAGAATACGTAAGTGTGCTCTGTGTGTGTGCTAAATTGCTTCAGTCCTGTCTGACTCTTTGGGACCTTTTGGACTATAACCTGCCAGGCTTCTTTGCTCATGGGAGTCTCTAGGCAAGAATACTACAGTGGGTTGCATGCCCTCCTCCAGTGGATCTTCCCAATCCAGGGATTGAACCTGCATCTCTTATGTCTCATGTGTTGGCAGGTAGAATGCTTACCACTAGCACTATCTGGGAAGCCCCAGATTAGGTAACATATGTACCCCAAAATATTTTACACATTTTAATTTCTATCTTAAAATGGTACCCAGACATCCTTTTTGTTCCTCTTTCTGTATGTAATGTCCAGATTTCAAACCAGTACTACACAATTTATAAATGTCTCATTTTGGTTGAAATAATTTACTACAGGACATTCCGAGTTTATCTACAATTACAAAATTATCTCTATGAGCAGTAAATAATGAGGAATATAAATAAGTTTTAGTGCTGAAACTAACTTGGCATTACCTGTAAGTGAGATCTCAAGAGTATCAGGTGAAAGCAGGTGGAGTCATGCTCTTTAGTATGATGGCCCATCCTCCTTTTAATGAATCTATGTGCAAGTCAACATCCAATTTCTCTTATTACAGTCAGGTTTCTTATAGCACATTATTATGCATAACAAAATATATTGACCTATTTTCTGATTTTTTTCTTAAAGCAGAAAGACCTGTTTGCTTTCATTGCAAAGAAGAAGGAATGCACATTAAAGTAACTGATTTGATTTCTCTTTCATTGTACCCAGCGATTGAATATCTAATTGTTTTTAGCTAACTAACTAAAATGCCTCTAAAACAAACAAAATTTTTAAAAAAGCAAAGTAAAACAAGGAAACACTAACATGGGTTAATTAAAACATATCAATCAATTGATAGAATGGGACTCAGAATTTCTAATATTTAATCTACAACCTAGATAATTGTTATCATCAGTCAAGTTTGAAAATTAGTTTAATAAGATTAACTTACATCTAATATATAATTGAGACTAACTACTCTGAGACAAGTTGCTTCTAAATCTGAAGGAAAAGTGAGGCAGGTAATTTTAGGTCACATAGGATAATTTTAGGTCACAAGTTGAGAAATTGCAACATGAGCACCTAAGTATGTGAGAACATAAAGAAAATAATACTTTGAAAAGAAAAGTGATGTAGAATACGTAAGTGTGCTCTGTGTGTGTGCTAAATTGCTTCAGTCCTGTCTGACTCTTTGGGACCTTTTGGACTATAACCTGCCAGGCTTCTTTGCTCATGGGAGTCTCTAGGCAAGAATACTACAGTGGGTTGCATGCCCTCCTCCAGTGGATCTTCCCAATCCAGGGATTGAACCTGCATCTCTTATGTCTCATGTGTTGGCAGGTAGAATGCTTACCACTAGCACTATCTGGGAAGCCCCAGATTAGGTAACATATGTACCCCAAAATATTTTACACATTTTAATTTCTATCTTAAAATGGTACCCAGACATCCTTTTTGTTCCTCTTTCTGTATGTAATGTCCAGATTTCAAACCAGTACTACACAATTTATAAATGTCTCATTTTGGTTGAAATAATTTACTACAGGACATTCCGAGTTTATCTACAATTACAAAATTATCTCTATAAAGTACACTCTAAAGTTCAAAGAATTCTCTTAACATTTAAACTACAGCCAAGTTTAAAAGTCGATACCACCTACAACTATATTTTTACCATATAATTTATCTTAATTCTTCTTCTCTCTAAAAATTTGAGAATATGTACACATTATCAGATCTTTAGCATTCAACATATATATGAGAGTAATCACAATTGCCATAAAATGACTTGATGTGAAACAGTATTTCTCTGTCATTTCTCTGATAGGCAGTGAAGTTATTTTGGGTTTAGTATCTCTATAAATTTTACATTTCCCCAAGGGATGTAATAATCCATTGTATGGCATTGCAAGGGAAAATGACCAAATTAGAAAGATGTAACAGAATGTTGTAAAATCTAGTAGAAATTTTCGAAGTTGGACTGCCCACATAAAAGCATGGCAAACTAAAGAGTTGAGTGACTTAAGACCTATTGATAACCTGTTAGATGAACTGCATCCTTTGCTCAAAAAAATATAAAGTGGTGTTCAATTTTGATTTCTAAATTATGCTTCTATATTGAGCAAGGATAAGTCATACACTGAACTATTTTTTCTCAGTGGGCATGCCAGTTTATATTAAAATTTTTTAATGTCCCTGTATTTTCAATGAACTAATTTATACTTATAGTTCAACCTAAGGAAATAGTATAGGTAAATGTAATTTTACAAATGTTCTTTGCGACATTAAGTTTAACAATAATAAAAATATTATAAATAAATGACAGCTCACCTTTTCACTAGTCTGTAAACCACATTTGTATTTAATTTGTGTGTGTGTGTTTGCATGTTTCGTCACTAAGTCATGTCTGACTTTTTGCAGCACCATAAACCTTGGTCCACTTGTCTCCTCTGTCCATGGGATTCTCCTGGCAAGAACACTTGCCAGAGTGGGTTACCATTTCCTACTCCCAAAGGGGTCTTCCTAATGCTGGGATCGAACCCAGTATCCCTTCTGTCTGCAATGCAAGTGGATTCCTTACCACTGTTCCACCAGAGAAGATGCATTTAATTTAATACATATAAAGCATATAAAAGAATTCTATACACATGTTTATTCCCTCAAGTAGTAGGCAATTCATTATAACAGTGGTGATTGCAGTTCCAGGTCTTTGCTAATTTTTTAGTTGTGACAATATATCTAACTTTAATTCTTAGTAACCTCCTATTACTTTGGACTTTACTATAAATATAGTAATTAAACTAGTATCAACTTTTTGTACTTAATAGTAGGTGCTATTTATATAATTTTATAATTAGAACCATGGTTGTTTTGATGAAAATATTTTTATTATTTACCCTTGGAAAATTTCCTTCTCAAGTTTCTATTTGTAGCAAATAGTTGAATTTTTTCACTATTTATCAGCACAATGCTCCTTTTCTTACATATTGATGTTATAGTGACATTTCAATTAGTGGCTTCTCTGGTGGTCAGATGGTAAAAACTCTGCCTACAGTGCAGGAGACCTGAGTTTAATCCTTGAATCAGGAAGATCTCCTGGAGAAAGGCGTACAACCCAGTATTCTTGCCTAGAGAATCCCTTGGACATAGAAGCTGGCGAGGCTACAGTCCATGAGGCCACAAAGTTTGGTCATGACTGAGTGCTTCTATATTGAGCAAGGATAAGTCATACACTGAACTATTTTTTCTCAGTGGGCATGCCAGTTTATATTAAAATTTTTTAATGTCCCTGTATTTTCAATGAACTAATTTATACTTATAGTTCAACCTAAGGAAATAGTATAGGTAAATGTAATTTTACAAATGTTCTTTGCGACATTAAGTTTAACAATAATAAAAATATTATAAATAAATGACAGCTCACCTTTTCACTAGTCTGTAAACCACATTTGTATTTAATTTGTGTGTGTGTGTTTGCATGTTTCGTCACTAAGTCATGTCTGACTTTTTGCAGCACCATAAACCTTGGTCCACTTGTCTCCTCTGTCCATGGGATTCTCCTGGCAAGAACACTTGCCAGAGTGGGTTACCATTTCCTACTCCAAGGGATCTTCCTAATGCTGGGATCGAACCCAGTATCCCTTCTGTCTGCAATGCAAGTGGATTCCTTACCACTGTTCCACCAGAGAAGATGCATTTAATTTAATACATATAAAGCATATAAAAGAATTCTATACACATGTTTATTCCCTCAAGTAGTAGGCAATTCATTATAACAGTGGTGATTGCAGTTCCAGGTCTTTGCTAATTTTTTAGTTGTGACAATATATCTAACTTTAATTCTTAGTAACCTCCTATTACTTTGGACTTTACTATAAATATAGTAATTAAACTAGTATCAACTTTTTGTACTTAATAGTAGGTGCTATTTATATAATTTTATAATTAGAACCATGGTTGTTTTGATGAAAATATTTTTATTATTTACCCTTGGAAAATTTCCTTCTCAAGTTTCTATTTGTAGCAAATAGTTGAATTTTTTCACTATTTATCAGCACAATGCTCCTTTTCTTACATATTGATGTTATAGTGACATTTCAATTAGTGGCTTCTCTGGTGGTCAGATGGTAAAAACTCTGCCTACAGTGCAGGAGACCTGAGTTTAATCCTTGAATCAGGAAGATCTCCTGGAGAAAGGCGTAGCAACCCAGTATTCTTGCCTAGAGAATCCCTTGGACATAGAAGCTGGCGAGGCTACAGTCCATGAGGCCACAAAGTTTGGTCATGACTGAGTGACTAACGCACACACAGTGAAATATCTGCAAAAGAAATATATTTTCTTTGGGATTCATTCATGAGAATGCCTCTCATTGTCTTCTGTCTTCTCTCTCTCTGTTTGTGTTGTGTGTTATGAGTAAGTTTACTTATTTAAAATGTCATTATATTCTTCATTTCTGTTGTTCAATTAACTTCTATCTTTAATGCTATCAGAAGCAGTATCAATTTGTTCAAAATTACTAAACCACTAAGTTATTTTTAAACTGGTTAATAATATTTATTTTTGTTATAGCTTCTGAATCTCTTTTCCTCTTTAGATTTCTTGTCCTGATACAATCTCCCTCTCTCTTTTAGTTAAACTTAAAATATTTTCAACTTCTCAAAAATAAAACACCTCAGTTTATTTGTGACGTCTCATTTTTGCCTTAATTTGTTTATTTTGATTATTTAACTTACCACTTCTTTTCACTTTTTAAAAAAATATTTGAAAATATCAATAAGCATTACCTTATTTTGCGTTGAAAACTCTCCTTTTCTCATAAGATTTTCTCATCTTCTCTTTAACTCAAAAATTCTACATCAAAATCTCCCCAACTTCAGCACATACATCCATGCTTCTTATTAGGAGCTATGTACTTTGTTTCCTAATGTCTTGATCGGTTTTTATCATTTGATTCTGAACAGTTTTTACCATCTGTCATCTTGAAAGAGATATGGTTACCTATTTATTGTATAAGTGCCTCTATTTTTGCTCAGTCACACTGAGACAGATACAGGCTATATGCTATTAGTTCAGTTAACAGCATGAGGAATGTGATGATTAAGCAATTTTTTTTCTGGTGATATAACTTGCTGATAGCCTATCTGAAATAAAATCCTAAATCTTATTATTCTTAATTCAGTGACCATTCCTTTATACATTTTTTTAAAAAACTAATATGATAGTTTGAAATCTGCTGTTGTATATGAAATAAACCATAGAACTTCTCTGGCTTCATTTCTCCAACTGTAAAATGAGGTAGAGTTACATCTGTTTTTAAAATACTTACATGGAGAGTTATATCTCTTTTAAAATACCTACAGAGTGATATTTGACATATAATCTTGAGACCTCCATCAATTTGCACTGGTTGGTTAACTGAAAGATCCCATAAGACTCCACAGGGTGAACTCATGAAAAGCTTTAAGCAAAGTTAAGTATACAGCACAACAGGAGAAAGAAGTCACAGACAATCACAGAAAGGTCCCAGAATTTCCAGATACAGACCTCTTCAATTTTTGGCAGCCTCAAAGGACTTACTTCAGATTCAGATTATGAAACAGCAAGATCTGTGTGAAGTGGCTCAATTTTAAGGGAACCAAAGCACACAATTCCAAAGACGGTTTTTTGCCCACAGATCATAGAGTGAAAACCATTCTTGATAACTGCTTACGCCAAGTAAAAAACATCTATGTATACATCCAGAAAGGACAGAGAGAAGTTGATGCCTCCCATGGAGTTTCAGTCTTTAAAGGGAATATTATAAATCACTGGCAGTGTGTTCTCATTCTTTCTCTTTTATTGGAGGATAATTTCTTTACAATGTTGTTTTAGATTCTACTGTACAACGTGAATCAGCTAACTGTATATACATATCTCCTCCTTCTTAGACTTTTCTTCCACACCTTTCATTCCACCCATCTAAGTTATCATGGAGCACTGAGCCAAAAGTCCCTGTGCTATATAACAGGTTCCCACTACCTATTTTACGATAGTTATATATGTTGATCCCACCTCTCATTTCCCCATGCTTGCCCATGTCTGTTCTCTACATCTGAATCTCTATTCCTGCCCTGTAAATATGTTCATCTGTATTAATTCTTTTCAGATTCTACATATATGCATTAACCTATGATATTTTTTCTTTTTCTGATTTACTTCACTCTGTATGGCAGACTCTAGGTCCATCCATGTCTCTACAAATGATCCAATTTGACTAAGGGTCCTTACCAGACTTCCAAATATCCCTAGAAATAAGCTTGCATTTGCTTCTTTCTTGCCCAAATCCTAGTTAAGGAGAGGATATATATAGACAGATATAGATATACATATATAATTATGACTCATATTGTATGGCAGAAATCAATATAACAATGAAAAATAATTTTCCTCCAATTGGAAAAATTAAAAGAAAATTATCAAGGTAGCTACATCAGTATGGTAGTGTTAATTGAATCCCAAACATACTTCTTCAGTAGCATTTTGGGCATCTACTGACCTGGGGAGTTCATCTTTCAATGTCATATCTTTTTGCCTTTTCATACTGTTCATGGGCCTCTCAGGTAAGAATACTGAAATGGTTTGCCATTCCCTTCTCCAGTGGACCACATTTTGTCAGAGTTCTCCACCATGACCCGTCCATCTTGGGTGGCCCGACATGGCATGGCTCAAGTGTTAGACATGGCTGTGATCCATATGATCAGTTTGGTTAGTTGTGGTTAGTTGTGATTGTGTTTTTCATCCTGTTTGCCCTATGATGGATGAAGTTAAGTGTCTTGTGGAAACTTCCTGTTGGGAGAGACTGGCTGTGGATAAAGCTGGATCTTGCTCTGATGGGCAAGGCCATGTTCAGCAGATCTTTAATTCAATTATTTGCTGATGGTTGGAGCTGTGTTCCCTCCCTGTAGTTTGGCCATTTGTGGTAGGGATAATAGTGACTTTCTCCAAAGGGAAGTACAAAATGCTGCACAAGGACTGCTGTTTCAGGGTCCAGGACCCTGTGACCACTGTGGACCCAAGTCTCTGCTGGAGACTCCAGAACACAGTGCTGGAGAAGATTCTTGAGAGTCTCTTGGACAACAAGGAGATCAAAGCAATCAATCCTAAAGGAAATCAACCCTGAATATTCATTGGAAGGAATGATGCTGAAGCTGAAGTTCCCTGTAAATATGTTCATCTGTATTAATTCTTTTCAGATTCTACATATATGCATTAACCTATGATATTTTTTCTTTTTCTGATTTACTTCACTCTGTATGGCAGACTCTAGGTCCATCCATGTCTCTACAAATGATCCAATTTGACTAAGGGTCCTTACCAGACTTCCAAATATCCCTAGAAATAAGCTTGCATTTGCTTCTTTCTTGCCCAAATCCTAGTTAAGGAGAGGATATATATAGACAGATATAGATATACATATATAATTATGACTCATATTGTATGGCAGAAATCAATATAACAATGAAAAATAATTTTCCTCCAATTGGAAAAATTAAAAGAAAATTATCAAGGTAGCTACATCAGTATGGTAGTGTTAATTGAATCCCAAACATACTTCTTCAGTAGCATTTTGGGCATCTACTGACCTGGGGAGTTCATCTTTCAATGTCATATCTTTTTGCCTTTTCATACTGTTCATGGGCCTCTCAGGTAAGAATACTGAAATGGTTTGCCATTCCCTTCTCCAGTGGACCACATTTTGTCAGAGTTCTCCACCATGACCCGTCCATCTTGGGTGGCCCGACATGGCATGGCTCAAGTGTTAGACATGGCTGTGATCCATATGATCAGTTTGGTTAGTTGTGGTTAGTTGTGATTGTGTTTTTCATCCTGTTTGCCCTATGATGGATGAAGTTAAGTGTCTTGTGGAAACTTCCTGTTGGGAGAGACTGGCTGTGGATAAAGCTGGATCTTGCTCTGATGGGCAAGGCCATGTTCAGCAGATCTTTAATTCAATTATTTGCTGATGGTTGGAGCTGTGTTCCCTCCCTGTAGTTTGGCCATTTGTGGTAGGGATAATAGTGACTTTCTCCAAAGGGAAGTACAAAATGCTGCACAAGGACTGCTGTTTCAGGGTCCAGGACCCTGTGACCACTGTGGACCCAAGTCTCTGCTGGAGACTCCAGAACACAGTGCTGGAGAAGATTCTTGAGAGTCTCTTGGACAACAAGGAGATCAAAGCAATCAATCCTAAAGGAAATCAACCCTGAATATTCATTGGAAGGAATGATGCTGAAGCTGAAGTTCCAATACTTTGGCCAACTGAAGCAAAGAGATGACTTATTGGAAAGAAACTTGATGTTGGGAAAAATAGAAGGCAAAAGGAGAAGGGGGTAACAGAGGATGAGATGGTTGCATGGCATCATTGAGTCAATGGACATGAGCTTGTGCGAGCTCTGGGAGATGATGAAGGGCAGAGAAGTCTGGCATACTGCAGTCCATGGGGTTGCATAGAGTCATATACGACTGAACGACTGAACTGACTGACAGAAGCATACCTATGGAACTGAAAATCACACATCGACTGTAGCTTCCCTGGATTCCAAATTAAACTGATATTTCTCTAATTGGACACAGTTTATCCCATACTTAAAGATCTATAGGGTAAAAATACAAGTGCTATGTTTATTGAAAAAAATTCATGTTATAAGGACATGCTTGATTGAAACCTATGTTGTTTAAGGGTCAACTCTAGAAAATTGTTTGTTCAAAGTATAATAATTGCAATGTATCTTGTGAAGATAGCAGGTAGATAAAGTAAAATAAATGATTGTGATGATATAAAGGGTGGGAGGTATAAATTAATGATACTATGTAATAAGGTACCTGTACTGCTTGTGGAGTAGTAGTGTTATTTGAATGTGGACTTAGTTTAATATACCTTTATATGTATATTGCAGATTTTAGGGTAACCACCAAAATTGTTTAAACAGGTTTATAATTGATATAGCAAAAATGGAGAGAAAACAGAATCATATAAACAGAATCAATGAAAACCACAGATAGGAAAAAAGAAAAAAAGGACAGATGAAAAAAATTAAGTTATAAACATGATAAATATTAATATAATTATATCAATCATTACTTTAAATACAAAATGCTGCACAAGGACTGCTGTTTCAGGGTCCAGGACCCTGTGACCACTGTGGACCCAAGTCTCTGCTGGAGACTCCAGAACACAGTGCTGGAGAAGATTCTTGAGAGTCTCTTGGACAACAAGGAGATCAAAGCAATCAATCCTAAAGGAAATCAACCCTGAATATTCATTGGAAGGAATGATGCTGAAGCTGAAGTTCCAATACTTTGGCCAACTGAAGCAAAGAGATGACTTATTGGAAAGAAACTTGATGTTGGGAAAAATAGAAGGCAAAAGGAGAAGGGGGTAACAGAGGATGAGATGGTTGCATGGCATCATTGAGTCAATGGACATGAGCTTGTGCGAGCTCTGGGAGATGATGAAGGGCAGAGAAGTCTGGCATACTGCAGTCCATGGGGTTGCATAGAGTCATATACGACTGAACGACTGAACTGACTGACAGAAGCATACCTATGGAACTGAAAATCACACATCGACTGTAGCTTCCCTGGATTCCAAATTAAACTGATATTTCTCTAATTGGACACAGTTTATCCCATACTTAAAGATCTATAGGGTAAAAATACAAGTGCTATGTTTATTGAAAAAAATTCATGTTATAAGGACATGCTTGATTGAAACCTATGTTGTTTAAGGGTCAACTCTAGAAAATTGTTTGTTCAAAGTATAATAATTGCAATGTATCTTGTGAAGATAGCAGGTAGATAAAGTAAAATAAATGATTGTGATGATATAAAGGGTGGGAGGTATAAATTAATGATACTATGTAATAAGGTACCTGTACTGCTTGTGGAGTAGTAGTGTTATTTGAATGTGGACTTAGTTTAATATACCTTTATATGTATATTGCAGATTTTAGGGTAACCACCAAAATTGTTTAAACAGGTTTATAATTGATATAGCAAAAATGGAGAGAAAACAGAATCATATAAACAGAATCAATGAAAACCACAGATAGGAAAAAAGAAAAAAAGGACAGATGAAAAAAATTAAGTTATAAACATGATAAATATTAATATAATTATATCAATCATTACTTTAAATACAAATGATCTGAATATACCAATATAAAGACAGAGATAGTTGGAGGGGACCCAAGACTCAACTATGTGTTGTCTATAAGATGTACACTATAAATAAAAAGACATATCAAAAGTAAAGGAATGGTAAAAGATATTTTATGATGATGCTAATCAAAAATAAGTTAGAGTATTAGATGGGCTTCCCTGGTGGTCCAGTGGGTAAGGACACCGCCTTGCAGTGCAAGGGGCGCCGGTTCGATCCCTGGCCTGGGAAGATCCCATGTGCCGCGGAGCTGCTGGACCGATGTGTCCAATTACCGAGCCGGAGCTCTGGAGCGCATGCGCCCAGAGCCAGTGCTCTGCAACAACAGAGGCGGCTGTGATGGGAGGCCCACACGGGCCAAAGAACAAAGAAGGATGAAAATGAACAAATGAAAGACCGATAGAAGTGGCCCGCCTGCTCCTCTCCCTCCCCACCCCACCCCCCTCAAATAAATAAGTAAAAATAAATCTTTAAAAAAAAAAAAATAAGTTAGAGTATTAGAATAAACTAATTGTCATATAATGAGGTCTATATGATGCTGAGCCTTTGAATTAAGCTGAAAATTTGTCTGTAGCCTTGAGAAAAGAACAATTTTAAAAAAAATTATAAAAAAAAAGCCTGTCAAGTTTTCACCATAGTATGAGTATAGCTGTGAGCTTATATGGGCTTTATTATATTGAAGTATGATGCCTCTATACCCACTTTGTGGAGAGTTTGTATCATAAGTGGATGTTTAATTTTGTCAAAAGCTTTTTCTGTATCTGTTGAGACGATTATATGATTTTTATTCTTAAATTGGTTAAATTAATGACCTGTTTTAGTAGTGTGTATTTGAATGTGGACTTAGTTTAATATACCTTTATATGTATATTGCAGATTTTAGGGTAACCACCAAAATTGTTTAAACAGGTTTATAATTGATATAGCAAAAATGGAGAGAAAACAGAATCATATAAACAGAATCAATGAAAACCACAGATAGGAAAAAAGAAAAAAAGGACAGATGAAAAAAATTAAGTTATAAACATGATAAATATTAATATAATTATATCAATCATTACTTTAAATACAAATGATCTGAATATACCAATATAAAGACAGAGATAGTTGGAGGGGACCCAAGACTCAACTATGTGTTGTCTATAAGATGTACACTATAAATAAAAAGACATATCAAAAGTAAAGGAATGGTAAAAGATATTTTATGATGATGCTAATCAAAAATAAGTTAGAGTATTAGATGGGCTTCCCTGGTGGTCCAGTGGGTAAGGACACCGCCTTGCAGTGCAAGGGGCGCCGGTTCGATCCCTGGCCTGGGAAGATCCCATGTGCCGCGGAGCTGCTGGACCGATGTGTCCAATTACCGAGCCGGAGCTCTGGAGCGCATGCGCCCAGAGCCAGTGCTCTGCAACAACAGAGGCGGCTGTGATGGGAGGCCCACACGGGCCAAAGAACAAAGAAGGATGAAAATGAACAAATGAAAGACCGATAGAAGTGGCCCGCCTGCTCCTCTCCCTCCCCACCCCACCCCCCTCAAATAAATAAGTAAAAATAAATCTTTAAAAAAAAAAAATAAGTTAGAGTATTAGAATAAACTAATTGTCATATAATGAGGTCTATATGATGCTGAGCCTTTGAATTAAGCTGAAAATTTGTCTGTAGCCTTGAGAAAAGAACAATTTTAAAAAAAATTATAAAAAAAAAGCCTGTCAAGTTTTCACCATAGTATGAGTATAGCTGTGAGCTTATATGGGCTTTATTATATTGAAGTATGATGCCTCTATACCCACTTTGTGGAGAGTTTGTATCATAAGTGGATGTTTAATTTTGTCAAAAGCTTTTTCTGTATCTGTTGAGACGATTATATGATTTTTATTCTTAAATTGGTTAATGTGATGTATCACATTCATTGATTTGTGGATATTGAAACATTCCGGTGCCCTTAGGATAAATACCACTTAATTATGGTGTAATGTCTTATTAAATTCAGTTTGCTGATATTTTGTTGAGGATATTTAAATTTATATTCATCTATACTGGTTCCTTTAATTTTCTTTTTTTTCTGTGCTATCTTTGTCTGATTTTTTTTACTAGGGTGATGCTGGCCTTGTAGAATAAGTTCAGAAGCTTTCTTTCCTCTGCAAATTCTGGGAATAGTTTGAGAAGCATTGGTGTTAACTATTCTCTGAATGTTATTTATTTTCAGAATTCATCCATGAAGCCATCTCTGATTTTCATTTGTTGAGAGTTTATTTTTATTATTACTGATTTAATTTCATTATTGGCAATTGGTCTGCTCATATTTTCTACTTCTTCTTTGTTCAACCTTGACAGATTGTACATTGCTAAGAATTTGTCCATTTCTCCTAGGTTGTCCATTTTTATGGTATGTAGTTGTCCATAGGAATTTCTCATGATACTTTTTGGTATTTCTGTAGTGTCAGTTCTGACTTTTTTTTAATTTCTAGTTTTATTTATTTGGACCCTCTCCCTTTTTTCTTGATGAATCTAGCTAATGGTTTCTAAATATTTTTATCTTTCAGAGTACCAGTCAGTTCTTAGTTTCATTGATCTTTTCTATCATTTTTAGTCTCTATTTCATTTATTTCTTCTCTGATATTTATAATTTCTTTTCTTCTATTAACTTTGAGTGTAAAGAATGTGGTTTCTACTTCTTTAGTACAAGGCTAAGGATGCTAACTCTATTGTCTGAATCTTCTGTGAATTATGAATTAATTTGTCTGCATGAACTGAGACTTGAGAAAGATATACATAAATATACAATTTATTTATCAAGGCTATAGATGCTCTAGAAAATATAGAGTGGGAGAAAGATTGCAAGGGAAAGAGTGAGGGAAAAAGAAACTGAAGTAGGAAAAATAAACTGATGCTAATTTGTATGTTACCAAGATGAGTTTTATAAGCTTAAAAAAGGAAGAGCTCAATAAATATATCCACTCAGCACACAGGATTCCTCTGGAGCAAAATTCTTATGCTGAAGCCCTAACATCCAATGGTATTTGGTGATAGGTCCGTTAAGCAAGTAACTAAGTTTAAATGATATCACTATTTCTATTCCCAAGTAATTCTTAGGAATAGGAATAGTGTCCTTTAAAGAAGAGGAAGAGATTCCAGGGATATGTGTGCACAGTAAAATGGCCACGTAAAGACACAAGGAAAAACTGCTGCCTAAAAGGAGAGAGGCCTCAGGAGACACCAAACTTGCTAACACCTTGATCTTGGACTTCCAGCCTCCAAGAGTGAGAGAAAATAAACTTGTGCTGTTCAAGCCACCCAATCTGTGGTACTCTTATAGAAATCCTAGCAGCGTAATATAGTAAGGAAGGGGGATTTATCTTCCAGGTTCCCACTTTTCTCCTTGCTCTATGGGCTAAAGTTTATCCCACTAGGTTTTAACTTTCTCATACTTAAAGACTGCATCATCCTTTCGGGAGCAACTTAGGGACCCATGTTCCTGGGTACAGAGTTTCATTCAAATTTGATAATATCACTAGAGCTGGAAATTCCTGGTACATATGTAGCTAGTTGGATGAGATATGCAGGTAGCCAAAGGTGGGTGGCTGGTATATGGTTTATGTGTTTTAGGAAGTGATTCCCTTTCTATAATCTGAGACTATTCTAAAAGTATGTGTCTTACATAACAGGGGAAGTATATCATTCTTGACCTTTTATTTGAAAAATTCATATATTTCATTCTCATTTCTCTTTAATTTCATTTTACTTAAATGAGCACATTTCACACTTAAATAGAAAATGAACTCTTGGGATTATCTAGTTTAAAACTCTTATTTTAAAAGTGAGAAAACGTGAAGCCCACAGAGATAATAATATTTGCCTTTAATTTGTTAATGCAAAGGAGGTTTCTTTATCCAGTTTGTTTTGTCTTGGAATTTAACTCATTATGAAGTCCAAAGGAGTTCCAATTACTTCATGTTTATGCTTTAGGAGGATATAGCAATAAGGCATGAGATGCTGTAAGATTTCAAATAGCACATAAATTGAGATATTTACTTTTGTTTCCCAAATATGGTATCTAATAAACAGAACTTAAACAGAATAAAGTGTTCAGTATATAAAGTAAAGTAGTGATGTTGACTTCAAAGTTTGCACATGAAATCAATCACTTCTCTACACTGAATTGTAAAAGGTCAGTTACTAGAGAGCTAAAGCTCAGCTAAGGCTTAGCGTTAGAGTCTCAAGGTAGCTGGTATTGGATAGCCAGGTTAACAGACTTGCTTTGATGGCTGTCTTTCATCATTTATTTTTCTGAAAAGGCATATTAAATTCTAATACATTTTAATTAACACGATTAGTAGAAAAATACATGAATCAGGAAGAATACAAGGATTATAAAAAATAATCATTACAAATTGAAATTTTAAAAATATCATCTCTTAAGCACCTATGTTCACAAAATTAAGAGACTATGATACAGTTTTGGGGGCCTAATCTTTAAAATGAAAATAGTCAGCTATGTATAATGAATATTCAGTGTTTGAGAGTATAACAAGAGCTACATTACAAAAAAAAAGAAAAAGTTCAGACTGTGTTCTCTATTGCTACTGCAACTAGAAGCAAATACCACCTGTTTCCTTGTTTGATGCTGAGTAAATGGGTGGTATCTGGCAGTTGATTCAGAATAGCTCATATGCAATCAGTAGACACAATGTCTTATCAGACAGCTCTTCATTTAGTTTAATTTACTGTAACTCACTTGTATTAATATCCTAGTAAGTAACCTGGTGTCTCATTTCTGGCAGCCTGTGTGTCTCATTTTTTCTCTATGGGATTCCCTCATGAAATATTTGGGAATTCTATCATGGAAAACATCAGAAAGGGTAGGATGCTGCTTGGAGGAGTGGTTTTTAATAGGGTTGACTAGGAAATTTGTTACTCAAGAAATGAGTAACAACATATAGTTTGGATAAATTGTTTCAACATTTATTGTCAAATGTATAATAGGATGTTGTGTTGAAAATAAGACCATCAAATGAATGCAGTATTGTTTTCTGTTCTTGTTGTGTTTCATTCCTAGACTCCACAATTTTTTAAAATTTTTTATTTTATTTCTTGCTTTTGAAGAGTTCTGTTGTTTATAGATATGTATAATTCCAGATTAGTCATATGTATATCCCTGATCCCTCTCTCCTGTGCCCCCATCACAGTCCCTCCATCCCATCCCTCCAGGCCATTGTATAGCCCCTATAGGATCCCTTATTCCCACAGGGCATTGACAATAGTTATCTTTTACATACAATAGTATAGGTTTCCATGTTACTTTTTCCACGCCTCTCACCCACTGTTCACTCACCACAATGTCCATAGGTCTGTTCTCTATATCTGTTTTTCCATCACTTCCCTGCATGTGTTATCATTACCATCTTACTAGATTCCATATCTGCCTGTAAGTATACTGTACTTGTCTTTCTCTTTTTCACTTCACTTCGTATCTAGATTCATCCACTTCATTAGGACGGATTCTTCTGCATTTCTTTTTACGGCTGAGAAGTACTCTATTGTATATATGCGCCATAGTTTCTTTATCCATTCATTCATCAATGGACATTGTGGTTGCTTTCATGTTCTAGGTATTGTATGTATAGAGTGCTGCAATGAACATTGGGGTACAGATGTCTCTTTCAATTTTGATTTCATCAGGGCATATGCCTAATAGTGGGATTGCTGGATCATATGGTGCTTCTATTCTTAGTTTTTTGAGGAATCTCCATACTGTCTTCCATAGTGGCTGTATCACTCCATAAATTTGTAAGAAGTTAATACCATGTGTTATAAGCAGGGTGATCCATGTTTAGATATTCAAAAGAGATTGTGAGAAATTCCATTTTCACTGGTATGATTAAATAGGGACCTCCCACTAAAAACAGCTGTGGGAATGCTTGATAAACTATAGTCATCTGTTTATATATTTATTTATTTATGCTAAGATGCCCCATGGAGTTTTATTCTATTAGATTGTATTCCATTAATATGATTATTTATTTTTGATGTTCAATTTCTATCAGATTTGTTCAATGGGTAAATCTGGTTCTTAAGTTCTTTCAATTTGTCCCCATTTCAATAGTTTCTTATTAAAGATAGTATAAAACATTTCAGACTTACTTTCATATCCTAGCTCTGGAATTAGGTTTATCTCTAAAAAAATCTGACAACCTTTAGTGGAAAATAGTATTTAGACATGAAGATCAGGGTAATCGGTGTGCTCATTGATACCCATGCCATTTCTTCTAGAGCCTCTTAGTGGCTCTATGACACTAAAATATATAGTAACAATTTCACATCTAGTCTTTTTTTTTTCTCTTTCCTGAAAACTGTGAGTTCATGTTGGTATTTTAAATTTCTAATCAAGAAAGTGGGCTCTCATTACTGTCAATATGTTTTCTCAAGCCTAGACCACACAGAAAGTAGTTTCAAAATTACTAACTCATATGACTACAAAAAGGGGCTTTATCTTCATTTACTGTTCTCTTTGTAGAATACATGTCTTAATCTTTCAGTTCAATTACTTTTAATCATTCAGTTTTAATCATTTAGTTTTCATCATTTAATCATTCAGTTCAATTAGTTTTTCCAAAGGCAAGCACTTGTATAATTCCATGACTATCAAGATATAGAATATTTTTGTTACTTCTGAAGATTTTCTCAGTCTCCTTTCCAGTTGTTATTCTCTCATTCCAAGCTATTCTCATGGTTTTTATCATGCATATTCCACAATCTGCTTATCCATTCTCCTGTTGGTGAATTTAAATTATTTCCAATTTTTGTTTTTCATAAGCAAATTTTCTAAGCTATTCTATTATAAAACTTTTGAGAACACATTTATATTTCTCTTGGATAAATAACTTGGAATGAAATTATATAGATTATATCATAAGTGTATGTTCAATTTTATAAGAAACTCCTCAACATTTCTGTAACTTTTTCATTATCAGCGCATGAGAATTCTAACTGCCCCACATGCTTGCCTCCATTTGGTGTTATCTTTTTAAAAGTTATCAATTGTGATTGGGAAGATTTGAGTCTCATATTTATGATCTTTATTTCCCTGATTTTCTACTAATAATACTGGTTATTCCTTCATGTGCTTGTTGTCCAGTCATATGCCTCTATGTAAAGCTGTATTTTAATATTTTGTCTTTTATTTTTTAATCTATCATTGAAATTCAAGTTTTTGTGTTTTTTTTCACTTTATATAATCTAGTACAAATCTTTAATCAAACATAAGCTTAGCAAATTGTTTTTAGTGTCTTTCCAAAAATAAAAATTTAACATTTTGATAAATTCTAATTTATCTAACTTTTTTCTTTTAGAGATATTGTTTCTCTGTCTATTCTAATAAATATTTGCACATTCTGAAAAATATTTTTCTATGCTTTATTCTAGAACTTTTTGTTATTTAAGCTAAATTTTTACTACCTGAAATTTACTTTTAAAGATTGAAGCTTTTGTTTCCATATGGATATCTCCTTGTTCCTGCAACAGTTTTGAAAACAATTATATTCCCCTTTGGATTCCTTAAAATCTTAATCAAAAATGAATTGACTCTATAAATATTGTACTATCTGTGGACTCTCTGTAGATGTTTCTTTACTGATGTAGGTGTGTATTAAGATTTACAGTCAGAGAGTGTGTCTCTTACTTTGTTCTTTTTTGCTCTTATTATTTAGGTCACTTTCATTTCCCGTATGAACGCTTGAATCAGCTTACCAATTTCTATTTGAAAAGTGCATTATTCTAATATCTGATTATTGATGTTAAACATCTTTCTTGTGTTTATTTGCTATCTATGCATTTTCTTTCATTATTAACATTTTTAAATTTTTCTTTAACTTTTAACATTTTTTCTCTTTTTAATGAGGTTGCTCTTTTATTTAGTGAATTCTGAGTAATTAATATGTTTTAGACAAGTCCTTTATGGAATATGTGACAATAAATATATTTACTTAGCTAGCAATTATCTTTTTATTGTATTAACGGAACATTTGCTCAGCATCCTTTCAATTTTTGATAGAGTTCAATTTATCTTTTTTTTTAAATTTTGGCCTCTTTTATTGGTCTTTCATTTATTTATTTTCATTCATCTTTGTTCCTTGGCCTATGCGGGCCTCCCATCACAATGACCTCTCTTGTCGCAGAGCACTGGCTCTGGGTGCATGCATTCCAGAGCACCAGCTTGCAATTGGACACACCAGTCCAGCCTCTCTGCAGCACATGGGATCCTCCCTGGCCAGGGATCGAACTGGTGCCCCTTGCACTGCAAGATGGACTTCCCACCCACTGGACCACAAGAGAAGCCCAATTTGCTAATTTTTTAATGAGATTTTCATCTATGTATTTTTTAGTACTAGTGGCCTATAGTTCTCTTTTCTTGCAAAATCTTTGTTTAGTATTGATATCAGAGATCAGAGTAATATTGGATACATAACAACAATTTTCGCAGCTTTCTGGAAAAGATTGTATAGAATTGGTATTTTCTTCCTTAATTGTCTGGTAAAATTTGCCAGTGAGACCATCTGGGTTTGAAGTGTTTTGCTGGAAGTTTTTAAACAGTAATTTATTTAAGAAATACATGGAGGACTATTTAGGTATCTGTTTCTTTTTTGAGTGAGTTTTATTTGTTTATGTCTTTCAAGGAATTCGTGTCTTTAAGCTGTCAAATTTACAGGCAAATCATTGTTTGTAATACTTATCCTTTCAATAAGTATGTGAGTTTGTGGTGATGTCTTTCATTTTCATTTATAATAATGGTAATATTGCTTTTTCTCTTTTATTCATTGTCAAACTATACATATGACAATATTGTGCATACTTGCACATCTAGTAATTTTTATTTTTTTCTGGTAATCTTTGATTACTGGGGATTTTACATGTTGTAGAATCTCTACTTTACATTTGAAATATATTATTCCTCTTTTCTTCTTCAGACAAAAAGGAAGATCTTTAATAAGAGAGTCAATGATGGATGTTAGTTACACTGTTAAGCTGAATTCTCCAAGAGGGCACAGATGACCATAATAACTAATGTCTCTTAGTTCTTTTATTGTATTAACGGAACATTTGCTCAGCATCCTTTCAATTTTTGATAGAGTTCAATTTATCTTTTTTTTTAAATTTTGGCCTCTTTTATTGGTCTTTCATTTATTTATTTTCATTCATCTTTGTTCCTTGGCCTATGCGGGCCTCCCATCACAATGACCTCTCTTGTCGCAGAGCACTGGCTCTGGGTGCATGCTTTCCCAGAGCACCAGCTTGCAATTGGACACACCAGTCCAGCCTCTCTGCAGCACATGGGATCCTCCCTGGCCAGGGATCGAACTGGTGCCCCTTGCACTGCAAGATGGACTTCCCACCCACTGGACCACAAGAGAAGCCCAATTTGCTAATTTTTTAATGAGATTTTCATCTATGTATTTTTTAGTACTAGTGGCCTATAGTTCTCTTTTCTTGCAAAATCTTTGTTTAGTATTGATATCAGAGATCAGAGTAATATTGGATACATAACAACAATTTTCGCAGCTTTCTGGAAAAGATTGTATAGAATTGGTATTTTCTTCCTTAATTGTCTGGTAAAATTTGCCAGTGAGACCATCTGGGTTTGAAGTGTTTTGCTGGAAGTTTTTAAACAGTAATTTATTTAAGAAATACATGGAGGACTATTTAGGTATCTGTTTCTTTTTTGAGTGAGTTTTATTTGTTTATGTCTTTCAAGGAATTCGTGTCTTTAAGCTGTCAAATTTACAGGCAAATCATTGTTTGTAATACTTATCCTTTCAATAAGTATGTGAGTTTGTGGTGATGTCTTTCATTTTCATTTATAATAATGGTAATATTGCTTTTTCTCTTTTATTCATTGTCAAACTATACATATGACAATATTGTGCATACTTGCACATCTAGTAATTTTTATTTTTTTCTGGTAATCTTTGATTACTGGGGATTTTACATGTTGTAGAATCTCTACTTTACATTTGAAATATATTATTCCTCTTTTCTTCTTCAGACAAAAAGGAAGATCTTTAATAAGAGAGTCAATGATGGATGTTAGTTACACTGTTAAGCTGAATTCTCCAAGAGGGCACAGATGACCATAATAACTAATGTTCTCTTAGTTTCTTTTCATACTGAAGTGTATTGTTTCTTAAATGTTATATAATTATCTAAACTGAACTCAAACTCACTTCTCGCTTACTTGAAAGAAGGTGACCCTCTGCTCAATTTTCTGCTTTACAGCTATTGCATTTCACCTTGAACTCTTTCTTATACATGTACAGGTTAGAGGTAAACAAGGATTTCGGTGGCATTTACATTCAGCTTTTATAGCTTCTCCTTCTGTGACTATCTTCCCTGGGATTTCTTCCTTTGTTTTCCATCCATTTAGAGAACATTTAGAGAATATTATCCTCTACTTCCATAAGACCGAGGACTGCAACTGTCTACTTGAATTTTAGCTGCCAAGTACTGCAGGGAATGTAAAATATTCTCAAGTCCTATCAATATAAGTCCTACACAGCATATTGAACTTCTCAGGTGGCTCAATGGCAAAGAGTCTGCCTCCAAAGCAGGAATCACGGCCTCAATTTCTGGGTTGGGAAGATGCCCTGGCAAAGGAAACGGCAGCCTACTGTAATATTCTTGCCTGGGAAGTCCCATGGACAGAGGACCCTGGTGGGCTACAGTCCATGGGGGTCACAAAAGAGTCAGACACCACTTAGTAACTAAACAGAGAAAAACATAGTATATTACCTTTCTTTCAAAGATCAGCCTACTGTTATTTCTGCCAACATTTAGTCACTCTTCAGTGACTTTAAATAGTCACTTCACATTTTGTGCAGAATTCATAATTGCTATCTGTAAAAAGCCAGTTGGACAGTAGTAACTCTGCCATAACTGAATCAATACCTATATTCCATAAATACATGAATAAATGATTTGATATACATATACAAGTATAGTCATATCACTTGTTTTTTCGAAGTTATTAGTTTGTTTTTTAAGTTATTAGTTTTTATTTTTGTTACTTGTTCTTTTGATTCTTACGTGTTAAAAACTTTGGTTGTGCTTTTCTGTAGTTCTATTTGTATTTTTAATTTTCTTTCTCTTTTTCTTTAACTTTTATTTTTATTATACAATTCTTTGCTGTATCATTCAGTTCATAAAGTACACATCATAATACTTGTTCTTATGTGATATAACACTTTCTTTCTGCTCAATTATATTCTTTTTATTTATTTATTTTTGGCTATTCTGGGTTTTCACTGCTGCTTCAGGCTCTTCTCTAGTTGCAGGGAGAGGGGGCTACTCTAGTTGAGGTGAGCCAGCTTCTTGTTGCTATGACTTTTCTTGTGGAACTCGGGCTCTAGGGCTCACAGGCTTCAGTAGTCGCAGCACACGGGCTCAATAGTTGCAGTTCGGAGGCTCTAGAGCACTAGCTAAATAATTGTGACTCACAGGCCTCGTTGCTCCACAGCATGTGGGATCTTCCTGGATCAGGCGTCAAACCTGTGTCTCCTGCATTGGCAGGCGAACTGCTCACCACCGAGGCTCCAGGGAAGTCCTCAATTATATTCTTGAGTTTTACCTTTGCATCATCTAATGTATTACATGATTTACTATTAATCATTCTTTTTACTTTAACTTTTTTGAGAATGTATTGCTTCTTGAAGACAAATATTTTGTACCATGTTAGTAGACAGGTTGCCATTTTCTAAGCCTATGAGAATTGCATGATGGTGGTAATCTATTGCTTAACTAATAGCTAAGCACTTGCATAAGAACAGATTTACAAGTCTTGTAAACTTGTTTGAAAAATTTGACTATTTCAAAATTTTAGTTGTTTTTAATTTTAAAATATACTGAAGCTGTTAATACATGACATTTTTCTTTACACTTCTACACAATATAGGGATTTCATTATGATACAATAAGTTTTCACTCTTCAGTGACTTTAAATAGTCACTTCACATTTTGTGCAGAATTCATAATTGCTATCTGTAAAAAGCCAGTTGGACAGTAGTAACTCTGCCATAACTGAATCAATACCTATATTCCATAAATACATGAATAAATGATTTGATATACATATACAAGTATAGTCATATCACTTGTTTTTTCGAAGTTATTAGTTTGTTTTTTAAGTTATTAGTTTTTATTTTTGTTACTTGTTCTTTTGATTCTTACGTGTTAAAAACTTTGGTTGTGCTTTTCTGTAGTTCTATTTGTATTTTTAATTTTCTTTCTCTTTTTCTTTAACTTTTATTTTTATTATACAATTCTTTGCTGTATCATTCAGTTCATAAAGTACACATCATAATACTTGTTCTTATGTGATATAACACTTTCTTTCTGCTCAATTATATTCTTTTTATTTATTTATTTTTGGCTATTCTGGGTTTTCACTGCTGCTTCAGGCTCTTCTCTAGTTGCAGGGAGAGGGGGCTACTCTAGTTGAGGTGAGCCAGCTTCTTGTTGCTATGACTTTTCTTGTGGAACTCGGGCTCTAGGGCTCACAGGCTTCAGTAGTCGCAGCACACGGGCTCAATAGTTGCAGTTCGGAGGCTCTAGAGCACTAGCTAAATAATTGTGACTCACAGGCCTCGTTGCTCCACAGCATGTGGGATCTTCCTGGATCAGGCGTCAAACCTGTGTCTCCTGCATTGGCAGGCGAACTGCTCACCACCGAGGCTCCAGGGAAGTCCTCAATTATATTCTTGAGTTTTACCTTTGCATCATCTAATGTATTACATGATTTACTATTAATCATTCTTTTTACTTTAACTTTTTTGAGAATGTATTGCTTCTTGAAGACAAATATTTTGTACCATGTTAGTAGACAGGTTGCCATTTTCTAAGCCTATGAGAATTGCATGATGGTGGTAATCTATTGCTTAACTAATAGCTAAGCACTTGCATAAGAACAGATTTACAAGTCTTGTAAACTTGTTTGAAAAATTTGACTATTTCAAAATTTTAGTTGTTTTTAATTTTAAAATATACTGAAGCTGTTAATACATGACATTTTTCTTTACACTTCTACACAATATAGGGATTTCATTATGATACTTTGCATTATAATAAAAGCTTTGTTTAATTTGTTGCTTTTTGTCTAACTTTCCATTAATCATTTTGTGTAATAAAATTGTCAACTTTTAGCAGTATATAATTCAGTTGCTGACACTAATTTTCATGATCACAAGTGTCAAACAGAAATATTCTTCAGGCTTCCCCTGGTGGTCCAGTGGGTAAGGACACCGCCTTGCAGTGCAAGGGGCGCCGGTTCGATCCCTGGCCTGGGAAGATCCCACGTGCCGCGGAGTGGCTGGACTGATGTGTCCAATCACCGAGCTGGAGCTCTGGAGCGCATGCGCCCAGAGCCAGCGCTGAACAACGACAGACGCCACCGCAATGGGAGGCCCACAGGAGCCAAGGAACAAAGACAGATGAAAATAGAGAAATGAAAGACAGAAGTGGCCCTCCCGCTCCTCTCCCTCCCCAACCCAACCCCCCCGCCCAAAATAAATAAATAAATAAATCTTTAAAAAAAAAAAAAGAAATATTCTTCACTTGAATATTTAGCATATTCTAGTCTTAAACATGTTACCTAAAAACTAAATTATATAAAACTATAAGTCTAAAGAAGACATTTGAAATTATAAAGAAGATTCTGATGTTATTTGTAAAATTCAACATTTCTTAAGTATATTATAATTTAATGGTCTTTGAAACATTTTCTCTGAATAACTATTTAATATAAAGTTAAAAATCAGAGTTTTAAAATCATAGTTGATACTAAATTGATTAAATGTCAAAATAGGAACCACCAAATTTACAGTCTTGATATATAATCATTTTTGTTTAATAGGTGATAAGGTATTGAATGATCAATATTTTAAATAGGATATAATTTCTTTCAGAGTATTTTTATATACTTATATAAACCAAGGACAAAATTTCTGAAGCAAATGAAGTCTATTTTAAGATATTTGTATCTGTTTTGAAATTGGCAATTAGGTAAGAATATATATTTTTTTAGTCTTCAAGATATAGTACTCAAGCAGTAACACAGATGATATAGTTAATTTTGGATTAATTAAAATTTTGTTGACTTTTGTCCATGGACCTCTGGCATTTAACATTATCATAATTATTAGACAGTTATGGCCGCCCATAGGGAATGTACCACTATGCCTGAGTCTAATGGTTAATCAAACAAAATTCAGACTCTCTCTTCTCATAACAGAGAGTTAAAATAAAAAGCATAAAGCATGGTTATAAACAATAAGAAAGTCCAGAAAATCCTAAAGATACAATTCTAAGTAATTTTTCACTAGACAACATCTGTAAAATAGGAATAATAATGCCCATCTTTCTCCCTTGCAGAATTATTGTGAAAATCAAATCAAATAGTTTTAAACTTAAAAACATTCTAAAACTGCCAAACAATATGAAAAACTATTTTTATCTGTATGTATAGCCATTTCTTACATAGTTCTTTATGTTGTATTCTTTTATTATCTTTTTAAATTATTTAATATTTTCCACTCTATTTTCTGTTGTCTCAATTTCATAAGAATATGAAGGAATATTCAACAGTTTGCCAGATTGCAGAACTTTGTTATAAGAAAGCAAGTGTGATATAAAATGCAATGATCAAAGAAAAAGCAAGCAAAAGCAGCTGTCCTTCTTGACCATATAGTTTTCATCTTCATCAGTCAACCAACATACTCTTATCTATTATGATGTATTTGTGTAAAAACCTTATTCACTTCTGTGGTAAATTTAAAAACAGATTCATTCTCTTGTGCTAGTTCTCTTGGAAAGATGTGATCTATTTTTAGTCTCTCCAATTTGGTCTAGTCTTTGCCTAATATAATGTGAAAATCATATTCTGTGAATTACCTAGCCTAGCTCTCCAGTAGTCTTTATTGTTTGAAATGCAGCATTATAGCTGCCATGTTAAAAAAAAAAAAAAAAAAAAGCAACTCAGTATAACCATGAACAGAATGGGAGACTACATAGAAGACAACTGAACCAGAATAAAATTCAAGATTAGTTAGTGAGGTTATCTTGAACATCATAGCCCAGCAGTTCTTACAGTGACAGAAAATTCAGCAGAGGAACTATACAAGTAACCTTCAGATTCATGAGGAATAGCAAGTTGTTAATGTTTTAAATTACTAGGCTTCCCTAGTAACTCAGATGGTAAAGAATTCACCTGCAATATGGGAGACCTGTGTTTGATCCCTGAGTCTGGAAGATCCTATGGAGAAGGGAACAGCTACCCACTCCAGTATTCTTGGCTGGAGAATCCCATGGACAGAGGAGCCTGGTGGGTTACAATCCATGGGGTCACAGAGAGTCAGACACAACTGAGAAACTGTCACTCACTCACTAAATCACTAAAAATTTTAACACTTTGGCAATATTTCATTATATTCCTCTGTTTGTAGTTTTGACCACATTATGACTAAAGCAAAAACTTTGTGTATACTAAACTTAAAAACATTCTAAAACTGCCAAACAATATGAAAAACTATTTTTATCTGTATGTATAGCCATTTCTTACATAGTTCTTTATGTTGTATTCTTTTATTATCTTTTTAAATTATTTAATATTTTCCACTCTATTTTCTGTTGTCTCAATTTCATAAGAATATGAAGGAATATTCAACAGTTTGCCAGATTGCAGAACTTTGTTATAAGAAAGCAAGTGTGATATAAAATGCAATGATCAAAGAAAAAGCAAGCAAAAGCAGCTGTCCTTCTTGACCATATAGTTTTCATCTTCATCAGTCAACCAACATACTCTTATCTATTATGATGTATTTGTGTAAAAACCTTATTCACTTCTGTGGTAAATTTAAAAACAGATTCATTCTCTTGTGCTAGTTCTCTTGGAAAGATGTGATCTATTTTTAGTCTCTCCAATTTGGTCTAGTCTTTGCCTAATATAATGTGAAAATCATATTCTGTGAATTACCTAGCCTAGCTCTCCAGTAGTCTTTATTGTTTGAAATGCAGCATTATAGCTGCCATGTTAAAAACACAAAAAAAAAAGCAACTCAGTATAACCATGAACAGAATGGGAGACTACATAGAAGACAACTGAACCAGAATAAAATTCAAGATTAGTTAGTGAGGTTATCTTGAACATCATAGCCCAGCAGTTCTTACAGTGACAGAAAATTCAGCAGAGGAACTATACAAGTAACCTTCAGATTCATGAGGAATAGCAAGTTGTTAATGTTTTAAATTACTAGGCTTCCCTAGTAACTCAGATGGTAAAGAATTCACCTGCAATATGGGAGACCTGTGTTTGATCCCTGAGTCTGGAAGATCCTATGGAGAAGGGAACAGCTACCCACTCCAGTATTCTTGGCTGGAGAATCCCATGGACAGAGGAGCCTGGTGGGTTACAATCCATGGGGTCACAGAGAGTCAGACACAACTGAGAAACTGTCACTCACTCACTAAATCACTAAAAATTTTAACACTTTGGCAATATTTCATTATATTCCTCTGTTTGTAGTTTTGACCACATTATGACTAAAGCAAAAACTTTGTGTATACTAAAATAAAACTTGGACAGTGTTCAGTGTATTGCTGGTTCTCAGTTAAATGATATAAATTAACAATGATTGAAGAACAATCAGCAGTAGTTGCCCAGTTCTGCATGTAAATATTTTGCTTTAGCCTTGATGATAACTATTTCTATTTCCTCCTTCAAGAGGAGTAAAGGTTGTTGTATGTGTATTGATTTTTGCTGTAATTGGAAGATTTTTGCTTTGTGTTCATTCTTACTAGGTGCTATCGTCTCAATCTCGGTTGTAGCCTAGCTTTACTAGACTTAGTGTAATCAGAGCATTTCTTAGACATATCTAATTGTTATATTGGTTTTATATCATCATGAATTTTGGGGCCACGAGAAGTCCAGATTGAATAATACTTTAAATCAGGGGAATTTTTAAAAATCTGTTACAGATTTATTGATAGTATTGTTATATTTAGATTCAATGTTGATATTATAATAATTAATATTATTTTATAATAAAGAGATGAGATTATAGGAAACACTAACATGGTTTTTGTAACAAAAGTATCTTAGAATGATGTAAGTATAATTCTTAAGGCATAACCCTCTGGTAAGTTTTTAGTCAGTTTACTTCAATAAGAAGTAAACATATTTAGAATATTATCTTCTGAATAAATGGGTCCATTTCTCCTTTGCTAAATATTCATTTCTCAAGAAACAAGTTGATTACCTGTGGATTTATATTCTAAGGCTCCAAATTTGCCTATCTGCCAAGACTTAAATTCATGACTTCTCTAATGATTTTGGGACTTGAACAATGATTCTTGAAGTTATTATGCTACTTGTACAATTATGTCCAAATTTGGAGAAGAAAAGTACATACTAGAGCAAGAATACTATTCTTTGCTTGCTCAGAACTTTTTGCCCTATAATTTTAATATCAACAACTAGAATTTACTAGTAAGGATAGTGTGATCAGATAATGTCAATAGTTCAAGTCATATTTATGAAATGTGGTATGAGAAAAATCTTTGTTTCCTCATTTTGGGACTCAATGTATTCTTCCAGATGGCTTCCCCCCACCCGCAACTTTGTCATTTACTATTTTTGTGTAACAAATACATCTCTAAATTGCTTCTTTTAAGTGGTCACATTAAGATAGGCTAGTTGGTACTTTATTAATTTTTGATGCAGTGTGACCAAACTGAAGGAAGTTTTAAGTGCCTCAATTTGCCATCCATGCTCCAATTTTTCAATAATAAACTGAAGGAATAAAGTCTGCAATTTTGGAAAATGAAAACTATATTATACAAATATAAACTTATATAGATAAAATGTTATTAAAATTCCAAGCGAATAGGATATATTCCACATGAAATAGACCACTTGACTACAAGGATTAGTTTTAATCCCACTGGTCTTTATGGCATCTCCATAGTTTTGCCTTTTTTGGAATGTCATGCAGCTGGAATCTTATAATATTTAGTATTTTCATATTGGCTTCTTTCAACCTGTAATATGATTTGAAAGCTTCTCTATGTCTTTCCATGACTGAATTATTCTTTCATTTCTAGTGCTGAATAATATTCCATGAGGGCTTCCCAGGTGGCTAAGTGGTGAAGAATTTTCCTGCTAATGCAGGAGATATAGGAGATGTGGGTTCAACCCTTGGGCAAGAAAGATCCCCTGGAATAGGAAATGGTAACCCACTCCAGTATTCTTGCCTGAAAAATCCCATGGACAGAGGAGCCTGGAAGTTATAGTCCATGAGGTCTCAAAAGAGTCAGATAGGACTTAGCAAATAAACAATAATTTCATCTTTTCAGTTGGTTTGGCCTCACTGTGCATTAGGCGCATAAACCTGACTTCAACAACAGTATTGCCTTTGCTCCTTTTTCAAAGATAAGTTGAGTGTATTTATTTGAGTCTATTTCTGGGCTCTCTATTCTGTTTCATTCATCTATGTCTATTCTTTAGCCAATACCACACTGTTTTGCCTATTGTGAAGTTATAGTAGGTTTTGAAGTTGGGTAGCAACAGTCTTCCAATGTTTTTATTCTCCTTCAGTATTTTATTGGCTTTCTGAGTGTTTTGTAGCCCTATACAGGCATTGATTATCTTTTTTCTAATGGAGTATGATTGATTTATAATATTGTGTTAGTTTCTTTTTTCTCAGTGTTCTTTGAGAGCAAGGCCTTAGATTAACAAGTGCTGCAAACTTTTAAACATCATCAAAGTGCATCATGAACACATGGAAGAAAGTAAGAAGAAGAAATAGATGCTATTATTAAACATTGCATATAAAAGGCAAGTATTTTCTTTTATTACAAAATTTCAGGTAACTGTTTAGTGTTTTCTTAAAATTCTAGTCTCTATATTAAAATATGGAAAATGCAATATTTCTGAAAAATTTATCATTTGTTATAGTTTTCAGGTCAATTGTTCTCACATTAATTCTGTCAACATAAGGGTAAAATAAAACTATACATTGCAAAATGCTATTATAATATAATTTCATACTTGAAATTCTAAGTTGCAAAATTATACATATTGGTATAAACTGATACAGAAAAGAATAAACCATGTCCATAAGTCTACTATAATAAATGCTGCTATTATATTTTCACAATTAAAATCTGCTATATCACAACTACAGACAGCAGTCAGTGAATCTCAGCTTCATTAAAGTAGAGGTTGGTAGTTCTTCATGTAGGGAATATTATTTAGAAATTTCTTTGCCTTGTGAACTGACAGAGTACGAGTTGATTGGCCTTCCGGTCTGGGATCTTGGGTCAGACCGTTGATAAAGTTCAGTGGCTAAGAAAGAGGTCATTGATTGCTATTTATAATTTGTTTTCTGGTAATTTTATCATGCACACGTACTTAGAGGCCATGGGTTGCAGTTCATAAATTGAAACAAATGAATAAAAATATGTAAAACTAATTCTGTCAGTTTTCAAATCACTAAGAGATTTGTTATGTTCATTTAAATTAGTATGACTTCATGCTTAACTTTAAAGATAAGTTGAGTGTATTTATTTGAGTCTATTTCTGGGCTCTCTATTCTGTTTCATTCATCTATGTCTATTCTTTAGCCAATACCACACTGTTTTGCCTATTGTGAAGTTATAGTAGGTTTTGAAGTTGGGTAGCAACAGTCTTCCAATGTTTTTATTCTCCTTCAGTATTTTATTGGCTTTCTGAGTGTTTTGTAGCCCTATACAGGCATTGATTATCTTTTTTCTAATGGAGTATGATTGATTTATAATATTGTGTTAGTTTCTTTTTTCTCAGTGTTCTTTGAGAGCAAGGCCTTAGATTAACAAGTGCTGCAAACTTTTAAACATCATCAAAGTGCATCATGAACACATGGAAGAAAGTAAGAAGAAGAAATAGATGCTATTATTAAACATTGCATATAAAAGGCAAGTATTTTCTTTTATTACAAAATTTCAGGTAACTGTTTAGTGTTTTCTTAAAATTCTAGTCTCTATATTAAAATATGGAAAATGCAATATTTCTGAAAAATTTATCATTTGTTATAGTTTTCAGGTCAATTGTTCTCACATTAATTCTGTCAACATAAGGGTAAAATAAAACTATACATTGCAAAATGCTATTATAATATAATTTCATACTTGAAATTCTAAGTTGCAAAATTATACATATTGGTATAAACTGATACAGAAAAGAATAAACCATGTCCATAAGTCTACTATAATAAATGCTGCTATTATATTTTCACAATTAAAATCTGCTATATCACAACTACAGACAGCAGTCAGTGAATCTCAGCTTCATTAAAGTAGAGGTTGGTAGTTCTTCATGTAGGGAATATTATTTAGAAATTTCTTTGCCTTGTGAACTGACAGAGTACGAGTTGATTGGCCTTCCGGTCTGGGATCTTGGGTCAGACCGTTGATAAAGTTCAGTGGCTAAGAAAGAGGTCATTGATTGCTATTTATAATTTGTTTTCTGGTAATTTTATCATGCACACGTACTTAGAGGCCATGGGTTGCAGTTCATAAATTGAAACAAATGAATAAAAATATGTAAAACTAATTCTGTCAGTTTTCAAATCACTAAGAGATTTGTTATGTTCATTTAAATTAGTATGACTTCATGCATTAACTTTAAAGCTGAGGTGGACAATAGCAAAATATCATCCTTTGTGTGCTCCTTTATGAATTTTCAGATATGGGTATTTATAAAAATGACATTGATAAAGAATCACAAAAGATAAAATTTAAAGGTAACTTTTCATGTAAATCTGTTGCACAATTCTTCATTGTTATTTCTCTTATTTCTTAATGGTCAATAATTTAAACAATTCATATGCATAATAAAATGTTCCATCTAAAACATACATATCACTTTTCAGAACTGTCATTGGTAAGTAGTCATCTCTCACCATTTTTCAAATCTCTTTATTGGTAAAGTCTATGAATACTTTTTGCAATCAACTGTTCTACTCTGCTTGATTGAAAAATACAAATTCTGTACTAAATTTCTCGTAGTTTTCCTAGCAAATTTTATTTTATATTTAGTTAGGAAGATTCTTCATAGCTCAGAAAACATACCATATAGTCATAGGTTAACAGAATATTTTACTCGGCTTCCCTGGTGGTCCAGTGGGCAAGGACACTGCCTTGCAGTGCAAGGGGTGCCAGTTCGATCCCTGGCCTGGGAAGATCCCATGTGCCGCGGAGCGGCTGGACTGATGTACCCAACCACCCAGCCTGAGCTCTGGAGCACATGCACCTGGAGCCAGTGTTCTGCAGTGAGAGAGGCCACTGCAATGGGAGGCCCACACAGGCCAAAAGAACAAAGATAAATAAATGAAAGACCAACAGAAATGGCCAAAAAAAAACCCAGAATATTTTCCTAAGAAAAACAACAATAAGAATAAGTTTTAAAAACAAACAAGAGAATAAACATTAATTAAATCAAATGTCAGATATAAAATTGAGATCAAATTAATTCTCAAAATCCTTTCCTTTCATCTATATTTTCTTTTGCTTGATCATCATTCAAATCTGTGTTGATGTGAAATACAAGGCAATTTTCAACAGTGACTACTGCAAAACTCAAATCTAACTAAATTGAATGCATAAAACAGGTTTGAGATTTCAGAAGTGTACCTATTTGTACCATGGCTTTATTATACAGAGCACATAGTAAGGAAAGCTTTCCTTGGAATTTTGTTCTTGAAAATATGAAAGCAGGTAACAGTACACAAAAAATAATATATCTTCCAAATGTATGTGTGGCAACATAAGTCAGTATTTGATGTTGAATTTTGGGCAGATAGGATACCCATTACTAGGGATCACTCAAGGATATAGGTCTACATCTGGTTTAAATAAGTGTGAGTGTTATAATGACTAGATTTTTTTCTAAATAATGCAATTTTAAGTATATTCCTTCTACAATGCTTAAATGTCATGTAGAAGATGAGCACGGACTTAGGGGTAGGGTGTGGATGCCTCTAAGAGCACAGAAACTACACTTGGTAGAAAAGATTAATTGATAAAGTGACTGTTGCTAGACAATGTGAGGTTTCTGAGAAAATGAGTGATTACAAAGAGTGACCAATTTTGCTTGGTTTAAGAATCCACAAGAAAGACTGACGCATGCCCAGAGCAGACCTTGTGTGACCAGTATTAGAGATGTGGCTGAATAACATTGTAGTTAAAAATGAGAGCATTGGAATTGGACTGTATTCCAACTGTGGCTCTGGCTCTATCTAGCTCTGTATTAACCGTGGGGAAGCTAACTATATACTTCAAACCCAAATTTTCTTCTATAAGTTGAAGTAATAAAGCAGTTGATGTGAAGAGTAAAATAGATTGTGTGATCTCTGGAGCACATGCACCTGGAGCCAGTGTTCTGCAGTGAGAGAGGCCACTGCAATGGGAGGCCCACAGGCCAAAAGAACAAAGATAAATAAATGAAAGACCAACAGAAATGGCCAAAAAAAAACCCAGAATATTTTCCTAAGAAAAACAACAATAAGAATAAGTTTTAAAAACAAACAAGAGAATAAACATTAATTAAATCAAATGTCAGATATAAAATTGAGATCAAATTAATTCTCAAAATCCTTTCCTTTCATCTATATTTTCTTTTGCTTGATCATCATTCAAATCTGTGTTGATGTGAAATACAAGGCAATTTTCAACAGTGACTACTGCAAAACTCAAATCTAACTAAATTGAATGCATAAAACAGGTTTGAGATTTCAGAAGTGTACCTATTTGTACCATGGCTTTATTATACAGAGCACATAGTAAGGAAAGCTTTCCTTGGAATTTTGTTCTTGAAAATATGAAAGCAGGTAACAGTACACAAAAAATAATATATCTTCCAAATGTATGTGTGGCAACATAAGTCAGTATTTGATGTTGAATTTTGGGCAGATAGGATACCCATTACTAGGGATCACTCAAGGATATAGGTCTACATCTGGTTTAAATAAGTGTGAGTGTTATAATGACTAGATTTTTTTCTAAATAATGCAATTTTAAGTATATTCCTTCTACAATGCTTAAATGTCATGTAGAAGATGAGCACGGACTTAGGGGTAGGGTGTGGATGCCTCTAAGAGCACAGAAACTACACTTGGTAGAAAAGATTAATTGATAAAGTGACTGTTGCTAGACAATGTGAGGTTTCTGAGAAAATGAGTGATTACAAAGAGTGACCAATTTTGCTTGGTTTAAGAATCCACAAGAAAGACTGACGCATGCCCAGAGCAGACCTTGTGTGACCAGTATTAGAGATGTGGCTGAATAACATTGTAGTTAAAAATGAGAGCATTGGAATTGGACTGTATTCCAACTGTGGCTCTGGCTCTATCTAGCTCTGTATTAACCGTGGGGAAGCTAACTATATACTTCAAACCCAAATTTTCTTCTATAAGTTGAAGTAATAAAGCAGTTGATGTGAAGAGTAAAATAGATTGTGTGTATAAAACTCAGAATGGTGACTGACACATATACGTGCCTAATAGACGTTAATATGCTAAATGAATTTAGTCTCACACTATTCTATAACATGATTTCTATGATAATATTTAACTTATTATGAAATAGTATGTTTATAGGTTTACTGTACAGAAGCTATTTTAGAGACATTGGGTGAAGATTACTATTGGTTATGTCCCCAGGCATAATTTCTCCCTCAAGGAGGATTAGTCTTTTCCATGGACCTTAGGACTTAAGTATTAAATCTGTGAAGTGGTCAAGCAGCCCATCAGCTATACCATGGTGGCAGGTGCTGCTTCCTTGCCCCACTTCCATAGATGCAGCCAATGGGAAAACAATGAGCCCAAGGGAATTCACAAATTTACATAGCTTTATGGACTCACAGAGACACCTGAAGGTATATGTTAAAATGGGGGCAAAGCAGACCTGCAGGTGACTACAACTGGGAATATGGTTGCAAAATAGTCTTGTTGAACTCTCCCATAAAGTATAGATGAGAAATGGGTATCAATTGCCAGGTATCAGTGTTTGAAGGGCATTTCACCAAAGCCTGTGTCAGACTGTGGTCACGCATTTCCTATGTGTTCTGCGTGCTTATGTCCACACTCTCCACATTACCATAGCAGACTTGTAACTTTACAAAACCAGTTTGATTAAGAAGAGAATCAAAAGCTGGTAAAATAAGAATTATTGATGTGTCAACCTCTGCAACAGCTTCCCAAGTTCAATATTCGTTGTTATGCCCACAGAACTCTCACCATAATGTTGCTGTGCTTTTGCCTCCAAAGTTGGAAAAATAAAAAAGGCTCAGTAGGACTGAGTCTCTCCTCTTCCTCAAAACACACTTTCCATCAACTCTAAAAGGCTATAGTTGTCTGACATGTACACTTTTCATGCACTGTCTGGCCTATTACTCTTTCTGCTCTGTATTCATCTCTGCTAATACCCTCTAAATCTGATGAACTCTTATTTATCATTTAGAATTATCTGACATTCAAATATATGCTCGTTTCCTACTTTCCTGTCAGATGATTCTCACTGTCATGCACCTTGGATACATTTTACTTGTGTTCACCACACCAAAATATTAAATATTATTTCTCTTTACACATTCATCTTGCTTCTATGACCCGCCTCCTACAGTAATGGAAATACAAAAAAAAATGAACAGGTGAGACCTAATTAAACTTAATAGCTTTGCACAACAAAAGAATGTATAAACAAGGTGAAGACAACCTTCAGAATGGGAGAAGTTAATAACTAATAGAACAACTGACAGAGAATTAATTTCCAAACTATACAAGCAACTCAGACAACTCAATACCAAAAAAGCAAACAACCCAATCAAAACATGGGAAAAAGACCTAAACAGACATCTCTCCAAAGAAGACATACAGATGGCCAGCAAACACATGAAAAGATGCTCAAAGTCGCTCATTGTTAGAGAAATGCAAATCACAGCTACAACGAGATATCACCTCACACCAGTCAGAATGGCTATTATCTTTGCTAATAAGGTGTAACACCTTTGAACTCCAGTTTATGGTTCATGGTTTCACATGCCTGGAATAGACTTAAGTTTTTGTTAAATCGAATTGAGCTGAACTTAACTGAATAGTTGTATATTTTTCTGTGGAACTATCCACACGCTTCCCTCACTTTCCTTCTAACCAATGAAAGGTATTTGAAAGATAAACAAGTTTAAAGGCACATTCTTCTGAAATGGCGGAGAACAATGTTAAATGACTCACAGGAGATCAGTACCTAGAATTAGGTCATAGAAACAAAATATTCAAACCAATAAGTCCACTATCTTAAAGACTATAATGATGCTAGAAATATATTTTCTCTTTCTTTGCTGTGGTTTAACTTTAAGAAGTCTATATTTCCAGACTTGCAAAAAACAGATACCATTAAAATATAGTCAATTATTATTTTTATTCATCTATTTAGTGAAGGAGGTAAAGCTAATATGAGTTCATATTGTCCAATTATTAAACATGTACTTCTTTCTGCTCTGTATTCTTTTAATACCCTCTAAATCTGATGAACTCTTATTTATCATTTAGAATTATCTGACATTCAAATATATGCTCGTTTCCTACTTTCCTGTCAGATGATTCTCACTGTCATGCACCTTGGATACATTTTACTTGTGTTCACCACACCAAAATATTAAATATTATTTCTCTTTACACATTCATCTTGCTTCTATGACCCGCCTCCTACAGTAATGGAAATACAAAAAAAAATGAACAGGTGAGACCTAATTAAACTTAATAGCTTTGCACAACAAAAGAATGTATAAACAAGGTGAAGACAACCTTCAGAATGGGAGAAGTTAATAACTAATAGAACAACTGACAGAGAATTAATTTCCAAACTATACAAGCAACTCAGACAACTCAATACCAAAAAAGCAAACAACCCAATCAAAACATGGGAAAAAGACCTAAACAGACATCTCTCCAAAGAAGACATACAGATGGCCAGCAAACACATGAAAAGATGCTCAAAGTCGCTCATTGTTAGAGAAATGCAAATCACAGCTACAACGAGATATCACCTCACACCAGTCAGAATGGCTATTATCTTTGCTAATAAGGTGTAACACCTTTGAACTCCAGTTTATGGTTCATGGTTTCACATGCCTGGAATAGACTTAAGTTTTTGTTAAATCGAATTGAGCTGAACTTAACTGAATAGTTGTATATTTTTCTGTGGAACTATCCACACGCTTCCCTCACTTTCCTTCTAACCAATGAAAGGTATTTGAAAGATAAACAAGTTTAAAGGCACATTCTTCTGAAATGGCGGAGAACAATGTTAAATGACTCACAGGAGATCAGTACCTAGAATTAGGTCATAGAAACAAAATATTCAAACCAATAAGTCCACTATCTTAAAGACTATAATGATGCTAGAAATATATTTTCTCTTTCTTTGCTGTGGTTTAACTTTAAGAAGTCTATATTTCCAGACTTGCAAAAAACAGATACCATTAAAATATAGTCAATTATTATTTTTATTCATCTATTTAGTGAAGGAGGTAAAGCTAATATGAGTTCATATTGCCAATACCTTGAATTAGTGATAAATCATAATGAAAAGTCAAGTAAATAGAAGTTATGGACTTTATTTTACTAGATGTTTCCAAGGAAATAAAATTGTTTGACCTGTCAAGAAAGTAAGCAATTATCTCATAATAAGCTCTTGGTGGAATTAAGACCATCATATATTTCATTTAATATTTGTCACTGTAGATATTAATTCAAAGATGAAGTTTTTTCATTTGATCTGTTCACTTTTCCTCAGGTGGTTGAGGATGATAACATCATGGATATTCTAACCTACCAATGTTTTCTAAACTAAAAATGATTGATAATACCAATCACTGGGATGCTTGTTATAGCTGTTCAATTTGAAAATTTTGCGCTGGACTCTGAGAATCTGTTTATTTAAACATGAAGTCCAGGTAATTCTTATTTTCCCATACACTTAAACAACTGCACTTCTGTACCATTTTAATGAATAAAAATTTTTGGAAAACTTGGAGGTCTTTTTGGTCAAAAATCACCCTTTTTTTCCTATAAGATATCTACTTTTCTTTCCAGATTTATCCCTCACCACTAATCTGTTGGGTTTCTTTTCTGGTTTTTTTTTTTTTCTTTTCTTCAGAATTAGTCATGTCAGACTGCCTGCATGTTCCCTTTTACTTTTACCCACACTGTTCCTACACTTCAAATCCTTCTGCCAATGAGTTTCCTTCACTTGACTGACCACATTCATCATTTGAGACAAGTTTACTGTCCTCTTGGAATTGTTCCTTGATATGCTATGACTGAGATATCTCCACCTGTTGTAGTCTAAACCACCTGTGTCTACCATACTATCATAATGCTCAGCATGTTTCACTGTACTTTTCACTTTTAAATCTCCTCCACTAGACCATAGATTCTTGTGGGCAGGCACACTAGTAACTATTCTTCATGTTCCTAGACTAGCCTAAATCTGACTTACAATGAATATCTAATTAATGTTTACTAAAGGAATGGAGAGCATTGTTTAAGTTCTATCTTTATAGTTTTTTTAAACATGCATCTTTTTAAAGGAGTATGCTGTTGTTTCTTTTTGCTTCTTGGTGTGTTTTACATCTACATGAACAACTGTCATGTCTAGTTTTATATGATCAGAAAAATAACTTTCAGGGTTATAAACTGTCTAAATTTAAGGTATAAAATGAATATTTATTACATTTATTATAATTATAGATTTGTCCATACTGATATGATTTGTGTGTGAATGTAAACAAGTGTATGTGTGCCCTAGCATTTAATTTAGCTTGTATTACTACTGTCTGAGTGATTTATTTGTTCTGGAGTTGCATTTGATGAAAAGCACTAAAATAATCTGAACTCTAAGTTTTGTGTATGCTCTGAGACTTCAGAATGTTTCAACTATCTTTACCAGTTCTAAAGTAATAAAGTAGAGAGAACTTTTAATTATTCTTATATTTTAATAATTTCCTTTTTATTGAAGGGTAGTTGACTTACAGTATTATATTAGTTTCAGGTGTACAGCATAATGACTTAATATTTTTATAGATTATGCTCCATATAAAGTTATCAATAAAATACTGGCAATATTCCCTTGCCCTACCTTATATCCTTACATCTTTTTAATGGTAATTTCTTAATATTCAGTCCTTGCTGTGTCTTCAAACATTAGATCACTTGCCATTATAAATCTCTGTTTTTACCACTTTTTAAAAACATATTTGCATCTTAAACCATTTATTCCTATATATTAGCTTCTTTTAAACTATAGTTGAAAGAGAATATTTATATTTGTTACGTTCTTCATGAGCCTTGCTTCATCCCTCTCTCTCTCACCTAAAGGAAGGCAGGAACACCAGTCAAGAGGAGAAAGGTAATTGACCTCTCAACCAAGTTGTTCTGGTTGGTAAGGGTGTACCACATTGCCCTTGTGAGGTTTACAGTAAGAGCGGAGCCGAGTGCTGGAGTAGAGGGACTAACAGTGTTGGGATCAAAGGCCTAATTGTCTGTTTCCTTGAAGTTAGGGTTATTGGCAGCTGCCATTATACCATCCATGCTGCTGTCACCCAGCACAGCCAACCAGCATACACTAATTGCAGTGGCCTTTTCATCAAGTAAGATCATCCCACTAAACACAAAGAGCTGTCTTTCCATTAGCACAGACAGTAGCCAGCTAGATCAGCTGGGCTCCTTGAGTATGATTGGACTGTCATATTGTTATGATTTGTTCAAGTTTAGAGCATTTAGCAGCTACCCTTTGCACCTCTCTTTGTACCTGAATACTATAACCTGACTGCCCCTATCATTTAAGAGGGTACTATAGCTTTTCAAAGTTCAGCAGTGCACAATTGCAGGCAGGCAACTGGTTCCTGACAAGAGATCAATACTGTCCTTCCAAACGCTGGAGTCAAGCTGCTGGGTCTGTCAGAGGGATGTGTGCTGTAATTGGATCATGGATGCTGCGAGTCATCTGAGTTTCCCTTCAGCACTGTCACAGCTGTCAGATGTCATCCCTTTGTACAGCTGTCACTGCGGGAGGGTTGGGGCTCTTTTTCCGTTCTAACCCAATGCAAATGTCCACTTAGCAGATGAATATTGAAGATATTAGACACTTCTTTATGCCTTTATGCAAAATAAAGATCTGTGTCATCTGTGAATTTCATGGAAATAAGTTGCAATTTATTCACTGTGAGAAAAGTGAAGTGAAGCCTGTAAAAATGAGAAATTATTTGGTTCAGGCTATTAAAAAAAGGAATATTTTACAGAATAAACAACAATATGCAGATATTTTTCTTGAGATGGAAAGACTAAGACTGTGCAGTATTTAGAATGGTCATCTGATATTTGGATAATACATATATATATATACATATAAATATTTGGCTTCATCTATAGTCTCAGAAAAGGGACCAATTTTAAATAGATGAGGTCCTTCTAAACCATTAACATTTATTGAAAAATATAAACCCAACATCTATTTTAAAGTAGCAATACAATGATTTAAGGAATGCAGTTATAGTTAGAATCAGGTCAAGGAGTCTCAAGAAAGTTTTTAAGACAGGAAAGGCAGTCTCAATAAAAATAAGTATGATGTTTTGGTCACAAAAACCTTTTTTCCAAGTTATTATAAATTAAGTAGAAAGATGTGTCCATAGCCGGCAATATAATCATTTAACCAATGAGTGGCTTCTATTAATTTCAGTCAGTTTACTTTTGTTTGTAGTAAAAAGAACAGTTAATACGAATGTATTTTATTTTAATTTTCTTACTCACATAAAACTTTATTTTAAAAATAATGAATGATTAACTCCTGGATTTGTACAACTTGAGTTATGTACAATTATAGCATGTAGCAATAGTGAAGAACTGTCACCAATGTGGTTTCGGCAATTGTATTCTTAATTCAGGAACTTCTGTTCCTAATATTGAGATTGATCCATGAATTTCCCTTGACTATTCTAGAATAAAGTACAATCTCTTAACTTTTTAAAAAAAATCATTTTCTTCCTGTCTCACTAAGCTGATGTCAGAATCATTTTTGGATGGCAGACAGGGTAGTTTTTGATCTGGGTGGCTGACTTCCTTTTTCTTGAGGTCCAGACCACATACCACTTTCTCTGTCAAGCAGGCAGGCTGCACCAGCCCCAGTGACAGAGTAGCATGAACCTTATTTTTCAATATCTAACCTCAGCATTCTGTCACCCACCAGGGTACTCACTGGGTCAGTCCCTCAAATATCCAAACTTTTTCCTTCCATCTGGTGTTATGAGGTGACCTTCACCTCATTTGCAGTGGCTCAAGTTTTGGGGACCCTAAAATCAGTGGCTGCCAAGATCAAAATGTAGATCTTTGACCAACATTGTGGGTTAGGGTAGTAGGAAAGGAGGGAACCAACCTCAAGAAAATGCACATTCATTTAAAATATAATGTATTTGAAATGATTGTAATATATGCTAATCAGAATAAGAAGTATAGCAGTTCCTCTTGCCTTAATTAGTTAGCATTTTTCTCTCAATATGAATTTACTTTTACAAGAAACAGGATAAAAATTCCACAAATATTAAAGTGCTTTACTCCTACCAAATGAATTATTTAGCTATCAAATTTTCATTGACTATCTCTGGTATAGTTAAATGGTCTTCAAAAGTTACTTGGGCAGAAATTATAAGAATGAAGTAAAAATTTTAAACTTAGTTTCTTAAGGTTATTCTTCTGTGATGGTCACTGTGAACTTTATATGCAACTCCAGTGACTCAAGTAGGCACTCACTCTCTCGTTTCCTTTTTTCTTTTTCTTTAACATGGTTTATGGCTAATTACATCACAGATCCAAAACAGTCTTTTTTACATTTGCATTAATAAGGGTATCACATGACCTCATTGAAGTAGAAGTATACATCAAAGGTGGATTAAAGGTTGGTTAAGCATCAAACCATGTTCTATATGTAAATTTATAGCGATGATGTGCTCTAGAAAGATAGCTTACCCTCTTTTTCTCTGCTACTAAATAAAATTAAAATTCACAACCCTGGTTTATGGGATTTTAAATGAATTTGATCTCTCTTTTGGGCAGGGCAAATAAGTGTTTTGTGATGTATTATTTTATAAAAAAAAAAAAAAAGAGAGAGAGAGAGAGAGACCATCGTTCTGGCTCATTTAATTTTGCGAGTGAATGATCTAAGATTAACTACAGACTAGTCAGTGCAGTTTAAAAGCTGAAAGCAATTTTCAGCCATAGATGGTAATGCCACATTCAGTCCACAACCGAATGACTCTAAATGACTAAGCTTCGAGGTCTTTGTATATGACCACAGGGTCTGATAAAGCCATAGGAACACAGTAAAAGCACAAAAATAGTTCCAATTTATTTGGTGCCATCACCTTAATGAGATTAATACAGACGTGTTCATGTGCCTAATTGGTGATTTTGTTTTAACTAGTAATGAAGGATTAAAACTTCAGGCAACAGGCTGCTTGCTGGAAAGAGGATTTGAGAGGGAAAAAAAGATTTTAATTGTAAAAAGAAAGCCTGTGAAATATACCACTTCAAAGTTCATAGTAATTCTTAAAAAAATGAACTGATTAAAACGGGTACCCTGAATTTTCCCTGCCATTTTGGGAGAAAGGGTGATTTTATTAACAGAACCACATACTGATTTTATCTATCAATAGACCCTTTGGCATACAAAAACATGTAAAACTATTACTTCTAGTGAAAAAGTTTTCCCTGCCATTTTGGGAGAAAAGGGTGACTTCTTACTTCGACAGCATTCCCTGAAGTAAAAATTTTAAACTTAGTTTCTTAAGGTTATTCTTCTGTGATGGTCACTGTGAACTTTATATGCAACTCCAGTGACTCAAGTAGGCACTCACTCTCTCGTTTCCTTTTTTCTTTTTCTTTAACATGGTTTATGGCTAATTACATCACAGATCCAAAACAGTCTTTTTTACATTTGCATTAATAAGGGTATCACATGACCTCATTGAAGTAGAAGTATACATCAAAGGTGGATTAAAGGTTGGTTAAGCATCAAACCATGTTCTATATGTAAATTTATAGCGATGATGTGCTCTAGAAAGATAGCTTACCCTCTTTTTCTCTGCTACTAAATAAAATTAAAATTCACAACCCTGGTTTATGGGATTTTAAATGAATTTGATCTCTCTTTGGGCAGGGCAAATAAGTGTTTTGTGATGTATTATTTTATAAAAAAAAAAAAAGAGAGAGAGAGAGACCATCGTTCTGGCTCATTTAATTTTGCGAGTGAATGATCTAAGATTAACTACAGACTAGTCAGTGCAGTTTAAAAGCTGAAAGCAATTTTCAGCCATAGATGGTAATGCCACATTCAGTCCACAACCGAATGACTCTAAATGACTAAGCTTCGAGGTCTTTGTATATGACCACAGGGTCTGATAAAGCCATAGGAACACAGTAAAAGCACAAAAATAGTTCCAATTTATTTGGTGCCATCACCTTAATGAGATTAATACAGACGTGTTCATGTGCCTAATTGGTGATTTTGTTTTAACTAGTAATGAAGGATTAAAACTTCAGGCAACAGGCTGCTTGCTGGAAAGAGGATTTGAGAGGGAAAAAAAGATTTTAATTGTAAAAAGAAAGCCTGTGAAATATACCACTTCAAAGTTCATAGTAATTCTTAAAAAAATGAACTGATTAAAACGGGTACCCTGAATTTTCCCTGCCATTTTGGGAGAAAGGGTGATTTTATTAACAGAACCACATACTGATTTTATCTATCAATAGACCCTTTGGCATACAAAAACATGTAAAACTATTACTTCTAGTGAAAAAAGTGTTAAAACTGAAAAGCATTGGCCCTCGGGCTTCTATGGAATTTAGACTGTGTAGCATTTTATTCTAATTTACTTTTTAATGACTTACTACAACCGGATGACCTGTGGCTAGCTGTCCCACTAAATCGACAGCATTCCAGTAAATCAGAGCTTCTTTGCAGAAACTTCACCTATGACTTGTGATGGGTTTGTTCCCTTCAAAGTCTAGTTGTAACTATTTAAATGCTAACACTATTAAGCATGCTGCCAAAACACAAACACTCAGCCTGAGTCATTAAAATTTAATTATAAGGGGGCAGCTGAGCCCAATTTGAGTTTTGAGTCTGAAAAATCTTATAAAAAAAAACTAATAAAAACAAAACTATCTAACCAAATCTATTATCATCTGTCAATACCGACCCAGTGAACTATATTTAAATAAAATTAGAGTGTTTTTTTCTTTTTATCAGAGTGCATCATATAATCCTTACATTAAAACATATTTGGATAATTGCTTATCTATCCTAACAGTCAAATGGGCCATTGATTTACCTCGTCATTTACCGTGAGTTATACAACCTCTGCTTTATATGTCCCTGCCAGCATGTTAATTTTGTCTCTTAGAACAAATAGTAAAATAAAGGGACTATATCTTTCTACCGCCAGCTGAATAAAACAGTATTATCTAGGTTATTCGTTCCCCTACCCTGAAACTTTGGCCAGTGCAAAGACGTCTTTTTGATTACGGAAAAAAAAAAAAAAAAAAACCGAAATGCAAAAATTTGGTCTTTGATGTTCTATTACAAACCACTTTTAAAAGGGCTCTGGGTAGTGATACAGTGCAGTGTAAGATGCTACCTTCCCAGAGAATGAAGACAGAAATATATTTTACATTTCTTGTCAGATTGAACTTTAAGACATCCTGACTGCTTTCTCTATAATTTAAACATCACAGCCAAAATGGCAACATGCTTTGTTCAGTTCCAGTTGTGTGGAGTTTTAGTGCTTCATTGATTCAGAGGAAGGCTGAGGCTGGCACGGGGCGCAGGGCGACGGAATCGCACTCTCACTGCAGCATGTCAAGCCATTATATCTGGGACCAGAATGTCACCGTGGTCTCAATGGTTCGTCAGCTGAAGGATATGGTTAACAAATGTAAAACCAAACTTCAGAGGAGCTGGTTTTCTGTGCTAAGTGATCTGTATTCCCTCTGAATTTACTTTCCCCTAACCCCGTGAAATTAACAGTACTTTCTGACATTCGACCCCCTGACCTCACACATAATAAGAATTTAAAAAGCACCATGCATGAGTGTGTCTCTGTAATGCAAAACTGGGAAAAATGACCATGTCACAGTTTTATTATACAAAACCTTCTCAATCTCCATTGCATGCTTCATATATGAGTGCTCAGTTTAAAGTTATTATAAAGAAAAACACAATTTTAAGAGTCATAATTCACTGTTCGTGACTTTTATAGACAATAAATTGTAGCAAATACATATTGCTACCAAAAAGCTTTGTACTCCATTAATGCAGATATTTGCCAAGACGAGTGCTAAAAATAGGCCCCTAGAAGATTCTGATGGTTCAAAGGAAGAGGCTTCCAGGGAGCTAGTTGCCAAGGGTGCAAGTGCATGCACAATGTGTAGGTCTCAAGGTTTAAGAGGCAGAAGCAGGGAAGTGTTATGTGGAAATGATTTTGTGTTATCAGGCTCAGAGGATGACAGCATACAAGAGTAAGAACAAGGTGCTATGTGGCTTTTTCTTCACTGTGAAGTAAAGATTGGCAGCTGGAAGTAAGGCTTACAGACAGACCTGCACACAGGACCTCTTCACCTAGGACTCATTATCACTACTCAAAGGAAAATGCATTTACCAGGGAAAAGCGGCTGTAGCCATCAGAAGTGTTCTTAAAACACCACTTAAATATCACTTTATACACTATTACTTGCAAACTGTGGCTTCGTATTAAATTATACTTGCATAGGTTTTTGCTTAGGTGCTGATAATGCTTTTGAGGTTGCATTGGTGAAGAAGAATTTAGGCTGCTTCACAAGAGACGTGACCAGAATATTCCATACAGCTGACAGTGACAGGGTGAAAAATTGCAGAACTGTACTTTCTTTCCCCATATAGATTGTAATTTTAATTGTCATTGTGGCCCTTCTGTTTTAATTATGGGACTTCTTTGATATATACCAGGACATCGTATTGAATGAAAATATGGTGCTATAATAGTCTCTTTATAATTAATGACCACATGTAGATCCTGGTGCATAAAAGGGAAGGAATAAATGAACAATTTATTTAACTAGGTTTTGGATTTCTTTCTATCTTCCAGTGAATATAAAATGATCCTGGGGCTTCTGAGAATGTTTGATATAAGAACTGCACAGGATATATAATAAAATTACTCTAGGCTGGATTAAAAAACATATTATGTTATAAAATGTTCTGCCCCCAAAATAGTAAAATGTATCTATTTATCACATTAATCTTTTAACATTTCATCTGAAATTTTAAAAACTCATTTAAATTTATGTACATTGTATTCTAAATGTATGTCTTTTTAGATTTTACTTGTGGTGCAGCAAAGTCTTACAGGTAAAATGAGGATTCAAGAAAAATACTTTTGACACTTGATTTATCAAACTGCAAAAAAAAAATCTCTTTTGAACATTTTCTTTCAAAATAAAATAGATCTATGCTGCATCTTTTCTCTGAAGGGAGAATATATTTTTCTCAGTTACTACTTCTAAACAGAAGCTGTTTTTCTACAAATCAAAAATAAGTAGTCTCTTCATAGGCAATTTAAATGCCCTGAGAACTATGAAGAGGAAACAAAAAAAGCACAGCAAAGGCTTAACATTGTTCTCAAACTATCATGTAACAAGCTTGCTACATAGAACACTGTGACACGAATATGCTAGGCTCATATACATTTCAAGAGAGCCAGGCCTCTATGGATTTCTGGAAAGCAGACCTATTTGTCCAGGGTCTGTCACTGTAAAACAGGAAAATGCCCCCTGACAAGCTTCTGCTAATTTTATTGTGGCACGGGGTCCTGTGCATACATCCTCTATAGTATGACTGCAGTTCAATTGCAGAACACGGTGAAATTGGATCGGCAGAGACAGGGACTACCCTGGGGTCAGCTGTGACCATGCCACTTCCATGTGATGTCTAGTTGGGGTGATGGTGTGTAAATAAACGTAGAGAATTGCAAATCTTGTCATGGCCACGCAGAGCAGCTCAAGCATTTAAAGATGGTTGCCCGCAAACCTAACTGGAAGGTGGTTACTCTGTGTGGTGGCTGAGGAAATACTGAATTCCTCGCCGGAGTCTTCTTCTTGACTTTTCTGAAAGTACTGACCCAGCATCATGTTGCTGAAGGGATTAATCACTAAATAGTTTTTCACTGTAGTGGAAAGTAAAGAAAGAGGCTAATCATGTTTGAATATTGTGCTTTTAGAGCTATTGTGCTGACAACAAGGACACTTTTTACTTATATTATCCTACTTTGATTTATTTGTTTTTTCTTTTAAAACAAGGTGACGCATCTTAATGTCTTACTGTTTGTAGAATTTAGCACATTAAAGTTCTATGAGTTCTTGTCATTATGAACTTTCCTAATGTTAGCAAATAAAATATTATAGAATTCACATTTTCTGCTTATGAATCTATTTTTATTTAAATACTACTTACAGTACTCATTAAAATATACTTAGGTTTTGCTACCTTCAACCCACAAGATGTATTTTGTACCAGTTCTACATTTACACATATCTGTTTTTCCGTTACTTTTCCCACATGACAATTACCTTTCATTACAAATTTATAAAATCATTTACATTTTAGCAGTTTAAATGTTTCTGCTGACATTTTGTAACTATTACCCTCTTCTAGAATGGCATATGTTCAGGCAGTTAATAAAAAATTAAATGGAATAGCACTAGACAAGGTGAAGCTTTGTATCAGAGTGTTCTCCACATTTCTGAAAATACCATCTTTGTGTTGCAAACTGTGAAGTGAGGTTAGGGCTGTGCCAATATGTGTATTTGTCACAACTGTCACAGAGACCGCGAACTAGCCAATCACACAGCCCTTAATTAGACAGTTATATTTTGCTTTTCAGAAATTGTCCTCATGTAAAATGGTGTCCAAGACTCAAGAAAGGTGCTGAGAGCTAGGAGGGCAAAGAATGCCAGCAGAAAAACACTTTGATTTTTTTTTTGTAGAAGATTTATTAACTGCTGTATGATTTCTTGAGTATAGAAGTGAAATATGTAATATAAAAGAAATTGCATAAATTTAGCAGGAAAGAAAGGCAATATAAGAATTACTGAAGTAGCAATAGACTGAATTAAACATTATCATGATATAATATGTTTTCATATGGATTTTGAAATTATAAATTAAAAAATCCACAAAATGAGCATTCAAACAGTGAAGAGACCATAGATGATTTAAAAATCTTCATACAGGTTCACAATTGTGACACTGACTTTATATGAAAATCTCTATTTCAATTATCTATTACTAAAGGTAAATTACATATTTTTGTCAGATTATTTACTCTTTCACATTAAAAAAAATAGAAACATCTATTAGCATGATTCTATAGTTTTTCAGAAAATAAATTCAGGATTCATTCTGAAAGTAAAATGTTATTGACTATCTTGACACATTTTAAAACATGATTTTAATTTTTGTCATATATTTATACACAGTTGTAAACTTTCATGGAAAATGAAGCAGACAAAAATATATCAGTAAAATTGTATCTGTGCAATTATTATACCTTTATGTGTATTTATCTTGTCTGTGAAAATGCACACTAATATATTCTTTTACTGATATTATCTTCATACATTTTTACATTTTGAAAATTAGAAATAAGTAATAAGTCATCAACACACTGGTAATGTTTGTCAGAAATATTGCCTCTGGATAAACATATGATGAATTTTATAATCTTGAATATAACTAAGTCAGCATGATTTTTAAAATATTATAAAACTTATTATAAACTTATTCTTTTATATAATTTCATAGGTCTTAAGGTTTTTTAAGATGATTTCAACCAGAGTAGAAATACTTTAGGTTTCTGGTACCTGATGGTGGAAAGTCCTAAAAATAACAATAAATGAAAACTACATGACATCACTAAGAACCCTTTTTAAGAAATTAATGATTTAGATGGGAGATTTAAGTCTTTAGATGAAAGAAATGTATTTTATTTGTTTTTGACAGTGGAAATTTCATGTAAATTATAAGAAAAAAATAATTTGGAGTAACGTGCATGGTTCATCCCATTTTAAATCTTTATTCAATAGGCATATCATAGAAGTTTTAACAGTCATAGCAGATTAACCTTGCCTGTGCTTTTGGAGGCTAGTCGTCTGATGAATTTACATGCAGCTGGATGAAAATGCTATTTGGAGAGAGATTGAGAGTTTATTTGATTAAATCCTTTTCTCCACTACCTTGACCTCTTTCTTGTGAAATAATCAGAACTGTTTAGCAAGAATATTCAGGCATTAATAATGAATTGCTTTCAAGCCAGTTTTCTTCTGCATGCAACAAACCCATTGGTGTCCCTGCTCCTTTTTCTTTTTTAAATAGCACTTTATTTAATGAACACAATGATTAGAAACAGTAAGAAACATATCTTTGAGGAGTTTTGTTTTATAATTTGTAGGCTATTTTGCTGGTTGGGGTCCTAATTGCTGTCTGTGCTTTCACTTACCTCTTTGCCCAAATACTGCCTCCCCACAGTCTGTACCAAGGTGGGATGTGTTAGGCAGGGCCAAATGCTTCAGGATGATCAGATGGCAGCTGCTTGGTTTATCCTCACCAGCTATAAGGGCTATCGATTTATTTTTAGCATCATTTGAAAGTAAAATGTTATTGACTTTTTAAATTTAAAATTTTTTGTCATATATTTATACACAGTTGTAAACTTTCATGGAAAATGAAGCAGACAAAAATATATCAGTAAAATTGTATCTGTGCAATTATTATACCTTTATGTGTATTTATCTTGTCTGTGAAAATGCACACTAATATATTCTTTTACTGATATTATCTTCATACATTTTTACATTTTGAAAATTAGAAATAAGTAATAAGTCATCAACACACTGGTAATGTTTGTCAGAAATATTGCCTCTGGATAAACATATGATGAATTTTATAATCTTGAATATAACTAAGTCAGCATGATTTTTAAAATATTATAAAACTTATTATAAACTTATTCTTTTATATAATTTCATAGGTCTTAAGGTTTTTTAAGATGATTTCAACCAGAGTAGAAATACTTTAGGTTTCTGGTACCTGATGGTGGAAAGTCCTAAAAATAACAATAAATGAAAACTACATGACATCACTAAGAACCCTTTTTAAGAAATTAATGATTTAGATGGGAGATTTAAGTCTTTAGATGAAAGAAATGTATTTTATTTGTTTTTGACAGTGGAAATTTCATGTACATTATAAGAAAAAAAAATAATTTGGAGTAACGTGCATGGTTCATCCCATTTTAAATCTTTATTCAATAGGCATATCATAGAAGTTTTAACAGTCATAGCAGATTAACCTTGCCTGTGCTTTTGGAGGCTAGTCGTCTGATGAATTTACATGCAGCTGGATGAAAATGCTATTTGGAGAGAGATTGAGAGTTTATTTGATTAAATCCTTTTCTCCACTACCTTGACCTCTTTCTTGTGAAATAATCAGAACTGTTTAGCAAGAATATTCAGGCATTAATAATGAATTGCTTTCAAGCCAGTTTTCTTCTGCATGCAACAAACCCATTGGTGTCCCTGCTCCTTTTTCTTTTTTAAATAGCACTTTATTTAATGAACACAATGATTAGAAACAGTAAGAAACATATCTTTGAGGAGTTTTGTTTTATAATTTGTAGGCTATTTTGCTGGTTGGGGTCCTAATTGCTGTCTGTGCTTTCACTTACCTCTTTGCCCAAATACTGCCTCCCCACAGTCTGTACCAAGGTGGGATGTGTTAGGCAGGGCCAAATGCTTCAGGATGATCAGATGGCAGCTGCTTGGTTTATCCTCACCAGCTATAAGGGTAGTTACTAGAGTTCACCACATATTATGATGTTAAATAGTGCCATTGTTCCTGATTCCATTGTTTGTGCAATTATTGACAGTTTTGTTATCAATTTAATTAAATCAGATTACAGTTATTTTCTGAGCAATGATTAACTTTTCATAGAATCTTTGATTTTTAAGAGAATTTAAAAATCATCTAGTAGGGCAAGCTGTTTCTTTTTTAAGAGAAAGAAAATTATCTGCAAGGAGATTAAATTAATTCCCTATCTTATGCAGCTAGATTTGTGTTGATACCAAATCTACTTTGGGTTAAGGAAAAGGATAAGTTATGGCTTTTCTCCTCTTCCATTTGAAATATGTTTGAAGGACAAGATAGTCTCACGTAAAAAGGTAATTAGCAATTAATGCTAGTTGCATATGAATGAAATAGGAACTCTTTACTTTTAATGTTAAGAGGAAGAATTTACCTCTTCTGCATCTCCCTGGAGTATAAGTGTATGAATTCCAGAATTTACTTGGCAATAAAACATTGGTCAGTGTTTGGAAGATACGATAACCTTCAAGTGTAACTTTGACATAAAATAACAGGAGCAAGTGGAAATTTTTAAAATGCGGTGCTTCCCCTCATGGCATATTTAATGCTCTTGATACTTGAATGTGGCCGATTCCCTGTATACACACCCTACTGTACTGTCACCTATTATAAAGCTACACTATCTTGTCTTTATACTAAAAGACTCAATTTTATACTAACTTAAGCGTCATTATAATTTGTTTCTTAATAATAACATGCACTTGACTGTAATATGTAAAATGCTTGGCTTTCATGAACAACTCTACGGAAAAGCTGTACAGCATCTCATTTGCATTTAGCAATTATGTTACATTTACAATATACTAAGCTGCAGAAAATCTAATCTAATATCATAATTTAAAATAATAATTTCCAGGGCTTTACAAGTAGGATACAAGTCAGATTACAATAACACATTGTACAATTTCTCTGTTGAGTAAAACAGAATTGGTTCATTATTTTTTCCCTCAAACGTATTTGGGAAAGATTTAATTCTTTAATAATGAGAATAGCATTACATTGACAGGGAAAGACCATTTAAATTGTTCATAGATAGATAAGATTTTTCTTTCTTGATCATAAATTACTCATTTGGGGGGATCTAATCATATCGTTAATATGCTATATTTAGGGGAGAGGTTTTATGATACTCAAACAATCTAACAGCAATCTTATTGTAAAGACCATGTTTCTGGTTTTCAAAATATCTATGATTTTAATTATGTAGTAATGCATATTTCAAAAATTCACATTCAAGAATAACAGAAAAATAGAAAATAAAATAAGTTTTTATAGTGACATGTAAATATACCCACTCTCAGACTTTTGTTATAGTTTTTGATGTTTCAGATTCTACAAATAGTACATAGTGTTGCAAATTTGATGCTTAATATGACCATGTGGATTTTTTAATATTGATATATACATACTTGAAGAATTCTGAAAATACATAAAATATATTCAATAAATATTTGAGTACGTATGTGCAGTGTAGTCTAGACTACATGTTGGAAAACATAATCTTGCCCCAAGTATTTTATGATGTATGTAAAGAGTATATAAAGAGTAACATTTTTACATTTAATTATAAGAATAAATTCAGTGGCATAAGAGACTGAAAACTGCAGGAGAGAAGTCATTTTGAACAGAGGATCAGAAATGCTTCATGGAGAAAATTTTATTTTAGATGATGCTGAACTTCAGTTCAATTAAACTGAGAAATTATTTAGTATCATCAGCCATGGAGTTTCACCTTGTATTATAAAAAGCTACACTATCTTGTCTTTATACTAAAAGACTCAATTTTATACTAACTTAAGCGTCATTATAATTTGTTTCTTAATAATAACATGCACTTGACTGTAATATGTAAAATGCTTGGCTTTCATGAACAACTCTACGGAAAAGCTGTACAGCATCTCATTTGCATTTAGCAATTATGTTACATTTACAATATACTAAGCTGCAGAAAATCTAATCTAATATCATAATTTAAAATAATAATTTCCAGGGCTTTACAAGTAGGATACAAGTCAGATTACAATAACACATTGTACAATTTCTCTGTTGAGTAAAACAGAATTGGTTCATTATTTTTTCCCTCAAACGTATTTGGGAAAGATTTAATTCTTTAATAATGAGAATAGCATTACATTGACAGGGAAAGACCATTTAAATTGTTCATAGATAGATAAGATTTTTCTTTCTTGATCATAAATTACTCATTTGGGGGGATCTAATCATATCGTTAATATGCTATATTTAGGGGAGAGGTTTTATGATACTCAAACAATCTAACAGCAATCTTATTGTAAAGACCATGTTTCTGGTTTTCAAAATATCTATGATTTTAATTATGTAGTAATGCATATTTCAAAAATTCACATTCAAGAATAACAGAAAAATAGAAAATAAAATAAGTTTTTATAGTGACATGTAAATATACCCACTCTCAGACTTTTGTTATAGTTTTTGATGTTTCAGATTCTACAAATAGTACATAGTGTTGCAAATTTGATGCTTAATATGACCATGTGGATTTTTTAATATTGATATATACATACTTGAAGAATTCTGAAAATACATAAAATATATTCAATAAATATTTGAGTACGTATGTGCAGTGTAGTCTAGACTACATGTTGGAAAACATAATCTTGCCCCAAGTATTTTATGATGTATGTAAAGAGTATATAAAGAGTAACATTTTTACATTTAATTATAAGAATAAATTCAGTGGCATAAGAGACTGAAAACTGCAGGAGAGAAGTCATTTTGAACAGAGGATCAGAAATGCTTCATGGAGAAAATTTTATTTTAGATGAGGCTGAACTTCAGTTCAATTAAACTGAGAAATAATTTATTATCATCAGCCATGTTTGGGAGTTTATAATCTGGAAAGGACAACAAATTCTATCTGAGCTATCAGGAAAAACCTCATTCAAGAAATTATATTTGACCAAGATATCAATTAAATGAGATAAAATGAGGGGTGGAAGTAATCTGGGATGAATGAAAAACATAAGAAACATAAGAAAAGAGAAAGTAGTAAGGTATGAAAGGGCATGAATCTTTTGAAAAGAGAAGACTTGCCAGAATCATAAGAAAGTGGAGTACAGACATAGCCAGTGAAATAAGAATGGAAACTGAGCTTTAAACACCTTGTATGTCTGGCCAGCCAAGTGACAATCTCTGTCCTGACTTCTTTCCTTTTCTTTTTAGCTATTTTCTTGTTCTCTTTATCTTGTCTCTCTCTTCCAGGAAGACAACCTTGACAGATCTGAGACAGATCCACTAGAATGGGGAGAAAGAGAGAAATGAAGAAATTTCACTTCAGATTGAGGCAAAGTCAACAGCTGGAAATAGGCTGAGAGCAATTTTAACTTCCAAATTGTATTATACCCTTGACAACATTTGTGCTTAACAATTTCCAGTGCATTCTTTACTTTGTTTCCAGCTAATTGGACAACAATACAAAGTAGAAATATTAACTGAGGAATTTAGATGACAGTCCTTGGAGCTAAGAAAATAGAAAATAAAATAAGTTTTTATAGTGCATTTTTTTGGATGTTTCAGATTCTACAAATAGTACATAGTGTTGCAAATTTGATGCTTAATATGACCATGTGGATTTTTTAATATTGATATATACATACTTGAAGAATTCTGAAAATACATAAAATATATTCAATAAATATTTGAGTACGTATGTGCAGTGTAGTCTAGACTACATGTTGGAAAACATAATCTTGCCCCAAGTATTTTATGATGTATGTAAAGAGTATATAAAGAGTAACATTTTTACATTTAATTATAAGAATAAATTCAGTGGCATAAGAGACTGAAAACTGCAGGAGAGAAGTCATTTTGAACAGAGGATCAGAAATGCTTCATGGAGAAAATTTTATTTTAGATGAGGCTGAACTTCAGTTCAATTAAACTGAGAAATAATTTATTATCATCAGCCATGTTTGGGAGTTTATAATCTGGAAAGGACAACAAATTCTATCTGAGCTATCAGGAAAAACCTCATTCAAGAAATTATATTTGACCAAGATATCAATTAAATGAGATAAAATGAGGGGTGGAAGTAATCTGGGATGAATGAAAAACATAAGAAACATAAGAAAAGAGAAAGTAGTAAGGTATGAAAGGGCATGAATCTTTTGAAAAGAGAAGACTTGCCAGAATCATAAGAAAGTGGAGTACAGACATAGCCAGTGAAATAAGAATGGAAACTGAGCTTTAAACACCTTGTATGTCTGGCCAGCCAAGTGACAATCTCTGTCCTGACTTCTTTCCTTTTCTTTTTAGCTATTTTCTTGTTCTCTTTATCTTGTCTCTCTCTTCCAGGAAGACAACCTTGACAGATCTGAGACAGATCCACTAGAATGGGGAGAAAGAGAGAAATGAAGAAATTTCACTTCAGATTGAGGCAAAGTCAACAGCTGGAAATAGGCTGAGAGCAATTTTAACTTCCAAATTGTATTATACCCTTGACAACATTTGTGCTTAACAATTTCCAGTGCATTCTTTACTTTGTTTCCAGCTAATTGGACAACAATACAAAGTAGAAATATTAACTGAGGAATTTAGATGACAGTCCTTGGAGCTAAGAAAATCAATACCTTCCTATTCCCAAATTATGCAAATCAATTTTTTTTTTTAGTATTTATTATTTATTTATGGGGGGGCAGGTTGGGGAGGGAGGCGGCGGGCAGGCCACTTCTGTTGCTCTTTCATTTATCTATTTTCATCCATCTTCGTTCTTTGGCCCTTGTGGGCCTCCCATTGCGGTGGCCTCTGTTGTCGCAGAGCACCGGCTCTGGGTGCATGTGCTCCAGAGCTCCGGCTCCGTAATTGGACACATCAGTCCAGCCGCTCCACAGCACATGAGATCTTCCCAGGCCAGGGATCAAACCGGCGCCTCTTGCACTGCAAGGCGGTGTCCTTACCCACTGGGCCACCAGGGAAGCCCACAAATCAATTTTAAGGTAAATTAAGTAGCCATGTTATTTCTCTACTTCCTTTCTTTACTTCATAAATAAACCTTTAGTGAATTGGAAGTTAGTAATTTCTTTTTTTAATAGATGCCTTAACTCTTGGGCTATTTCCTGCTTCTATCAAATTGTGCACATCAGTAAGGAGACACCAAAGCAAATTCATTTTATTTGATTCTGTATTCTTTTAAAAAAGCTACGGTTTGATTTTTATTGTTTCTCTTGCAAATAAGCTTTTACTTAGAAACTAAAATCAATAAAAATATGCCAAAATTTTAAAGATATTTCAAATAATGATATCCTCTTGAAGTATACTTCATGTTTATATCAGATGCAAATATTTCTAATTTAAAGCAATGTCTTCATATTACTCAGAAAATTTATGAAACATATCTCAATCATGAATTAGATAAAGCAGAGCTATAGCAATCATATCAGGAAATATTGTATTTTAGGTATCTGTTATTCTGTATTAGTCAATTCTGTGTTAAAAATGTTTCATTCCTCCTTTGGATCATCTGTAGGAGTAAAATATTGGGAAGATATATTCCTGGGAATTGATGTAAATGAAATAAAACAAAAATGCATAATTACCAACAATGTCAATTTCCATGTTCACTTTGTTCCTTTGGACCCTTTGGTTGGACAGTCCTTGGAGCTAAGAAAATCAATACCTTCCTATTCCCAAATTATGCAAATCATTTTTTTTTTTAGTATTTATTATTTATTTATGGGGGCAGGTTGGGGAGGGAGGCGGCGGCAGGCCACTTCTGTTGCTCTTTCATTTATCTATTTTCATCCATCTTCGTTCTTTGGCCCTTGTGGGCCTCCCATTCATGGCCTCTGTCGCTCCAGAGCACCAGCTCTGGGCGCATGTGCTCCAGAGCTCCGGCTCGGTAGTTGGACACATCAGTCCAGCCGCTCCACAGCACGTGGGATCTTCCCAGGCCAGGAATCAAACCGGCGCCTCTTGCACTGCAAAGGTGTCCTTACCCACTGGACCACCAGGGAAGCCCACAAATCAATTTTAAGGTAAATTAAGTAGCCATGTTATTTCTCTACTTCCTTTCTTTACTTCATAAATAAACCTTTAGTGAATTGGAAGTTAGTAATTTCTTTTTTTAATAGATGCCTTAACTCTTGGGCTATTTCCTGCTTCTATCAAATTGTGCACATCAGTAAGGAGACACCAAAGCAAATTCATTTTATTTGATTCTGTATTCTTTTAAAAAAGCTACGGTTTGATTTTGATTGTTTCTCTTGCAAATAAGCTTTTACTTAGAAACTAAAATCAATAAAAATATGCCAAAATTTTAAAGATATTTCAAATAATGATATCCTCTTGAAGTATACTTCATGTTTATATCAGATGCAAATATTTCTAATTTAAAGCAATGTCTTCATATTACTCAGAAAATTTATGAAACATATCTCAATCATGAATTAGATAAAGCAGAGCTATAGCAATCATATCAGGAAATATTGTATTTTAGGTATCTGTTATTCTGTATTAGTCAATTCTGTGTTAAAAATGTTTCATTCCTCCTTTGGATCATCTGTAGGAGTAAAATATTGGGAAGATATATTCCTGGGAATTGATGTAAATGAAATAAAACAAAAATGCATAATTACCAACAATGTCAATTTATTTCCTTTTTCTAAATATTTATTGCCAAATTAACTTTAAATTTGACTGAATTCTTCTTTTTTTTTTTTTTTGGCAGGGGGCGGGTTGCAGGGGGCATGCGGGCCACTTCTATTGATCTTTCATTTATCTATTTTCATCCATCTTCGTTCTTTGGCCTGTGTGGGCCTCCCATCGCAGTGCCCTCTGTTGTCACAGAGCACCAGCTCTGGGAGCATGCGCTCCAGAGCCCCGGCTCGGTAGTCAAACACATCAGTCCAGCCGCTCCGTGGCACATGAGATTTTCTCAGGCCAGGGATCGAACCGGCGCCCCTTGCAGTGCAAGGCGGTGTCCTTACCCACTGGACCACCAGAGAAACCCTGACTGAATTCTAATGAAAGCTAAAACTGTAGCAATACTAACATCAGAAACAAACTAGGTGATCTGACTAATTATGAACTAAGCCAAGCTCCTTAATTCTCAAAATATTTTGAAATTTTGGAACGTTTAGAGAAATGTTTCATCTATATTGTGTACAACCTGGATGAGATTGGCAAGACGTATTAGTACAATTTTTTATCTAAAAACTTGACTCTGCTTATATTCTAGAAGTTTAATTGAATTTTTTGAAATAAAAATGGAATTAAAAGAAAATGCTCCAATGCCTTAATCCTTCAGCCTTTCTAATATAATATAACCAAATTGATAAGCATAGTATTCACATCATCTAACCCAAATCCTCTCAGCCAAACTTCAAATTTCAAATTCAGTTCCATATATTTTGCTTTTTGATAAAAAGTTATTCCTCAGTGGCCCAGCAGTAAAGAATCTGCCTAATGCAGGACCTCAGGAGACATGGCTTCATTCCATGGTTTGGGAAGATTCCCTGCAGGAGGCAATAACAGCCCAGTCCAGTATTCTTGCCTGGAGAATTCCATGGACAGAGGAGTCTAGAGGGCTAAAGTCCACATGGAGAAATATTTGGGAAATTTTGATGTAAAGCAGAGCTATAGCAATCATATCAGGAAATATTGTATTTTAGGTATCTGTTATTCTGTATTAGTCAATTCTGTGTTAAAAATGTTTCATTCCTCCTTTGGATCATCTGTAGGAGTAAAATATTGGGAAGATATATTCCTGGGAATTGATGTAAATGAAATAAAACAAAAATGCATAATTACCAACAATGTCAATTTATTTCCTTTTTCTAAATATTTATTGCCAAATTAACTTTAAATTTGACTGAATTCTTCTTTTTTTTTTTTTTTGGCAGGGGGCGGGTTGCAGGGGGCATGCGGGCCACTTCTATTGATCTTTCATTTATCTATTTTCATCCATCTTCGTTCTTTGGCCTTTGTGGGCCTCCCATCGCAGTGCCCTCTGTTGTCACAGAGCACCAGCTCTGGGAGCATGCGCTCCAGAGCCCCGGCTCGGTAGTCAAACACATCAGTCCAGCCGCTCCGTGGCACATGAGATTTTCTCAGGCCAGGGATCGAACCGGCGCCCCTTGCAGTGCAAGGCGGTGTCCTTACCCACTGGACCACCAGAGAAACCCTGACTGAATTCTAATGAAAGCTAAAACTGTAGCAATACTAACATCAGAAACAAACTAGGTGATCTGACTAATTATGAACTAAGCCAAGCTCCTTAATTCTCAAAATATTTTGAAATTTTGGAACGTTTAGAGAAATGTTTCATCTATATTGTGTACAACCTGGATGAGATTGGCAAGACGTATTAGTACAATTTTTTATCTAAAAACTTGACTCTGCTTATATTCTAGAAGTTTAATTGAATTTTTTGAAATAAAAATGGAATTAAAAGAAAATGCTCCAATGCCTTAATCCTTCAGCCTTTCTAATATAATATAACCAAATTGATAAGCATAGTATTCACATCATCTAACCCAAATCCTCTCAGCCAAACTTCAAATTTCAAATTCAGTTCCATATATTTTGCTTTTTGATAAAAAGTTATTCCTCAGTGGCCCAGCAGTAAAGAATCTGCCTAATGCAGGACCTCAGGAGACATGGCTTCATTCCATGGTTTGGGAAGATTCCCTGCAGGAGGCAATAACAGCCCAGTCCAGTATTCTTGCCTGGAGAATTCCATGGACAGAGGAGTCTAGAGGGCTAAAGTCCACAGGGCTGCAAAGAGTCATACATGACTGAAGTGATTTAGCACGCACACATGTATACAGCTTAGTAGGTACCCTCCCTTGGAGAGAGGTCTGGGGACTGGAATCAACATCAAAGATAAGGGCTATATTTTTTTCTTTCTTTCTTTCTTTTTTTAAACTTTGGCCTCTTTTATTGGTCTTTCATTTATTTATTTTCATTCATCTTTGTTCTTTGGCCTGTGTGGGCCTCCCATCATAGTGGTCTCTCTCTCAGCAGAGCACCAGCTTTGGGCGCATGCGCTCCGGAGCACTGGCTTGTAATTGGACACATTGGTCCAGTCCCTCAGCAGCATGTGGAATCGTCCCAGGCCAGGGTTCGAACCAGTGCCCCTTGCACTGTAAGGCGGACTCTTTACCCATTGGACCACCTGGGAAGCCCCCATATTTCTTTCTTTAACATGGTTTTTTTATTAGCATATAGTTGCTTTAAAATGTTGTATTAGTTTGTGCTGTACAACAAAGTATACATATATTCCCTCTTTTTAAGATTTCCTTCCCATTTAGGTCACCACAGAGCATTGAGTAGAAGGGCCATATTTCAAAACTGAGTTTGCCCTAGGAAAAAGCTGCCACATAAATAAGCATTTAAGTTCTTCACCTTAGACTCTACTCTTCATTTTCCTTAAAAATGTCCATTGATGAATGAATGAATACAAAAGCTCTGGTACATATATACAATGGAATACTACACAGCTGTAAAGAAATGCAAGAATCAGTCCTAACGAGCTGGCTGGATCTAGAACCTATAAACATGCTTATATTCTAGAAGTTTAATTGAATTTTTTGAAATAAAAATGGAATTAAAAGAAAATGCTCCAATGCCTTAATCCTTCAGCCTTTCTAATATAATATAACCAAATTGATAAGCATAGTATTCACATCATCTAACCCAAATCCTCTCAGCCAAACTTCAAATTTCAAATTCAGTTCCATATATTTTGCTTTTTGATAAAAAGTTATTCCTCAGTGGCCCAGCAGTAAAGAATCTGCCTAATGCAGGACCTCAGGAGACATGGCTTCATTCCATGGTTTGGGAAGATTCCCTGCAGGAGGCAATAACAGCCCAGTCCAGTATTCTTGCCTGGAGAATTCCATGGACAGAGGAGTCTAGAGGGCTAAAGTCCACAGGGCTGCAAAGAGTCATACATGACTGAAGTGATTTAGCACGCACACATGTATACAGCTTAGTAGGTACCCTCCCTTGGAGAGAGGTCTGGGGACTGGAATCAACATCAAAGATAAGGGCTATATTTTTTTCTTTCTTTCTTTCTTTTTTTAAACTTTGGCCTCTTTTATTGGTCTTTCATTTATTTATTTTCATTCATCTTTGTTCTTTGGCCTGTGTGGGCCTCCCATCATAGTGGTCTCTCTCTCAGCAGAGCACCAGCTTTGGGCGCATGCGCTCCGGAGCACTGGCTTGTAATTGGACACATTGGTCCAGTCCCTCAGCAGCATGTGGAATCGTCCCAGGCCAGGGTTCGAACCAGTGCCCCTTGCACTGTAAGGCGGACTCTTTACCCATTGGACCACCTGGGAAGCCCCCATATTTCTTTCTTTAACATGGTTTTTTTATTAGCATATAGTTGCTTTAAAATGTTGTATTAGTTTGTGCTGTACAACAAAGTATACATATATTCCCTCTTTTTAAGATTTCCTTCCCATTTAGGTCACCACAGAGCATTGAGTAGAAGGGCCATATTTCAAAACTGAGTTTGCCCTAGGAAAAAGCTGCCACATAAATAAGCATTTAAGTTCTTCACCTTAGACTCTACTCTTCATTTTCCTTAAAAATGTCCATTGATGAATGAATGAATACAAAAGCTCTGGTACATATATACAATGGAATACTACACAGCTGTAAAAAGAAATGCCGAAGAATCAGTCCTAACGAGCTGGCTGGATCTAGAACCTATCATAAAAAGTGAAGTCAGTCAAAAAGAGAAGGACAAGTACAATATACTAACACATATATATGGAATCTAGTAGGATGGTAATGATAACACAAGCGGTGAAATGATGGAAAAACAGACATGGACAGTAGACATATGGACATTGTGGGGAATGAACAGTGGGTAGGAGGCATAAAGGAAGAAGCATGAAAACCTATACTATCATACATGAAAAAAATAGCTATTGTCATTGTGCTGTGAGAAAATGGGATCCTACAGGGGCACTGTGTGATAGCATGGAGGGGTGGGATGAGGGGGTGGATATGCATATGACTAATCTGGGATCATACATATCTGTAAACAACAAAACTGTAAAAGTAAAAAGCAAAGTAAAACTTTTTAAAAATGCCTTTATTGTGTAGAATAAAACATGTCAGACTTACTGATCAATATATCGTCTAATAATGGCAAAACTTTCATTGGAACACAAAGGACTGTATCTGCAAATAAATGACTGCATTCGTAATGTCTAGTTTGTTCTTATTTCTGTTAAGTCTCAGTGTCTCTTGGCAGTTTTCGATTTCATTTTTGGTTACCTCTTAAAGTTTCTTTCCTAGACTTACTGTGACTTCCTTAAGATAATAACTTTGTCTCACAGTGAATGGAGGTCGGATCCATTTGTCTTGGTCATAGGTTGATCATGGGACCTGGTCAAGGAAGGAGTAAGGGAGAATGAGGAATCCAAGACAATTCTGAAGTGTTGAGGGGAATGGTGGTGCTATTAATAAAATTAGAAAATTAGGAAGAAAGCATGCTTGAAGAAAGTGGTAAATAATAAAGCAAGATTTTCTTTCACTTAGAAATTTATGGCTAGATGGTCTGCTAACCTTCCTGAGAGTGCCTTTGGCACAGTGGTGGGAAGGAATCCACATTTCAGGGGAGTAAAAGTCGGTGGATGGTGACATGTGCAGCAGAGATGACAGAGGACAATTGTAAATATTTGGCACCAAAGGCAAAGCCAAAGATAAGATGATGTCTTGAAAAGGAAAAGGGAAAATATTTTCTAGGGCAGAGAAATCATGTCTTGGTTGGAAGGCTCTAGAAACGTGAAGGACAAGCAAGTTCAAATGAAAGAAACATCACTTTCTTGAGTAAAGACAGAAACCAAAAGCACAGGAAAAAATTGAGGTTCTGAAGTGGAAGAGGGATGTTCAAAACAGATAAACTCCATCTTCTCATGAAATAGTCGACAAGGCAGTTTGCAAAAGTGGGCTACTCTTTTGAGCAAGGTAGAGATTACTTTAGAGTTACAACTGAGAAAAATAATGAAATCACACACACACACACACACACACACACACACACACAAAGAATCCTGAGAAGTAGTGAGAACCTTGCCATGGTTAGTAGAGTTATTCCATCTTCATTCTTCCAAAATGCCCTATTAGAGTGGGGGTTCAACTTCTAATTGTTTCTTCTAATTGTTTTCTCCATTTCTGGATGTTTATTCTTACAATAAAAATTTTAAACACTGTCTGAATTAGTGTGTTTGAAGACATCCTGAGCCAACTCTGTAAAATTTTTCCTTATAATAATCTGAAAATTTTGTTCTTTGTAGCCTTAGTGCTAATCTATCAGATAGAAACCCTCCACACTCTCACTAGAAGTCTTTGTCATCTGCTATCACATCACTCTTTGCTATCAAAACTCTGAACATTTTCTCTTATTAAATATCTTTTATTGTCATTGAATTTCTTTAATCCTCAATAAGAAGAAAAAATATACATTATTTTGCCCCAAAACTGCACATACATTTAGAAATAACCCATAGCTCATATAATATAAATTATTACAAATAAATATCTATTGCTTGATATACTTTCTCTTTTGTACATGTTTATATAAAAATTGTTTTGTTTACCTTGAACTCTATATAATCAGTTTAGATGAATCCATACTAGCATTTCCAAAGGCATAGTGTTATGAGGATAAGATGGAGGCAAGGAATCAGGAACAAAATTTATAGAAGACTTTGTGAAATATATTCAAATATTTTCTATTATTTGGATTTTTTAATTCTTGATATTAGGAGGAAATGGCCTAGATAGACAGATAGACAGATAGATATAAATCTCCTATGAGTTAATTTTTTCCTGGAGTGGGGTTGGCATACTTTAGAATAAAATGGGTATTTCATCTCATTGCGTTTTTCCAGAAAAGACAATGACTGGAAAATTAACTTTTAATCTTAGCTTCATCAGATTTTTTCCCCAGTGTCATTGAGTAAGTCCATGCGTTTATGACCATTACTCTCTTAGGTTCTGAAGTGGAAGAGGGATGTTCAAAACAGATAAACTCCATCTTCTCATGAAATAGTCGACAAGGCAGTTTGCAAAAGTGGGCTACTCTTTTGAGCAAGGTAGAGATTACTTTAGAGTTACAACTGAGAAAAATAATGAAATCACACACACACACACACACACACACACACACACAAAGAATCCTGAGAAGTAGTGAGAACCTTGCCATGGTTAGTAGAGTTATTCCATCTTCATTCTTCCAAAATGCCCTATTAGAGTGGGGGTTCAACTTCTAATTGTTTCTTCTAATTGTTTTCTCCATTTCTGGATGTTTATTCTTACAATAAAAATTTTAAACACTGTCTGAATTAGTGTGTTTGAAGACATCCTGAGCCAACTCTGTAAAATTTTTCCTTATAATAATCTGAAAATTTTGTTCTTTGTAGCCTTAGTGCTAATCTATCAGATAGAAACCCTCCACACTCTCACTAGAAGTCTTTGTCATCTGCTATCACATCACTCTTTGCTATCAAAACTCTGAACATTTTCTCTTATTAAATATCTTTTATTGTCATTGAATTTCTTTAATCCTCAATAAGAAGAAAAAATATACATTATTTTGCCCCAAAACTGCACATACATTTAGAAATAACCCATAGCTCATATAATATAAATTATTACAAATAAATATCTATTGCTTGATATACTTTCTCTTTTGTACATGTTTATATAAAAATTGTTTTGTTTACCTTGAACTCTATATAATCAGTTTAGATGAATCCATACTAGCATTTCCAAAGGCATAGTGTTATGAGGATAAGATGGAGGCAAGGAATCAGGAACAAAATTTATAGAAGACTTTGTGAAATATATTCAAATATTTTCTATTATTTGGATTTTTTAATTCTTGATATTAGGAGGAAATGGCCTAGATAGACAGATAGACAGATAGATATAAATCTCCTATGAGTTAATTTTTTCCTGGAGTGGGGTTGGCATACTTTAGAATAAAAATGGGTATTTTTTATCATTCTCATTGCGTTTTTTCCAGAAAAGACAATGACTGGAAAATTAACTTTTTAATCTTAGCTTCATCAGATTTTTTCCCCAGTGTCATTGAGTAAGTCCATGCGTTTATGACCATTCTCTCTGCTGTGAGTGCCTATATTCATTAAAAAGAAAATATTCATTAAGTTATACTTCTCACACTATGTCTAGAAAAGGTTAGCTTACTTAAACAATGTGGTAATGTCATACTTTGTAGATTTTTTTCTTTATTGACCATAATTTAGACTAGTTATTGATATACATGATAAAATGTGGGAGCATTCTAATATATTATAGGACTCTGTTTCTTTGAAATTTAATGTAACTCAGAAAATAACCTTCAGAGAATGCAGAGTGTGCATATAAAATGTTTTTATATACTATTAGTTACAAAATCATTGCAACCAGCTTAGAAACATGGGTAGGACTAGAAAGCTATCTACTCGTTGAGTCAATAAAATAGTTTATACCCAGTATTCAGTCCATTTTCTACATTAAAACTAGCCTAAATATTAATGAAAATTGCAACAGAGAGAATTGCATTAGTTTCTGACAAGATTATAGACTGCAAAAGGAAATTTACAATCGCTTGTCATAGCCTAGGCCAATTCAAAATCCAGATACCCTCTATCTTGTCAAGGGTTTTACCTTAGGCCATATATACCCTTCCCACCTGCCACATTTGCAGTAGGAATCTTCAGAATAGATTTATTAATCCTTCAAAAGCTTCCACACTGGCATAGTCTACAGATTATCTAAAATGTTCAGAACACTTTGAAAAAATTAACCATTACCAGAGTGAATTTCTCCACCTTTCTTTCCTGTACCAAGGAGTGGCAGTGAATGGAGAATCCAATTTGTTAAGCTTCCTCCTTTAAAATAAAATCAAGTTAGTATATGTGGGTAATTTAAGCTGGTTCTAGGAAAATAATATTAGGGTTGAAAGTTATTATTTGTTTCAGTAATCCAAATCTAATTTGAATTTTTCTTTATTGCACTGTGAATTTAATGTATATTTAATTGTCAGTGATTAATTCCAAATAATGTGTTATTTTAATTCTAATCACTCCTTTGATTTCCATCTCTGGTATTTTCAGTTTTGTTTCTGTATTTCTTTCCTCTTTTCTTATCAATGATCTTTTTCAATAGATCCCACTCCAAAATTAGAATCTTAAATTCCACACAGCAGTTGTAACTTTAGTTTCTCTTATATTTATGAGAAATGTTCATGAAAATATCATTAATTCTTTTGATTGTAGATTGATAGTGCTTAAAATAATCTACGATTCACTTATTGTGTGCAAGAATTGCTTTAAATTCTTTGTGTAAATGGTTACCTTAACTCTCAGAACAACCCTATGCAGTATTGTTATTACCATTGTTCTTGTTTTACAGATAAGAACTGTAGCAGAGAACATAAGTAACATACTCAAGATCAAAGAACTTGTGGGTGATAAAGGCAGAAATTTTAAGTCATCTAGCTCTTGGTTTCCATACTCTTAACCATGAACACTAGGAGCTTTGGGGACCAGGGCCAAAGCTTTATTCTCAAATCAGGGCAATTAGTCCAAATTAGGCCAATCTAATAATCACAATTATTCTATTTTTTTGTAAAATTCATTTTTATATACAGCTGTTACGGAATATGTGATCTTGATAACTCTATTAGAGAAAGATTATTAGCTGTGAAGTCAGTTAAAATGGGATTGAAGATTCATTTAGCTTTTTTTTGACACCGCTTCTGAAATTTACCTTCCCAGGCCAATTCAAAATCCAGATACCTCTATCTTGTCAAGGGTTTTACCTTAGGCCATATATACCCTTCCCACCTGCCACATTTGCAGTAGGAATCTTCAGAATAGATTTATTAATCCTTCAAAAGCTTCCACACTGGCATAGTCTACAGATTATCTAAAATGTTCAGAACACTTTGAAAAAATTAACCATTACCAGAGTGAATTTCTCCACCTTTCTTTCCTGTACCAAGGAGTGGCAGTGAATGGAGAATCCAATTTGTTAAGCTTCCTCCTTTAAAATAAAATCAAGTTAGTATATGTGGGTAATTTAAGCTGGTTCTAGGAAAATAATATTAGGGTTGAAAGTTATTATTTGTTTCAGTAATCCAAATCTAATTTGAATTTTTCTTTATTGCACTGTGAATTTAATGTATATTTAATTGTCAGTGATTAATTCCAAATAATGTGTTATTTTAATTCTAATCACTCCTTTGATTTCCATCTCTGGTATTTTCAGTTTTGTTTCTGTATTTCTTTCCTCTTTTCTTATCAATGATCTTTTTCAATAGATCCCACTCCAAAATTAGAATCTTAAATTCCACACAGCAGTTGTAACTTTAGTTTCTCTTATATTTATGAGAAATGTTCATGAAAATATCATTAATTCTTTTGATTGTAGATTGATAGTGCTTAAAATAATCTACGATTCACTTATTGTGTGCAAGAATTGCTTTAAATTCTTTGTGTAAATGGTTACCTTAACTCTCAGAACAACCCTATGCAGTATTGTTATTACCATTGTTCTTGTTTTACAGATAAGAACTGTAGCAGAGAACATAAGTAACATACTCAAGATCAAAGAACTTGTGGGTGATAAAGGCAGAAATTTTAAGTCATCTAGCTCTTGGTTTCCATACTCTTAACCATGAACACTAGGAGCTTTGGGGACCAGGGCCAAAGCTTTATTCTCAAATCAGGGCAATTAGTCCAAATTAGGCCAATCTAATAATCACAATTATTCTATTTTTTTGTAAAATTCATTTTTATATACAGCTGTTACGGAATATGTGATCTTGATAACTCTATTAGAGAAAGATTATTAGCTGTGAAGTCAGTTAAAATGGGATTGAAGTCTCATTTTAGTTCATTGTATGACTGATCTTGAGAATGTTTCTTAATTTCTCTGACACCGCTTCTTCACTATTATGAAAATTAAAATAGTGGCATATAAAAAGGGACCCACACAAAACCTGATTCACAGTTAGATATTCTCCCTTTTCCCCACAAGAGAAAAAGAAATCATCCCTTATCCTTTTTCTCTGCTATTTCATATAGGTAGGTGTAGCCTGATGAAGTAAAGGATTGATAGCCTTGGTCTATCCAAGGCTGAAGAAAAGCTAGGCATTTTATATACAGATCTGCAAAATTTAAGCTTCCTGTTTTCCTGTCTGTGAATGAATTAGCTGTGTCACAATAGAAGCATTCCTCCCCTCTCTGCTCCAGAGTTTTATTCTACCTTCTGAGGAATATTTTACTTTACACTTTTTACTAGAACCACTCATGACAGAGGGAGAAATACTCTCCACCATTTCATAAACAATCCCTGCTTGCCATATTTTCTGAAAGTTTGTCCCCCTTTGTAAGGAATACACTAGCCAGTTTTAATTCCACGAGATTAGGGAAATGCTTAAATAAATTATTTTAAAGCTGGAGATAATGTCTATTTACAAAAGACTCTACTGAATATTTAAATGCAACCTGGATTACATTTTTGTCTTAACTCATCTGCCTTTTCAGACATACCATAAGGAAAATATGAAACTTTTAAAAATGGAGAAAACTACTCAAGACCAAGAGTACATTTTGAGTATTAATATATGTGGTCAGCTGGAAGGAGTATAATATCCATTGTTAATCTGGGCTTTGATTCTTGTGCTAATTAGAGGTACTGAGACTATAGTTTGCTGCTCAGATTGTGCCAATGGTAAAGAATCTGCCTGCCAATACCAGAGATACAGGAGACTTAGGTTCCATCCCTTGGTAGGGAAGATCCTCTGGAGTAGGAAATGGCAACCCACCCCAGTATTCTTGACTGAAGAATCCCATGGAAAAGAGCCATACATGGTACAGTCCATGGGACTGCACAGAGTCTGACAGAACTTGGTTATTAAGCATTCAGTATTACTAACAATAGGTGTCTGTGTGTGTGTGCTAAGTCACTTCAGTTGAGCCTCAATAAAAGAAGGGTATTTAGTATCTCAATATGACAGAAGAGTTATATAAAGCTGAGCTTACTGACAGTAAAAAGAGATAGGTGAAAAGAATACATGCCAGTTAAAAGATGAATGATTCTTAATACTTTCTAAAGCATTTGTCAGAAACGAAATGTGTATGGAATGGAACTGTTGCTTAACTAAATATTTGTGTATTGCCGTGAAGTTATTCAAGTGTCTGAACACATTTTGGAAGTACTCAAATTGTATGTTAACTTCAGGCTGATGTTGCTGTTTAGTTGTTAAGTCATGTTGAACTCTTCTGAGATCCCATAGGCTGTAGCCCACCAGTCTCCGGTTTCCCAGGCAAGAATACCGGAGTGAATTGTCATTTCGTCTTTCAGGGAATCATCCCCACCCAGGGATCAAACCTGCCTCTCCTGCTTTGAAGGGAGATTTTTCACCACTGAACCACCAAGGAAGCTCTAAATTCAGGATAGTTATGTTTTAATCAAGTGACTATCAGCAAGAGATACTATCAAAACCAAGGGGGAAGGCAAATGTTACATTTGCTTTGCATAGTGTTCTTATTTTCACTTTTTATCCACATAAGGAAAATTTTTTTAAAAGCTGAAAGCTATTTAAAATTGGCAACCTGGATTACATTTTTGTCTTAACTCATCTGCCTTTTCAGACATACCATAAGGAAAATATGAAACTTTTAAAAATGGAGAAAACTACTCAAGACCAAGAGTACATTTTGAGTATTAATATATGTGGTCAGCTGGAAGGAGTATAATATCCATTGTTAATCTGGGCTTTGATTCTTGTGCTAATTAGAGGTACTGAGACTATAGTTTGCTGCTCAGATTGTGCCAATGGTAAAGAATCTGCCTGCCAATACCAGAGATACAGGAGACTTAGGTTCCATCCCTTGGTAGGGAAGATCCTCTGGAGTAGGAAATGGCAACCCACCCCAGTATTCTTGACTGAAGAATCCCATGGAAAAGAGCCATACATGGTACAGTCCATGGGACTGCACAGAGTCTGACAGAACTTGGTTATTAAGCATTCAGTATTACTAACAATAGGTGTCTGTGTGTGTGTGCTAAGTCACTTCAGTTGAGCCTCAATAAAAGAAGGGTATTTAGTATCTCAATATGACAGAAGAGTTATATAAAGCTGAGCTTACTGACAGTAAAAATAGATAGGTGAAAAGAATACATGCCAGTTAAAAGATGAATGATTCTTAATACTTTCTAAAGCATTTGTCAGAAACGAAATGTGTATGGAATGGAACTGTTGCTTAACTAAATATTTGTGTATTGCCGTGAAGTTATTCAAGTGTCTGAACACATTTTGGAAGTACTCAAATTGTATGTTAACTTCAGGCTGATGTTGCTGTTTAGTTGTTAAGTCATGTTGAACTCTTCTGAGATCCCATAGGCTGTAGCCCACCAGTCTCCGGTTTCCCAGGCAAGAATACCGGAGTGAATTGTCATTTCGTCTTTCAGGGAATCATCCCCACCCAGGGATCAAACCTGCCTCTCCTGCTTTGAAGGGAGATTTTTCACCACTGAACCACCAAGGAAGCTCTAAATTCAGGATAGTTATGTTTTAATCAAGTGACTATCAGCAAGAGATACTATCAAAACCAAGGGGGAAGGCAAATGTTACATTTGCTTTGCATAGTGTTCTTATTTTCACTTTTTATCCACTAATATAAGTTTCAAAACAAGTGCAAGATCACTGAAATGATTCAAACAACAAACGATTAGTGAGGGAAAACTGAGCATATGAAAATTAAAATAGACCAAAAGATTCTTATCTTTTCTGACAAATTTACATAGCACTAATTCAATGCTTAGGAATCGTGCTAGGACAGATTTTGAGAGTTTAATAGCATTATCAGGTATTTACTGTAACCATGTTTCAGTTTTCTTTGTATAAAACAAATTTCAAAAATAGCTCCTCTGAATCTGAAATTCACTACCATTTATAATATTAGGAAAATGAGTTGTTTTTAGTCAGTATCTTTTCCCTCATATTTTATTTTACATTTCATTCACCCAGTTTCACTGTCTGGGTGATAATCATCTGTGTAATATATGTTAGAAATTATCACTTGAAGGACCATGTATCTTTAAATGTCTTCTCTTTATTCGTCCTAGTTCTAACACATGTAATTTCCCCTTTAATTTGACATCATTTAACGGCACATTACACGTCAATGATGTGATCTGTGAATATTTACAATGTTCATGTCATTTTTATTTTCTAATCCAATTTAAGTAGCTCTCCTTTTTATGACATCATGAATTCTTCAGTCTTTTTGGTCTTTTTGGGACTAATTATTCCATTAGTTCCTCTGAACTAGCTCTGTGTTGTCAGTCATTTCTTCTCTTTTGATCATCAGACCTTTGCTGCCCTCCTTTGCATGTACAATCAGTCATAGGTCTATGCAACCAAGCTAAGAAGCAAGTACTAAGTCCTCCTCCCTGCAGACTACTGTTCCCAATTATTTCTGTCCAGAACGCACTTTGCAGGTAAATCTCCCTATTGCAAAAGCATCAGTTCTAAAGTTCTTATCTACTAAAAAATACACATGGATACATTTAAGTATATGTTTATAATAATAATAAGCATTTTATATTAAGTACTTTCACTTAAGACAAAGGTCTTAAGAAAACAATGAGTAGAAAAAGAAGAAAACAGACTCAATTTCACTTGTCCCAATATTACATGACAGATAGTCTATGTTTATTGTTTAAAGCTGCTTTTGGCAGAATTACAAAATATCTTGGATCCAACTTTTGAAAAAATGTAGTCTTTCCTGGTACTTTCCATATCCCTTTGCCCGCTAGCTTATATGAACGTTTATAGATGTGATTGCTTTTAAACAGCATCAAGGCAAAAGAAAATTTGAAGCAATTTAAGCATGACTTTGTCTTTAACCCTCTTGCTTACTAGGAACTTTGAACATTTCCTCTATGATGCTAAGGAGCTGTGCTGTCTGTTGCTGCCCTCTGTAGTGATGACGAAGAGAGCACAAGATCAGTTTGTGGTAGAACTTGACTCTAAAAATTTTCTCTAGAATGCAAATGCAGCCTATTTGAGATTCATATATTCTCCGAAAATAAAAAGCCAATGGGACTATTTTTGCATTTGAAGTGATCTTCTGCAAGTAGTAGACACTAAGAGGATAACCTGACTGCTTTTTCGGGTATCGTTCTTAAATATCACAATGTGATTCATTTAGTTTGATTGAAAGTACCATCAAGAATACCTATATATAAACTAAAATTAAAATAATGTATTTTAAAAGTAGATTTATGATTTAAGATTTCAGATTGTATGGCAAAGGCTAAGAATCGTTCTTACATTAAGCCATTTAATTCTCCCTGAGGCTGTTCCCTTGTCTTATCAAATCGAGATCACTGTAAAGATAAACACTTGCAGGAAATATAGTCTGTATTCTTTCCTGGTGGTTCAGAGTAAAGAGTCTGCCTGAAGTGCAGGAGACTTGGGTTTGATCCCTGGGTCAGGAAGATTCCCTGGAGGAGTACATGGCAACATACTCCAATATTCCTGCCTAAAGAATTCCAACTATAATCCATGGGATGGCAAAGAGTTGGACCCAACTGAGCAACACTCACAAGTTCTATCTAAATAATCAATGTGTTTACTTCTTTAATTAGGTTTAGTTTAATTTAACTATGAAATAGTTAAAGTTTGTTTCCCAACCCACTTCTCATTCCACTTCTAAACACTGTTCTCACTGCCCTTCTACTAAAAATACACATGGATACATTTAAGTATATGTTTATAATAATAATAAGCATTTTATATTAGTACTTTCACTTAAGACAAAGGTCTTAAGAAAACAATGAGTAGAAAAAGAAGAAAACAGACTCAATTTCACTTGTCCCAATATTACATGACAGATAGTCTATGTTTATTGTTTAAAGCTGCTTTTGGCAGAATTACAAAATATCTTGGATCCAACTTTTGAAAAAATGTAGTCTTTCCTGGTACTTTCCATATCCCTTTGCCCGCTAGCTTATATGAACGTTTATAGATGTGATTGCTTTTAAACAGCATCAAGGCAAAAGAAAATTTGAAGCAATTTAAGCATGACTTTGTCTTTAACCCTCTTGCTTACTAGGAACTTTGAACATTTCCTCTATGATGCTAAGGAGCTGTGCTGTCTGTTGCTGCCCTCTGTAGTGATGACGAAGAGAGCACAAGATCAGTTTGTGGTAGAACTTGACTCTAAAAATTTTCTCTAGAATGCAAATGCAGCCTATTTGAGATTCATATATTCTCCGAAAATAAAAAGCCAATGGGACTATTTTTGCATTTGAAGTGATCTTCTGCAAGTAGTAGACACTAAGAGGATAACCTGACTGCTTTTTCGGGTATCGTTCTTAAATATCACAATGTGATTCATTTAGTTTGATTGAAAGTACCATCAAGAATACCTATATATAAACTAAAATTAAAATAATGTATTTTAAAAGTAGATTTATGATTTAAGATTTCAGATTGTATGGCAAAGGCTAAGAATCGTTCTTACATTAAGCCATTTAATTCTCCCTGAGGCTGTTCCCTTGTCTTATCAAATCGAGATCACTGTAAAGATAAACACTTGCAGGAAATATAGTCTGTATTCTTTCCTGGTGGTTCAGAGTAAAGAGTCTGCCTGAAGTGCAGGAGACTTGGGTTTGATCCCTGGGTCAGGAAGATTCCCTGGAGGAGTACATGGCAACATACTCCAATATTCCTGCCTAAAGAATTCCAACTATAATCCATGGGATGGCAAAGAGTTGGACCCAACTGAGCAACACTCACAAGTTCTATCTAAATAATCAATGTGTTTACTTCTTTAATTAGGTTTAGTTTAATTTAACTATGAAATAGTTAAAGTTTGTTTCCCAACCCACTTCTCATTCCACTTCTAAACACTGTTCTCACTGCCCTTCTTCTAGGAATAGGATAAGAGGGTTAATACAAGGGACAGGCAGTTGCTGAATTTAGGAGGAGCTTAATAGGACCTGAGTAGTGTGTGAAGTGAAGTGAAAGTAATTCAAGTCATGTTTGACTCTGAAACCCCATGGACTGTAGCCTGCCAGGCTCCTCTGTCCATGGAATTCTCCAGGCAAGAATACTGGAATGGGTGACCGCTCCCTTCTCCAGGGGATCTTCCCAACCCAGGGATTGAACTCAGGTCTCCCACATTATAGGCAAATTCTTTACCATCTAAGCCACCGGGGAGAGACAACAGAAATGTGCCTTCTTGAAAAGAAGGCTGGCAGAAGCTAGACAGGCCTCAGAGCCCTCCAAGTCCCAGGGCACAGGGTTCTTGGCAGAAAGACTCAGAATCAAGCCTTTCTATAAAAATAAGGCCATCATTGCTAGGGTTAGGGTGCAGCCAGAGGATGGTGGCACTTTGAAAGCACAGCTAAATTCATAAGTTTCTTTTAAAAGTCTTTTATAAAGTCTGCAGATATAAGTCTGCGTGCTAGGCTGCCTGCCCATTTCAGAGCCAGGTTCTTTGATTTCTCTGAGCCTCAGTTTCCTCCTTTGTAAAACTGGGGATAATTGTGAAATAATATTGCTAAAACCCCCAATCTAATATATATGACTAAAAATAGTAGATATTTATGCTTATCTGGCAGGGGAGATACCATGACCATGAAGATGGTCTTCCTAGGTTTCAGTTCATCACTTTCATTGCAGTGTGTCGACCCCTGAAATTTCACCAAATGTGGGAAACCTGACTGCATAATTTGTAGTAGTAGGAGACTGTGTTAGGAGATAGATAGATAGATAGATAGACAGACAGATAGATAGATACCAGTTAGTTTATTTAAGAAAGACCAAAACGGACTGGGCCCCTGGTGGCTCAGAGGGTAAAGAATCTGCCTGCAAATGCAGGAGACCTGGGTTTGATCCCTGGCTTGGGAAGGTCCCCTGAAGAAGGTAATGGCTACCCACTCCAGTATATTTTGCCTGGAAAATCCCATGGACAGAGGAGCCTGGTGGGAGAATAACAGTTCATGGGGTTGAAGAGTCGGACACAACTGAACAAGTAACACACACAAGCAAGGGGCCATGAAACTCTTCTCTGAATTTCAGAATTTATACAGCTTATGTGATTGCCTATTGTACATATTTCCATAGAAGAGAATTCTAGAACTGAATAGAAGACACTGACATGCGGCCAGAGCTCAGTTCTTGTACAGTGCTTTCTATGAGTCATTTGCCACGTTCAAACCTATATTGACTTATCTTTGATTTTTCAAAGACACTATCCTGAGGTATAAGTTTGGCCTAAGTCTGACTGTGACTCCAAGATGTGTTTAGTTTGTGGAGGTAGCTCATATGGTTAATATTTCAATATTAAGAACCCACTTGCCTAAAGGACACGTGGCATAATTAACTTTGACTCTTTTTTTTTTCTGTTTAGTGTCATTGTCACTGGGGATTTTTTTTATACAGATCATATTTAACTTTCAATGTAGGTTGAGGGGATAGTTACAAAAAATAAATGATTATTCAATGGACTGTATATCCTTTTTATTTCTTTTAGCTTAAAAAGTGAGTGGCCAATTTTATTAACTCACTTCAACATAATCATCACTTAAAATGTTGAAAGGCTGAGGGTTTCAGAGGGTGACTGATAAAGCCACGATGCGCTGACCTTACACTGCCTCAATATTCTTTTGAGAACAAGAAAATACAATAAACATTTAAATATTTAACTTTCACAAGTAAAAGTAAGAAGTGATTTCTTTAACAACATTCAAAATGAACTTTGGAACTGGTGAAAGTAAATATATGGCCCTGGAGCTGGAATATCTAGTGGTTTTGTATCCCAAATTTCTATTTCCTAACTGTGTGACACTGGGCAAATGCCTATGCCTTTCTGTGCTTTACTTTCTCTATCTTAAATGGGACAAAGTACATATCTCACAACACTGTGTTGTGAGGAGTAAACAAGTTAATCCATGTAAAACTTCTACCTATATTTGTAGACTTACAGAGAAATAAAATAATACAATATAAATCCAAGGTATAGACATAGTTACAGTGTAGCTCAGATGGTAAAGAATTTGCCTGCAATGGAGGAGGCCCAGGTTCAATCTCTGGTTGGAGAGATCTCCTGGAGAAGGGAATGACAACCTACTCCAGTATTCGTGCCTGGGAAACATCATAGACAGAGGAGCCTAGGGGGCTACAGCCTATAGTGGGGTTCACAAAAAGTTGGACACAACTTAGTGACTAGACAACAGGAACAACATAGTGACACAAAGCAATAAGCAGGCTTTAAAATAGGCCAGAGCTCAGTTCTTGTACAGTGCTTTCTATGAGTCATTTGCCACGTTCAAACCTATATTGACTTATCTTTGATTTTTCAAAGACACTATCCTGAGGTATAAGTTTGGCCTAAGTCTGACTGTGACTCCAAGATGTGTTTAGTTTGTGGAGGTAGCTCATATGGTTAATATTTCAATATTAAGAACCCACTTGCCTAAAGGACACGTGGCATAATTAACTTTGACTCTTTTTTTTTTCTGTTTAGTGTCATTGTCACTGGGGATTTTTTTTATACAGATCATATTTAACTTTCAATGTAGGTTGAGGGGATAGTTACAAAAAATAAATGATTATTCAATGGACTGTATATCCTTTTTATTTCTTTTAGCTTAAAAAGTGAGTGGCCAATTTTATTAACTCACTTCAACATAATCATCACTTAAAATGTTGAAAGGCTGAGGGTTTCAGAGGGTGACTGATAAAGCCACGATGCGCTGACCTTACACTGCCTCAATATTCTTTTGAGAACAAGAAAATACAATAAACATTTAAATATTTAACTTTCACAAGTAAAAGTAAGAAGTGATTTCTTTAACAACATTCAAAATGAACTTTGGAACTGGTGAAAGTAAATATATGGCCCTGGAGCTGGAATATCTAGTGGTTTTGTATCCCAAATTTCTATTTCCTAACTGTGTGACACTGGGCAAATGCCTATGCCTTTCTGTGCTTTACTTTTCTCTATCTTAAATGGGACAAAGTACATATCTCACAACACTGTGTTGTGAGGAGTAAACAAGTTAATCCATGTAAAACTTCTACCTATATTTGTAGACTTACAGAGAAATAAAATAATACAATATAAATCCAAGGTATAGACATAGTTACAGTGTAGCTCAGATGGTAAAGAATTTGCCTGCAATGGAGGAGGCCCAGGTTCAATCTCTGGTTGGAGAGATCTCCTGGAGAAGGGAATGACAACCTACTCCAGTATTCGTGCCTGGGAAACATCATAGACAGAGGAGCCTAGGGGGCTACAGCCTATAGTGGGGTTCACAAAAAGTTGGACACAACTTAGTGACTAGACAACAGGAACAACATAGTGACACAAAGCAATAAGCAGGCTTTAAAATAGTTGTCCAATTAGATACATTTTTCTTTGAATAATCATGTTAAGGATATTTACTAGGCAAAGTCCATAGCATGGCAGGTTTTTTTTTAGAAACCTCTGAACTTTTTTAAGAAAAACTTCAGTCATAGACTATGAGCATTTCTACCAGTTCAACTTTGCTCCTTTTGGCTGTCAGAGTGCTCTTCAGACAAAGCATTGAGCAGATTGATGGCAAGCATCTCCATTTTCTAGGTACATTTAATAAAATATGTATTTCAAAGTCCTGTGCTTATTATATTATTGGTGACTAGATACTTGTAAAATGTTAAGGTGGTTGTTGGCAGTCGGCCTCCTTGGTGATGCCTCCTATTTTTTAATGCCTTCTTTTGTAGTGTGCAATTTAATCAATGTTTTAGATGTGAGTCAAAAGTACATATTTTATGAATTCTCCTTAAAGGTTTACGATTTTTTCTTTTACTACTAATATACAAAATGACCATTTTATGTCTCTAATGATTGTGTCTCAATAGCCCAATACAATTGCTAATACAGAACTACATGGTCTGAAATGAGCTCTAATATAATTATTTCTATCCCTGGGTTGTGAGTAATTCAATCTTCAGTTCTGATGTACTCAGTTAAACATGGTGGATTTACATACCCGCAGTCTTAGGTATGTTTCTAAAGAGGTCAACTAGTATCATGAATACTAATCATTTCATTTTTCTATTTACCTAGTGAAAATCTGGTTTCCGAAAGCCTTATATGATTTTTCTCAGGTGCTCAATATTAATGAAGGAGAAGAAATTTATATGAATTACTGAGGCTTACAGGTAATTGAAACTGAGTCTGTCAAAAGTAGAAATGGAAATTCAAAGTTTGTATTGTAAATTTTGTTTCCAAGTGAATTGATAAAAAGTTATTTCTCAAAACATTCTCACCAGCAAAAATGCTTGCTCTTTACTGTACTAAAATTTGTGCCATATTGTAGATTCTTGGTAAGTATAATAAAAAATATAACATGAATGACTGAAATAGAATAATGGTGATATTGTTTTACCTTGTTTAAAGAGTTATTCTGAAGTTCCAGTTTACATAGCCTTCTACTCCTTTTCATACTACTCGATAATTTCAAGAATTTAGAATAGTAAACTAACTCTGCTTCTAAAGAAAAATTTGAGAGTGGTTGCTAAGCCACAAAAGCTAAAGGAAACATTGAATCATAAGGACTATTCATTAAGTTTTTGCTGCCCAAGAGCATCTATTTTGTAAATATAGCACAAAATGCTTATAAATCCAACTGACGTAAAATATTTTTTCCACTCTTTGCTATGGTACCTGAACTGTCTATAATTTGAGCTCCTCCTTTGAGATCAGGCATTATCACAATTGTTACCTGGAATGTTAAATTGTTACTGCACATCAGCCTAGAAACACATATGATCTTAACAAAATGCAGCTTAAACAATATTCCAATGGAAAAAAAAAGTATATTGGAATAGGATAATCGCAGTTTGTGGATTATTCTGGAAAGGACAGCTTTGAGTAGCATGACAATATAGGGTTTAGCTTTGAAATAAAGCATTTTTATTGTTCTAACTGTGCTACCATTGAGGCCAAATATTCATTCTCAATGAAAACAATCAATGGAGATATTACTTACTTTAAAAATGAAAAATGTGTGAGTTCCTTGAATCTGATGATTTACCAAATATTTATTATATATCTTTTAGTATTGCCTATTTCTCAGATTGGTATGGGGTGAGATACTCTTGACTTCTGGTATTTAAAACTCTTCAGTCTAAAGGAAGAGACAGTTTTACACAAATAACTATCTGTTGTTACAATCTTCATTCTATTACCATAGTGAAAATCTGGTTTCCGAAAAAAAGCCCCTTATATGATTTTTCTCAGGTGCTCAATATTAATGAAGGAGAAGAAATTTATATGAATTACTGAGGCTTACAGGTAATTGAAACTGAGTCTGTCAAAAGTAGAAATGGAAATTCAAAGTTTGTATTGTAAATTTTGTTTCCAAGTGAATTGATAAAAAGTTATTTCTCAAAACATTCTCACCAGCAAAAATGCTTGCTCTTTACTGTACTAAAATTTGTGCCATATTGTAGATTCTTGGTAAGTATAATAAAAAATATAACATGAATGACTGAAATAGAATAATGGTGATATTGTTTTACCTTGTTTAAAGAGTTATTCTGAAGTTCCAGTTTACATAGCCTTCTACTCCTTTTCATACTACTCGATAATTTCAAGAATTTAGAATAGTAAACTAACTCTGCTTCTAAAGAAAAATTTGAGAGTGGTTGCTAAGCCACAAAAGCTAAAGGAAACATTGAATCATAAGGACTATTCATTAAGTTTTTGCTGCCCAAGAGCATCTATTTTGTAAATATAGCACAAAATGCTTATAAATCCAACTGACGTAAAATATTTTTTCCACTCTTTGCTATGGTACCTGAACTGTCTATAATTTGAGCTCCTCCTTTGAGATCAGGCATTATCACAATTGTTACCTGGAATGTTAAATTGTTACTGCACATCAGCCTAGAAACACATATGATCTTAACAAAATGCAGCTTAAACAATATTCCAATGGAAAAAAAAAGTATATTGGAATAGGATAATCGCAGTTTGTGGATTATTCTGGAAAGGACAGCTTTGAGTAGCATGACAATATAGGGTTTAGCTTTGAAATAAAGCATTTTTATTGTTCTAACTGTGCTACCATTGAGGCCAAATATTCATTCTCAATGAAAACAATCAATGGAGATATTACTTACTTTAAAAATGAAAAATGTGTGAGTTCCTTGAATCTGATGATTTACCAAATATTTATTATATATCTTTTAGTATTGCCTATTTCTCAGATTGGTATGGGGTGAGATAGCTCCTAAATAAATAAGATATGGCTTCTGGTATTTAAAACTCTTCAGTCTAAAGGAAGAGACAGTTTTTACACAAATAACAGGGACCAGTAAATAATATAGGAAGCTGAAGCTGAGTAAGAGGGTTAGGGACACTTTTCAAATTGGAACACTGGAAAATTAGCCTTCCCAAATGTTCTCCAGGAAGTACTATGGAAATGTAGTAGAAAGGACCACTTTTAAAATCAACATAAAAAATATAGAACACTCACTTTTATTACAAAAATACCTTCTTTTCTCCCAAATAAAACAAAACTGATAAAGAAATCAAACACCATAAATAACTGTATGGACATTAATACTCATCCTTCCATGAAGACATATATTTTTTCTCTCAAAACAGGATCATTCTAAAAGAACTGTTTTGTAATGTACATTTTTTTGTACTTTTAAAAATTTTGGCCTTTTACTGGTCTTCACTTATTTTCATTCATCTTTATTCTTTGGCCTGTGTGGGCCTCCCATCACAGTGGCCTCTCTTGTAGCAGAGCACCAGCTCTGGATTCATGCACTCCAGAGCTCTGGCTTGAAACTGGACAGACCAGTCCAGCCACTCTGAGGCACGCGAGGATCTCCCATGCCAGGGTTCGATCCAGTGCCCCTTGCACTGCAAGGCGGACTCTTTACCCACTGGACCACCAGGGAAGGCCTGTAATCTACATTTTAATTTAATATATCATGAGCTGCTTTTATGGCATTATCACAATTGTTACCTGGAATGTTAAATTGTTACTGCACATCAGCCTAGAAACACATATGATCTTAACAAAATGCAGCTTAAACAATATTCCAATGGAAAAAAAAAGTATATTGGAATAGGATAATCGCAGTTTGTGGATTATTCTGGAAAGGACAGCTTTGAGTAGCATGACAATATAGGGTTTAGCTTTGAAATAAAGCATTTTTATTGTTCTAACTGTGCTACCATTGAGGCCAAATATTCATTCTCAATGAAAACAATCAATGGAGATATTACTTACTTTAAAAATGAAAAATGTGTGAGTTCCTTGAATCTGATGATTTACCAAATATTTATTATATATCTTTTAGTATTGCCTATTTCTCAGATTGGTATGGGGTGAGATAGCTCCTAAATAAATAAGATATGGCTTCTGGTATTTAAAACTCTTCAGTCTAAAGGAAGAGACAGTTTTTACACAAATAACAGGGACCAGTAAATAATATAGGAAGCTGAAGCTGAGTAAGAGGGTTAGGGACACTTTTCAAATTGGAACACTGGAAAATTAGCCTTCCCAAATGTTCTCCAGGAAGTACTATGGAAATGTAGTAGAAAGGACCACTTTTAAAATCAACATAAAAAATATAGAACACTCACTTTTATTACAAAAATACCTTCTTTTCTCCCAAATAAAACAAAACTGATAAAGAAATCAAACACCATAAATAACTGTATGGACATTAATACTCATCCTTCCATGAAGACATATATTTTTTCTCTCAAAACAGGATCATTCTAAAAGAACTGTTTTGTAATGTACATTTTTTTGAACTTTTTAAAAAAATTTTGGCCTTTTACTGGTCTTCACTTATTTTCATTCATCTTTATTCTTTGGCCTGTGTGGGCCTCCCATCACAGTGGCCTCTCTTGTAGCAGAGCACCAGCTCTGGATTCATGCACTCCAGAGCTCTGGCTTGAAACTGGACAGACCAGTCCAGCCACTCTGAGGCACGCGAGGATCTCCCATGCCAGGGTTCGATCCAGTGCCCCTTGCACTGCAAGGCGGACTCTTTACCCACTGGACCACCAGGGAAGGCCTGTAATCTACATTTTAATTTAATATATCATGAGCTGCTTTTTATGGTAATCATATACCATGTATAGCCTTGAATATTCATCATTTGTTTATTCATCTAATATAAAAAGTACTCAGACAATTCACTGTATTCTTGGCATAGACATCATCCTGAGAAACAGTGGTATGTATCAAAGGCATATGTTACTGATGGCACCTGATCATAGAAGAATTTGATATTAAAGGATAAATGGCATAAAAGAAGATAAGCGAAAAATAGATTTTTAAAATCTCCTTTCTGATGAATTATTCTGGAGAACACTAGCTAAGTATGTGGTTAAGAGACATGTTCATTTATCTACAAGATCAAAGTACTGAGCACTATTTAAGTTTGTTCTGCTGTTCTACATCCAAAACAGATATGATGGCTATTTATTATATATACAGATGAGGTTATACAAAAACAATAAGGACTTTAAAGATTAAATGAAGAATTATACAGACATAGGTTCAAATCCTGACTCCATCACCCAAAAGCTGGGTAAGTCAGTTACTGGGAATTGATCAAAAACTTTCCATTGATTACTGGCCTGGCAGTTCAAAAGGTAGAAAAAGAAAAATTTGCTTTTTTGTTTCCACATGATTCTGACCATCTGAAACACGAAAGCATAAGTTAAAATTCTGGTGGAACATATAGAAAACAATTTCTAATTTTTTCTACTTGAAAGCATAAGTTAAAATTCTGGTGTATAGAAAACTTATACTTTCTTCCATGAAGACATATATTTTCTCTCAAAACAGGATCATTCTAAAAGAACTGTTTTGTAATGTACATTTTTTGAACTTTTAAAAATTTTGGCCTTTACTGGTCTTCACTTATTTTCATTCATCTTTATTCTTTGGCCTGTGTGGGCCTCCCATCACAGTGGCCTCTCTTGTAGCAGAGCACCAGCTCTGGATTCATGCACTCCAGAGCTCTGGCTTGAAACTGGACAGACCAGTCCAGCCACTCTGAGGCACGCGAGGATCTCCCATGCCAGGGTTCGATCCAGTCCCCCTTGCACTGCAAGGCGGACTCTTTACCCACTGGACCACCAGGGAAGGCCTGTAATCTACATTTTAATTTAATATATCATGAGCTGCTTTTTATGGTAATCATATACCATGTATAGCCTTGAATATTCATCATTTGTTTATTCATCTAATATAAAAAGTACTCAGACAATTCACTGTATTCTTGGCATAGACATCATCCTGAGAAACAGTGGTATGTATCAAAGGCATATGTTACTGATGGCACCTGATCATAGAAGAATTTGATATTAAAGGATAAATGGCATAAAAGAAGATAAGCGAAAAATAGATTTTTAAAATCTCCTTTCTGATGAATTATTCTGGAGAACACTAGCTAAGTATGTGGTTAAGAGACATGTTCATTTATCTACAAGATCAAAGTACTGAGCACTATTTAAGTTTGTTCTGCTGTTCTACATCCAAAACAGATATGATGGCTATTTATTATATATACAGATGAGGTTATACAAAAACAATAAGGACTTTAAAGATTAAATGAAGAATTATACAGACATAGGTTCAAATCCTGACTCCATCACCCAAAAGCTGGGTAAGTCAGTTACTGGGAATTGATCAAAAACTTTCCATTGATTACTGGCCTGGCAGTTCAAAAGGTAGAAAAAGAAAAATTTGCTTTTTTGTTTCCACATGATTCTGACCATCTGAAACACGAAAGCATAAGTTAAAATTCTGGTGGAACATATAGAAAACAATTTCTAATTTTTTCTACTTGAAAGTACCTGCTGTTTATTGATTTTAAATATTCTTTAATTGGAATTTTATTGCTTTACAATGTTGTGATAGTTTCTGCTATACAACATGAGTCAGCTGTATGTATACATATCACTCCTCCCCCTTAAGCCTCTCCCCAACTACCCCTCCCCATCCCACCCATTTAGGTCACCATAGAGCAATGGAGCTGAGCTCTCTTCACTGTATGAAAGCTTCCCACTAGCTTTCTATTTTATACATAGTAGTGTATACATGCCAGTCCTAATCTCCCAATTCATCCAGCCCTCCCTTTCTCCTTCTGTGTCTGCATAACTATTCTTTAAGTCTCTGTCTCTATTCCTATCCTGGAAATAGGTTCATGTGTATCATTTTTCTAGATTCCATATATATGCATTAATGTATGATATTCAGAGAGCTACTTCCTACTAAAGTATATGTTTTCAATACAATATTCTTATAACTATTTGTCATCCATTCATCCATCTGTCCATCCAACTATCTATCCTCTACCTATCATCTAGCATAAATAGAAGAACAAGTATGTATTAAAATATGTGTGAGTAAATATGTGCTTATATGTTTATGTGTGTACCTCACTCCACTTGTTTCTGACTTTTTTCCTGTACAAATATGCTTCCTTTTCTTGTAACTTTTCTTCTGCTAACCAAATATTAATGCACCAGGAAGCTCTACGTGGAAGATGGAATGCTCTCCAGTTGTGTAGGATTGGTCCATATGTATAAAAAACTAAAGGGAAATAGAGAGCCCTTTACTTAAAATTAGTGTTCAAAACAGAGAGTAATTAGGTTTAGAAGAAAATTCAAAGTTGTTATGTGACTACACTATTAGAATTAAGAGGTAACTGAGATTTCCCAAGTGATAACAGATAATTTGCCATTTAGCCTGTAATGAGGTTTGAAAAATATATACTCAACAAGATATTGGTAGTAACTAAAAAGGCATTTCTTAGAAGGTCCACCTAGTGTGCAGTTATTCCTTTATCTTTATAAAAGAGACAAATTGTCTAATGCAATGTATTCTCCATTGTCATCAGTAGTGCCCCCCAAATATTTCTATTGGTTCTTCCCATCTCTACTGACTGATTCCTCCCCTCTGGCTTCTCCTGGTTTTTTGCTGAGCTATTCTGTCATAAGCCATCTGGGTCAGATGTAGTAGTATAGTACAGAAAAATAGAAATCATAATCTCTAGTGTTGTAGTAATTACATTTTTACTTGAAATATTCAAAGAATTATGATGCAATCTTTAAATGCATATGCAAATCATGTGCAAATTATATGCTAATACATGTGTGAGCCCACCTAACTATTACATATAACTGAATGCAGCCCTTGGGAAAATCTTATTGGAGATCATTGGTCTAATGAAAATTGCTGCTGCATGCTAATTATAGTGACATGTGTGCTGCTGTATTGCCCCTTAGTGGTGAGGGGGATGACAGAGGTTAGTTGAAGTTAGATGACTGACTGACAGAATTATTGTCTGTGATCATAGAAGTAAATAGCAAAGTATCTTTATTCTCTAAAATCCAATTTTATGACTTTACACCTAAATTAAAATACAGCGTTGGGTAAATTCAGCATTGGGACGATATGGGTCTAGAATGCAAAAGGCGCAAATTACCACTTGACTGATTCAGTTAAATCTTTCTTTGCGATCATGGTTTTACTAATTTTTCATTTCTTACTAGTTGAATAATTCACTGGAAATCTTTCTTTTTTGTAACTTTTCTTCTGCTAACCAAATATTAATGCACCAGGAAGCTCTCGTGGAAGATGGAATGCTCTCCAGTTGTGTAGGATTGGTCCATATGTATAAAAAACTAAAGGGAAATAGAGAGCCCTTTACTTAAAATTAGTGTTCAAAACAGAGAGTAATTAGGTTTAGAAGAAAATTCAAAGTTGTTATGTGACTACACTATTAGAATTAAGAGGTAACTGAGATTTCCCAAGTGATAACAGATAATTTGCCATTTAGCCTGTAATGAGGTTTGAAAAATATATACTCAACAAGATATTGGTAGTAACTAAAAAGGCATTTCTTAGAAGGTCCACCTAGTGTGCAGTTATTCCTTTATCTTTATAAAAGAGACAAATTGTCTAATGCAATGTATTCTCCATTGTCATCAGTAGTGCCCCCCAAATATTTCTATTGGTTCTTCCCATCTCTACTGACTGATTCCTCCCCTCTGGCTTCTCCTGGTTTTTTGCTGAGCTATTCTGTCATAAGCCATCTGGGTCAGATGTAGTAGTATAGTACAGAAAAATAGAAATCATAATCTCTAGTGTTGTAGTAATTACATTTTTACTTGAAATATTCAAAGAATTATGATGCAATCTTTAAATGCATATGCAAATCATGTGCAAATTATATGCTAATACATGTGTGAGCCCACCTAACTATTACATATAACTGAATGCAGCCCTTGGGAAAATCTTATTGGAGATCATTGGTCTAATGAAAATTGCTGCTGCATGCTAATTATAGTGACATGTGTGCTGCTGTATTGCCCCTTAGTGGTGAGGGGGATGACAGAGGTTAGTTGAAGTTAGATGACTGACTGACAGAATTATTGTCTGTGATCATAGAAGTAAATAGCAAAGTATCTTTATTCTCTAAAATCCAATTTTATGACTTTACACCTAAATTAAAATACAGCGTTGGGTAAATTCAGCATTGGGACGATATGGGTCTAGAATGCAAAAGGCGCAAATTACCACTTGACTGATTCAGTTAAATCTTTCTTTGCGATCATGGTTTTACTAATTTTTCATTTCTTACTAGTTGAATAATTCACTGGAAATACACAAATTATAGAAATCTACTTTATATATTTAGAGAAGCAGTACCATGTTCAAATTCCAAAACTAAGTCAAGTGCTAAAAGGATTTAATAATTCTTTTGAAATAGTCAAATCTCAAGTTTCACTATGTTCAGGATGTATGACTTTGGGCAAGCCTTTTCACATCTTTGAGTCTTCAGTAATTTAACTATGAAAATATGATAATAGTACACACCTCCTTGAGTAGTTAAAGCAATGTATGCACTACTAATTTGCAGAGCCTGCAGTATGACAAATGCTTATGAACTTATTATTATATTTGATATGAGTTACTCTTAAAGGCATTCTTATACTGAAAGATCTTCTCAAGTCTAGACTAATTTCTAATTTATATTTATATTTTGTAATTAGAAATATACTGCACATTTGAAAGATGCCTGTTCTTATTTAAGCTATAAAGTAAGAGAAAAACAAAAAAAAAGTAGTCTTAATTGTGATATAGAACATTAAACAAGTATAATGTGTGATTAGTTTAATTGATTTAAGCAGTTTCCCTGCTTGAAAGAAGTACTTCCCTGAACTTGTTCAGAAATTATATCTACCTTCATGAAGATCAAAATAGACAGAAAATATTTAGTGGTTACCTTATGACAAAGATTAGGAATCAAAGGCCTTGCCATTTGTGTTGATCAGGAAATAGAGCCTAGAAAACACTCTTTGATTTCTAAGATTTTTTGATTCTTATCAGGCCTCTTCTTTTTTGTTAAATCATATTATTTTGCCATTTCAAATGGTGTCCCATATTACAGATTTTACCATTTTTATGAGCTTCTTGAGACATTGGCTAAAACCCAGTATATTAAGATTAGTGTGTATGGGAGATCTACTGGATTTCTAGCTGTAGAATATATAATTATTTTTAGGTTTTAATCAGGGAGAAATTTATATTTTATTTCCTTAAATAACTATACATTTAAACAACTATGCATGCCAGCCATGTTCTAGGCATAAATTTAGGCAGCTGAATATTCCTTTGTCCAAGATTGTTTAGAAATGGAGTGGAGAAGACAATGTAAATGATATGCAGCTCATTTTACATATTATAAAAGAAAGCATTGGCCATAGACATACATTGGGGCACAACCCGTAGAAAGAGCTATTTTATATAAAGTGTGAATTTACTAGTTATTATTAATACTTAAGCACTGTGTTTCCTTACCATTTAAGCAGCATTAAAAACAGTGCTTACTAAGTGCTTTCCTATTACCAGGATAATGACAGGCAATATGACTGTTTTGTCATTATCCTTTTACTGAATTTGTTCTATATGACACCTTAAAATTTGAATATTAGATTGTATTATGATGGCCATTTACTTGTGCCTTAAATTTATTGTCACATTTTCCCCCCACACGGATGACTTAATTACTAAAAATGAAGTCATTGTCCAGTCCTTAATGACTTAATTATTTGGAAGCAAATTGATTTATCCTTTTTATCTCAATAAACTCCTTAGCCCCTGTATTAAGTAGAAGGAAGACGTATGTTATGAAATAAAATTGAAGGTTTAAATATGTTTGATCACAGTTTTCTCCTAGTATAAAATGTGTGAAATCAACAGATTCAACACTTTTAGCTTCAGGAAATGCTTGACTCTCTGAAAGGCATATAATTGAGTGTACCTGTGGTACAGGGCTATGTCTAATCAGTCGACTGTGTAGCTGGGTAGAGTCAAGTGCCATTCATCTGCCTCCCCGGAGATTTGTGGAAACAAGAAGGAGGAGTAGACGTAAGACAAAGATATATAACCATGTTGACCACCGAAGTTCATGGTTAACAGCTTAATTATCTGAGTTCAGCTATCTCTCAGAAACAAACCTGTGCAATTTAGGCACATTTGATAACTTACAATAGAAATAGCATAATGCTAAGGACAGTGCTGCTAGAATTAGAATCTACATTAAGTGTGTTTAATTTAATTTTCTAATTATATTTCTAATAGTTTAAATATATGCACTGATAAAACGGTTAACCACCTGCATTTAAATGCCACCTGATGCGTTTATTTTGGAACAGTAACAGATTGGTATAATTTGAGTTCAAGTTCCTCTGAAAATTCTTCTATTAATGGGTCCTAAATTAATCTTTGTGCCTGATCTGCAAATGATGCTATAAAGCAACAATCATCATGAGAATTGCCATTACATGGCAATATCCTGGTTTTTTTTTTTCAGTTCAAATTTGGATCAGTGGATAGTTAAATTAAAAATAGAAATTTGTACTGGCATTTCCATTTTCCTATGGAGTTTCGATGTTGGAATAGTGCCTGACTTAAAAAAAAAAAAATCAATTCAGTGAAATGTTTGCATAGCACTATGTGAAGAAGGTTAGGCGAGTATGCACTACACCTACTGCACCAAGTGAGCAAACATATGTAGACTGCCCCTATTTCCATATAGTTTCTATATGTTCCATATATTCTGGGTTGATAAAATCATGTAACAAAATAACTCATTGTCCAAGCAGCACAAAATCTAACCTTTTGAAAATCTGATAAATAACATAGATCCTCTCTAAAAAAAAAAAAAAAGCACAAAGCCACCAGTATTTCATCAGAAATTCAAATGAAAGTGTTCCTATTTCTTTTTGATTAGAAATGGACCTAGTTCTAGCAAAGCTCAGAGAAGTGAAAAGATCAAATAGGCTATCATGTCCATCCTTAGACACACAATTATATTTGAAAAAGCTAAGTCTTAACATAATGAAAGTCAAGACTTCCAGAGCTCTGAACTCTAATGATACCACTCCCTCACTGAACTGGTACGTGGTCCATACTGAATATGCTGTTATTTCAAGGAAGCATGAGACAATGAGACCACAGGGAATAATGTGGTAGCCCTACAAAAGTTCCGATGGTAACTAGAAGTATGGTTTCTATTGGCAATGATGACAATAATATCGATGATTGTTATAATATCTAGTATCATTTTTTTAAGTTGGATTAGTGCAGAAGAGAACTGAGCTAGGAATCACAAGTTTATGTGCTGGTGCTAGCTCTCACTCACACAAGGTTATGTGACCATGACTAAGTCATTTGCCCAATATGTGCCACAGTTCCTGCCTAGGTACATGGGGAGGCTAAACTTGATGATCTTTCAACAAATGTGTCTCTGCTGGAGTGAAGGGGACAAAATATGAGCTTTGGTGTCCACAAGACCTGGGTTTTTCCTTAGACTACATATTATCCATTATTCCTTAGACCGTGTATTAAACATGTGACATTTTTCAAGAACCTTTCACATTCTTACTTTTCTTCTGAATGCATTTGAGATAATTAAACTGATTCAGACAGAGCTGAAGTCAAGTAAAGGGTAGCAGCTCATACGAGTTACTAAAATGTTTGTTAATTTGATTTTATTATGAGTAAAATTTTCCTTGTCTATGACTGTGACAGAGGGACAGAAACCATGTCAGTAGTCAGTGATGATGTAATTAGAAAATGTATAGATTTGGAGTGGCTACTCCTTACAAGTGAGCAAACATATGTAGACTGCCCCTATTTCCATATAGTTTCTATATGTTCCATATATTCTGGGTTGATAAAATCATGTAACAAAATAACTCATTGTCCAAGCAGCACAAAATCTAACCTTTTGAAAATCTGATAAATAACATAGATCCTCTCTAAAAAAAAAAAAAAAGCACAAAGCCACCAGTATTTCATCAGAAATTCAAATGAAAGTGTTCCTATTTCTTTTTGATTAGAAATGGACCTAGTTCTAGCAAAGCTCAGAGAAGTGAAAAGATCAAATAGGCTATCATGTCCATCCTTAGACACACAATTATATTTGAAAAAGCTAAGTCTTAACATAATGAAAGTCAAGACTTCCAGAGCTCTGAACTCTAATGATACCACTCCCTCACTGAACTGGTACGTGGTCCATACTGAATATGCTGTTATTTCAAGGAAGCATGAGACAATGAGACCACAGGGAATAATGTGGTAGCCCTACAAAAGTTCCGATGGTAACTAGAAGTATGGTTTCTATTGGCAATGATGACAATAATATCGATGATTGTTATAATATCTAGTATCATTTTTTTAAGTTGGATTAGTGCAGAAGAGAACTGAGCTAGGAATCACAAGTTTATGTGCTGGTGCTAGCTCTCACTCACACAAGGTTATGTGACCATGACTAAGTCATTTGCCCAATATGTGCCACAGTTCCTGCCTAGGTACATGGGGAGGCTAAACTTGATGATCTTTCAACAAATGTGTCTCTGCTGGAGTGAAGGGGACAAAATATGAGCTTTGGTGTCCACAAGACCTGGGTTTTTCCTTAGACTACATATTATCCATTATTCCTTAGACCGTGTATTAAACATGTGACATTTTTCAAGAACCTTTCACATTCTTACTTTTCTTCTGAATGCATTTGAGATAATTAAACTGATTCAGACAGAGCTGAAGTCAAGTAAAGGGTAGCAGCTCATACGAGTTACTAAAATGTTTGTTAATTTGATTTTATTATGAGTAAAATTTTCCTTGTCTATGACTGTGACAGAGGGACAGAAACCATGTCAGTAGTCAGTGATGATGTAATTAGAAAAATGTATAGATTTGGAGTGGCTACTCCTTACAAGATTGTCACAACAGCTTTTGTTCCACACTGTGCAAGGTGAGTTGACTATGCCATCCTGAACCTGAAATGCTCAATTTGAAGTTTATCCTCTGTGTTAGACACACTCGTGAGTTCACAGAGCAACTGCAGCAGGCTAATGCCATGACTTTCTCTGGGAAATTCACAGATATTTATGTTCTGTTCACAACCATGCTCTTAAAAAGAACTGCATGGCAGGCTTTGCCAAAGGCCTTTCTTGGGCACTCTGTTGTATTATAAGGTGGAGAAAACATTCTATCTTAACTCATAATCTCCCAGCAAATGTAAAACAGCTGAAGATTCACTTTTCCTAAAGAGTTTGAGTTCTTCCCTCTCTTTGCAGAGAGAATTCAACTCACTGTGACTAATAAAATATACAATTATGGGAAACCATGTTTTGAATTGACAGTAGGGATGAAAATGACATGCATGACTCCTGTTTGGACATGAATGACTATCTGAAAGGAAGTTAACCTTGAATGACACTGAGGAGCAGGATAATGAAGCATGAATTGACAGGTGATGGGAAAGATCTAAAGCATTTGAAGGGCCTGTGTAATAAAATGAGTGAAATAGGTTGACTCGATCAAGGGACATTATGGGAAATTATGTCATTTCTGTACTGCTTTTTTCGGTGATGAATGAAGAACTCTATTTCCTTGACTCAGGTTTAAGATCTTTTCTATTCATAATTTCTTCCAAATCTACTTTGGAAAAAAAAAAAGAGATTCATTTGTAAGGTATTATTACATTTGTCTCCTGGTCCAAATTGTGTATGTCACTTTGTGCTACCCAAGATGAATATTGTGGTAATGATGGTCTTGTTTTCTTTCCCCAGTAGAGATAGAAAAACAATTCCAGGTAATGGTAGGCTTTGAGGCCATCAGAAATAGCCAGTACATGTCAAAAATATGTTTGCAAAATTACTTAAGATTTCTTTAGTGATAGATGGATAGGGTAAAAAAAAAGTATGCCAATTTGGATTCAAGTCATTCTTGACATTAAGGAGAAATGATGCTTTCTTACCCTTTCCTGCATCTTCACTATCAACCAGTAGCATGTTCTAATTCAGAACTTGCCCATTGAGTGGTATATGTGTCTTTCCACAAGTAAGGATTACTGACTCGTCTGAAAAGAAAAGTTACTTCTGATCCCCTCCTAGTCTTGCTATCACTGAACAATATTGAAAACAGCAGAGTGATGCAGAGACATCTCAGAAGGACTGAACTGCTGATAAGGAACTACCTGAGTAGACCAAGGATAAAGGCTGCACTGGCAATTAGTGTCTCCTCTCCCAGGAGGGACTAACGCCAGATAACAACGGGGCATATGTCAAACATCTGTTCATAGGTCTACCTGTTGAGGTTTCCAGATAGACTGATAAAAAACTTGTTTTCAGGTAATTTGTCTACGTGAGAAGAAACCCAGTTGCTCTATTTAATTGTATGAATCCAACTAATACTTCAACACATGTTTAAGGCATTGACTATAATGACAAATGTTTCTGCCATTGGGGAAAGCTCAATAAAAAAATAAATAAATAGTAAAATCCATTTACAATGTTGAAATCACTATGTTCCCCAAGCCTGTACTTCATTCCTTGTTCAGAAATGATAAAATCTGAATCTCTGTTGCCTCCTCCCTCTGGTACCAACCATTCCACAATTATTTCACCACTGTCACTTCTACTTCATAAATATCTTCTAAACCTGGCTGTTTGTTTCTTCTATTGCCACTCCCACAGTCTTAGTTCAGAATCTTAGCAGCTATCTTTAGGAAGCTCTTCATGTGTCTTATTTCTTTCATTTCTGTCTGAAGGGCATCCTTCACTTTACTTCTGGTTTCCAGTCTAAAGAAACCTGCTGTCTGAACATGGCTGTCTTGGGTCCAGATGTAAAGGAGGAGAGAGTTGTAAGGGACAGAAAAAATTAGGTTATGAGAGAGGAGTCAAGTTGGAACTGAAGTAAGAGAGCAAATCTTCTCTTCTACCTCCTTGAACCACACCACCTCCTGTAATTAAAACTAAGCAAGTGCACATTTGCATCAACTGCTTCTCTGAAAATGGACATTTTTTAATTTATTGAGAGGAGATGTTTTCTAAGAAATCATTTGTCAATGAAAAGGTTTTACTTTTCAAATTAAGTAACTTTAAAAAAATTTTTTTTTGCCTCTACGTCATCGTTTTTTTAATTTTTCATCCATCTTTATTTTTCGGCCTGTGCGGGCCTCCCACTGCAGTGGCCTCCCTCATTGCAAAGCACCGACTCTGGGTGCATGCTCTCCAGAGTGCTGGCTCAGTAATTGGACACACCGTCCAACCACTCCACGGCATGAGATCTTCCCGGGCCAGGGATCACCGGTCCAACCACTCCACGGCATGAACATCTCAGAAGGACTGAATGTCAGGTAACTACTGGCAATTAGTGTCTCCTCTCCCAGGAGGGACTAACGCCAGATAACAACGGGGCATATGTCAAACATCTGTTCATAGGTCTACCTGTTGAGGTTTCCAGATAGACTGATAAAAAACTTGTTTTCAGGTAATTTGTCTACGTGAGAAGAAACCCAGTTGCTCTATTTAATTGTATGAATCCAACTAATACTTCAACACATGTTTAAGGCATTGACTATAATGACAAATGTTTCTGCCATTGGGGAAAGCTCAATAAAAAAATAAATAAATAGTAAAATCCATTTACAATGTTGAAATCACTATGTCCCCCAAGCCTGTACTTCATTCCTTGTTCAGAAATGATAAAATCTGAATCTCTGTTGCCTCCTCCCTCTGGTACCAACCATTCCACAATTATTTCACCACTGTCACTTCTACTTCATAAATATCTTCTAAACCTGGCTGTTTGTTTCTTCTATTGCCACTCCCACAGTCTTAGTTCAGAATCTTAGCAGCTATCTTTAGGAAGCTCTTCATGTGTCTTATTTCTTTCATTTCTGTCTGAAGGGCATCCTTCACTTTACTTCTGGTTTCCAGTCTAAAGAAACCTGCTGTCTGAACATGGCTGTCTTGGGTCCAGATGTAAAGGAGGAGAGAGTTGTAAGGGACAGAAAAAATTAGGTTATGAGAGAGGAGTCAAGTTGGAACTGAAGTAAGAGAGCAAATCTTCTCTTCTACCTCCTTGAACCACACCACCTCCTGTAATTAAAACTAAGCAAGTGCACATTTGCATCAACTGCTTCTCTGAAAATGGACATTTTTTAATTTATTGAGAGGAGATGTTTTCTAAGAAATCATTTGTCAATGAAAAGGTTTTACTTTTCAAATTAAGTAACTTTAAAAAAATTTTTTTTTGCCTCTACGTCATCGTTTTTTTAATTTTTCATCCATCTTTATTTTTCGGCCTGTGCGGGCCTCCCACTGCAGTGGCCTCCCTCATTGCAAAGCACCGACTCTGGGTGCATGCTCTCCAGAGTGCTGGCTCAGTAATTGGACACACCGGTCCAACCACTCCACGGCATGAGATCTTCCCGGGCCAGGGATCAAAACAGCAGCCCTTGCACTACAAAGGCAGACTCTACCCACTGGACCACCAGGAAAGCCCTCAAATTAAGTAACTTTTTAAAAAATGTTTCCTCGGTTTGGAGCATCAGTGGTATAATGGAGATTTTAGAAACAAAACTTAAAAGTTGATCCACTTAAAGCACTTAACTAGACAGGACCTCAGTTTCTGGTCTGTGTTTCACTGATGCCTCCAGCCTCATTTAATGCTACATTACAGCTGTACTGAACTAGTTACTGTTTCTGAATCACGTTATGGTGTTCTTTTCCCTCCAGCCTTCACATGTATTGTTACCTCTGGAACATACTTCAGGAATTTAACATTAATCGGATGTACCCCCACCACACACAAACACACACACTTGTGTACCTCATTTCTCACCATCTTTCAGAACTTATCTTAAATTACACCTCCTCCAGGAGTCCTTCTTTGATCCCTACTTAAAATTATATCCTAGTTATAACTTTACACATCTTGCATCATAAGGAATTTTATTGAATAATGCATTTATATCTTCCCAATAAGACAATCTGCTCTGAGAGCAAAGATCTTGTTGCTCTCGATCAACACTGTGCTTAGCAACTATCCCAGCTTCTGGGAACACAAGAGAGCCTCAGTGAAAATTTGTGGGATGACATCCTCCAATGTGATTTGTTATTTATCAGAGTCACATATCCACCATTTCAGCAGTTGGGCTATATAACAACAGTCTGACACACAATAGCCATTCATAAACATCTGTACAAGAATGATTAAATGAGTGAGTAAAGCATTGAGAAGAACACAAAAGCCTTTCTGTCTACAGTATATGTTCATAAAATTTGAAATCCTGAACAATATTTTTTTTTTGCTGAATAGCTATTAACTCTCCATCACAGCACAGTCTACAAAAGCGACAAGAAGCTAAGTTCCCATTTAACAACAGATCCTTGTAACCACGGAAAAACAACAACAAAAACAATGAAATTTCCAGGAAACTCAAGAATGGAGGAGAAAGGAGGATGAGAGAGAAAGACTAAAGCCACCCGCCTCTATTCATTGCTTTTTAGTGCTCAAGGCAACATTTTTGAAGCCTTCTGTAGCAAAGATCTCAGAAACAAAGATGATATATGTACGCAAGTTCAAGAAAATGAAATCAGTGTTTAATTACTAAATATTCTACCTCTAAAATTAAAGAAAAAAAAAGCTTAAATAATTCAGTTTGATTTGGTCTCATTAGTCTGATTTCCTAGTATTTAGCCTTAATTATGTGATACATAAGCCCTAATTATGTGGTACATATACAGTGAGCTCTCTAAAGTTAAAGATCAGAACGGATACTGACTTAAATGATAAAATATGTTAAATTATTAATGATAATTAATCTTACAAAATAGGCATAATTAGTTTAAGTACTTTAGATATTATTCTTAATAGCATTACAAATAATATGGCACAGTTTGATCATTTTAAAAGTAATTTATTGGGAAGAAAGGCAATGTAAGCAATGCTCTTTACTCAGGAGGGCCTCTTTCTATCTTCAGTTTAAAATAACTTTTAAAATCCTAGTTATAACTTTACACATCTTGCATCATAAGGAATTTTATTGAATAATGCATTTATATCTTCCCAATAAGACAATCTGCTCTGAGAGCAAAGATCTTGTTGCTCTCGATCAACACTGTGCTTAGCAACTATCCCAGCTTCTGGGAACACAAGAGAGCCTCAGTGAAAATTTGTGGGATGACATCCTCCAATGTGATTTGTTATTTATCAGAGTCACATATCCACCATTTCAGCAGTTGGGCTATATAACAACAGTCTGACACACAATAGCCATTCATAAACATCTGTACAAGAATGATTAAATGAGTGAGTAAAGCATTGAGAAGAACACAAAAGCCTTTCTGTCTACAGTATATGTTCATAAAATTTGAAATCCTGAACAATATTTTTTTTTTGCTGAATAGCTATTAACTCTCCATCACAGCACAGTCTACAAAAGCGACAAGAAGCTAAGTTCCCATTTAACAACAGATCCTTGTAACCACGGAAAAACAACAACAAAAACAATGAAATTTCCAGGAAACTCAAGAATGGAGGAGAAAGGAGGATGAGAGAGAAAGACTAAAGCCACCCGCCTCTATTCATTGCTTTTTAGTGCTCAAGGCAACATTTTTGAAGCCTTCTGTAGCAAAGATCTCAGAAACAAAGATGATATATGTACGCAAGTTCAAGAAAATGAAATCAGTGTTTAATTACTAAATATTCTACCTCTAAAATTAAAGAAAAAAAAAGCTTAAATAATTCAGTTTGATTTGGTCTCATTAGTCTGATTTCCTAGTATTTAGCCTTAATTATGTGATACATAAGCCCTAATTATGTGGTACATATACAGTGAGCTCTCTAAAGTTAAAGATCAGAACGGATACTGACTTAAATGATAAAATATGTTAAATTATTAATGATAATTAATCTTACAAAATAGGCATAATTAGTTTAAGTACTTTAGATATTATTCTTAATAGCATTACAAATAATATGGCACAGTTTGATCATTTTAAAAGTAATTTATTGGGAAGAAAGGCAATGTAAGCAATGCTCTTTACTCAGGAGGGCCAAGGGATTGCTTGGTGCTGTCAAAATATATCTAGCTGTCCTTGTTGAAGAGGTGAGTTTGTTTTAACCCATTAAGTGCTGTGTCATAAACAAAATGCGAATTAAATTTTAAAGAACGTTTTTTTCATGAATGTAATCTTTACAAATAACATTACTTACACCATTAAGAGCTCTTGAATATTCTTTTATGCAGTGCATTCTGGGTAATGTGCCATAAATTGGGATCAATATGCTTATATGTTTAGCAGTCTTATAAAAAATACCCTTATTAAACTCCTTATTTCCTATTATTTAATATATACATTACATCATACAATGTGCTCTTTATGAGATCTCTGATGAGAAAATTCTGTTAGAACTTCAGTCCAAAACTGTGGTTTGGATTTAAAAAAAAATCTTACTGTGACCTATGTAATTGCCAAGTCTTACTTTTTTGTTTTTGCTACAAATAACTTTGGAGCCATCAATTATGGCCAAGTACTAGGTGTGTATGTCTATCTTTATATCATAAAATTCTTGTCTCTCTTTCCAACGTTTTTCCTTGATTGCTTTTGTATATGTTCCCCTATTTTAAAAATATGCTGTCATCATATAATTTCACAATATATGTTAAATGTTATCTGAAAAAATGTAGATCACAGCAACATAGCTAATAGATAATTTCAAACAATTTAAATAATTTCAAAGAATTTGTTTCTCCCAATGAATTTCCCACTCTTAAAGAACAAGGTCATGTCTAATTCATTTTTATACCTTCAGACCTTAGAATGTATTTACCTTTTAAAAAATTGTTGAAGTAACGAAAGTAATAGTAATTCTATATCTCTATTTTCCTATTTCTTATTAATAAAAATATGTGATGAAGTCTTTTAATGATGTGGTTACTTTTTACTCTGTAAACTCATTTGCTCTTTCACAGGTCTGTAGATACCTAAGCATATCCTGTTATTTAATAATTTTACTTCTGCATACAATAATACTTGCATTGTTCTTTGATCTGGTTTAGTTTTTATTCCATCTTACTGGTTTTAACCCAATTATCCCTTCCTCTCTGAAACCTTTTCTGTCAGACATTTTCATCACTCTTTTCTTGAATTTATGATATAACTATCCTCAAAGCTTTATATAAATTTTTTCAAACTGTATTTTAAGCATTTGTTAATATATCTGCTTATCCTGAAAGTCTGTGATCTTTAGAGGAAGCTATCTTTGTGTCTAAAGTATCATGTGGTGGCTTAATCAGCCGGTCATGTCTGACTCTTGTGTCCTATCACTGTAGCCTGCCAAGCTCCTCTCTCCATGAGATTTTATAGGCAAGAATACTGGAGTGGGTTTCCATTTCCTTCTCCATGGGATCTTCTAGACCCAGGGATTGAACCCAGGTTTCTTCCATCATAGGCAGATTCTTTACTGACTGAGCTATTAGTTAAGGACTCCTGGCATATGATGAATGTTCAATAATTTTTATTAAATGTATGCTGTTAAGCAAATTTAGAAAACACAATTGACTATCAGTCCAGTAGTTTTAGCTTAAAAGCCTGAACAGCCCATATGATTGCTGCTATTTTCTCTAACTTTGGTTAATTTCTTGTTGTTTTCACTAGCAGAGATGTCCTTGTGGTTCTTTTCCTAAATTTAGAGATAACTGACTTCATTTGTCTTATGTTTCTGAAACTTTTTGAAATGTTAGCAGCCGTTTTTAAGGCTTGAACACTTTGTCAACACAAGATAAGTACACACCTACATATTATAAGTATATATATGTTTATATATGTTAATATAGACAATCAGGAAAACAATAAGTTAAACTATAATATTATACTGGAATTGTGCAGATAGAGCTGGTGCCATACCATTCATGGAGATGGAATGTTTGATCACTATGCTTGCTGCTTCTGTTCAAATTTGTAATCTAGCTATAGAGACAAGTCAGCATAGCCTTTAATCCAAAGAAATGTGATGTTTGAATTTAGACTCATACAACAAAAGAATACTTTAAAAAGTGATTGTTTTCAATTAAGGATGATCTACAAAAGGGATAAATACTTACATTGGCAGGGTATTTTTTCCTTTATTTTTATTATTTTTAGGTGCTTCTTTTTTAATTTATTTATTTTTAATTGAAAGATAATGATTTTGCAGTATTATGTTGGTTTCCGCCAAAAATCAGCATGAGTCAGTCATAGGTATCAGTGTCAGTTTATAAGTTTTATAGTTGTAACATGTTTTTTATCAATTAAGATATTACAATTGCTTTGAAATGGTTTTTTTTTAACTATTCTATATTTTCCTGTAAAGCTTTTTTCTGTTGATCTTTAGAGGAAGCTATCTTTGTGTCTAAAGTATCATGTGGTGGCTTAATCAGCCGGTCATGTCTGACTCTTGTGTCCTATCACTGTAGCCTGCCAAGCTCCTCTCTCCATGAGATTTTATAGGCAAGAATACTGGAGTGGGTTTCCATTTCCTTCTCCATGGGATCTTCTAGACCCAGGGATTGAACCCAGGTTTCTTCCATCATAGGCAGATTCTTTACTGACTGAGCTATTAGTTAAGGACTCCTGGCATATGATGAATGTTCAATAATTTTTATTAAATGTATGCTGTTAAGCAAATTTAGAAAACACAATTGACTATCAGTCCAGTAGTTTTAGCTTAAAAGCCTGAACAGCCCATATGATTGCTGCTATTTTCTCTAACTTTGGTTAATTTCTTGTTGTTTTCACTAGCAGAGATGTCCTTGTGGTTCTTTTCCTAAATTTAGAGATAACTGACTTCATTTGTCTTATGTTTCTGAAACTTTTTGAAATGTTAGCAGCCGTTTTTAAGGCTTGAACACTTTGTCAACACAAGATAAGTACACACCTACATATTATAAGTATATATATGTTTATATATGTTAATATAGACAATCAGGAAAACAATAAGTTAAACTATAATATTATACTGGAATTGTGCAGATAGAGCTGGTGCCATACCATTCATGGAGATGGAATGTTTGATCACTATGCTTGCTGCTTCTGTTCAAATTTGTAATCTAGCTATAGAGACAAGTCAGCATAGCCTTTAATCCAAAGAAATGTGATGTTTGAATTTAGACTCATACAACAAAAGAATACTTTAAAAAGTGATTGTTTTCAATTAAGGATGATCTACAAAAGGGATAAATACTTACATTGGCAGGGTATTTTTTCCTTTATTTTTATTATTTTTAGGTGCTTCTTTTTTAATTTATTTATTTTTAATTGAAAGATAATGATTTTGCAGTATTATGTTGGTTTCCGCCAAAAATCAGCATGAGTCAGTCATAGGTATCAGTGTCAGTTTATAAGTTTTATAGTTGTAACATGTTTTTTATCAATTAAGATATTACAATTGCTTTGAAATGGGAAACTTTTCTATTCACTTTTACCAAACCAACCATTAATTTGACACATATTTATTGAGTTCTAAATATTTTCCTTGTCTGTTGCTTGGAATTAAATTGGTCAAAGTTTCAAAATAATATCATCAAAAGAAACTCACAGATTTTTCATCTGTTTGCTTCTTGTAACTTCTGGAAAAGCTACAAAACAACTGCAATTACATAATTACATAGTGTTAAAGTTACAGCAATTCATAGTTTTCAAATTGGAATACTTATGGGAAGTATTTGCATTTAATGAGAAAATTTGAGATAAAAGGACATTACAACTGATTAGCAGCATATCACCTTTATATTTTAAATCATATTTCAAGTGTTTAATTGTTATGATACATGACAATAACCTCAATATGATAATAGACTCATGGAAAGTAATCATACTAATTTGATACCAGGATGTTGTCTGCATTGTCCAGTTTAATATTTATAACCTCAAAATGTTAGTGTAAAATAGAATCATTATTCCTAGATATTTTCATTTTGGCTCTCTCACTCCTTATACTTCCACTTACTTGTCAAACAGTTAATAGCATGCTGAAGCCAAAATATATGATGAAAACATTTAAAATAAATTCTTAATTCTATTTTCTCTATTTTATCTTGTTAGTTGGAAATCAGATACATATGCATTTACTACATCATTAATGAAAAATTTTAAGTAGTTTCAATATTTTCATGTTTCTTTTCTTGTCTTGCCTAATTTTATTTTATTTTATTTTATTTTATTTTTTGGCCTCTTTTTATTGATTTTTTAAAATTTATTATTCATCAATCTTTATTCTTCTACCTGAATGGCCTCTTTCCTTGCAGAGCACCGGCTCTGGGCACATGCACTCCATTGGACACACTGGTCCAGCTGTTCCACAGCACATGGAATCTTCCCAGGCCAGGGATCAAACCAGTGCCCCTTGTACTGCAAGGCAGTGTCCTTACCCACTGGACCACCAGGGAAGCCCTCTTGCCTAATTTTAGTTTTTAATGACTCTAATTAATTTCAATAACATGCTTACTTTTGAGTCTTTGGGAACTAAAACATAAGTATTTCCTGTATTTTTTACATTAATACTTCTGGAAAAACTTTTATAATTCATGTTTTAGAAATGAGAAAGGAAGAAGTAACGAGGGAAAGAAAAGAAGAGGAAAAGAGAAAAGGAAAGAGACACTTCCTGTCCAGATCTTGGGCTTTGGAGAAAATCTAGCTCCAGGCCTTTTGGCTAAAATCACTTGTAGTATGGGGGCTTCCAGGTGGCACAGTGGTAAAAAAAAAATCTGCCTGCCAATGCAGGCAACAAAAGAGACACAGTTTTGATCATTGTGTTGAGAGGATCCCCTGGAGTAGGGGAAAAGGCAACTCACTCCAGTATTTTTGCCTGAAAAATGCCATGGCAGGCTACAGTCCAAGGACTGCAAAGAGTCAGAAATGACTGAGTGAGCACACAGGTGAGTGAACAGAAGTAGAAGATGCTCCAGGAGGGTAGGAGAAGCTAGTGATGATAAGAATTCTTTAGAAAAGGAAAAACAAAAAGTATTAATGTATCAACAGCTATTTCTGAACTAATTCAAAACATATAGGAAAAGTTAGTGTGAATATATAACTTGCCAAGTCTACCAGTCCTTAATCAGCTTCCACCCCACAAATATATGATGAAAACATTTAAAATAAATTCTTAATTCTATTTTCTCTATTTTATCTTGTTAGTTGGAAATCAGATACATATGCATTTACTACATCATTAATGAAAAATTTTAAGTAGTTTCAATATTTTCATGTTTCTTTTCTTGTCTTGCCTAATTTTATTTTATTTTATTTTATTTTATTTTTTGGCCTCTTTTTATTGATTTTTTAAAATTTATTATTCATCAATCTTTATTCTTCTACCTGAATGGCCTCTTTCCTTGCAGAGCACCGGCTCTGGGCACATGCACTCCATTGGACACACTGGTCCAGCTGTTCCACAGCACATGGAATCTTCCCAGGCCAGGGATCAAACCAGTGCCCCTTGTACTGCAAGGCAGTGTCCTTACCCACTGGACCACCAGGGAAGCCCTCTTGCCTAATTTTAGTTTTTAATGACTCTAATTAATTTCAATAACATGCTTACTTTTGAGTCTTTGGGAACTAAAACATAAGTATTTCCTGTATTTTTTACATTAATACTTCTGGAAAAACTTTTATAATTCATGTTTTAGAAATGAGAAAGGAAGAAGTAACGAGGGAAAGAAAAGAAGAGGAAAAGAGAAAAGGAAAGAGACACTTCCTGTCCAGATCTTGGGCTTTGGAGAAAATCTAGCTCCAGGCCTTTTGGCTAAAATCACTTGTAGTATGGGGGCTTCCAGGTGGCACAGTGGTAAAAAAAAAATCTGCCTGCCAATGCAGGCAACAAAAGAGACACAGTTTTGATCATTGTGTTGAGAGGATCCCCTGGAGTAGGGAAATGGCAACTCACTCCAGTATTTTTGCCTGAAAAATGCCATGGCAGGCTACAGTCCAAGGACTGCAAAGAGTCAGAAATGACTGAGTGAGCACACAGGTGAGTGAACAGAAGTAGAAGATGCTCCAGGAGGGTAGGAGAAGCTAGTGATGATAAGAATTCTTTAGAAAAGGAAAAACAAAAAGTATTAATGTATCAACAGCTATTTCTGAACTAATTCAAAACATATAGGAAAAGTTAGTGTGAATATATAACTTGCCAAGTCTACCAGTCCTTAATCAGCTTCCACTCTGCCAAGCAGGATAGATCCCACTAATACATCTATTCTATCCTGCATTGGGTGATGAATACCTTTTGAATCTTAAGTACTAAGTTCCATCAGAGTGGAAAGGAAGGAAATCTGCTATCTGACTGTACTAATTAGGAAAGTCGTCAGTGGAAAAGGTGGCATTTGAGTTAGACCTGACAGACTTGTCACAAAGACAGACTAGAAGGCTTTTTCTCCATGTCTTGAGAACTCATTTCAAAAGAGCAGAATGAGTTGTTCAAGGAGAAGTAACAGGTAGCTAGGTAGGGTTGGCTAAATTTGAAATCTATAATAAGGATTTGAACATTCTGAGATAATACTCATTTTGTAGGAGTTTACATGATTGGAATTTAATATTTTTCAGTTTAACAGCTATATTTTAGGTAGTTTGTAGCAAGGAGCATCTGAAGGAGAAGCTATACTAAACTTAACAGAAAAGAAAAGACTCTAGTTTATAGGAGTAATAGTGAGGATAAGTGAAATGAAGAAACATAAAATGATCTTGAAGAGGGGCATTTTTAAAAAACTAACAGATTCAATAAGTGCTTATTTTCTGTTAGACACTATTTTGAGGACTTATAAATGTTAATTTATTTAATTTATAAAACTTATTCCTAAATGTTTGGATGGAATGAGACACAACTTTAAAGTGGCTACACTTGTGTGGTCAGTGAGTGTCTAATGAAAATATAATTTTTAAAAATTTCCCACTAGGTGACCTATAATTTGTGTATTTAATGAAATAATCTATATGAAATAATTTGATAAATAGCAGGTTCTTGAAAAATACTCATGATATTATAAATCTAATTTATTCAAAACAGACCACAAACTTAAAAAATTATATTTGAATACGATTGAAATCAGGTAGTAGATTTATCAGAATTAGAAAAGAACTAGTTAATATAAAGCACTTGCATCCAGGCAATAGTGGAAAAAAATGTTTGCATGATAAGGGAGCTATATGGCCATTATGTGGAAACTGTTATGTGACTATTTTCCATGTACTTCTTAGAATTTTATTTTTTTTGAGATGGAAAATCCATGGAATGCTCCATTTTCCTTTTTGCATTAAGAAGCCTTTCATAAGAAACTCATTGTGCCAGAGTGATCCTTTTGCATAGCTTGATAGTTCCCATGAACCATGAAACTACTTTCAACCCACACATCATTTGACCCTTCTCAGCTTTTACACACAATTCCAAAAGACAGAATTTGGATAAAATAAAGTGCAAATCCATGAAATATTGTTCTGGATTAAGACAAAGATGAAGGAATTATTTTGAGTACTATATAAATGTAATTAAACATGAAAAGTAAGATGATATACCACATTAGAATGCATCAAACAGAAATTATAGACTAAAATTCTAAAATGAATCTTGTAGATCCCACAATGGAATGCATTCACTTAATTTTGTTATTTTGTAAATGATAAACATGATAGCTTTTATTTGGCTTACTGTGTTAAATCAATTTTCAATTTCATTAGCTATACAGTGCAGAAAAAAACTATGATCTAGACTTCTTGGAGAAAACTCGACTGTCTCATTTGAAACTTTCACATACTCTAATGACTTGAAATAGTATTTTTAAACTTCTTGTTATCTAGTATTTAACCATAGGTCTGTCTATCCCAAAATTTCTAGATTTATGCATTTAAACCTGCTCTAGCTTTTCGGCTCTGTGTCCCATATATTCTTCAACCTTAACATATTCAAAACTAACTTGATTATATCCTCTGTACATCCACTGTCCCATATACCAGTTCCCAAATTTCCTTCTCTTTTCCTGATTTGGCAGAATATGCAAGTTGAAATCTAGAGATTTTCCTTGACTCTAATTCAGCCCTATATCTCTTTAGGAAAAGTTGTTGATTTTGCTTCCTCGGTATTTCTCTCCTTCCCCACTCTCAGTACTCAATATTTCAATCCTGGCAATTAAAATAGCCTCCCTCCTAATTGATTGATTACACTGACACAACCCTCATCCATATCCAATTAATTTCTCAGACTGTCATCAAAGTGATAATACTAATATATAAGTCTGGCTCTATACTACTTAAATTTTCTCGGTTGTTTCCTAATGCCTAAATTATAAATCTAAGCTCATCATTTCCTGCCCTACCACACATTTATCTCCTAGCTTTAACAAATTCTCAGAGGTGTGTTTCATAGAGAGTGCCAGTAAGACTAGGTTGGTCTATCCAAAATAATGTATGAGATGAGATAGTCTGAGGAGTAAAATGGAAATCTAGGAAGAGAGCTAAACATGCCAAATTTATTGGCACATATTTATAAGCATTAAGTAGATGTTAGGTGCTATGTACACAAAAACTAGTAAGACAAGGTCCTTGACTTTGAGTTTTTGTTGGTCTCTAATGACAAGACATTTTAGCTACCCATCTATTTTTGAATAGGTTACCAGGTGACACCTGGGAAGAATCTTGAAAAACAATGCAATAAAGTATTGCTTTAAGTAAGGAAGAAAGGTTTTTTAATCCCAAAGAAATATCGCATCAAAGGTACAGAGTCTAACAAGATCATATCAGATTCTAAAAACTACAAAAAATTTAGGCTACACAGTGTGCATCAATGCAGAGAGGATAAGCAGAGGCTGAAACATCAACATCCTTGATTTTCATTGTATGATGATTGATTGTAATTTGGCATTCATGTATGGGCAGGTTTGGGCTTCTCAGATGATGCTAGTGGTAAAGAATCTGCCTGTAATGTGGGAGCTGCAGGAGACACGGTTTGATTCTGGGTCAAGAAGATCTCCTGGAGAAGCAAAAGGCAACCCAGTCCAGTATTCTTGCCTGGAAAATCCGGTGGATAGAAGAGCCTGGTGGGTTACAGTCCATGGGATTGCAGAGAATCAGACACAACTCTGAAGCAACTTAGCACACACATGGGAGACTTTAGTATAGTTTACTTTTCCAAGATCGGGGTGCATACATACAAAACATTTTAAAGTGTATATAAAGTACAAATTAATAACAGTCCAATATGCAATTATTCTCAGATAATATTCAATCCTGGCAATTAAAATAGCCTCCCTCCTAATTGATTGATTACACTGACACAACCCTCATCCATATCCAATTAATTTCTCAGACTGTCATCAAAGTGATAATACTAATATATAAGTCTGGCTCTATACTACTTAAATTTTCTCGGTTGTTTCCTAATGCCTAAATTATAAATCTAAGCTCATCATTTCCTGCCCTACCACACATTTATCTCCTAGCTTTAACAAATTCTCAGAGGTGTGTTTCATAGAGAGTGCCAGTAAGACTAGGTTGGTCTATCCAAAATAATGTATGAGATGAGATAGTCTGAGGAGTAAAATGGAAATCTAGGAAGAGAGCTAAACATGCCAAATTTATTGGCACATATTTATAAGCATTAAGTAGATGTTAGGTGCTATGTACACAAAAACTAGTAAGACAAGGTCCTTGACTTTGAGTTTTTGTTGGTCTCTAATGACAAGACATTTTAGCTACCCATCTATTTTTGAATAGGTTACCAGGTGACACCTGGGAAGAATCTTGAAAAACAATGCAATAAAGTATTGCTTTAAGTAAGGAAGAAAGGTTTTTTAATCCCAAAGAAATATCGCATCAAAGGTACAGAGTCTAACAAGATCATATCAGATTCTAAAAACTACAAAAAATTTAGGCTACACAGTGTGCATCAATGCAGAGAGGATAAGCAGAGGCTGAAACATCAACATCCTTGATTTTCATTGTATGATGATTGATTGTAATTTGGCATTCATGTATGGGCAGGTTTGGGCTTCTCAGATGATGCTAGTGGTAAAGAATCTGCCTGTAATGTGGGAGCTGCAGGAGACACGGTTTGATTCTGGGTCAAGAAGATCTCCTGGAGAAGCAAAAGGCAACCCAGTCCAGTATTCTTGCCTGGAAAATCCGGTGGATAGAAGAGCCTGGTGGGTTACAGTCCATGGGATTGCAGAGAATCAGACACAACTCTGAAGCAACTTAGCACACACATGGGAGACTTTAGTATAGTTTACTTTTCCAAGATCGGGGTGCATACATACAAAACATTTTAAAGTGTATATAAAGTACAAATTAATAACAGCATATCAATACCACATCCAAAGTATGACAAACAGGAGTGACTTGATTATTTCTGCATTTTGAAAGATTCTTCCAATCTAGAGAACAGATAGAAGGAAACTAAATCATGGAGAAAGGATGCTGACTTGGAAGATACTGCTATAATCCAAACAGGACGTATGAAAGGATTGAGGGAATGGAAAAAAGTCAGTATGTTTGGAGATATTTAAGAGGTAGAATTGATAATATTTGAATTTGATCAAGGGAGTTAAATGAATGGAAAATACAGACAAGACTTGAACTATATATATATAATGTTTTTGGCCACTTCTATTGGTCTTTCGTCTATTTATCTTTGTTCTTTGGCCTGTGTGGGCCTCCCATCGCAGTGGCCTCTGTCACTGCAGAGCACCGGCTATGGGCGCATGCGCTCCAGAGCTCCAGCTTGGTAGTTGGACACATCGGTCCAGCTGCTCCACTGCATGTGGGATCTTCGCAGGCCAGGGATTGAACCGGCGCCCCTTGCACTGCAAGGTGGTGTTCTCTCCCACTGGACCACCAGGGAAGCCCCCAACCATACTATTTATATAATCTAAAATAAATGTCTATGAGTTGGATCAAATCTGCTTAAAGTGGTTAAGATGTAATAAAGTGTTTATCTAAGTTATAGTCCTACAAACAACAATAAAACCTAAAATGGTAATATGCAATCTTCAGAAATTTCAGCATAAACAACATTTTTTTTTAATTTGAGGCACAACGAACTAGACAATATGTAAGCTGTTTATCTTTTCTGTGGTGTTAGTGGTAAAGAGTTCACCTGCCAATACAGGAGACTTACAAGACATGGGTTTGATCCCTGGTTCAAGAAGATCCCCTAGAGGAGGGAATGGCAATCCATACCATTCTTGCCTAGGAAACAGACTAGGCTGGTGGGCTACAGTGCATGGTGTCACAAAGATTCAGATACAACTGAAGTACTTAGCACATATGACTATAATAGTCCTCTGAAGTCAGGAAGCTGTATCTTAAGTTATGGATATTGGTTTTAAATATCCTTATGTTTTCAATATCAATACCACATCCAAAGTATGACAAACAGGAGTGACTTGATTATTTCTGCATTTTGAAAGATTCTTCCAATCTAGAGAACAGATAGAAGGAAACTAAATCATGGAGAAAGGATGCTGACTTGGAAGATACTGCTATAATCCAAACAGGACGTATGAAAGGATTGAGGGAATGGAAAAAGTCAGTATGTTTGGAGATATTTAAGAGGTAGAATTGATAATATTTGAATTTGATCAAGGGAGTTAAATGAATGGAAAATACAGACAAGACTTGAACTATATATATATAATGTTTTTGGCCACTTCTATTGGTCTTTCGTCTATTTATCTTTGTTCTTTGGCCTGTGTGGGCCTCCCATCGCAGTGGCCTCTGTCACTGCAGAGCACCGGCTATGGGCGCATGCGCTCCAGAGCTCCAGCTTGGTAGTTGGACACATCGGTCCAGCTGCTCCACTGCATGTGGGATCTTCGCAGGCCAGGGATTGAACCGGCGCCCCTTGCACTGCAAGGTGGTGTTCTCTCCCACTGGACCACCAGGGAAGCCCCCAACCATACTATTTATATAATCTAAAATAAATGTCTATGAGTTGGATCAAATCTGCTTAAAGTGGTTAAGATGTAATAAAGTGTTTATCTAAGTTATAGTCCTACAAACAACAATAAAACCTAAAATGGTAATATGCAATCTTCAGAAATTTCAGCATAAACAACATTTTTTTTTAATTTGAGGCACAACGAACTAGACAATATGTAAGCTGTTTATCTTTTCTGTGGTGTTAGTGGTAAAGAGTTCACCTGCCAATACAGGAGACTTACAAGACATGGGTTTGATCCCTGGTTCAAGAAGATCCCCTAGAGGAGGGAATGGCAATCCATACCATTCTTGCCTAGGAAACAGACTAGGCTGGTGGGCTACAGTGCATGGTGTCACAAAGATTCAGATACAACTGAAGTACTTAGCACATATGACTATAATAGTCCTCTGAAGTCAGGAAGCTGTATCTTAAGTTATGGATATTGGTTTTAAATATCCTTATGTTTTCAATAATCACCACTATTCCCACTCCTATTCCTATTTTTTATGGACAGAGGAGAATTAATAAAGGCAAAGCAATGATAGGAAGAACATAGGAAGAGAAAAAAAAGCTCTAAGTGACCTGAGGATCTACTCAGCGAAGTTTACTGAGCCTGATTTAAACCTTCAAACTAATGTCAACAGGAGGCATTCCTAATTATTCCAACTTCAAATCTGAATATTATTAAGATTATAAAATGATTAAGTTTTAACAATTAATCTTTGGGTTTCACATTTTTCCATCTGCTTTTTTTCACATTAGATATTCTTTTATAGAGAATTCTAATTGTGTAACTTTACAACATGAGCAACTTTAGTTCAACAAAAAAAGTATGGTATATTGGGTATTCAAGTTTTCTGTTCAATTTTTTTCTGTTCCATTTTTATTTTATATTTTATACTAATATATTTACTATTAACTAGGGATTCAAATACTCAGCTCCTCTTTGTTCTGGGTGGAAAACAAAACTGGGGAAAAGTTAGATTGTAGTTATTTTAAAGAGAAACTAAGATCCCTAATAGAAGCAAGGAGAGCTGATTTGTGAAGGATGTGGGTATGCGTGAGAGCTGTACAGAATTAATCCAATGAGGAAATGTGAATCATGCTTCAAGGCACAGGATGCCTGTGAACCAGTCATTACATAAAGACGTTTTTGTTGCCCCATGCCTCTGGCCTCTTAGTGAGGTTATTCTTCTGGCAAATGATCTATCTTAATATTACAAAATGGTAATATGCAATCTTCAGAAATTTCAGCATAAACAACATTTTTTTTTAATTTGAGGCACAACGAACTAGACAATATGTAAGCTGTTTATCTTTTCTGTGGTGTTAGTGGTAAAGAGTTCACCTGCCAATACAGGAGACTTACAAGACATGGGTTTGATCCCTGGTTCAAGAAGATCCCCTAGAGGAGGGAATGGCAATCCATACCATTCTTGCCTAGGAAACAGACTAGGCTGGTGGGCTACAGTGCATGGTGTCACAAAGATTCAGATACAACTGAAGTACTTAGCACATATGACTATAATAGTCCTCTGAAGTCAGGAAGCTGTATCTTAAGTTATGGATATTGGTTTTAAATATCCTTATGTTTTCAATAATCACCACTATTCCCACTCCTATTCCTATTTTTTATGGACAGAGGAGAATTAATAAAGGCAAAGCAATGATAGGAAGAACATAGGAAGAGAAAAAAAAGCTCTAAGTGACCTGAGGATCTACTCAGCGAAGTTTACTGAGCCTGATTTAAACCTTCAAACTAATGTCAACAGGAGGCATTCCTAATTATTCCAACTTCAAATCTGAATATTATTAAGATTATAAAATGATTAAGTTTTAACAATTAATCTTTGGGTTTCACATTTTTCCATCTGCTTTTTTTCACATTAGATATTCTTTTATAGAGAATTCTAATTGTGTAACTTTACAACATGAGCAACTTTAGTTCAACAAAAAAAGTATGGTATATTGGGTATTCAAGTTTTCTGTTAAATTTTTTTCTGTTCCATTTTTATTTTATATTTTATACTAATATATTTACTATTAACTAGGGATTCAAATACTCAGCTCCTCTTTGTTCTGGGTGGAAAACAAAACTGGGGAAAAGTTAGATTGTAGTTATTTTAAAGAGAAACTAAGATCCCTAATAGAAGCAAGGAGAGCTGATTTGTGAAGGATGTGGGTATGCGTGAGAGCTGTACAGAATTAATCCAATGAGGAAATGTGAATCATGCTTCAAGGCACAGGATGCCTGTGAACCAGTCATTACATAAAGACGTTTTTGTTGCCCCATGCCTCTGGCCTCTTAGTGAGGTTATTCTTCTGGCAAATGATCTATCTTAATATTACACAAGGAAGCTTTGTGTGGGGCAATATGTCATCAGAGTTCTCTTGTTCTGTAATAATGTAAGGAAAAGAATGTGTGCAATATTAAACACTAGGGTCCAGATTAAAAATAGTATTTCTTTGTTACATTAATGTAAAAGTAATAGTGAGAAGCAACCACTTAAACAGAATACTGGAATTAAGAAAACTCAGCCTCTTTGGAAAGTTATCTTCAAATGATTTCTTATAGTACCAATAAGAACTTCAGTAGTAACTAATATGTGCTAAGTGCACATATGTGTTAGTCATTGTACTCAACAATTTAGACGGATTATCTCACCTACTCCTTATGCCTACTGAAAAGACTAGTTTAATTATCATTCACATTTCCTCGATAAAAGACCTGTGGCTTCCATATGTTAAAATTTCACCCACAGTCAGACTTCCTGAACCAGAATTTCAACCCAAATCAGATCATTTTAGATGTAGTACTTACAACCACCATATATTTCCTTCTAATACTGATCTAAATTTTGGTTCCTCAAAAAGTGCTTAATGGCATGTGACAAAGAGTTTTGTTTACTAGTACATTGCTAGATCTATTGCAAGATGAAATAAATTTTGATACTATGTGTACCTGTCTCATACTTTCAACATTTCTAAATCATATTTGGCTTATCCATTTATTTATTTATTCATTTATTGAGTTCATAGATTCCCAACAAGTATATGAATGTGAGGTAAGGAACCAATAACTCTATAAAATTATATCTTAAGCTTCCTGTGCCTGCAATTTGCTCTATTTTTCTGGAAAGTAAAAACATTGCCTCTTCAGATTTTAAAGCTGTATATGACCCTCCAAGTATTTAGGAATCGTTTGTCAAGTGTTTTGTACTCTGAAAGAAAAATAAATCTAAAAGCAACACTTTATTAAGCAAAAGGTAGAAATGATTTTTGAATTTTAATAGGAGCAATGACAGTCATAGATAGATGTATCAAGGTTTAGCTTAAATGTCAGTAGGAAACAGTGAATTTTAAAATCATTTGTAAGTGATGGAGTGTTACGTCTATGTGATTTTGACCGAGTATGCAGTATCAAGCCCAGTTATAATATTATTTTTCAAATTTATTTATGTCAAATTGAATACTTCAAATTCTTAATATGAATGAATCAAATCTGTTTTAAAAGTTGGCATATAGTCATCTGATAATATTATTTTTCAAATTTATTTATGTCAAATTGAATACTTCAAATTCTTAATATGAATGAATCAAATTTGTTTTAAAATTTGGCGTATAGTCATCTGGATTAACTGTTTTTATTCTACTTAGCCATCGCTGAAACTTAAAAATAAATTTGTTTGTTAAGTGTATGTTTAATTTTACAAAATATTGCTAGACTCTGTATCATAATATTTGTTTACATTTCCCACAGAACTGTATGAGAGTTCCAGTTACTTCATGTACCTTATCAACACTTAGCATTTTCAGCGTTTATTATTTTAGTTTTTCTTATATATTTGTAGTGGAATCTCATTGTGATTTTAATACACATTTCCCTGATCACTGGTGATTACTGTTTAGCATAATTTCTTATATTTATCATCCATTTGTATATAACCCTTGTGAAGCTCCTGTTCACATCATTTCAACAATTTTTTTTTAATGTGACACTTTTTAAGAAATGAGACACTTTTTTTTTTTTTTTCAATTTTTGGCCTCTTTTATTGGTCCGTTCATTCATTTATTTTCATCCATCTGCAATCCTCAGCCTGTGTGGTTCTCCCATTGCAGCAGCCCCTCCTGTTGCAGAGCACTGGCTCTGGGATGCATGTGCCTAGAGCCGGTGTTCTGCAGAGAGAGAGGCTGCTGCGATGGGAGACCCACACAGGTCAAAGAACAAAGATGAATGAGAATGAATAAATGAAAGACCAATAGAAGTGGCCAAAAGAAAAATTTTTTTCCTTCTTTATATTAAGTTGCTTTTTGTAGTTAAGTGCATTGATAAATTTCATTTTTAAATAGCAAAGTGATTATATCTTCATACTGTTTCATATATATGCAATGCATGTGTTTGTGGTATGTGTGTGCTCAATTGTGTCTGACTCATTGAGAGCCCATGAACTGTAGCCCGCCAGGCTTTTCTGTCCATAGAATCTTCCAGGCAAGAATACTAGAATGGGTTGCCATTTCCTTCTCCAGGGATAGTGCACATATATGTGTATAAATTGCTCACATATAACAAGTATATATTTTTTATAAAAACGAATCTTCAGGTCAGAGTTGAGATCACCACCCTCTAAGTTGACAACCATGTGCTCTGTTGGCTTCAGTGTACCCAGCAGCTTGTGATTCCTGCATCAGCCTTTATAGCTTCCCTACTCTACATGTTCTGTCCTCACTCCACCTTACAGGTTGATGATGATTTCCAAATCCACCATGGATTGTTCTGCCTATCCTTGTTCCATTTCTCAGCCTCCTTTTTCTGAAAAGTCATACTCGTTTTTTATAATACTCTGCTCAGACGGTCACACCCTTAGCCAGTTTATTTCACTCATTCCTGAACTATAATTTTGCCCTTTTCTCCAAAATAACATTCCTATTTCTATCTTCCCAAGGGCAAGGGTGATGTTTCTTTTTTTAATTTTATATTGTAGTGGAATCTCATTGTGATTTTAATACACATTTCCCTGATCACTGGTGATTACTGTTTAGCATAATTTCTTATATTTATCATCCATTTGTATATAACCCTTGTGAAGCTCCTGTTCACATCATTTCAACAATTTTTTTTTAATGTGACACTTTTTAAGAAATGAGACACTTTTTTTTTTTTTTTCAATTTTTGGCCTCTTTTATTGGTCCGTTCATTCATTTATTTTCATCCATCTGCAATCCTCAGCCTGTGTGGTTCTCCCATTGCAGCACCCCCTCCTGTTGCAGAGCACTGGCTCTGGGATGCATGTGCCTAGAGCCGGTGTTCTGCAGAGAGAGAGGCTGCTGCGATGGGAGACCCACACAGGTCAAAGAACAAAGATGAATGAGAATGAATAAATGAAAGACCAATAGAAGTGGCCAAAAGAAAAATTTTTTTCCTTCTTTATATTAAGTTGCTTTTTGTAGTTAAGTGCATTGATAAATTTCATTTTTAAATAGCAAAGTGATTATATCTTCATACTGTTTCATATATATGCAATGCATGTGTTTGTGGTATGTGTGTGCTCAATTGTGTCTGACTCATTGAGAGCCCATGAACTGTAGCCCGCCAGGCTTTTCTGTCCATAGAATCTTCCAGGCAAGAATACTAGAATGGGTTGCCATTTCCTTCTCCAGGGATAGTGCACATATATGTGTATAAATTGCTCACATATAACAAGTATATATTTTTTATAAAAACGAATCTTCAGGTCAGAGTTGAGATCACCACCCTCTAAGTTGACAACCATGTGCTCTGTTGGCTTCAGTGTACCCAGCAGCTTGTGATTCCTGCATCAGCCTTTATAGCTTCCCTACTCTACATGTTCTGTCCTCACTCCACCTTACAGGTTGATGATGATTTCCAAATCCACCATGGATTGTTCTGCCTATCCTTGTTCCATTTCTCAGCCTCCTTTTTCTGAAAAGTCATACTCGTTTTTTATAATACTCTGCTCAGACGGTCACACCCTTAGCCAGTTTATTTCACTCATTCCTGAACTATAATTTTGCCCTTTTCTCCAAAATAACATTCCTATTTCTATCTTCCCAAGGGCAAGGGTGATGTTTCTTTTTCATTCTTTGAGGGCAGGGATTGTGTTTTATTCATTTCTATCAGCACTTGGTGGCTTAATGGTTTTTTTTTTTTTTTGATTATTCACTTATTCAATTAATTTTAATTCTCACTGAATTAAATAATAAATATAAACTTTTAAGTCATGACTTTGATTTGAATTTGGGATTCTCATGCCCCTGATGCACACGCATGCACACACACCCACACCCACACCCAAAAATTAAATGTTTATGGACTCACAGTTCCAACTCCATTGACTCCTGGTGGCCTTACCTGTGCTGACTGTCCTCCAACACTGTCCTCTTTTTACACATATTCTCTTGCAGCTCCAGCCATGTCCCATACTCCTGCTGATTTCTCAACACTTCTTCCTCTGTATCCTGAAATAAAATTTAAAAATAGTCAAAACACAGGCAAAATACTGTCTCTGTCAGCATGTATTCTCTAAGGATTCTGATTCCTGTGATGGAAGTACCAGTCCCTTGTTCTGGCTATCAATTTTTTTTTTTTTATTTTTTTTTTTTTTTTCTTTTGTGGGGGGGGGGGGGGGGGGGGGGGGATGGGCGGGCCACTTCTGTTGGTCTTTCATTTCTCTGTTTTCGTCCGTCTTTCTTCTTTGGCTCCTGTGGGCCTCCCATTGCAGTGGCCTCTGTCGTCACAGAGCACTGGCTCTGGGCGCATGCGCTCCAGAGCTCCAGCTCGGTTATTGGACACATCGGCCACCGCTCCATGGCACGTGGGATCTTCCCAGGCCAGGGATGGAACCGCGCCTTGCACTGCAAGGTGGTGTCCTTACCCACTGGAACCAAAGGGGCCCGTCCTGGCATTCTTACAGGCCAGGACTGTTGACCGCGCCACTCTACATGTTCTGTCCTCACTCCACCTTACAGGTTGATGATGATTTCCAAATCCACCATGGATTGTTCTGCCTATCCTTGTTCCATTTCTCAGCCTCCTTTTTCTGAAAAGTCATACTCGTTTTTTATAATACTCTGCTCAGACGGTCACACCCTTAGCCAGTTTATTTCACTCATTCCTGAACTATAATTTTGCCCTTTTCTCCAAAATAACATTCCTATTTCTATCTTCCCAAGGGCAAGGGTGATGTTTCTTTTTCATTCTTTGAGGGCAGGGATTGTGTTTTATTCATTTCTATCAGCACTTGGTGGCTTAATGGTTTTTTTTTTTTTTGATTATTCACTTATTCAATTAATTTTAATTCTCACTGAATTAAATAATAAATATAAACTTTTAAGTCATGACTTTGATTTGAATTTGGGATTCTCATGCCCCTGATGCACACGCATGCACACACACCCACACCCACACCCAAAAATTAAATGTTTATGGACTCACAGTTCCAACTCCATTGACTCCTGGTGGCCTTACCTGTGCTGACTGTCCTCCAACACTGTCCTCTTTTTACACATATTCTCTTGCAGCTCCAGCCATGTCCCATACTCCTGCTGATTTCTCAACACTTCTTCCTCTGTATCCTGAAATAAAATTTAAAAATAGTCAAAACACAGGCAAAATACTGTCTCTGTCAGCATGTATTCTCTAAGGATTCTGATTCCTGTGATGGAAGTACCAGTCCCTTGTTCTGGCATTCTTTTTTTTTTTTTTTTTAATTTTTATTTATTTATCTTTTGTGGGGTGGAGTGGGGAGGGACGGGGATGGGCGGGCCACTTCTGTTGGTCTTTCATTTCTCTGTTTTCGTCCGTCTTTCTTCTTTGGCTCCTGTGGGCCTCCCATTGCAGTGGCCTCTGTCGTCACAGAGCACTGGCTCTGGGCGCATGCGCTCCAGAGCTCCAGCTCGGTTATTGGACACATCGGTCCAGCCGCTCCATGGCACGTGGGATCTTCCCAGGCCAGGGATGGAACCGGCGCCCCTTGCACTGCAAGGTGGTGTCCTTACCCACTGGACCACCAGGGGAAGCCCTGTCCTGGCATTCTTAACATGCAAGCCAATTACTTTCCAGATCAACTGTTGGACCCCTTCCTTCTGTAATACCAAAGCTGGCAAACAACCTTGGAACTTGAGAAACATCTCATGAAGGTAAAGCCGTGTACTTTAATTAATAGGGGCAAATAAAACAGAGGTTTCACAAATACATATTTCATTAACAAATAAGTTGTGGAAGGCAATAGAAATTGTTTTAATTTAGCATCTTAAAAACCATTATGTAAGAGTTTACAATTATTATAAAACATAGAAATTTGCCAAATTTAAATGTACCTAATAAATAAATGTGCTTCTTAAGTCAAATGGTAGCTAAAAAATTCAGTCAGAATAGGAGCAAAGGTAATTACCATATAAAGGGCAAGCCAGTGCTAAACAATTAAGTGATGGTTTACACGTTCACTGATCATCTTAGTGTAACCCCAAGTACTACTAGTTTGGTTTCAGTAAATAAACAAATATATACACTATTGAGGCTTCTGTATTCAAATAAGAAGGCAGTTTTATAAGAAGAGCATACTAAATCTTGAATATGTTCTTTGAAAATGTTTCTATAGCTAAAATTCTGTGAGTCTCTCCCAGCTGTGTTTCTGCCAATGGAAATATGATCTATAGGTTAGAAGAGATGTGCCCTTGTGAACTTCCCTGTAAATTTCCTGTAACAGAATTCTCTGTTCCTACTAGTAAAATAGAAATTATACTTAAGCAATAAAATTTAACTCTAAAGATTAAATAAAATTTATATTGAATGTGGCAATAAACTTCTGTCTGAATATTAAATATTAAAATAACTGATAATATAAAAATACTCCTAAGAAGTCACAAACTATAAATAATTTTTCAAGTCTGAAAATCTTTTCCAGAAACTTTTCATCCTTGGAGGCCAGAATCATATTAAAAGATATATCTCTAGGTTCCATGCACTCACCTCTCTCTCTTCGTTCAAACACTAGAAGTTTTTCTTAAATATTTCTGTGTGGAGAATTAAGCCTCTGTTTCAACACCGCGCCTTGCACTGCAAGGTGGTGTCCTTACCCACTGGACCACCAGGGGAAGCCCTGTCCTGGCATTCTTAACATGCAAGCCAATTACTTTCCAGATCAACTGTTGGACCCCTTCCTTCTGTAATACCAAAGCTGGCAAACAACCTTGGAACTTGAGAAACATCTCATGAAGGTAAAGCCGTGTACTTTAATTAATAGGGGCAAATAAAACAGAGGTTTCACAAATACATATTTCATTAACAAATAAGTTGTGGAAGGCAATAGAAATTGTTTTAATTTAGCATCTTAAAAACCATTATGTAAGAGTTTACAATTATTATAAAACATAGAAATTTGCCAAATTTAAATGTACCTAATAAATAAATGTGCTTCTTAAGTCAAATGGTAGCTAAAAAATTCAGTCAGAATAGGAGCAAAGGTAATTACCATATAAAGGGCAAGCCAGTGCTAAACAATTAAGTGATGGTTTACACGTTCACTGATCATCTTAGTGTAACCCCAAGTACTACTAGTTTGGTTTCAGTAAATAAACAAATATATACACTATTGAGGCTTCTGTATTCAAATAAGAAGGCAGTTTTATAAGAAGAGCATACTAAATCTTGAATATGTTCTTTGAAAATGTTTCTATAGCTAAAATTCTGTGAGTCTCTCCCAGCTGTGTTTCTGCCAATGGAAATATGATCTATAGGTTAGAAGAGATGTGCCCTTGTGAACTTCCCTGTAAATTTCCTGTAACAGAATTCTCTGTTCCTACTAGTAAAATAGAAATTATACTTAAGCAATAAAATTTAACTCTAAAGATTAAATAAAATTTATATTGAATGTGGCAATAAACTTCTGTCTGAATATTAAATATTAAAATAACTGATAATATAAAAATACTCCTAAGAAGTCACAAACTATAAATAATTTTTCAAGTCTGAAAATCTTTTCCAGAAACTTTTCATCCTTGGAGGCCAGAATCATATTAAAAGATATATCTCTAGGTTCCATGCACTCACCTCTCTCTCTTCGTTCAAACACTAGAAGTTTTTCTTAAATATTTCTGTGTGGAGAATTAAGCATCTGTTTCAACAGTTAACGTTATGCCAGAAAAAAATAGCATTTATAGGAATTAAAGTTGGAAAAGATAGTAGAAACCATATACTGCTAATGCAACTTCGGTGTTTTATTAATTTTAAAAGAGTTCTTAAATTAGGCAGAACATGTAGCGTACTCACCAAAGTATTACAATACTAGAATCTGGATTTCTTTATAATGCTGGAGTCTTTCAGTAACTGCAAGAAGTTAAAATGCTTGTGTTACAGCTCTGGTTGTACATCTTTTGAGGGAAGATGAAATGATTTAGCTTTTATTATTCTCTCTTCTCTTTCTCTCTTTCTCAACTTCATAATCAATCTTCTACATTGCCAATAAACAAATTATCTATTTTCAGTAAAGCTACATTTGATGTCAGGTCTTCCTCACCAGTCAGTCACAAATGCCCTTTGTAGTAGTTGGTAATTTAATTCACCCATTTATCAGTCAAGTTCAGCAGCTAATATTTGACAGGCAGGGTTTACAAACCTTGGTAGCTTTTGACATAGACCTTGTATTAGCCAGACTCCCAAATAATGATTTTGAAACTGAATCTTGCCACTGGGTGTTTTTCTTTGGTTGCATAGAGTTTTTTAAACAATGAATTTGTACTCTTAATTAAGAACAGACTTGGCCATGTATCACAGTTTCTACATACCCTATTACTTTTGTGTGTGACATCTGATCAGTTATGTTATGGTTAGGGTACTGAAAACTGTAATTGGAGGACTGGATGTTTTTCTAGAATCATTCTGGGGCCAATGGAAATAACTGAAATTTAATTGAAAAATTTTTACTAGTAAAATAGAAATTATACTTAAGCAATAAAATTTAACTCTAAAGATTAAATAAAATTTATATTGAATGTGGCAATAAACTTCTGTCTGAATATTAAATATTAAAATAACTGATAATATAAAAATACTCCTAAGAAGTCACAAACTATAAATAATTTTTCAAGTCTGAAAATCTTTTCCAGAAACTTTTCATCCTTGGAGGCCAGAATCATATTAAAAGATATATCTCTAGGTTCCATGCACTCACCTCTCTCTCTTCGTTCAAACACTAGAAGTTTTTCTTAAATATTTCTGTGTGGAGAATTAAGCATCTGTTTCAACAGTTAACGTTATGCCAGAAAAAAATAGCATTTATAGGAATTAAAGTTGGAAAAGATAGTAGAAACCATATACTGCTAATGCAACTTCGGTGTTTTATTAATTTTAAAAGAGTTCTTAAATTAGGCAGAACATGTAGCGTACTCACCAAAGTATTACAATACTAGAATCTGGATTTCTTTATAATGCTGGAGTCTTTCAGTAACTGCAAGAAGTTAAAATGCTTGTGTTACAGCTCTGGTTGTACATCTTTTGAGGGAAGATGAAATGATTTAGCTTTTATTATTCTCTCTTCTCTTTCTCTCTTTCTCAACTTCATAATCAATCTTCTACATTGCCAATAAACAAATTATCTATTTTCAGTAAAGCTACATTTGATGTCAGGTCTTCCTCACCAGTCAGTCACAAATGCCCTTTGTAGTAGTTGGTAATTTAATTCACCCATTTATCAGTCAAGTTCAGCAGCTAATATTTGACAGGCAGGGTTTACAAACCTTGGTAGCTTTTGACATAGACCTTGTATTAGCCAGACTCCCAAATAATGATTTTGAAACTGAATCTTGCCACTGGGTGTTTTTCTTTGGTTGCATAGAGTTTTTTAAACAATGAATTTGTACTCTTAATTAAGAACAGACTTGGCCATGTATCACAGTTTCTACATACCCTATTACTTTTGTGTGTGACATCTGATCAGTTATGTTATGGTTAGGGTACTGAAAACTGTAATTGGAGGATGCATGGATGCTTTCTTCTTATAAAAATAATGAAATGAAGAAAGGATGAAGAGAGTTATCAAACTAATAGTGCCACTAATGCTTCAAAGCTAAAATCTTTGTACATATTTCAGAAAACTATAAAAACATTGCTCACTGTACATAATATTGTGACACATTTCATACTCCTAATTTGCTAAATAGAAAGTGGAGCAATGGCTTCCCTGGTGACTCAGACAGTGAAGAATTTGCCTACAGTCAGGAGACCCCACCAAGTTCAATCCCTGAGTCAGGAAGATGCCCTGGAGAAAGGAATGACAACCCACTCTAGTATTCTTGCCTAAAAAATTCCATGGACAGAAAAGCCTGGTGAGCTATAGTCTATAGGCTCACAAAGAGTTGGACATGACTGACTTTTACTCACTCACTTAATACTGGGCCCATTTCTAAATCGTCTTACTTAAAGCTGCTATCTTTATATCTTTTAAAAATGTTCACTATAGAATTTTTCAAAAAACAAAACATTGCAATCAGTATATTAGTATATATCTTTGAATATTAGAATTAACATTTTATAATAATGATTTTAATTAGAAACACAGTAGTAGTGTTTGAGTTAATATTTCATTATCTTTTCCCATGAATGCAGTGGCAAGCAGCAAATGGTAAAGATTTTAAATGCTAACTGTCACTCATGAAGACTATAAAATATGTATAAATTGTAGTTTCATTTGTCTTTGGAGAATGATTATGTTTGACTACAATGGTTAAAAGACCTAGACTTAGACTCACAAATGCCCTTTGTAGTAGTTGGTAATTTAATTCACCCATTTATCAGTCAAGTTCAGCAGCTAATATTTGACAGGCAGGGTTTACAAACCTTGGTAGCTTTTGACATAGACCTTGTATTAGCCAGACTCCCAAATAATGATTTTGAAACTGAATCTTGCCACTGGGTGTTTTTCTTTGGTTGCATAGAGTTTTTTAAACAATGAATTTGTACTCTTAATTAAGAACAGACTTGGCCATGTATCACAGTTTCTACATACCCTATTACTTTTGTGTGTGACATCTGATCAGTTATGTTATGGTTAGGGTACTGAAAACTGTAATTGGAGGATGCATGGATGCTTTCTTCTTATAAAAATAATGAAATGAAGAAAGGATGAAGAGAGTTATCAAACTAATAGTGCCACTAATGCTTCAAAGCTAAAATCTTTGTACATATTTCAGAAAACTATAAAAACATTGCTCACTGTACATAATATTGTGACACATTTCATACTCCTAATTTGCTAAATAGAAAGTGGAGCAATGGCTTCCCTGGTGACTCAGACAGTGAAGAATTTGCCTACAGTCAGGAGACCCCACCAAGTTCAATCCCTGAGTCAGGAAGATGCCCTGGAGAAAGGAATGACAACCCACTCTAGTATTCTTGCCTAAAAAATTCCATGGACAGAAAAGCCTGGTGAGCTATAGTCTATAGGCTCACAAAGAGTTGGACATGACTGACTTTTACTCACTCACTTAATACTGGGCCCATTTCTAAATCGTCTTACTTAAAGCTGCTATCTTTATATCTTTTAAAAATGTTCACTATAGAATTTTTCAAAAAACAAAACATTGCAATCAGTATATTAGTATATATCTTTGAATATTAGAATTAACATTTTATAATAATGATTTTAATTAGAAACACAGTAGTAGTGTTTGAGTTAATATTTCATTATCTTTTCCCATGAATGCAGTGGCAAGCAGCAAATGGTAAAGATTTTAAATGCTAACTGTCACTCATGAAGACTATAAAATATGTATAAATTGTAGTTTCATTTGTCTTTGGAGAATGATTATGTTTGACTACAATGGTTAAAAGACCTAGACTTAGACTCACAAATAATGCTTAATATGAGCTTTTCTATGAGAAATTTGGCATTAAAATTAAATACGGTTTGAATAAAAGGGTAAAAGTATTATTTTTCAAATTTTGTTTCAAATATGCTTTTTTAAAAAACACATTCAAAATCAAACAAATTAAATTTTTTTCTTTCCAAACAACATTAACCACTAATGATTAATCCAAGTATGAATGAGTGACAAACTGGAATCATTTGCAAACAGTCAAAATTATGAACATCTATGCTGCATGATCTGAATATTATTTTACATTAATTAGGAAAATATGGCCTTATTTGGGGTATTTATAAATATATTATAATTGTTCATACAGTTTGTTAAAAGGACTCTTTCCTTTTTAAAGTCATTAGATAATTTTAGTAATCATACTGACAATAAATGGTTTACCACTTTTGGTAATATTATTTTATCAACATCTCAACATCTATTTAATTTCATTTAATTATTTTAGCATTTAACAGTCAGCTTATCCTTTCAAAGTGTGAGATACACAAGTATGCCATTTTATGTTTTCCAATGGAACAGAGCTTTTAAATTTTTATTTTCCTTTTTTCTTAAAAAAAGCACTTCTAATTGCATATTTGATCTAAAACAATAGTTTGATTAATATTAATATAGCCATGGATTTTTTTGTGTGTAGTTCAAAAATTTATATTCTCCATCCAAAACACTAGGAAGAAAAAAATCTGTCCCTCTGCTGGACTACTGTTAGGAAAAGCCTGGTGAGCTATAGTCTATAGGCTCACAAAGAGTTGGACATGACTGACTTTTACTCACTCACTTAATACTGGGCCCATTTCTAAATCGTCTTACTTAAAGCTGCTATCTTTATATCTTTTAAAAATGTTCACTATAGAATTTTTCAAAAAACAAAACATTGCAATCAGTATATTAGTATATATCTTTGAATATTAGAATTAACATTTTATAATAATGATTTTAATTAGAAACACAGTAGTAGTGTTTGAGTTAATATTTCATTATCTTTTCCCATGAATGCAGTGGCAAGCAGCAAATGGTAAAGATTTTAAATGCTAACTGTCACTCATGAAGACTATAAAATATGTATAAATTGTAGTTTCATTTGTCTTTGGAGAATGATTATGTTTGACTACAATGGTTAAAAGACCTAGACTTAGACTCACAAATAATGCTTAATATGAGCTTTTCTATGAGAAATTTGGCATTAAAATTAAATACGGTTTGAATAAAAGGGTAAAAGTATTATTTTTCAAATTTTGTTTCAAATATGCTTTTTTAAAAAACACATTCAAAATCAAACAAATTAAATTTTTTTCTTTCCAAACAACATTAACCACTAATGATTAATCCAAGTATGAATGAGTGACAAACTGGAATCATTTGCAAACAGTCAAAATTATGAACATCTATGCTGCATGATCTGAATATTATTTTACATTAATTAGGAAAATATGGCCTTATTTGGGGTATTTATAAATATATTATAATTGTTCATACAGTTTGTTAAAAGGACTCTTTCCTTTTTAAAGTCATTAGATAATTTTAGTAATCATACTGACAATAAATGGTTTACCACTTTTGGTAATATTATTTTATCAACATCTCAACATCTATTTAATTTCATTTAATTATTTTAGCATTTAACAGTCAGCTTATCCT